>CM065724.1:43174098-43176598 GCA_033310375.1 Conus canariensis
TGTTCCAAAAAATAGTGTTGGCAATGTGGAAAAGGGTAAACTTAAACCAGAATGTTTGCAGGTGCGCGCGCCCCCGCGCGCGCGCGTGTGTGTGTGTGTTGATTATACATACATACATACATACATATATATATATATATATATATATATATATATATATATATAGAGAGAGAGAGAGAGAGAGAAGAGAGAGTGAGAGAGAACAGATGAAACTACCAAACCAAGATGACAGGCGATATACAGATTTCTTGTCTGTTCTCTTTAATTTCTATGTTATAAAAACGACAGACAAAAGAAATGTTTGAATCACTGTCATCTTGGGTTGTTTATTTCTCCCCATTCCTCACACCAGAAGAGCTGAACCAGTTAAATGAAAGCTTCATTTAAGAGTTTTTTTAAAAATGGAGAGGGATACATACCAGCCACGCCAGGAGATATTGACAACCCCAAAGAAATGATAGTATCGACAAAAAAATTAAGCTTTGAAAAAAAGTGTCTTAAAAACAGCTGTGTGGCAAAAACAAACAAATTATACATGAAAACGATGAAGGAAGTCTTGCAGAAAATAATGGCAGAGAATGAACATGAAAAAAAATTACTCTTAAATAGTGAAGGAGGGACACCAGACGTTGGTGAGAATAATCTGGCGCGCTGTATGCCCTGTGGACACAAGAACGAAGCACTCAGACCACCCTGTCTGTGAGAAAAGTTGATCATGGGAACTCCGGTCCTCCATGCTCATCCTTCCTCGCTAAAAAGAGTTCCTCTCATCCACCTCTGGGGGTCGCAAAGAAGAAACGGTTCTATTCCGGCTGCATACCAGCCATTCGTATTTTACCCATTCATACCTTTTAAAGAGTGAAGAAGCTCCGTGGTGTATTCCATGTCATGTGCCCCTCACAATGAAACATATTCTTTAGAGTGTTGGACTTGCACGATGTGAGACACAAACATTTTACAGCAGATACCATGAAAATCTTGTTCTGAGATGTTCCACCTGATGCGATCTTTGAATTCTTGAAAGAGATTAACATTTTTCATCGGATCTGAGATTTCAAAGTGAAAGGATTTTTAACAAAATTTTGGAGGGGATTTTAGAAGATGGATTTTAAGGAGTTGTGTGAATGAATGACTTGTGAGTTGATTTTAACATGGTGTCAGCCCTGATATGGCCCTTTGCGATCGCTGGGCTATAAGCAACATTACTTTACCTTACCTTCCTCGCACCTCTTTCCCCATGATACACAGAAACTGTCTTGCAGGCAGTCGTTTAGTTTCACATACTAACAAAAGATAGGTTACCAAAGTGCGCTATATCATGTTTTGAATTTGGCGCGAAAAGTTCATTGTCTGTATCTTCTGTCATCAGCGGCTGCATAAGTAGTTTTTTTTTTTTTTTTTTTTTTTAGTGATATTTAAAAAGAAGATACTTCTGCTATTGGTCCTGAGTTTCCATATTTTGCAGTGAATAAAATCAGGGTAGAACGAGTAAAGTTCCTGAATAGGATACACTCTGTTAATATGTCTTCAACTCTTCTGTGACACCTATGACCTGTGATCAAACAAAAAAAAGGACATTTACCGGGTCAATATTGCTGATTCTTTCTTCTGTGTACGGAAACCAGATGCAGGCTTTAGCACTCCTTGGTGTGAGTTGACTTCAACGCGGTGACAGCCCTGATATGGCCCTTTGCGAGTGACTGGGCTGTAAGCAACATTGTCTTACCTTAGCACTCCTTGGTATAACTGAGGTTTGGCTATAGTGTTCATGTAAGAACCAAACCATGGCCATAGTGTTCATGCTAGAACGGAAGGTTGGATACAGTGCCCGTGAAGCTTAGAGCTAGTTATAATATCTGTGCAGTAACAACCGTTGACTACCATCCATGCTGCCACTGAAAGTTGGCTGTTGTATACATACTGGAAACGAATGTAGCCTACACTATCCATACTGTAACTGCAGGCTGGCTATAGTGTGCTTGTTGTTTCTGGAGACGGGCGATAAAATGCATAATGCAATTGAAGATTGGCTGCAGTACACAGAGTATAACTGAGGGTTCCTTACAGTATCCAGGATGTACCTGACGGTAAGTTGTAGTATCCATGATGTAACTTCAGGTTGGCTATTGTATCCATAATGTAACTGAAGCCCAGCTACTGTATCCATGACGTGACCAAAGTCTGGCGATAGTATCCAGATTGTCAGTGCAGGTTTGTTATAGTATCCATAATCAACCTGAGGGTTAACTATAGTATCCATAATGCAAAGGACAGTTGGCTATGGTATCCAAGATGTTACTGAAGGTTGGCTAGAGTATCCATGACTGTAGTTTGGGGTACTATCAATAATGTAACTGAGGTTTGGCTATAGTATTCATGATGTAATTCAAGGTTGGCTATAGATCCATAATAGAACTGAAGTTTAGCTATAGTGTCCATTACGTAACCAACGTTGGCATATAATCATAATGTAATGAGTAGGTTGACTACAGTATCCATA
>CM065724.1:43191598-43194098 GCA_033310375.1 Conus canariensis
TAATTCTCTTTTTTTTTATACCACCAAAAACCTTGGATTAGTGCAGTCAGTTGAAATACCAACACGTGGCAATGCATTCTTGGATTTACTTTTTACCAATTGTCCAGGCGCTTTAGGCAATCAGGAACTAATTGCAGGCCTGGGTGATCATGACATAATTCTCTTAGAGAGCAACTTTCAACCCTTTCGAAGAAAACCCCCTAAACGTACCATCAGACTCTAGAACCAAGCAGACTTACCAAAATTACGCAGGGATACTCATGATTTCAGTCGTCTTTTTTTGAGGTCTCATAGTGTTAAAGGTAATGTCAATGACCTTTGGAAGTGTATAAAAACTAGGAATTTATTATGGATGACAACATACCTACTAAAATAACTTCAAGCAAGAACCACCAGCCATGGATTAATACAAAAACTAAACGTTTGTTGAGAAGGAAACATCGGTTCTTTAAGAAATTGAAACTACACCCTAATTCAGAAAGATTACTGATTAGGTATAAACATATTAAGAGAAGGTGTCAGAGAGAATGTAGGCTTGCTCACTCCAGTTATGTTAATTCGATGATTTCAGAAGGTGATCATCAAAACAAGAAATTGTGGTCTTACGTAAGGAGTAAGAGACAGGACAACATTGGGATTCCAGACCTGAGAAACAACCAGAATAACCTAATACAGGACCCTGAAGGAAAAGCAAATTTACTAAACAATCAGATCTAGTTGCAAAGCGAGAGGACTGCAGGCGGAAATCTAAACAAATCTTAAATAAATGTTAGCGAACCGCCCAGAGAACGTGGACAAACGAGTCACAAGACGAAACACAACTAGTTTCGACCTCTTAGGTCTTCATCAGGTGAGACATTAACGAATAAAACAATGAAAATTCACTTAGCTTTGATCGCTTCAGATCACTTCGTAGGGTTCAGCGCAAGGAAGAAGGCGTTGAATGAGAACGAGGCTGTTGGAAGGGAAATAGTGAGCGAGTCAAAGTCGTAATGAAGATAATAATATTACTGATAGGAATACTAATAATGGTCAAAATACTGAGAAAAAAAAAAAAAAAAAAAAAAGGGACAAGATTACTACCAATCTGTGTCAATAAGTATGGGTATGGGAGAAAGGACAGCGGGTTAGAGGATTCTTAAACAGCAGGGTTGCCGTGGCAACAGTCCCAGAGGCGAAGGCGATGGTGATGTCAATGCCAGTGGTAGTATCAATACTAGCAATAGTATTACTGAATGATACTGCTAACAACGATAGTGAAGGTTAAGGTAATGAAAGCATGATACAGAAATATATTTAGAAAATACATTTTTATAATAATCAAATAAATAAATAAATGAAACATTAAAAATAATAACAAATTAAAAAATCAGTAAATAATAATAATAATAATTAAAAAAAAAAAAAAAAAAAATAATAATAATAATGATAATAAATGCATAAATAAGATAGCTATAAGTTGTGTGAGGTGAATAGTGGGAGATAAGGTAGTATGTGTGTGTGTGGTGGGAGGATATTATGGGCTGAGATTGAAGTGGTGGGTTGGTACATGTTACTTTAAGGTGTAGATGCTATGAGGGTGGAGGGAAGAAGGGGATGGGTTTACGTGCTTACTGTGGGAGGGGGAGGGGCAACATATTCACACCTATACACAATCTCTCTCTCTCTCTCTCTCCCCCCCCTCTTTCACGACCAACGATAAAGGAGCCAGCATTCTATTTATTATGTGTGTGTGTATGTGTGAGTGTGAGTGTGTGTGTGTGTGTGTGTGTGTGTGTGTGTGTGTGTGTGTGTGTGTGTGTGTGTGTGTGTGTGTGTGGGTGTGTTCCATTTGTAATATCAGCCTTATTCATTGTTCGGTGTTCTCAAATCCAAGCCTCTAATTAACGTTAGACTAAAGGATGATGATAAACTCCCTGAAATGCAAAATATCAAAGTAAGCAAAGCAGGCGTATTTAAGTTACTGACCAACATCAATGAAAACAAAGCTACTGGTCCTGATGGCATTCCTGGCAAGCTCTTAAAATTATGTGCCAATGAATTGACTGAGGTATACTAACTACTTTTACAAGCTTCACTGGACCAGGGAGTAATACTTGATGAGTGGCGAGATGCGAGCATTGTTCCTTTATTCAAAAAGGGTGACAAAACAAAAGCAGAGAACTATAGACCTGTATCTCTTACATCCATATCAGCAAAATTACTTGAACACATAATATATAGTAGCATAATGGACCACCTTGACAAATATGACTTCTTAAATAACGCCCAGCATGATTTTAGACAGCGAAGGAGCTGTGAGACTCAACTTATAACAACTCTCAATGATTTTAATAACTGTCTTAACAACAGACAGCAAACAGATGCATTTTATTAGACTTTTCTAAAGCCTTTGATAAGGTTGACCATGAGGGCCTGCTACTTAAATTAGAACACATCGGCATTGGCGGTTCTTTGCTAAAATGGTCTAGATCATTCCTCGTTGGGAGAACGCAGAAAG
>CM065724.1:43204098-43206598 GCA_033310375.1 Conus canariensis
CCACTTTTGAGTCTGGGAACAGCACAAAGATTGTGCCTGAGGATATACAAGGTCCCCAGTCCCACACTGGAGGTTGAAAAGCATTGCATCGGTCTGCAGCTCCACATGCACCACCTCTCTGAAAATGGGTTTTATTTCTTTGTGTTATCTCTTCAGTTTCCCAATTATCTCTATGGAGAGCCCTCGATTCCAAACTAAAACGTAGCAGAGTGGTCGTCAGCTCAGTGTGGATCGCCTTAAGCAACCTGCACCCGCCCTGCTCCCGACATGCACACACGCACCTCTGCTGATCCGAACCGCTACAAAGGGTGTTTCTGGTGGTGAAAGAGCCTTTTCTGTAGACTCGCAGTAGCACAACCTCAATCGGCAAGGAATGACGAATTATGGAAAGCTGGGAACGGGTCGTATATTGAATATACAAACGATGAACTAACACACACACACACACACACACACACACACACACACACACACACACACACACACACACACACACACACACACACTTTACCACCATAAATACTTCGGCGACATGAGTTCAGTGGTACTGCTTTTCTTGCTAATCAAAACAATGTCATACTATGTCTTCTTCGAATGTTGTCCTCTTTTCTCTGCAATTTCCTCCCTGTCTTTTACTCTTGTGTGCCTTTTTTCAACTGTTATCTTTGTCTTCCTAAATTTTCTACAGTTCCGTACAGTTTGGTACCTTATCCTACGTTTTATTACCTCGACTGTTTCCAAACTTTTCAAACATTCCCCACCTTCACGTACTGTGTCCAGCTGTTTTCTACATCCCCTATTGTAACCCATTGTTGCAAGCCTTTTAGTTTTACATGCCCTGTCCATACCTACCGTTTCCAAACATTTTGGACAAATGTGAACATGCATATACAGACTAAGACACACAGTCCTACTCTCTCTCTCCTCTCTCTCTCTCTCTCTCTCTCTCTCTCTGTGCCCAGATGAAAAAAATACTATTGCTTTTCTGTTGCCGTTGGATACAGATTATTAATCGATCGATCAATCGATCAATCAATCAATCAATCAGTCAATCAATCAGTCAATCAATCAGTCAATCAACCATTCATCTCTCTCACTCACTCTCTCTTTCTCTCTCTCTTTCTTTCGGGCTAGTTGAACAAAGTCTTCTTGCATATATGTTACCTTCAAATAAAGATCATCAGTTAAACAATCAATCAATCAATTAACCAATCAATCAACCTATCAATTGATCAGTCTCTCACTCCTCTCTCTCCTCTCTCTCTCTCTCTCTGAACAGATGATAAAAGCATCATCTTGCTTTTCTGTTACCTTCATGTGTAAAGATTCCTCTCCTCTCTCTCTCTCTCTCTCTCTGGCTAGATGAAAAAAGCATCACCTTGCTTATCTGTTACCTTCGGAAATAAAGATTTCTCTCTCTCTCTCTCTCTCTCTCTCTCTCTCTCTCTCTCTCTCTCTCTCACACACACATACCGTTGCACACACACGCGCGCGCACGCGCACGTTTGCGCGCACATGTACACATGCGCACAGAGAGAGACAGAGACACAGAGAGAGAGACAGAGACAGACAGACATACAGAGAGAGAGAGAGAGAGAGAGAGAGAGAGAGAGAGAGGAGAGGGGGGGGGAATCGAGGTGTTAAAAGAGACGTGACCTGACATAAAACGTGATGGGCAGATCGATCAATCCTGTCTCCTCTCCTCTTCACATGACCACCTCGATTCCTTCCCTTCCCCCCACCCCCACCCCCATTGACAGCCAAGTGAATGGATAGGACTGGGTACAGGTTAAGTAGCACAGGTCTATAACACTGAACAGAAAAAAAAAGAAATGGAAAGGGGGGGGGGGGGGGCGAGGGGGAGGGGGGGCAGAAAGGGAGAGGGTAGAAGGGAAAGGACTCAGACAGGGACACCGGCAGACAAACAGACAAACGCACAGCATGAAACACAGACACAAAGCTGCATTCTGATGGAGTCAGAGAAGTAAATGAAAAAACAAGCCCTTAATGGCAAAGTGAATTACGGACAGTCAGCGACAAGGTGATCAAATGCTTATCATTGTTCATAATCGCTGGCGTTCTTTCCTCTGTTGCAGTGAAAGCCCCCGTGCCGACGTTCTACCCCCTCCTTTCTCTTCACTAAGCCCCTGCCACTTAACCCCCTTGCCCACCCTTTCCGATGATAACCGATGTGCATGGGTTGATGGGTGACAATGTCTATGACCTGTCATATCGTGTTTGGTGAAATTGCTACGAATGGCAAAGGAACAGTGAGGCGAAGATCAAAAATAAAATAGTTACATGATATTCTTGGTCTAAACACACCGGACCTTACTCCCCCCCTCCCACTTCCTTGTCTACCCCCTCCCCCGCAATCACACACACACACACACAATCACACACACACACACACACACACACACACACACACACACACACACACACACACACACACACACACACACACACAAGATCTCTTGGAATCTGCGACGTAAAAAAA
>CM065724.1:43219098-43229098 GCA_033310375.1 Conus canariensis
TGCAAAGTTAAAGCAATCGACGATATATCAATTTGTCTGCGTTGCTACCATATTTCGCTTTTCAAATCAAAAGACGATTTGTGTGTGTGTGTGTGTGTTTTTTTCCATTATAACATTCTAAATTTCCCGAATTTTAATTCAGCAGAGAAGCGATTTGTTCTCAATCCAGAGTTACTTTACTTTATTCATTGTTCGCGTGGATTTCCGGCAGCATTTGATCTGGTAAAACAACTTTACAAAAATTGTTAAAAGTTGTATTTGGCAAACAGTTCATCAAAGATATCGACCTCTTCGTGCTCATCACATCATCCGCAACGTTCTCGTCGGTTTCAGCGTGAAAGCATCAATTAGTTGCAGGGATCATTTGAATGAAGAAGAAACGGCATCCTCGTCTGATGAGTAATCGAAAATCTCGCTGCTTCGTTAGTGATGGCGTTACTGAATATGGCTTTCTTCGGCTTGCTCGTGATACTTGTTGCTAGTTCCCTCTGCTGTGTGGTGTGTGTGTGTGTGTGTGTGTTGTGTGTTTGTGTGTGTTTGTGTGTGTGTGCGCGCGCGCGCGTTGTGAGTGCGCGTGTACGTGCTGGTGCGCGCGCACGTGTTGTGTGTGCTGCGTGTGTGTGTCTGCGTGTGGAGCGTGCGTGGCGCGCGCGCGTGTGGTGTATGTGTGTTTGTGTGCGTGCGTGGTGCGCGTGCTTATTTTGTGTGTCGTGCTTTTTGTGTGTGTGTGTGTGTGTGTGTGTGTGTGTGTGTGTGTGTGTGTGTGCTCGCACGCTCGCGCGCACGCATGTGTTTGTAAGAGAGATAGAGTGAATAAGTGAAGGAACAAAAGATATCTGTTCAACATATATGTGATTGTAGACATCTTATTGAAATAATTTTTATAATATCTGAATGTTTCCCCCCTCTCTCTCTCTCTCTCTCTCTCTCTCTCTCTCTCTCTCCTCTCTCTCTCTCTCTCTCTCTTGTGAAGCATTTACCATGATATCGTATAGAGTTACGGGAGCCATGCTATCCTAGATACCTTCTGAAGAAACATGACTATGATGAAGAATCACATGTAATCAGAAGCGCAATTAACTCTCAGAAGCGCAAGAAGAAAACTGTAGGATATCGATAGCTAGTACTTTCAGAATTGTCCCAAATTGCTTTGGCAAGCAATAAATAATCTAACCGATGATAAAACGTCGTCAATTGTGATCAAAGACATTTCTGCTGAACAATTTAACATGTTCCCCCCCAGTATCTGATAAAACTCTTACAACAGAATTTGAGACGTCTACTGAACTTAAACACTCAAACGACTTTGTCATAACAAAAAAATACATTTCAGCTACGAAGGTATTTGGGTCAAGAATCTGGAACTCTCATTACTATTTATAACGTAAATGTACATCGTTTATGTATGCACAGTTCAGCATCCTTGGAACTATGGACCAATATCAATTATGCATATTCCAAGCCTGTAGAAAAACAAATCAATACCGTGGATATGCGCGCGCGCGGCACACACACACACACACACACACACGCGCACGCACGCACGCGCACACATATATACACACGCAGGCACGCACGCTCGCAGGCAGGCAGGCAGGCAGACAGTCAGGCAGGCAGCAGGCAGGCAGGCAGGCAGGCAGGCAGGCAGGCAGGCACGCACACACACACATACACACACACACACACACACACACACACACACACACACACACACACACCACGCATACATGCATGTGCGCACGCACACACACACACACACACGCACACACACACACACACACACACACACACACACACACACAACACACACCACGCACACACACATGCGTGCACGCGTATGCACGCACACACACAACACACACACACACACACACACACACACACACACACACACACACACACACACACACACAATACAAAACAACCTCCCCCTAATGATTTCCACCCTTTAACCGACACATGCACCGCAGAAATGTACACACAAAACATGTCTCCCATTATGAAGCTCTTGGAATAATAACTGATGACCATTTCAGCTGGCCTCCTTACATAACTTTCTACGGCATAGGAATTTCTCCAGATGGTATCAACTGTTTAAAACAAAACACTATCTAGACTTTCATGCATGTTTAGCTGCAGTCGTCTGTAAACTATTTGTCGATCTGACGGAACTCTGGACGTGAAAACACACTGAAATCATTGCACAACGTATACAAATGAACGGTCAAATGAACCCTTTGTAATCTTTACAACAACAAAAACAAATAACAACAATAACAACAGCAACGACAACAACAACGACAGCAACAACAAAACAACAACAACGACGACGACGACGACGACGACGACAACAACAACAACAACAACAACAACAACAACAACAACAACAACACAACAACAACAAAACAAAACACTAGAAGACCCAGATTTTAAACAAGGGCATCCTTCCTGCTAGGCGATTTGGTGTTAAACATTCGTTTGGAACTATGGGCGTGTAATTAATAATATTTTCATAACGGACGGAATTATACGCGTGTATTTATTTCATAACGGAAGGTGGTATCATGGGCGTGTAATTATTTTCATCATGGGAGGAAGAGTTACCCTGCTTGTTTCGTGTTTTACACGTTTGCAATTCCTCGTCTCATTTAAGATCTTCTTGACATCCTTCCATTACAAGACAGGGCTCATAACGCACAAGATGGTGAAAGGAAATGGTCTATCAACATCAATGAGCAGATTGTCTATACAATCGTGGAGAAAACTCCCACACGATTCACGACCTTCTCCCAAGATTAAAAAAAAAAAAAACAAGTTTCAATGAACGCAGGTTCCACCAGTATGAACTCTTCTTGAGGTGATCAAACAACCTACCGTATGACAAAAATAAAACATCAACAAAAAATAAAGCAAAACAAAAAAAGAAGAGTAAAGAAAAAGAAAAGAAAAGGAAAGAAAGAAACAAACAAACAAAGAAAACAAGCCATTTGCTTAGCCCATCTTATGGACTGTGCGTATTAAGTAAAATTTCAAAAAAATTGAAACGACCGAAAAAGCACTTACTGTCCCATTTTCTTCTCTCAAGCCCGGTCACATTTGTGTCACCCCTCTCATATGGCTGTGTCTGTCTCTCCTTCGCTCTTTCTGACTCTGTGACTGTTTCTCTCTCTCTCTCTCTCTCTGTCTCTCCGTCTGTCTGTCTGTTTATATGTCTGCCTGTTTGTCTCTCTCTCTCTCTCTCTCTCTCTCTCTCTCTCTCTCTCTCTCTCTCTCTCTCTCTCTCTCGTCGTATTACTCTCATTGAAGTAACTGTTACGCAATATCATTTCTTACGTATTATTTATGCTATTCGTGAGCATTTTGTTCATTTAGTTTTAATGAATCAGCTGGTTTTGATTGCACATGTTTTATGACTTGGGTTAATTTTTGCATTTGTGTACCTCACATGTACATTTTATTCCTGCCTATTATCTGCGGCATACGACTATTCAAACATTTTTTTTTCTCAGACTTAGTCTCTCGCAGACTTTGCATTGTCTCTTTTAAATCGCATTGCAGTAATTTCGTAACATGTCACTGTGTCGCATTTGCACTATATACATGATAATTGTTTTATAAATGCTTACGCTGCAGTATAATCTCCTCACTCTCTGTCTGTCTGTCTGTCTGTCTCGTCTGTCTGTCTGTCTGTCTGTCTGTCTGTCTGTCTGTCTGTCTGTCTCTCTCTCTCTCTCCTCTTCTCTCGCAAGCGAACAAGCGAACCGCTCCGTCCGTCCGTGTGTGTGTGTGTGTGTGTGTGTGTGTGTGTGTGTGTGTGTGTGTGTGTGTGTGTGTGTGCTGTGCGCGTGCGCGCGCGCGCCCGCACACACATGCGTATGTACGTGCGTGCGTGCGTACATACGTCGGTGCGTGCGTGCTTTGTGCGTGGGTGGTCGCGCTTCTGTGCGCCTCTGTGTGCGTGTGCGTGCGTGCGTGTGTGTGTGTGTGTGTGTGTGTGTGTGTGTGTGTGTGTGTGTGTGTGTGTGTGTGTGTGTGTGTGTGCGCGCGCCTTTCTCCCTTTTCCTTTCTCAGTAAAGTACGTTTCCCCATGTTTTTCAATCGTCCCTTGGAATAAAAATGTCTTAAAAGAAAAAAAAATCTAATAATTTCTTCAGAGAAAATGATTAAAGCCCCACTGTATCTATATGGGTCCCTATATCAATTGCTTTCTTTTATTTTTTCTTTCGCAATTTTTGCTTTGTTTATCTGTGAACACCGAATTTGTAATGTACTACAAAAAAATGCGTCCCCCCCCCTTCATCTTTCCCTTTCATATTCTACTAAGTAGCGCATTAATCTTCCTTGTGTTCCTTGAGTTCTCTGTCATATTCATTTCAGTGACATCGACTTACACATGGCTAATGCCACCTCGTAGTGTATCTTTGCGAGGACCACCATTTCCCACCACCTCTCTCTCTCTCTCTCTCTCTCTCTCTCTCTCTCTCTCTCTCTCTCTCTCTCTCTCTCTCTCTCTCTCTCTCTCTCTCTCTCTCTCCATTGATGATACATTTTCCGCGCACGACCGACTTATTTTTTCGTACCCTATTTACATCCCAACTCATGGCCGTGGACCGGATGTAAAAAAGCACATCATGCTGATTTATTATCCTCGTAAATAATGAACTTGGATCTGCTATCTGTCTCCACCCACCACCTCTTTCTTCATTTCTCCCCTCTCCCTGTCTTTCTGTCTTTCCCTCCCTTTGTCCCCATCTCTCTGTTTGTCATCCCAAATCTCTTTCCTATCTCTCTGTGTCGTCAACGTGCCATACATCTTCCTCATCCCCTCGGCTGCTTGGATGCGTTCCATTGTGTACTTTGAAAGCATTTTAAAAAAAATATTCTTTGTCATCATTTCTGATGATGAGGGTGATGATGGTCATGTGCTGCTGCTGCTGCCTGCTGCTGGCTGCTGATAATAGTCACCATTGCATTATGACTATTAATACATTATTATCTGAAATCGCATTGTCTCCTTCCCAGCAGCCTCGTTTTCATTCCACGTCATTATCAGTTTGAAGGGATAAGGTGATTGTTCATTCTTCGTTTTCATTGTCTTCAACGTGGTTTGCCTTGCCCAGAAAAGGCCAAAGAGGTCGAAACGCGTCTTGTTTTGTCTTGTAATTTGTTTGTCTCTTTCGTTCGGCGGAACAGTAAATCTTTTTCTTTTTTTTTAAAGTACTTTCAAAAAGGCTTTTATATTCACTACACTGGCAGTTTGTGGAGAAAAAAAAATGTACACACAGTGCAAAAGCTAGACGAGGGGTGGGTGATGGGGGTGTGAGGCTCCGAAGTGTCTGCCTCTCCCTTCCAAGCCGGCAAAAATGGCATTCTTGGCAAGTTTCCCCGCCCCCCTCCCCTCTTCCATGCCCCCCCCCCCCTCCCCTATTTACTAGAGCGGGACCCCAAGACCCTATTTGGATGCTCTCCCTCATACACCTGATCTGTCTCTGTATTGTGTCTTCTGTTTTTCTATTACCGCTTAGATGTTAATATTAATGATATTTACAAAATATACAAGGATCAAGGTGTGCGACTCTGTGTGTGTGTGTGTGTGTGTGTGTGTGTGTGTGTGTGTGTGTGTGTGTGTGTGTGTGTCTGCGCGCGTGCGTGCGTGTGTGTGTGTGTGTGTGTGTGTGTGTGTGTGTGTGTGTGTGTGTGTCTGTATGTATACATGTATGTAAGTATGCATGCATGTGTGTATGTATGTATATATTATGTATATATATATATTATATATATATATATATATATATATGTATGCATGTATGTATGTATGCATGCGTGCGTGTGTTTGTGTGCGTGCGTGCGTGTGCGTGTGTGTGTGTGTGTGTGTGTGTGTGTGTGTGTGTGTGTGTGTGTGTGTGTGATAACTTTTTAAAAATTCTTCAGGAAACAGTGAGGCAGCTATATTGTCCGTTTCATTAACAAAGGGTTCTTCACACCACACACACACACAACACACACACACACACACACACACACACACACACACACACACACACACACACACACACACACACACACACACACACACAAGAATTTATTTCGTATGATTTCCCAGTAAAACTAACCTATGTAGTAGCAATGTTCGTCCCACTTTATTGGCGGTAAGGAGGTATCATTATATCTTCAGTTAAAAAAAAGATTAGTGTGCTTCTCACTTTCTTAGAAATATTTTGTTTTAGGCTGAAATCAAAATTTCCTGAATCTGTTCGTGAACGTGCATTCACTAACCTGCCATCAACACTCTCACGGAAAAGGGAGAGAAAAACAAACACAACGCCCATCACTCTTTGTGATATATCCATATTTGCCAAAAACGAGGGGAAAATTTACTGCAGAAAAAAAAAATTGCCCTTCTTTCAGCTGACACGATGACAAAGTTATGAATATTGTCCTTCTGACAAAGCCAACGTCCTCGGGGCAACACGCTCACCGGATTAAAATGACTGGAACGTTCTTTACGATGAGCAACAGAGACTGAGAATGTGATAGGCAGTATTATTCACGATGTACTCTCATGGGTGACACAAAGTTCTAGGAATGTGGTGTCATGCACAATATCTTTCAAAATAACTGTATTATTGACGATGTGCTTTCATGGGTGACACTAAGTACTAAGAATATGGTATCATGCACAAGTTCTTTCAAAATAAGATTGAACACAGAGAATATGGTATTATTCATAATAGGTTCTTTCAAAGTGACACTTGACACAGAGAATATGGCATTCTTCACCATGCCATTTCAAAACGACGCTAAATACAGACAATATGGTACCAGTCACAATGTCCTTTCAAAATGACGCTTGATACAGAGAATGTGATATTAATCACACTGTACGTTTAAAATGACACTAAGTACGGAGAATAGGATATCACTACAATATCCTTTCAAAATGACACTAATACAGAGAATGTGGTTTCACTCACCATGTCCTTTCAAAATGACACTAACTATAGAGCATATGGTGCAATTAATGACATTCTCTGGCAGAAGCAGAGCATGGCATTATCCATAACATTGTTTAACAACAACATTGTTTGACAATACAGAATATGAGAAAATGACGTTTAAAAAAAAATCCTTTACAGAGGCCATTGCATCACATGACGTTGTACTTTTGGCCATATAATGGCAATGGAGAAAATAGCATTATTCAAGACAGCCAGCTACAACAACAAAGGAAACAGAGAAGAATATGACGTCCTCCACGATGTCTTTCGACAATTACAACATTACAAACAGACATTATGGATTATGCACGATGGCCTCTCAGAATGACAAGAAGAAAACGCTAGACGCCGAGAGGCTATCAAGTGTTATTACGTAGAGAATCTCTCCCCTTTGTCAAACTACACGTAATGAGCAGGCTGATTGGCTTTTATCGTGCAACGCTTCTTAGATCACGTTATGGGCATTATAAAAGAAAATGTAGATCAGGTGAAAGGAAAGCTAACAGGAAAGAGAAAAGAATTGTGGAGATTGGGGAGGGGGGGGGGGGGGGGGACAGGGAGCAGGAGAACAGAGATGAGGTCTAGGTTGTGGATTCGTAAGTATTCCTGATTGTATCCTCCTCCTCCTCCCCCACCCCCTCCTATCTGTGATCTCTCGTGAGTTAAATAAAAAGACAATTCAACTGCATTCTGGAACACTGCAATACTGTGTATCTCTCCCCCTGTGCGTGCGTACAAACTCACATCTATCTATCTATCTATCTATCTATCTATCTATCTATCTATCTATCTATCTATCTATCTATCTATCTATCTTTTGTAGCTTTTTATCTATCCGTCTGTCTGTCTGTCTGCCTGTCTGTCTGTTGTTTATCCATCCATCTATCTATCTGTCTGCCTGTCTGTCTGTGTGTTTATCTATCTATCTATCTATCTATCTATCTATCTATCTATCTATCTATCTATCTATCTATCTATCTATCAGTGATACACTCTTTTTGGACATTCGACCATTTTAATAAATATTGCTCGTTTCCTAATCTGTACAATAATTTTGAATGCAAGCGCTAAATAAAAATTTTTGACCAGAAAACTGGACATCACATTTCTCAGTTCAACTAGAAGTTACACAGATTGATATCTTCAAGGGTCATCTTAATGTAAGAAATTATCCTGATTAAAATAATTTATGTCATGAACATCCTTTGCGTCATGACCACCCTGTGCAAGGACTTATCCAACTTCTGTTTGCTAACGTTTATGTGTATTTTCTGTATGTAATAACTAAATGTCTGTCAGAACTCTACCGACTTCACCATAAACCATTAAAGTATGTGTATACTGTCTCTCTTTAGGTATGAATTTGTTGAACTTATGGTACAGTTTGGTTGCTATTTCCGAGATATCAAGACCCAAAATTTCACAACCATGAGTCAAAAACATCGTTACTGTCTATCTAAATCATGACCTCTATGAAGAGCAAGGGCACGCAACGCTCTTGATACTCAGTCTGTCTGACCACGTTTATATTACTATAGCTAGATATTATACTTGAATGATTTTTTACAACAATTTCGATTGCTCCATCATCAATTGTAAATGTAAGCTTGTTTCTTATGTTAACTCGTGCAAAGAAAATGACTGCATTCTATAATTGGTTTAAAGTACCTAATTCTTAAATCCAGTCAACAAACATACTGCGAGCCTATGTGAATTCATAACAAAAGAACAGTATCATCTGCAGTGCGAAGTAAAACATGGTAAAGAGAACATATGCTCCAACATTATCCATTCTAATTAGCCCTGTTTTAAATTCAGTGTTGTAAACGATACAAACTTTGGGTTAATTCAGATTTCATTTAGAAATAAAAGTAGCAAAGGGGGCAATCTGTCGTCGTCAAGAACACAAACATATGTATGAACAAAATAAGAAAACTGAGCCTCAGTTGATAGGACAGGCTTGGCCTGATCAGAAAATTTAACCGTCAATAGGACATTAATATTTCCTAGGGAGATATTCTATTCCTCTCGTCAAATGCTGTTTATAGTACAAGAATACAAAAAAGCGAAATACAATTATCCTCCGTAACAAGATATCTATAATTCCGTTTGATGTTTGGAAATTATATCAAACAGAGTAAGCTATGAAACAGGTTTATTCCCACAAGTTCCATGTGAGTAGCTACTTCTATAGTGGTGAGTTTTTATATTCTATCAGTCTTTTTTTTTCTTCGCTAACATGTCGGTTGACTTCAACATACGTAGTTAATCAGAACACCTTTTTTCTGCCTGCCCCATCCATGATTTTTCACGTTCTATTCGAGTGTCTTTTGTTTCCTTGACTGCCTCATTTAGCGGTCTGGAGGAATTCCAGATACTCTCTAATATGCCTTTACCTGTTCGAGTGTGGGCCTGACCTGCACTCAAGCAGGTGACGCCTAGTTTCAATTGGTGTGTGGTTTGTAGCTCCTAAGATCAGTCTCATTTCTTCATTTTGAATTCTCTGTTATTGAAGAAGAATCACGCTAAGCATAACAGTTGCATAATGCAGCCAGTAGAGACGGCGTTCTTCAATGCGCTTAGCTCCATTGCTGTCATGGCCTCTTTCATTGGGTGGGAGGATGTGTCTATTTTTATGGCCGGTTGCAGGTTTCTCTGCTATGATGCATTCCGTGACCTTTTCTACTAAATTTTGCATAGTGAGTATGCGGTGGCCACTCAGATGCTGCTGCCGATCTTTTCCTGGTTTTGACAGAGGCTTCGGGTAATTATGCCCAGTCTTCTGGCACGTGTTCTTTATTAAAACTGTCATGGCAAGAGACTGAAAATACGGCCTTTGTCTTCTCCTGAGAGTTTTTATTTTGATATCCAGAGAACGAATTTTGTTTGGACCTGGTGCATTGTCTTTAGTGAATTTTGCTACTGCTTCATCTAGCCCAGATGTTGTGATTTCTTCATTGATGCCAGATTAAGCTAGATGTTGATTTAACTTGGCGAAACAT
>CM065724.1:43241598-43244098 GCA_033310375.1 Conus canariensis
ATTAACATAAAGAGAAGGATCGGGACATAAATGAAAAGGCGAAGTAAGAAAGAAAATAAAGAAAGGAAAGAAAAGTAAAAAAAAAAAAAAAGAAGAAAAAGAAAATAAATATGAAAGTGCAAAACACGCATAAAGAACAGATACAGATTGTTTTTTGCAACGATGTGACACATATGTCTATATGACCTTCCAAGAAATAAGAAGATAAACAGATAGATGAATAGACAGAAAACGACACAAAGAAAGAAAGAAAGACAGAAAGAAGACAAGAGGTGGAAATGTGGGTCTGTATTTTGCTGCACAGTACAGTCTCAGTGACAAACAGTCCAGCCAGCAGTCTGTGTCACAATCTTGAGAGCGCAACAAGGAATCGACAACTGGGCAACTAGCAATGGTAAAGTGATGATCATGAGCAGAGAAGAGGAGAGGAGGAGGAGGAGGAGGAGGAAGAGGAGGAAGAGGAAGAGGAAGAGAACGAAGAGAAGGAGAAGAAGAAGAGTGAGTGAGTGAGTGATTTAATTTAGAATCTGTTCACACTTAGTGATATTAGGCTTAAAAACAGAAGCGAGGGGAAGGGAGCGTTTATACAAATCTGTTCATTTGATGCATGGAAAGCACTTTCGCTATTTGCCCAGTTTCTGGTCTGTGGGGTGGGTATTGTTTTGATAGAATCATATACAGTCACATCCTTGTTCGATAATTTATATAAAGAAGTTAATATTGAGAAGAAGAAGAAGAAGAAGAAGAAGAAGAAGAAGAAGAAGAAGAAGAAGAAGAAGAAGAAGTATGGTAAACTGATTGACTGACTGACTGATAGGTTTATTGATTGACTGATTGAATCCTTAATGGGTATAGAACCAGGCACATTACAGGAGGAGGAAGAGGAGAAGAAGAAGAAGAAGAAGAAGAAGAAGAAGAAGAAGAAGAAGAAGAAGAAGAAGAAGAAGAACAAGAAGAAGAAGACGATGATTGTGATATGTCACGGTCATCAATTTTACCGTTCATTCATACGAACAACAATAAAGTAGACTGAAAAAAAATGCAATCTCTTTGCATCCACAGATCAGCCATTCCACGAATGGTGCACACCACTACAATGACATATTCTCATTCTGTCGGCATTCTCATAAGAATCCGATCATGCGTGTCTGACTCCTCGGTTTTCCGTCTATTTGTTCCGCTGGAAGAATGGAAGGTTTTGCTGTGA
Organism: Conus canariensis; assembly: GCA_033310375.1. Lineage (NCBI taxonomy): Eukaryota > Metazoa > Mollusca > Gastropoda > Neogastropoda > Conidae > Conus > Conus canariensis. The sequence continues at coordinate 43,242,806 of CM065724.1, forward strand.
CAGGCACCGCCACAGCGGCCGGGAATGGTCCGTTTTGAAGGAATCACTGAGGCGAGCAGTTGCTACTACAGGTGGTGATTCTGATTTAGTTAAGTACATTAGAAAGAACTCTGGCCGAGTTTAAGTTGAGGCTGATTCTGTCTCCTCATATGTTTGTAGGAGTGTTTGGATCTATGTGCGTTGGTTTGTTGGTGTGTCCCTCTGTCCTGTCTGTCTGTCTCTACCTCTCTGCTTGTCTGTCTGTCTGTCTGCCTGTCTATCTGTCTGTCTGTCTCTGTGTCATTCACTCGCTCTACTGTTCTTTCTATGGTCAAATACTACAAAATAATAATGATATAAATGTATCACGCTTCCGACCGACGTGAACTATTACTTTTGGTAATTAAATTTGTATTTTAATAAATCAGTGTCTCTTAGTTTTCTGATCAGTCTCTTCTCTATGCCTTTCTCTTACATTCTCTGTGCGAGAGAGAGAGAGAGAGAGAGAGAGAGAGAGAGAGAGAGAGAGAGAGAGACAGACAGACAGAAAGAGAGAGAGAGAGAGAGAGAGAGAGACAGACAGACAGACAGAGAGAGAGAGAGAGAGAGAGACAGACAGACAGACAGACAGACAGACAGAGAGAGAGAGAGAGAGAGAGAGAGAGAGAGTACTGATATGATGATGCAGTGATGATGAGAATGACGATGACGACGACGACCGTTAATGCTACCCTGGTATGTATGATGTGAAAAAATGTATATTGAGGAACGGCCTTTTTCGGCTTTGTGGTGTTCATCCGTGAATGGTGCACACTACTACAATGACCATTTCTCATTCTGCCCGCATCCCAATAACGATCCGATCATATCAAAGAAACTGTGTGTGACCCATAGGGTTCCTGTCAGTTAGCTTCTCAGCAACACAAAATTGCATCTCTAACGGTCACAGCTGTCGTTGTAGTCTACAAATGATCCATTTTCAAAGAGCAGCTGAAGTAAACCCTTACTACTGAAAGAGGAAGAACTGATTCAGTTAGATAGGACAGATATACTCTTCTGCACAAGTTCACACTGACATTGGTACCGTCTCTATATCTGTCCGTGGCTCGCTTTCTCCCTCCACTACCCTCTCCTCCCTCCCTCCCTCCCTCTCTCTCTCTCTCTCTCTCGCCTCTCTCTCTCTCTCTCTCTCTCTCTCTCTCTCTCTTCGTCTGTCCTCTTCATTCTTTCTCTGTCTCTTTCTGTCTCTCTCTGTCTCTCTCTGGCTCTCTCTGTATCTCTCTGTCTTTGTCTTTGTCTCTGTCTCTGTCTCTC
>CM065724.1:43249098-43259098 GCA_033310375.1 Conus canariensis
ACGTCTTGTTTGACCGTATTAAAATGCAAGCAAGAGGTAATGAGTTGGAAGAACAAGGTGAAGAAGACTCAGTTTTATACATGTTTATTCACTTATATTGAAAATTTAAAAAAAATCTGGGCTGCGATATGCTGAGATAACCTACACAAAAATACCTTCAAACGCCATGTCTGAGTATTGTGTGAACTGAACCTGAAAATTAACAAAACATCCGAAATATCCCATATCTTTAGAACAGGAGGCAAAACATTGCAGTTGCATTTGACTTTCATGTTTTTTTTTATATTGTTTGAATAAAATTACTATTCTATTTTCGAGAGAAATATTTGTATGACTTAAGTTAAGAATGTTTCAAGAAATTAACCACCACCACCACCACCACCACCACACCACCACCACCACAACAAGTGTTACCATTAGACATTGAACCTGCACTATTTGATAGAGAACTGATCCCCGCATAGCTATAGGGATGTAAGGTTTAATTGTCAACAAAATAGGTCACGCTCTCTCTGTGTCTCTCTCTCTGTTTCTCTGTCTCTGTCTGTCTCTGCCTGTCTGTCTGTCTGTCTGTCTGTCTGTCTGTCTGTCTGTCTGTCTGTCTTCTCTCTCTCTCTCTCTCTCTCTCTCTCTCTCTCTCTCTCTCTTATACATTAACCTTTTGCTACAATATATACATTTGTAAACCGTTTTGTTTTCTTTTATTAATAAACTACTTCATGCCTGCTGATCCTTTTGTAAGTCATGCGTGTGATTGTTATAATCATTTTGTACTTACTTTGTAATTCCCTTTGATTAGGGGTGAATGCAACAGTAGGTGCTTGGTGCTTATATGGCGTTTTCGGCATCAAATAAAAAACAACGTTTTTTTTCCCTCGTTTTCTTTCTGCCCTCTTTATTCATTTCGCTCACAATCATCCCCTTGCCATCTCTCCCAATCCAGCCTTCCTCATCTAAACCCTTCGGATCTAGTCTCCGCAAGAGTTTGTCTGGAAAGACAATGGTGCACTGTCCTAGGATGTAACGTAAATCAGTCGACTGGGATGTGGAGTCTGCCTGCTAATTCAGGAGAGACAGAGTGGAAAAAAAAGGAATAAATGATGTTTTTGTTTAACAGACAACGCATTCAACTAGCTGTCTTCTTCTTCTTCTTCTTCTTCTTCTTCTTCTTCTTCTTCTTCTTCTTCTTCTTCTTCATCTTCTTCTTCTTCTTCTTCTTCTTCTTCTTCTTCTTCTTCTTCTTCTTCTTCTTCTTCTTCTTCCTCCTCCTTATCCTCTTCTTCCTTTTGTCTGTTTATTGTTTGGTAACCACTGGTCAGACGATCAGTCTCGGAGCTTTTTGGTTTAATCCTAACTTTGTTGTCACTGTTTTTTGTGTTGTTGTTTCAGGACTGATGTTGTCCGGCTTCAAGTTTCAGGTGCTTGTATCCTTCAATCCAAAGGTCGATCTGCCTGGAAGTCTGGCATCTGCTTACTACTTCCTCCATGCTAAGAACCCTAGCTTCTATCAATGCCACCGTTTTCACCGTCAAGTCTCTTGGCATTCCCAGTTAATATTTCACTTAACAATTCTATCACTAAAAGAAGAAAAACAAGATGCAAAGCATATAAACGTACTCCCAGTTTATCTTGAATACGCGTGAGATATTCCTTAAAGAGAAAAAACCGTTTGGGGCCGTTATAGCCGTTAGTAACGGATATTCTGGTAAACATCGGCAATCATCTGTGACCCATAATGAACATATCTACAAATTTTCAGAAAGATCGGCCACGTACTTGCTGAGATATTCCATAAAGAAGAAAAACCGTTATGGGCCGTTATAGCCGTTAGTAACGGATACAACGTTAAAAATAAAACATCGGGCATCATCCGTGACCCATAGCGAACATACCTACAAATTTTCAGAAAGATCGGCCCAGTAGTTTTGTCTGGAGCGAGTGGAACACATTTTGACCACGGACGGACGGACAGACAGACAGATCGACAGACAGACACACAGACAGCATCTCTTCATTCCCATTCTAAAGTACTCCCTGTTCTATAAGAACTGGGAGTACAAAACAGAAAATTTAAAGTAACATAGTCTGTTGGCTTACGAATCAATTATTCAAAAATAGTCAGTCAATGCATAGATTGGTTAACCAGCCATACCTGTAAGCAACCTAAACTGTCGGCATACCAATCAATCATTGAAAAATAGTCAGTCAATACATAGATCGGTTAGCCAGCCAACGTCAGAGCAAACCAGTTAAACTAACAGCCATCCGGTCAATAAGTTTGCGGCCCATCAGCCTGCCCAAAGAATGTGGTAACCGGGAAAGCGACTCAACACTCTGGAAAGAAGATGTGAAAAATGGCATGGACGCCATGCAATTTCCCAAATGGGACTTCACTCTCTGACCTGGCTGGAAGACCCTTTGTTGAAAAAAAAGGAGCAGCAGGGTCACTGGGAAGAGGAGAGTGGGGGACGGGGAAGTGAGTGGGTGGCGAAGAGGGAGGGGGTATCAGAGCAACAGGGAGGATGGAGTAGAGATTCTGTGGCTCTGTAGGGAAGGGTTAGTTTTGAGATTCTGTGAGTCTTTCAGGTCCTGAGACTGAATCAGCCGGGAAGATGTTCACATATGAAATCTTTTGAGTGATGTCGAGACGGATATTTTATAAATTTATTGGGAAGTAGAGGGCGAGGGGTCATTGGGTGGTTGGGAAATACTCTTTAATTGTTATTGGGATATATATAGGGCGATGGATGGGTGGCTAAGTTGAAGGAACTGGGAGTTGTCTTCCCTTAAGGCCAATGCTGTTCACCTCCCGTTCCTTTCCCTCATCCCATCTTTTCTCCACTCCCAGAACCCTCACCCTGTTAGCAGGTGTGACTGTCCACACTTCTTGCCAAGCGTCTTACTTCTGGTCTTGTCATCTTCTGCACTGCTTTTTTCCCCCCGTTTAATAAGGCATGACATGCAGAATACTTGCTTTCAATATGCCTACCTAACCTGTTAGAACTGCACTGACTCCCTTTTCAATAAAATGATTAACACACATGCGCGCGCGCGCGTGCGTGTGTGTGTGTTTGTACACATGCGCGTGTGTGTCAAGTTTACTTCTTCTTCTTACTCGTTCGCCATCCCGTTAGATGAGCAGCCCGGTGTCCTCGATGAAGGCTGCCGTCCGTCGCAGCTCCTCCAGGGTGCCATACAGCTTGGCTTCCACTGCTGTCGGTGTTGGCCAGTACTTTCTCCTGGATGCTGCATACGTCGTACAGACTTGAAGGATGTGGTCAGTTGTCATTGGTCCCTCACTACAAGGGCACTCTCCACTCTGTCCAATGCCAAATTTTGTGTGCATGTGGTGGAGCAGGCGATTATGTCCAGTCCTCAGGCGGAAGATCTTGACCTGTTCCCGTCGTCCCAGCAAATGGTATGTGTCTTCTGGGTTGTATTTGGGATGCAGGAGGCGCCATTTTATTCCTTGTTGTGCCTTGATGATTGTCTTAATTTCATCGTATGACACCAGGTTGTTGGCCTGCTCCTTCTGTGCACCATCTTTTGCCAGAATGTCCGCTTTTTCGTTGCCTCTGATGCCACAGTGTGCTGGTACCCATTGTATCACCACTTTCTCCACTCTGGCACTCAGGGCAACAAGGGCTGAAGTGATATGGTTCTGTTCTTTGCAGCGGGAGTTCTTGAGGGCTTGGAGCACGGAGAGAGCGTCAGAGAAGACCACCACCTGCCCTGTTGTTCTTTTGGAGTTCTGCAAGACTGTTGTGGCTGCCTCACAGAGGGCTTCTCGCTCAGCTCGGAAGTTGGTGGAGTATTTTCCTGTTGGAATTGCAATTTCTTCATCTCCGTCTTTGTATCGGAGGAAATAAAATGATTAACACACATGCGCGCGCAATAGTCAAAGGCTAATCTTAGTATTCACTATCACAACCACAGTTGTAGATACTATTTTTTGTTGTGGTTATTACATAGGCAGACCAATAGACAGATATATGGGTAGGTAGTTGGATCGACAAATAGACAGAGAAATAAATACACAGAACGACAGACAGGTAGATAAATAGATGGATAGATGACAGATAGATAGATACATAGAAAGATAGCTAGCTACATAGATAGATGGACAGATAGATAGACAGATAGACAGACAGACAAATAGATAGAAAGATAGATAGGTCGATAGACAGATAGGTGGGTGGATGGATGGATGGATGGATGGATAGATCGATAGATGGACAGAACAAACAGAAAGACGGACAGACAGACAGATAGATATATAAATAGATTGATAGATTGACAGATAGATAGAAAGAAAGGAAGAAAGAAAAAAAGAAAGAAAGAAAGAAAGAAAGATAGATAGATAGACAGACAGACAGACAGACAGACAGACAGACAGATAGATAGATAGATAGATAGATAGATAGATAGATAGATAGATAGATAGATAGATAGATAGACAGACAGACAGATAGATAGATAGAATCGACAATTGTTAATGCTAATGACAATGAGAAGAAGAAGAAGAAGAAGAAGAAGAAGAAGAAGAAGAAGAAGAAGAAGAAGAAGATAATGATGAAGATAATGGTGAAGATGACAACGACAAAATGATGATGATGATGATGATGACGATGAACCACATCCGCGAAAACCTCTTTGCAGGCACATGGCATCCATTCCACGATAGGCGCACATCATTACTCTGACGGATTCTCATTCTGTCAGCATTCCGTCGGCATTCTCATAAGGATCCGGTCATGCGCAAGGAATGTGTCTGACTTCTGGGTTTCCTGTCTCTTGCTTCCACACACGGAAAGAAAGTTTCACGGTGAAAAAGACAGTCACCGCCATGGTGGCCGGGAAATAGACCGCTTTGAAAAAAAAAACCCCACTGAGGTGTGCATTAGCTATCGGAGGTGGTGTTTCTAACATTGTAAAATATTTTAAATACTCTGGCTGTGTTCGAGTTGAGATTATCTCTGTGGATCTGCCTGCTTGTAGATATGTTTGAAGGCATTTGGTTTGCTGGTGTTGGTTTAGTAGTTTGCCTCTGTCGATCTGTCTCTTTCTGACTCTCTGACTCATGTCTGCGTTCCCCCTCCCTCCCCATTCCAACTCTCTCTCTCTCTCTCTCTCTCTCTCTCTTCCTCTCTCTCTCTCTCTCTCTCTCTCTCTGTCTTCTTTTTGCGAGCGTGTGGGCATGCGTGCTAGTGTGTGTGCGTGCGTGCGTGTGTGTGTGTGTGTGTGTGTGTGTGTGTGTGTGTGTGTGTGTGTGTGTGTGTGTGTGTGTGTGTGTGCGTGCGTGCGTGCGTGCGTGCGTGTGTGTATGTGTGTGTGTTGTGTGTTTTGTGTGTTTGTGTGTATGTATGTATGTGTGTGTGTGTGTGTGTGTGTGTGTGTGTGTGTTGTGTGTGTGTGTGTGTGTGTGTGTGTGTGTGTGTATCCCTCCCTTCCCTCTCTGTCTGTCTCTCTTCTTGTCTTACGTGCGAGTACAACCCGCTTTTTATATATTCAGATGATGCCATGCCATCAAAACAGCCGGAGGCCAGAACAAAGAGTGGGTTGCTGTATTGCGCAGTATTGCGTAAGCCGTAGTGTCCAGTGGTATCCAGCTATCAGCGTGCATCATGATGTCCCAAGGCAGCTACAAGATGTCTAAAACGACAGAGCACCGACAGCAGACAACGATGATGTGATGGTGATAATGATGGTAGTAACGTAATGGTGATGATGATGTCGACACTTTTTGCTGCTGCTGCTGCTGCTACTTCTACGCTACAACAACAACAATAATAATAACAAAACAACAACAGCAATAGCAACAACTCACTACTCTTACTCCTACTACTATTACTGCTACTACTACAACTAATTATTCCCGATCCCTACCGCAACTACTACTACTACTACTGCTGCTGCTATCATCAATACTGCAACTACTACTACTACTACTACTGCTATGCTCTATTACTACTACTACTACTGCTGCTGTTGCTACTGCTGCAGCCACTGCTGCTGCTGCTTCTACTTCTACAACTACCACTATTACTACTACTACCATCACTAATAATGATGATATCACCACCACCCTCACCACCACCACCACCACCACCACCATTCACCACCACCACCACCAACCACTGGTGCCGGCAAGAACAAAAACAAGAATGTGAACAATAACAACCAAAACTACTACCACAACAACAACAGTAATGATGATGATGATGATGATGATGATGATGATGATGATGATGATGATAATGATAATAATAATATAATATGAATGATGATGATGATGATGATGATGATGATGATGATGATGATGATGACGATAATGATGATGATGATGATGGTGATGATGATGATGATGATGATGATGATGATGATGATGATGATGATATAATAATAATAATAATAACGCTGCTGCTGCTGCTGATGGTGATGATGATGATGATGATGATGATGATGATGATGATGATGATGATTTATGATGATGATGATGAGATATATAATAATGATGATAATAATAATAATAATAACGCTGCTGCTGCTGCTGATGGTGATGATGATGGATGATGATGATGAGATGACGATGATGATAATGATAATAGTAATATGTAATAATGATAACAATACAAAGCACGGGTCATTTTTTTTCATGTTGCATGTGGCATGCATGTCCGAATAAATCTTCCTCTCTCCCTCTCCCTCCTCTCTCTCTTTCTCTGTCTCTGTCTCTCTCTGTCTCTCTGTCTCTCTCTCTCTCTCTCTCTCTCTCTCTCTCTCTCTCTCTCTCTTACTTGTATGACGGTTCTTCCTGGTCAAATCCACATGAGAATAGTATCCATGGCGATACAAATTGTTATTCATTCATGGAAAGTCCGTAACAGTCTTCTCCCTCTAGTCTACCTGTCAGTCTCTGCCTCTCTGCGCTCTTCATCCTTTCTCTTCCCTGAGAGAGAGAGAGAGAGAGAGAGAGAGAGAGAGAGAGAGAGAGAGAGAGAGAGAGAGAGAGAGAGAGAGCGAGAGAGAGAGAGAGAGAGAGAGAGAGGAGAGAGAGAGAGGAGAGAGATGTTATTCGGACATGCACGCAACATTGATACAGATCTGTTATTTTTTTTTTCGTTTATGCTGACTGAGAAAAAGAAATGATTAAGGGTACGCTTTTGCGGCTATGTGACGTCATTCGATGAATGGTGCACACCACTACGCTGGCAGATTCTCAATCTGCCCGCATCTCTATAAGGATCCGGTCATGCGCAGAGAATGTGCCTGACTCATGGGCTTCCTGCCAGTTGGATTTCTCTTTAACATGAAATTGCATCTGTGATGGTCACAGTAATCGTCTTCGTTGTCTATGAATAGTCCGTTTTCAAAGACCAGGTGAAGTAAGCGCTTGCTATATTCAAATCAAATTGGTCAGACACTGATCTGAACATGCTCAACTTGATATTGTTGCTCTCGTTCTGTCTATGTATCTGCCTCTCTCTCTCTCTCTCTCTCTCTCTCTCTCTCATCACTTTTTTCCTAAAGCCTCCCTCCCCCCCCTCTCTCTCTACCTCCCTTTCTCCTCACTTAATATACCTAATTTTTTTTCTGTCTGTCCTCATTTTCCTCCTGGTGATAGACTCTTTCCCTCTCACTTAGCGTTTTTGTCTCTTCCCAAACCCGTCCCCACCAGTTGCCTAAAGATACCAATTAGCTTCGTCGTCAGCTTTTAATCTTCAGCTTTGCTGTCAATCATTCAGTTTTGACCGTCTGCGCGCGAATGGCCGCGGGATTGGCAGGCATCGAACATCAAACTATTCTACCATCGACTTGCGCGTCGAAAGGGAAGTTTGAAGTATCCAGCTATGCCCTGAAGCCACAGGGAGCTTTATATTTGTCACCAGAAAAGGACGATGACTTAGATTGATCTCCGAAATGCGGTATGATTGCTGTCTGTGAATAGTGTGTGCTGTACATGCTTGACCTGATATTCTTTGCTTCCCCCCCCCCCCCCCCCCCCCCCCCCCCCGTCTGTTGTTAATAATTGCCATGTTTGATTTGTTTGCTAAGTTCAGGCATAGTTTGAACGACACCAGTCTCAAAGAAAGATACGTAAATTACATTTTTACTGCTAGATTAAAATTTGTCATCACTGGAATTATTCTGTTTGTTAACACCCGAGGAAACAGCATGGCAATGTTGTCCTAAATAAACGTCTGTAGGTTTGGGTCACAAACCGAACTATTTGAAAGAAAGGCTTTATCCTGCCCAAATGCTAATGCGAGAGAGCAGGGCATCTTCATATTAAAACTCAATTTTTTTCCCCCTGTAACGTCTCTGAGACGCGGGGGAAGGCAACGTGATGCAGAAGAAGATACAACCATTGATCAACGTCTGTCTAAGGCACATTCGGTGACTGCTATCTGCGTACCACCCCCCTCCCCCATTCCATCTCTGTCTCAGTCTCCCCCTCTCGCTGTCTCTGTCTCTCTCTGTCTCTCTCTGTCTCTCTGTCTCTGTCTCTGTCTCTGTCTGTCTCTCTCTCTCTCTCTCTCTCCCTCTCTCTCTCTCTCTCTTCTTCTCTCTCTCTCTCTCTCTCTTCAGTGGCGAGGCATAGGCAGCAAAGAGGAATTCCAGTAAAGGGCGGTCAAGTGCCAATTGTCAGCAGATCCTAGGAGGGCGTGAGGCTGGTTAGGACACATCTGTCAGAAGCCTTCATCCAGCACCTCCCGCCGGGCTTTAGCTCAGAACCCACAGGGATGAAGGACCCCAACGGCCCAGAACCCACAGGGATGAAGGAACCCAACGGCCCAGAACCCACAGGGGTGAAGGAACCCAACGGCCCAGAACCCACAGGGGTGAAGAACCCCAACGGCCCGGAACCCACAGGGGTGAAGGACCCCAACGGCCCAGAACCCACAGGGATGAAGGAACCCAACGGCCAAGAACCTGAAGGGGTGAAGGAACCCAACTGCCCAAAACCCACAGGGGTGAAGAAACAGGGGACGGCCTAGAACCAGGTGGAGAAGAGAGATTCGTGAAGAGCTGATGGGGAAGACATCAATGGATAAATGAACAGAGGACTAGACAACAGAGTCGAGTACACTAAGGAAATAATTGATGGAAGCGACTAGGACTTGGAGGCGACAGGAATACGTCCGTAAGTACTTTGAGTTCCAGATACCAGACTACATGTTTTAAAGACTCTGTCATCACACCATAATGCGGACAGAAGAAAAGACACAAAAATGTTACACGATCAAGCTCAGTTTCAGTATTTATCAAGGACGTGTCACTGCATGCAGTCTAGTCCATATACGTCACGTCACATCTGTTAAGTTTCGAGACAACACTGCACATGGCTTATAGCTGATGGATAAATGAACTGACGACTGAGATGAGATGATTTAAGAAGAAGTCTCACAGATATGACTTAGCAGATGTCTTACCCACGCATAAGCACAGCGCACCGGTCAGACCTTGGGTACTTACCTAACCTTTTTTTTGTGTTATTATTATCTCTTTCCTCTCCTCTCTCTCTTTCTCTCTCTCTCTTGTGGTGTGTGTGTGTGTGTGTGTGTGTGTGCGTGCGTGCGTGCGGCGTGCGTGCGTGCGTGCGTGCGTGCGTGCGTGCGTGTGTGTGTGTGTGTGTGTGTGTGTGTGTGTGTGTGTGTGTGTGTGTGTGTGTGTGTGTGTGTGTGTGTGATGAGTGTACACGTGAATAAAGAAATACAAAATTTAAATTAATCAACCTCAGAAACACTCATCAAGTTGATCACTGGTAGACCACGTTTCGTTTCACTTCCTGTGCTATTGTTACAAGGTGGTGATGGATGAGTGGCAAAGGGATAAATTTGTCAATATTTAAAAATGGCTAGTGCAGTCACAACACCTTTCTTCCTTCTCTTCTTTTCTTTTCTTCTTCTTCTTCTTCTCTTGGACATACTCTATAAGTCTCAACTTATCGCTCAGTGTTGACTGTCATACAGAATATTATTTGTGTGTGGTTGTTTTT
>CM065724.1:43289098-43296598 GCA_033310375.1 Conus canariensis
TAAGAAATCTATAGCCATGCTTATTACCGTTTGCGTGCACGCTAATACAGTTCACTAATGTTTATTGTAATACGTCTTGTGACCTTGACATTCTCGCTGGAATCGTGTACTTGAAGGAAGAAGACACAGCGGCGCTGTCCTCTTATTAATACACTTGACATTTGAATAGTTGACTTGACGAGCACTTATAATCACAAAAACTGCTGTGTATTGTTATGAGGAGATTGTAATGCATACAAAATGTAATGATGATTTTTTTTTTCATAACGATCTAAGCACTGACATAGCTGACTCGCTCCAAGCTTTTCCCGATGATATTCTAAACCTTGTAAAGACCACTCATAAGATAAACAGATCATGAATAATCATGGCCATCGATTCATAGAGTTTTGTAAATGACTTTCCTTGTTTATACATCATGAGTGTGCTTTGAATAACAATTCATGCTCGATCATTGATTATTTCATTGGTACATACGCCATGCTACATAGATACGAGATGTGCATGTCAAACCACTTGATGCATTGTTTTCAGATGCATGTAGCCCTGTCATGTTAGTTTTGTCACGTGCGTTTCAACCAGGAAAGCAACTTTCTCCGTTTAAAACAAAACTTATAACTTTTTTTTTTTTAAGAAAGAAAAAGAAACAGAAGGAGAGAGAGAGACAGTAATACAAGTGATGTTATCAAAGAAAGAAGTGATACTGATACTTTGAAGAATTGTATAAAAGTTTTGACAGTTAAAAAAAAAAGTAAAAAGAAAAAAAATAACAGCATTAGTAATTGAGGCTGTTAGATAAGCCTGGAAACGTTTGAAGGTAGTGTTTCTGGTAATGAACAAAATAAACCACCATGGTTTAATGGACGTTAGCGACTAAAAAGATCCGAGTAGGCCACTTCAGAACAAAAGGAGGTTTACACGAAAGAACATCAAGAAGAAAATACATAAACTTGAAATCAAAAGCGGAGAATATACGAAAATACTACGAAGTTCTGCCAGACAAATGAACGAAAAAATTGAAAGAAAAAATAAAACAAATGATAGTCAAAAACCGCAGAAATTATTGGGCACGAATAAAGCATTACTCCAAGTTTGATTGCTTGTGGATTTAAACACCTTGTTAGATCTTTTCTCTCTCTCTCACATCTCTCTCTCTCTCTCTCTCTCCTCTCTCTCTCTCTCTCTCTCTCTCTCACACACACACACACACAAATATTCAAAGATTCAAGATTCAAGGATTGTTATCCTGTGACCCCTTTTGGGGCATGGAGGACTTGAAACAAATCAAACAAATGTAAATGAATCACATCAAACATCCGAAAATGTTCCCGATGATTAACGCACTGAATATAATGTTACATAACTTTACTAAGTTTTAGAAACTTTGCTCAGTGTAGCAACACTTTTTTTCCCTCACAGAGCAAACGACAATAGTTAAATACGGACTTTATACATTTAAATGTTCTTCGTATAAACTGATTTCTAATGTCATTATATTTGGTGCATTTCATTACAAACTGAAATTCATCTCCAAGGTTATTTTGGTAGTCTCAGAGGGGTACGTCTGCCTGCTTTGCTGTTTTTGTTAAATAATTTGGAGAACTTCTTGTTCACAGTTGTCTGTCTTCCAATTGATATTCAGAATACAAATGCTGGTGACAAGAACGTGTATTTACTATGTTTACGTTTGCAGTTACTTCTGTTCGAAGGTGACACTGTTCTTAGTCTGAAACAAGGCATGGTTTGTCAAAAGATCTTGAGGCATCACAAAAGTATTGCGTGGTATGGAAACTTGATGTGTCAAAAACAAAAATGATGATGTTGAATTTGAAACTACAAACCAAAGACAGTTTTCATTTTGATTTGGAACCATTAGATACTATTGATTCGTTGACCTCCCTTAGTACTGAATTTAATCGAGAAGGAACTTTCTACCAAGCTAAAAAGAGTGCATTATGACCATACTCACAGAGCAGAATTTTCATTAATACAGTTCGCTGGAAACAGTCGCTGACTTCATGTATTTTTCTTGTATATGTTTCAGAAAATGGTCATTCCGGTTACGTAGTACGGGTGTGAAATATGGGGCTATGAAAAATGTTCATGCCTTAGAAAAACTGCAAAAGAATTTTCAAAAATTGTTTTTCAGTTTACAACGTTGTACAACGTCAGATATGCTCTTTGGAGAGACGAGTTTATTTCTTATTTTTGTTCTCGTTGAGTGTGGAATCATCCTTTTTTGGGTCAAGTTTACTTGCAAGTACAAGCGGTAAATACTCTAGTCAAGTGTGTTCTATTTTATTCACGCTATACTCAAATAATGAATTTTCATGTGGCCGAATTAACTGTATTGGGAACACTTCAGCTGAAGGCGGGCATGATTGTGATGGGCAGTCTCAGCCATTTTACAACAGGATATCATTTTGTAGGAATACCATACAGAGCTAGCTTGAAGGGTAGTTATGTCCGATAGTGGAATACTTTGTTCTATAGAAATGTAAAACACAACTTCTGCCTTTCAAAGTATATTTCTCAACTTCCAGTTGCACATCTAAATCTGCTGACAAATTTCATTGTAGCAGCCATAAACTACAGATTTTTTTAATTCCCCTCCACCATCCCCGTCTTTAAAATTTTTTTTATCCTTTTTTTTTTTGGATTTTTTTCTTTCTTTCCTTTTCTTTTCTTTTTTGTAAAGACGGTTTTTAAAACAAAAGATTCAATTAGTCAGAAGTGTGGGCAGAAAAGAATTTGTTACGAATGTTGCATTTGAAATATTAACGATGAAATCAAACTAGAAATTATTCTTGACTGCCTTGAAAATGTGGCACTTCAAAATACGCTCATACAAAGAAAATACCACTTTCCAATGTCAGTGTTTGATTTATGCGATTTAGTTTAGACTAAAGAAATATAAGATAAGCATAGTTATGTAATTTGGAAAAAAAATTACACACTATGCTTTTCTTTCAAAGTGTTTGGAATGTTTATTTACTTTTGAATGTGTCCAGTGTTTTATAGTTCAAATGTCAACAACGAGAATTCGTTTACTGTCAGTTCGTCTACTTTGTGATGAATGTTCCACATTAAATTGTTCGCCATGAAACACTCCAGTTCATGTCTAGATGTCTTCCACACCCCAAAACAGGCAAAAGGATTAAACTTCTTGATTACAGTGTGTGTGTGTGTGTGTGTGTGTGTGTGTGTGTGTGTGTGTGTGTGTGTGTGAGTGTGTGTGTGTGTGTGTGTGTGTGTGTGTGTGTGTGTGTGTGTGTGTGTGTGTGCGATCTCTCTCTCTCTCTCTCTTTCTCTCTCTCTCTCTCTCTCTGTCTCTCTGTGAGTGCGCGCGCGCGTGCGGTAAGAGTGTGTGCCTGTGTGTGCGTTAGTGTGTGTGTGTGTGTGTGTGTGCGTGTGTGCGTGTGTGTGTGTGTGTGTGTGTGTGTGTGTGTGTGTGTGTGTGTGTGTGTGTGTGTGTGCAGAGAGAGAGGAGGAAGAAAGAGGGGGATGGGTAGCAGAGGGCGTTATAATGACCCATAAGGGTTGCTGCTTCTCGAATGTCAATGTCAGGTAAATGTCAGGGCAGTAAAAATCCGCTAGGAAGTTCATTGGAAGTATTCTTGATGATGACGATAGGAATCGAGACACTGTCACCGATCGGCGGTACTAAATCAGTATGTCCATGTGTTTAAGAGTAGTGGTGGTTCAAGATAGAGAGCGTGTGCGCGCGCGCGCGCGCGCGCGCGTGTGTGTGTGTGTGTGTGTGTGTATGTGCGCGCGCGCTCGCGCGTATGTGAGGTTGGGGTTTAGTTAGCTACAGTTAGGTGAAGTTCCTCAGGGTTAGGTAGAAAGATTAGGCTAGGTAGGAGGCTGGGGAAATAGGACATACAATATTCTTTCATTCCAGTCTTCACTTATTGAAGGAATGGAATGGAAGCGGGAGGTTGGTTTCGTTCCCGATTGTTACCCTCTTGTTACTTTGGTTCTACACCAGAGAAGGCGGGGCAGGATATCGGTTGTTGTTGTGTTGTCAAGTCTGTGAGTTGTTGTGGTAAATTGTCGTGTTGTTGCACGAGCAATAACTAGTCCGTTGGTCAGGCGTGTCAGCTCTGCGGAGGGATACACTGCTCTGACCAATCGTTGTTTTGTGTGGTGAGTAGAGTTCGCTTGATTCCGACCAGGGCGGAATGCGTTGGGGTAGCTTCACTTCGGTCCCTGGTGTTCGTCGGAGTGGACATACGCCTTGTAGGTGCGGCGGCAGCGCCGTTAGTTTTTGAAGAGTGACTTCAAGTCATAGTTAGTGCCAGGTCCTCGTCGGGTTTGGGTGCCCTTGGCCTGTGCTGAGTCGGTGTCGTCCTTGTTGGCAGCCACTTCAGCCAGTTGCAGAACTGGTGTGGTTGAACGTCTGTCTGTCCAGGTTGGTGGTTTGTTAGGTTCGTGGTGTTTTGGTTCGTCGTGTTGTCTTGTATTGTGGCGAGTTGAACTGTAGTTGTCTCCTGTTGCGATTAGTTGTATTGTGTTCGTTGTGTATACTGGTTGTCTGGTATGATGTCGTCTTGGTTCCGTGATTGAAATTTGTTGTCAGCCGGTTTGAGTTGTCACCTTTTTCCTGTATATTTTTGTAAGTAATGTACATAGTGGTTCCTGAGTTCGATTTTCTCAGGACAGTTTGGCTAGACAATGTGGGTTCAATATAATGACCGTTGATGGACAGTGATGTAGATATTGTTTGTGGTTAGTTCATGGTAATGTCAGTGAGTTCAATAAGAGGGTAGTACGAGGTTGCATTTGGTTGAGGATCATAATATGAGTCAGGTGCAGATGTGTCTGCGTGAATCATAGAGGGGTTTGATGATTGTGCTCAATCTCAATTGTAAATAGTAGGAGTTCGTTGAAATTGATTAACAATTCCGGAGTTGACCTGCACAGCATTGGAATCGGTTAACTGTGTAGTAGGGCTAAGGCCAATTTATGGTCGAGTGGTTTATACTGGAGTACGGTCGTGACTATTCAACTTATATTGGTGTCTTGTCACTTTCGTTACGAGTTAGGGTTCTCGACGCGGGTGTCGTGCGCGTGCAGACTGTATCTGTGGCGTACGCATTTGGCACAGGACAGTGAGTCCATATGGTTAGAAGTTTTGTAAGAAAGTGACAGTCGTCACACGTGCAGGGATGTATGTATTTGTGACAGAACGGGGTTGGAGAAAGATATCTTAGGTTGTGGGGAGGCAACCCAGTTATGAATTTTAGTAAGCAGAAAGAAGGGAAAGGTAAAGTTTAAGGCGAGTAGCTTAGCAGTTGATAGGATAAAAACGGATGATGTGCAGCATGTAATATTGTATGAAGTGTGGTTGTGTGGCATAACAAGGATTAACCACTGGGTTATCTGACAAGAGATGACATGAGAGTGAGGTGCTGGATGGAAATTTTGGCGAACAAATCATGTTGTTTTGATATATGATTATAATTGACGGTGCAAAGAGGGGTAATAATGTGAAGGATTGTGGCTGCGAGCCGATTCTCTTGTGTGAACATGCTGGAACTGTGAACCGCTAAGAATTGATAAGTTTTTTTGTTGTTTTTTTTTTTCCCCTCTGAGAGATGTGTATTACTACTGGTTATTGTGTGGAGACATTTCCTTGTGAAATTGGCCATTTCCTAGATTATTTAGTATGTCCTAAGGGGGCCCATGGAGTCCATGTTGGATCGCTTAGATTGGTTTATTTCTCCGAGAATTGGGTGTGATTCATAATTTCATATGTAATAGCGTGGATTGGCTCAGGGAGAATATTGTTTTACCGCTGTTGTAAGGGTTGGCAGGAGATTGGTCTGATAACCCCAAAGCGAGTGACGGGTTGGGGGATGTATTCGAAATTTAAGGGGTCACTCTCATGCCCGAGTGGGAAGTAGGCAAGGGAGATGGAGAGTTAAAGCTTTACCAAGTAGCCTATGTGCCTTGATGACTCGGGTAGTAGCAACACTACAGTAGTGGCCTACAGTTGTGTCAGCAGGTATCCTGTTCCGTCCTGAGGCTGGGGCCAGATCACCGCAGTCTACTGCCGCGTGCCGGCAGGTGAGCGGCGCTTTCCAGTACCTGTTGTTTTCCCGGGAGAGGGAGACCACCCAGGCCGTCTGCCTTCTGTGGGGCAGCTCTCCTCCAGCTACCGGTGCTCTTCCGGGAGTTCTCCGGCACTGGTTCCTCGTCCCGGTTTAGGCGTCCTGTGAGAGGGCGCTGCACCAGGCCTTTTTTTCCACCCTTGGTGTCCGGCGGGGCCTTCAGAGGAGGAGGCGTCCTACGAGCCCCGGACCCGTCGAGAGGGCGTCTGGTGTGTGTGCTTTGGGTGTCGTGCCCATCGCGGGGAGGAGTCAGACTGCGGGAAGCCACGGTCAGCGCCGGGGCGCAGTGTCTTCGGGGAGGGTGTCGCCCGCGGAGGAGCCACGGTCAGCGCCGGGGTGCAGAGTCTTCCGGGGAGGTGTCAGCCTGTGAGGGGCCACGTACAGCGCCGAGGACTGGAGCTTTCCGGGCCGGGATGGGTTGTCCCATGTTTGTGGTAGAAGGGGTGTAGCGTTAGGCAGTAGGGTTAGGGGTGTTAGCTACTGCCTCCTTTTAGGACGTAGTGGCCAGCACAGTGTAGGGTACTGGTCGTTGCCTCCCTTAGGGACGCAGCGATCAGTGCAGTAGTGGTCCCGGGTTAAAAGAGAAGGGTGAGTCCTGGGGAGAGGTGTGGGTGGTAGCAGTAGTTAAGAGATTAGAGTCCCTTTGGTAAATCCTTGTCCCTAGTAGTCACCACGTGTGCGGGCTATCGCTGTGTCCCCAGGTCACAGTGATATACCGCAACTGGTGTTTTAGGTTAGGTTAGGGTGTTCCAGGTCATTATCGTAGAGTAGGGTAAGTCAGCGAGAATTGGGATACTTGTGTGCAGTTGTGGATGTGCGTGAGTGGTGGCGCCATGGAGTGTGTGTGAAATAAAGAAGCGTGCGTGAATGTAAAGCTGTGTTAGTGTGCTGTGTTGTCCGACCTAGCGTGTGATAGGCGTGGGTAAGGGTGGTAGGGCCGTCCGGCTTAGCGACCGTGACAGACACTGTTGCTGAGTTTAGCCTGAAACGGATTCAGTTTTCAAATATGCATCAAATATTAAGTAATAAAAAAAGGAATGAGTGGATCAAACTTCTCAAAACTCTCTACGTACATTCAACGGCCATTGTGCTGATTTTGAACCACGTATATTTCAGTTTTTCTTTTGAAATTTGAGTTGAATTGTGTAAGCAAAATCTATCACAGCTTTCCTGTACTACAGAATTTGTTGATTGCATGCTATACAAAACAATGTACCATCTCACATCATTTTCAGACTACTTTCCCTCCAGATGACCTGTTCATCAGAAAACATTTTTTTCTTTCTAAATTGGCGAGGATGTTTTCTCTCTCTCTCTCTCTCTCTCTCTCTCTCTCTCTCTCTCTCTCTCTCTCTCTCTCTCTCTCTCTCTCTCTCTCTCTCAA
>CM065724.1:43316598-43326598 GCA_033310375.1 Conus canariensis
AACACCTGCAAAAGCTCAGTAGTAATGGCAGAAGCAGCAGCAGGATCAGCAGAAGCAGTAGCAGTTTAAGATAAGCAGTAGTAGCAGCAACAGCAACAAGATAACAGTAGTAGTTGTATTAGTTGAAGTAGCAGTGGTAGTTGTAGTATGAAAAGCAGCAGCAGTGGAAGAAATCGTGGCAATAACAGTATTAAACACAGAAAACAGACTGCTACATTACTAAAAAAACGACTCCACATACGAATCAACACACACAACACAAGATGTCAAGTAACGCAAATTTAGCAGACTGTACAAAACAGACAAGTGAATTTTCGACACAGAGTTTCATCAGACGTGCCAAGTTGCAAACAAACATCAATCATGAACAAGCCATACTTCCCTTTTGGCTGTCAGGGGAAAGTAACAATGCATCCACCAGTAGGTAAGAAAGTGAGGACTGTTCAGAAAAACTCAGTAAAGAAGCAGGCTGCAGGGAGAGGTTCAGGTCAGAGGTGGGAAGGTAGGTTCTGAGAAGTGAACAAGAGATCAGAAAAAAGGTTGGGGGTGGGGCTCTGAATTTTGGTATGGTGTTTGCAGTAAAAGGGAAAATGCCAGGGAAGTGAATAGCAGGTGGAAATAAGGGGAGAAAACGGTCAGCCGCCTATGGCACTCAACCAAAGTCTGACCCCAGGATGGGTTGCGCTTGCCCCATGCTGGCACTAGGCGATGAGATGCCTTTTGAATATAGTTGCAAACCTCCCCTAAGGAAAAAAATCCTTATGAGAGCAGGGAGAAGCCAAAGAGGGATAGGGAAGGAACATGGAGAGGTTGGAACAGTGCAGCAAGAAAGAAAGAAAAGAAAATAGGGGGGGGGGGGGGGGGTAGGATGGAAAGAGGTAGGAAGGGAAGGGGGTAGGATGGAAAGAAGGTATGGAAGGGAAGGCCACATAAGTAAACCCACTGTCATTGACTGAAAGCAAAACATAAAAACAAATATAGTGTTCACCATTATCAGTGGGAGCTAATAACTGTGCTGAGTACCTATGGACAGTTCAGGGTTTGTCATTCAGTCCAAAGGGTTCCCTTGTTCCCAGTTTGTCTATGAGGTACGATTCCATGTCTTTTCTGTCATAGTAGTGCCTTGAAACATGAGCCACAGTGCCCTCACACGAACATCTGATGCAGAATGGTCAGGTTAATAACAGTATTAGCAGCAGCAGACGCAGATAGTAGTAGCAGTATTACTGGTAGTAGAAGTAGAGTAGTAATTGAGTAGCATCCACATAGTAGTAGTAGTAGCAGCAGCAGCAGCAGCAGCAGCAGCAGCAGCAGCAGTAGTAGTAGTAGTAGTAGTTGTTGTTGCTGTTGTGTTGTTGTTGTTTCTGCTGTTGTTGTTGTTGTTGTTGTTGTTGTTGTTATCAATGTCTTTGTTGTTGTTCTTCTTATTGTTATTAATATTGGTAGTCAGGAATAATAGTGATGGCATTATCGCAATCACCGTCATCATTATCACTGCTATTCTTTTTCTTGTCATTAAAATCATTGTCCTTGTTACTATGACAGTGTTGTTTAATCGCTGTGCCTTTGATACTGCTTTTGTTCGAAAGATTCCATTAGGCCAAGGATATTCCGATACTCCCCCCCCCCCCCCCCCCCCAAGGCCATGGGAAACAAGAAGGACAGGATACAGAGGCGTAAACACAGAGAAGTTTCTGATTTCACGTCTTCCTAAGGCACGATGACACTGATGGATGTTGAGCACGCTATGATGTCCGTGAGGAATGGGATGAACAGATGACCAGTTCTCACGGAAACTGAAAGCCATGCTGCCGCTGGACATGAAAGAAAAGTGCATGAGCTGTGGCCCTCAATTTTGGTTCTTTGAGCATGCGGAGATCCATTCAAAAAGGGGGCGTGAAACGAGAAGGTTGTTTTCGTTTTTGTTGACTTTTTTTGTTGAAACCTTCTGCAGGTTGTAGGATTTCTTATTTCCCACTCGATGTTCCTTTCACTTACATCTTTTCTTCTCTTTCCTTCTCTCCCTGCCTGTCTTAGCCTCCTTTTCAATGCTGAATGAATCACAGTTGTGTTCCTATAATGCTGGTGTTCCTTCTCATATTAGCGATGGGCGTGCATGATTACTCTCTCTCTTCAATTCTCTCTCTCTCTCTCCTCCTCTCTCTCTCTCTCTCTCTCTCTCTCTCTCTCTCTCCTTCCAAACCATGCCCTTTTTTGAAATCATAAGTGGGCGTAAAGGACAGAAAACTAAGCCATCTATTTCATTGACAGATAACACTGGGATGGGAACGCGAGATAAAAATGAGTGTGAAAAGTGATCAAGACTGAAATGATAGTTGTCAGTTGAACGCATGCACAAGATGAAGATGTATACATCTTAATCAGAGTCCTTAGGGTATGCCTGGAGAATAGAAGAGAAGACGAGAAGAAAAAAGAAGAAGAAGAGAAGAAGAAGAAGAAGGTGGAGGAGGAGGAGGAGGCGGAGGAAGAGAAGGGGAAGGAAGAGGAGGAGAAGGAGGAGAATGAGCAGAAGAAGAAGAAGAAGAAGAAGAAGAAAGAAGAAGAAGGAGAAGAAGAAGAGAAAAGAAGAAGAGAAAGAGAGAGAGAGAGAGAGAGAGAAAGAAAGAAAGAGAGAGAGAGAGAGAGAGAGAGAAAGTGAGAGAGACAGAGAGACAGGCACAGAGAGACAGAGAAAGAAAGAGATGATCATGAGACATGTGATATTGTTAAGCGAGTGAACGGATTGAGAAGGAAAGACATTAACGAATACTACATAGGTTCCATGTGCACGCATGCCATTTTAAGAAAGAAAGAAAGAATGAATGAATGTATAAATGAATGAATGAAAGAAAGAAAGAAAGAAAGACAAAAAAGAAAGAAAGAATGAATGAATGTATTATATGGATGAAAAAGAAAGAAAGAAAGAAAAGAAAGGGAGGAAGGAAGAAAGAAAGACAAAAAGAAAGAAAGGCAGCGACTTCACTTGGTCAATATCCACCAACTCAAATCCATTCAGGCTTAATGGTGAGATACTTTCAAATGCCAATTATACGCAGCTAAACTGTGCAAGTCCGAACGTGGAGGCAGTAAAAGGTATAAAACACATGCGCCTGTGCTTACAAATTATTTGTTTTCAGCTTTCTCTCCGTGAGTGTTAGAAATATGGATAAGATCCAATAAAAACAAACTTAGAGACTTTTCTGCTCCCCCCCCTTTTTTTTCCCCCTAAAGTGTGGAATCAACAGGCAGGTCATAAATTAATAAGAGCCATGACCACATTTATGTATAAGCATCCTCATAAGAAGTGAAATCTCCTGACTGTTTTAGAAACCGTGCGGTTTCACGTCATACACACATGCTCCTGGTACTTTAGATAACAAGTTCACTGTTCATTCACAGACATGGAGAAAACAGCGATGAATATTCAGCAGAGAATCAATATTCGAATTTTAGTGATCCAGTTCTTCCATTTATTACCGCACACACACACACCACACACACACACACACACACACACACACACACACACACACCCCCGCTCACACACACAAACACATGCAGACAGGAGAGAGAGAGAGAGAGAGAGAGAGAGAGAGAGAGAGAGACAGATTCCCAGGTCTCTTCGAGCCAAAAACAAGTATTTACACGGATTATAGGGATTAGCATGCCAGCGGTGTGACATGGCTGACAATTCTTTTTGCCCTAATAGCCAATCATCGGGCTCCTAACAACCCACGTCCACAGTTTCCTACAAAAATATGCAGGGCATATCACATCAGCCTGGCCAGTGTTGACAGTCTGCCAAGAAGAAACGCCCTGGGGTGGAGTACACTCAAGTGGTTCAGGGAAGTGAAAGAATTTGGGTTCAACAAACCAACAAAAGAGAACGCTTTGTCTGCTGTTTTATTTGTGTTTGTAGCAGATTCAAAAGTGGTGTGTGTTTTTACTGCTCTAATATTTTTTTTCCCTCTTTTCCTTTCGTATATCTATTTTAATGTCAGAACTGATATCTTGAAGCATAAATTTGTTTGGGACTGGATGTTTACCACTCCAGACCCTGCAAATAACTACCCCCTTGCCTTCCTCCCTCCCCCTCTCTCTCTCTGTCTCTCTCTCTCTCTCATCTTTTAGGTCTACCAGTATATTGTTATTTGCTGATGATATTTGTTTGATACTGACAACTTCTTCAGGGCTACACAATCAATTAAATAATCTTCATAAAGCGTCAATTTCTCTAGGGCTTAAAGTGAACTTAAAGGAAACAAAAGTTATGGCTTTTGAAAAAGGGGGACATTCATCAAAGCAGAAAAAAAATGGTTCTATCAGTGAAAAGGATTGAAGTTGTTAACAGTTAGGAGCATTTGGATTTACTTTAACCACAAAGCTATCATACGACATTACACTCGAAAAATACGATGGCAGGGCTTAAGCCAAAATTGTAGAAATTATGAAAACTATGTGGAGTTTGCTAACAATGGATAGAAGACCGTTTTTCAAACTTTTTTGATGCGCAAGTGAAACCTATGCTTTTATATGCAGCAGAAGTCAGGGGACAGTCTCATCTACAGGTAACTGAACTACCTCATTGTTTGCATGCAAACGCTTTTTAAATGTGCGCCCCAATACCCCGAATACAATTGTACATGGTGAGCTAGGAAGGTATCTTTTGTATGTAGATAGTGCAATAAAATCAAGGCCCTACTGGTTCAAATTGCAACAGCTGTCACTCGCAAGACTACCAAAACAAGCATATGAAATGGAAAAATCAAAATCATTTCAATGTACAAGAAATAGGAGTGTACAAACAAATTGGGTATCTTCGATAAAACATTGTTTAGATACTTATGGCTTTTCTTTCTTTTTTTTTTTTTGTTAAACGGTGGAGTGAATTACTGGAAACTGTTTTTACGTAAACGTAAACAACGCATGATTGACTGTTATAGCCAAAACTTGGATAGTAAAATACTTAATAGTGACAGGACTGGTATCCAACATATCTTTCCTTCAAATCCTTATGGCAGCCTGAGAAACATTTAACTGAGTTTACAATTTCTGTATTTCGCAAAGTGTTCGTGAGATTCTGACTTGGTATTAGTGATTTGAAAGTCCATCAAAGATATACACTGAACTCCAAAAACTGTCCATTCTGTAATCAAATCGAGGACGAAATACATTTTTTGATTGTTTGACCATCCTGTAAAGATTTAAGAGATAAATACATTTTGCCTCATACTAGGAATGTTCATCAAGTATCATTGCTTCTTTTACTGCAAAATGAAAAGAAAATTGTAACACGCCCTACAACTATGTTCATTTTTAAAGCATTAAAATGAAGAGAAGAACTGCTATCAGTTAATACACAAATACCAGAGAAATTTCAGGGAGAGCATTTTGTTACGCAAATATTTTCTTTCATAATTTTCAGTATATGCGCCGAGCGCTTGTGTGTTCTACGTTTGTTCTTGACCTCATTGCAGATAGGTCGGTCGCCTTTGCAATCAAACAATTTGACCTGAGTTGAGTTGAGGTCTACCAGTGTGATCAGCACATGGTTTACATGGCAGTGCTTGCTCAGATGCAGATTCTGCATGGCAGCAAATATTTCGTAGTTAGTCCTTTAGGCATACTGAGTCGCCATTCCTTTTGGGTTCTCGATTTTGTAAGAAGGCATGGGCATGTTTGAAGGATACGATTCAGGTAATCCACCTCTCTCCTATGCAGTACCCCTGTCCCCTTCCTCTTATTATGACTGCTCCCATCCCCTTAGCCCCTTCCTGAAGATCCAAAGCGGAAGCCTGTGATGTTAGCGATGATGATGATGATGATGATGATGATGACGATGATGATGATGATGATGATGATGATGATGATGATATAGTACTTGTTGTTGTTTTACTTATAAGTATTGTTTATCGATGTTTTTGGTAATCAGGAGAAGTATTGAAGGCGGCTTAATCGTCACCACCATCATCATTTTCACTGCTAATCTTTATGTTGCTATTACGGCCCTTGTCCTTGTTATAACGTCAGGGAAGTTCATGGAGGTGACATTGATGCTGCTTTCGTTTGAAAGTTTTGACTAAGCCAAGGAGAATTCCAAACTTTCCATTACCCGCGTCCTCCAAGTCACATAAAGGGAGAAACGCAGAATGTAGAGACGTCAGACACAGAAAAGTTTCTGACTTTGTATCTTTTTGTGGAACGAAGAGCCTGGTGGATGTTGAACACGCATATGTCTGTGAGGAATGGGATGAACAGATGACCAGTCCTCACGCAAACTGAAAGCGATTCTGTTACTGGGGATGAAAGAAAGCTGCATGAACCCTGGCCTGCAGTTCTGTTTCTGTGATCATTTGGGGATCAACGCCCCCCCCCCCCCCCCCCCCCCCTAAAAAAGGTATGAAACGAAAATGTTTTCGTCGTTGATATTTTTTTGTCGGAAATCTTTTGAAGGTTGTAGTTTTTTTTTCTTCTTACCCACTTCTCCTTTCCTCTCATGTAATGTCTTTCTTTCTTTTTTTTCCCACCCAACCTTTCTTAGCCTCTTTTTGTGCTACGTATTGTTCTTAAAATGTTTCTATTATTTGTTTACATATGAGCTATGGGCTCAGACGTTTATCTTTCTGTCTGTCTCTCTATCTGTCTGTCTGTCTGTCTGTCTGTCTGTCTCACTCTCTCTCTCCCTCTCTCTCTCAGTCTCTTCTCTCTCTCTCTCTCTCTCTCTCTCTCTCTCTCTCTCTCTCTCTCTCCAAACCAGGCACTTTTGTAGAATTATATGTGAGCGTGAGTGACTGAAAACAAGGCCGTCAATTCCGCTGCCAGATATAACTAGGGCAGTAGGAGGAAAAGAAAATAAGTGTGATTCAGACAGTGGTTAAAATTCAAATGATAGTTCTGAGATGAATACATGCACAGGGTAAAGATGTAGACAAAGCAGAAGAAGAAGAAGAAGAAGAAGAAGAAGAAGAAGAAGAAGAAGAAGAAGAGAGGAGGAGGAGGAGGAAGAAGAAGAAGAAGAAGAAGAAGAAGAAGAAGCAGAAGAAGAAGAAGAAGAAGCAGAAGAAGAAGAAGAAGAAGGAGGAGGAGGAGGAGGAGGAGGAGAAGAAGAAGAAGAAGAAGGGAGGAGGAGGAGGAAGGAGAAGAAGAAGAAGCAGAAGAAGAAGAAGAAGAAGAAGAAGAAGAAGGAAAAGGAAGAGGAGGAGGATAAGAAGAAGAAGAAGAGAAGAAAAAGTAAAAGAGTGAGGAGAAGAAGAGCATCTTTGTAAAAAAAGTAATATCTCTTCATCATATTAGAAACTGGTTGGTTTCAAGGTCATGAATAAACGCTCTTAATACTTCAGAGAACATCTTTACTCTTCATTTACAGACATGGGAAAAAACACCAACGGATGAATTGCGGGAGGGCGAGGGAGAAGAACGAGGTGGAAGGGGACCGAAGGAAACCACAGCCTCAGGCCTCTTCCAGAGAAAAATAAATATTTAAACAAATCACATGGACTCTGCTTGCCCGTGCTGTTGACATGTTTGACAACTCGTGCTGCCCTGACAGCCAATCACCGGGCTCCTAGCATATCAAACCCCCTATTTCCTACCAAAAATACGGAGGGCATGTCACACCAGCCTGGTCAATGTTGACAGTCTGCCAAGAAGAAACACCCTGGGGTGGAGTGAAGCTCAAGGGGCTCAGGAAAGTGGAAGACCTCGGGTTCAAGGAGCCCATTGTTTTGCTCTTTTATTTGCTTTAGGCGTGTGTTCGTAGGGGGTGTGGTTAGTTTAGTTTGATTCGTTGTTGCTGCGGGTGCATTTTCCCTTTTTTTTTCTAAACGGATAGGTCAGAGCATATTTTTTGGTGTAGATATTCACAACTCAAACCTCTCCTGCTCCTCTCTCTCTCTCTCTCTCTCTCTCTCTCTCTCTCTCTCTGATCTACGACTGTCAGATTACCACATGGTTTTGCATAGTAGTGCTCGTTCAAATGCAAATTTCGCAAGGCACGTTCAGCAGAGACCCTTCATCGGCAGCAAACAGATCGCAGTTAGTCCTTTAGGCACACTGAGTCGGCAGTCCTTTTGTGGTGTCGATTTTGTAAAAAGGTATGGGCGTGTTCGAAGCATTCGGTTCCGGTAGTCAGTGACCCTCTCCTACACAATACGTCTCCTTTCCTTCCCTGTACTTTCCTCAGTCGCTTCCTGATGGTAGAAAAATTAAAAAAAGAAAAGAAGAGAAAAGAAACAAAAACAAAACAAAAATCAATGTGTCCCTCTTGTCAAAATTCAAGCTTCTGATGGTGGCGATGGTGGTGAGGAGGAGGAGGAAGAGGAGGAGGAGGAGAAGAAGAGGAGGAGGATTTTCTGGACTATTGTTGTTATTGTTGTTGTCTCCAGACCATTTTGTTGCGAGACATCTTCAATAGCTCATAATTATGCACAGAACGCCTGACGCTTCGCACAATTTTATAAAGATGAATATGGGAGGAAAGTGCTGATTACATATCGGATCTGTTCCGTTTGACCTCAAAAGACCAAAAATGCTTTGTGTGAGCTAGTCACAGTAGTAGTAGTAGTAGTAGTAGTAGTAGTAGTAGTAATAGTGGTAGTAATAGTGGTAGTAATAGTGGTAGTGGTAGTAGTAATACTAGTAGTGGCAGTAGTAGCAGTAGTAGTAGTAGTTGTAATAGATGCAGCAGTTGTAGCAGTAGTGATAATAGTAGCAGTTGCAGGAGAAGTAGCTGAAGCAGTACTAGCAAAACATCACTAGTTGTAGCAGCAGTGGCAAAAGCAGCAGTAGGAGTTACAGTTAACCAGTAGTAGTAGCAGCAGAAACATTGGAATAGTAGTTGCAGTTGTAGTAGTAGCAACAGAAACATTGGAATAGTAGTTGCTGTTGTAGCAGTAGCAGCAGAAACATTGGAATAGTAGTTGCTGTTGTAGTAGTAGCAACAGAAGCATTGGAATAGTAGTTGCAGTTGTAGTAGTAGCAACAGAAACATGGGATAGTAGTTGCTGCTGTAGTAGTAGCAACAGAAACATTGGAATAGTAATTGCTGTAGTAGTAGTAGCAACAGAAACATTGGAATAGTAGTTGCTGTTGTAGTAGTAGCAACAGAAACATTGGAATAGTAGTTGCTGCTGTAGTAGTAGCAACAGAAACATTGGGATAGTAGTTACTGTTGTAGTAGTAGCAGCAGCAGAAACACTGGAATAGTAGTTGCTGTTGTAGTAGTAGCAACAGAAACATTGGAATAGTAGTTGCTGCTGTAGTAGTAGCAACAGAAACATTGGAATAGTAGTTGCTGTTGTAATAGTAGCAACAGAAACATTGGAATAGTAGTAGTAGTAGTAGTAGTAGTAGTAGTAGTAGTAGTAGTAGCTGCAGCAGTCGTGGAATGGGGAGCAGGAGCAGAGGCAGAGAGGTAGTAGTAGTAGTAGTCGAGGCAGCAGCAGAAACAGTGGCAGCAGCAGTAGCAATAGTAGTAGTGGTAGTTGTAGTAATTGCAGCAGCAGCAGCAGTAGCAGCAGCAGCAGCAGCAGCAACAGCAGTAGCAATAGTAGTTTGTATTAGTAGTAGTTGCAGCAGCAGCAGTAATATTAATAGCAGCAGTTGTAGTAGTTGTAGTTGTAATTATTGTTGCATTTGTTGTCGTCGTTGTTGTTGATGATGTTGTACTTAATATTGGTGGTGGTGGCAGTGATGGTGGCGTTGGTGGTCAGGACTTGTAGTGATGACAGTGTAATAATCATCTTTATTATCATTATCCCTGCTCCTCTTTCTCCTACTACAAAAAAGTCCTAGTGCATGTCACCGTGTCAGTGTTGTTCATGGGAGTAATGTTGATACTGCTATTGGTTCAAAAGTTTCCACGTCGCCAAGAACATTCTCAATTTCGAGGGTTGACTGCCAGAACCCAGTATCTTTCTTATATATATATATATATATATATATATATATATATATATATATATATATATATAAGATACTGGGTTCTGACAGTCAGCCCTCG
>CM065724.1:43336598-43339098 GCA_033310375.1 Conus canariensis
ACGGACAGACAATATAATGCACCGTTTCACTGGAGCGATCTCACTGGATCATACCACTTAAGCACAGAAAACATAATGTCCTGTTTGACTGGAGAATCTCAGTTGGTCATACCACGGACTGATACATAATGTCCGGTTTAACTGGAAGAATCTCACTGGATTATACTACTAAAGAACAATCAACATGGTGGCCCTTTGAATCGGAGGAATCTCACTGGGTTATATTCTTGATGAATTATGATACAGCCAATGGACAAGCAATACGCTGCCCCCTTTATTTAGGCGAACATCACCATTACAGGATTTTACTACAATCGGTCTACTATACAGCTGTCGGACTTAAAACACACTGACTGGAGGAATCTCAATGAATTATACTACTGTCAGACTGACAGTACATTGTATTGTTTGCCTGGACGGGTCTCAGTGGATTGAATCGCTGACGGACTGACAATATCATATCCGCTTCGCCTGCCGGTATCTTGCTGGATTATACAATCGATAGACTGACATAATGTGCGGTGTGACCGGAGGGGTCTCACTGGATTACACTACTGAGCGACTAACAGCACATTGACTCCTTTGACGAAATCTTACGACAGACTGCAGGGTTATGCTACTGATGGACTAGCAATAGAGTATCCAGTTACTAGACGCCGCTGTGAAGTGGTTAGCGTCGCGGACTCCCGGCTGGGAGGTCGCGGGTTCGATTCCCATAAGTGTCATGTGGGATTTTTCTGCCCCGACCGGCTCCTCTCCTGAGTTGAATTTGCTACGGGCTCAGTTGGGAAGACTGGAACCACACAGTTGAGTTTCATCAACTTAATGGATGCGTCTCTGAGAGTGTTGCTTAGATTTCCTGACCAAACACTGCAGGTGTATGTATCTCTTGGGCCTGGTTGACGCCGGGATATATTATGAAAGGAAGCGTAGAGTATACCCCTGCCATCCAGTCTCAGACCGAAATGCAAATCCGTAGCATCAACTTTATCATCCTCATTCTAATCGATTAGCATAAAAAATACTATGTCCAGTTTGACTGAACGGGTTTCACTGGAGTATAGGCCTACTTCTGACAGACTTATAACAGAATCCCTTTCCACTGAATTATACTACTAAAGGACAAAAAACCTACACTGCACCTGTTCTAACTGGATTATACTACGGACGATCTATCAACATAATGTCCAGTGTGACTGCAGAGACCTCACTGGACTAGATTGCAGACGGACTCTTAACATAATGCCCAGTTTCACGGAATGGATCCCACTGGATTGTACATCTGATATACTAACATTACAACGTCGGTTTTGACCGGACGAATCACACTGGGTCATACTACTGACGGCTAGCAACACGTTGTTTGACTGGAGGGGTCTCACTGGTTGATATTAATGATGGGGAAATATCGCTGACAGAGCCTTATTCAAAGAAACAATATGAGAGAGAGAGAGAGAGAGAGAGAGAGATTGAGAGAGACAGACAGACAGACAAACATGGAGAGACAGACAGACAGACAGAGATACACAGAGAGAGACAGACAGACAGACAAATCGACAGACAGACAGAGTTAGAGAGAGACAGAAACAGAGACTAAGACAGATACAGAAAGGGAGGGGGGCAAAAACAGAGAGACAGAGAGAGAGACAGAGAGAAAGAGAAAGAGAAAGAGAGAGAGAGAGACAGAGACAGAGACAGAGACAGAGAGAGAGAGGGAGGGAGAGAGAGAGAACACTGCGCAGTTAAGCAAAAGCCTGAACGAACTAAATCTGCGTCCGCGATCGGACTCTCGCTTTACTTGCGTATAAAATTTGTTTCCACAGGTTTTGAGACAGGAAGCTCATTGACAAGACTTGGGAAAAAAAATGTCTGCCCATGCATTTCACCCAGCTAATCACCTGAAGAGACTGACGAAGGGACAGAAAAACAAAAACAAATAAACAAACAAAAATACGTAAACACTCAACAATTATGGCATCATTCTTTCACTGACTTGGTTTGTTCGTTCATTTATTCATTCATTCATTTCATTTCATTTCCCCTTTGTTTTCCTTTTCTCTTTTCCTTTCATTCTTTCTTTCTTTCTTATTTTTTTTTCTATCTGTCTGTCTGTCTGTCTTTTTTCTTTTTTTGTTTTTCTTTTGTTCATTTTCTTTCCTTTTCCTTTCTCTCCGTCGTCCTTTTTTCATTTCCTTCTTTCTCTCGTCCCCCACCTACCAATTAAAACTTCTCTTTCTTTCTTTTTTTCTTCCTTTCTTTCTCTCTATTTCTGCTTCTCTGTCTTTCCAGCCAGCGGGCAGAAAAAGAGAAGTCGACAGAATTCACTTAGTTCTTCCGAAGACAGCAGAAACCTTTACGACATCACTGGGTGCTGGTCCCCATGGCAACTAGGCGTGCCTGGACCAATCAACCGGCGTTTTATCGTGTTACCGCTTAAAACGAGATCACGTAGCGCGCGCTGGCAATAGCAGTGAGGACACTGATTGTTTTGTAGACCAAT
>CM065724.1:43346598-43354098 GCA_033310375.1 Conus canariensis
ATTTCTTCTGTCATTTTCCTTATCATTTTTCTTGTTTGGGGATTGTCCTTATTTGTGTAATTGTGACAGTCAATAGCTGATTTTACAGCAGCATTCCAATCACACAATAGCGATGGTCTTACAGTCTCGTTTCTTCTTTTAGATGCTTTTCATGCATTCTCTAAATGTTTTGGGAAACGTGGGACTGTAATTATTAACTAGCTGCAGATTTTTACCCATTGCAGAGAACCATGTTGTTATTAAATTACCGTTTCTGTCTCTGTTGATGTGTTATGCTTTCAACTGAAAATCATTGGATAACAAAACCGCTGCCCCTCCCTTCCCCTCTAAGCCCTTCACACCATCCTCTTCCTCTCCCCCAAATCAACAACCCCTCCGCCCTGCTCACGCCCTTTTATGTTTGGTTGAAAGCAACAGATTGTGTGTGTGTGTGTGTGTGGTGTGTGTGTGTGTGTGGTGTGTGTGTGTGTGTGTGTGTGTGTGTGTGGTGTGAAAGAGGAGAGAGAGAGAGAGACAGACAGACACATAGAGACAGACACATACACAGACAGAGAGACAGACAGACAGACAGTCAGAAAGACAGACAGAGAGAGAGAGAGAGAGAGAGGGGGGGGGGGGGGGGTGAGAGAGAGACGGAGAGCGACAGACAGATTGAAAGTGAGACAAGCCGAGAACAAAGTAAAAGAAAGTGATGCTGAAAAGGAGAAAGAGTGAGAAACGGAGAGACAGACAGACAGACAGACAGACTAAGAGACACACAGACAGAGACAGAGAAAGGAAGACAGAGAGTCAGAAACAGAGGCATTGACAGAAACAGAGACAGTGAGACAGACAGAGAGACAGACAAGGAGACAGACAGACACAGACAGAAAGAGAGACAGAGGCAGACAACGATAGAGACGGAGAGACTAAAAGAGACTGAGAAAATGGGAGGCAGGCCGAAAGACAAAGAAAGTGATGGTAAAAGTGATGAAAGAAAGAGAAACGTAGAACAAGAGAGAGAAGAGAGAGAGAGAGAGAGAGAGAGAGAGAGAGAGAGAGAGACAGACAGACAGACAGACAGACAGGCAAGCAGCGACAGACATATGGACAGACAGACAGAGGCAGAGACTATGACAGAGACTGAGACAGAATTTGACAGACAGACAGACAGACAGACAAAGAGACAAAAACAGAGACACTTGACACTTTGACACTTTGATATTTTATTATCATTACCAAAGAGGTCTTTTGACAAGGAGGGAGGGGTAACAGAACAAAAGCATGTACTTCTTCCTTTCCTTGCAAACATATAGTACACATATATTCCCAGTGTGTATCAAATCAAAGGTTAACAAAAACAAATAAATTGTAACTATGTCCTAGCACACAGAGGTAATACAGTAACGTCTACACACACACACACACACACACACACACACACACACACACACACACACACACACACACACGGTCTCTGTCTGTCTCTGTCTCTGTTCTCTCTCTCCCTCCCTCTCTCTCTCTCTCTCTCTCTCTCTCTCTCTCTCCCTCTCTCTCTCTGCAAGGAGGCAGAAGGAGAGGAAGACAGATAAAGAGATGGGAAGACAACATCAGAGCATGGACTGGCCTCAAACTCAGCAACCGCCTAGGAGCGTCTGAGAATCGGGAGGAGTGGAGGAAGCTGGTTGCGAAGTCTTCTGAGGCGCCCCAGTGGTCTTCAAGACTCCGGGAAAGGTGAGGTCAGGCTTGGAGATGGAGAGGATTACTAGGTCATCTCCATACAATGGACATGGAATTTGGGAGTCGTTATTTGTAATTAAATCAAATGAATCTTTATAATGGATATACGTGGGAGAGTAATTAATGAATCAGTTGAACAGCATGAGGTCTGAAACGTTTCCTTGCAGAATGCTTTTAAATATTGGTATCTGAAAAAGGTAGTCCATCTATTGTTTTGCGTATATATTGGTGCTATGATACATCGACCTTGTTACCTTACAGCCTGCTCTGCCTGTTGTTTGATAAGCAGACCGTCTTGCCAAACATTGTCGAAGGCTTTCGAAAAGTCCACACAACAGCTGTACAGCCTACCCTTTTCTTCCTTTAGGATTAAAAGTTAAAAGAAAAAAAATACTGTGCCGTCCAAAGAAAGAATTGAACAAATCACAAGACAAAACACGGCCCGTTTTGACTTCTTTGGTGTTCCTCAGGCAACAGACAGTCACTTTTGTCCAAAAAAAATATTAACTACGCCCAATTTAAGGGAAGAGGTAACAGGGAAAAAAAAAGAGAGATAGGAGAAAAAACAGAACAAATGAATGAGAGAGGGAGAGGCAGACAGACAGACAGTCAGACAGAGAGACAGACAGACAAAGGCAGAGACAGAGACAAAGAGACAGAGAGAGACAGAGACACACACAAGAGAGAGAGAGAGAGAGAGAGAGAGAGAGAGAGAGAGAGAGAGAGAGAGATTAATACACATAGACACGCACACAGACACAGAGAGAGAGAGAGAGAGAGAGAGAGAGAGAGAGAGAGAGAGAGAGAGAGACGCACGGACAAACACACACAGACACACACACACAACACACACACACACACACTACACACACACACACACACACCGCACCACGCACACACACGACACACACACACCACCACACACACACACACACACACACACACACACAAGTGAGAGAGAAAGGGACAGCACAGACAGACAGAGTGAGAGAGAGAGAGAGGGAGAGAGAGAGAGAGACAGAGAGGAGTGAGGTAGGGAGAGCGAAGACAAGAGAGATAGAAGGAGAGTAAGAAGTGGGGGTGAGAGCAGCTGTACAGACCACAGACAACACTATAGCGAGTATCAGCAATACCGTGAACGGCAGCTGCACCAAGCATCCTATCCTACCTTTAGAATTCCGACCCGTGAGGGGCACAACATCTGATTGCCAGTCTGTTCCGATTATGTCACAATCCGCCGGCGCAGGGCTGATTTTTGTCTGCTACGTCTATTTTTACATATTGCCGTCTGCGAAGTTTGGTGTTTTTTTTTTTTTTTTTTTTTTTTTTCTCAAGAAAACTGATAATGATTGAAACAAAACGAAACTTAACGAAAGAGAATATCAACAAAACAAATTTTTGTGATCAAATGCAATGCAATTTTTAAAGCATTGAATAAAAATGGGAGAAAAAAAAAAAAGAAAACGTTAGGATATGCACAGTTTAGAATGTTTGAAAATTGAAACAAATGATACAGGTCAATTAAACCAAAGGGAACTAAAACAAAATGATAAAGTAAAACACGAAAGGCACTCACGAAGTTTTGCAAACTAGACGAACTATCGACATCACTACCTTGCATTTTACGTCATGACATAGATCCGTTTCTTGACACTCATAACAAAACATTCATGTGATTCTACGCATCACTTTTTTTTTTTTTTGATTCCACGCATCCCTGTCTGCTCCATGCGACAAAATATTCGGTAAGGAAGGCCTGACGTCTTTCCAGAAACGTTGACCTTTCGCGAAGAGACTCTCGATCCATAATTCATTATGACTATAGCCAGGGGAAAAGTATCTCAAGAGTGCTTTTGATGTTTCAAATTCTGTTTTTGATATCTGTCTCCGTCAAGGGCCATTATGTTCAGGTAGATCAGACAGTTCAAGTCCAGCCAAACACCGCTGGAAGACGAGGACCGGTGTGAATGTCAGGCAACGACCGTTACTCGAGAAAACGCCTCCAGGGTAGAATCCCTCATCTAGGATTCAGGAATCACCTTTCTTGAAATACAAGCCATCATGACGATCTCATTCGCACTCTTCATGACTGAATATGCGAAAGGGACCGTGGCAGAAGTTGTGTGCCCCATAACCTGACCTGAGAAAAAGAAGAAGCGTGAGGTGGACTGAGCCATGCTAAGAAGCTTTGACGGAGGTCTCAAGGCTGGGATTTCATAACAGGAGACAATAAGATGGGTTTACCTGTATGATCCCAAGACGAAGCAACAGAACCTGCTTGTGGACTTCAAAAGGTACAGAAGTGATTCAAAACAATGTTGCCGTGCTTATCCGCAAAATCCCGCCACACGACTGCCATGTCCCTGTATGGCAGAAAGACAGGTACGACTGACTTGTACGCCAAAAACTTGTTGCATACAGTCTTTCAGGCACGGAGCAGAGAAATTTCAGAATTGGTGTCAGTGATTTACTGCTCGTCATAATGTCTGTGTTTATGCTTCATAAGCTCGTGCCCAGCAGGAGCAACTGTTGAGATGGTCATCCACCCATCATACTCGCCGACTGTGACCCTAAAACCGGTGTAAAGAAAAGTTTTAACTCCCCGAATGGTTTAACTCCCAGGGAGTTAAACTGTTCATATGTAAATTTTTAACTCCGCGGGAGTTAACCTAGAATGACTCCCACCCTGTGCCAAAATAACTCCACTCAGTAAACTTCAAAATGTTCTAAAATCTTTTTGTACAAGTCTCGACAAATTCTTGAAACATTAAAGGGGAGTCATTTTGTACATATATCAGACTTAACTCCCACCCTGTAACAGAATGACCCCCTTGGGAGTTAGTACAATTAACTCCCGGGAGTTAATCCAGGCGTGTAAAAGTTTAACTCCCCGCCCACTATGGGGAGTCAGTTTGTCACAGTTTACAATAACTCCCCTGGGAGTTAATGTGTACACGTGTTTTCTGACTCCCAGGGAGTTACTTTGTAACAGAGGGGGAGTTAATCTGATCATGACTAAGTTGACTCCCCACCCACCTATTCCCAGGTGTCTTTCGGTAAGAGAATGGAGAAGGGGATTTAATGTTCATGATCATCATTATCATAGGGAAAGGAAATGTCCATGTACATATTCATGTGCTCATCTATGCATGTCCTTGATATTTTACTATGCCTTTTTGTATATAATCTGTATGTAAAGTCTGTATATACATGAATTAATGGTTTGATGCCTTTGGTAGAAATACTGTACCTTCAGTCTTTGGCGTTCTCTCTCTCTCTCTCTGTGTCTCTCTGTCTCTGTCTCTGTCTCTGTCTCTGTCTGTCTCTCTCTCTCTCTCTCTCTCTCTCTCCTCTCTCTCTCTCTCTCTCTCTCTCTCTCTCATGGAATTTATGCGACTATCAGTCACCCACAAGTGTAGGCCATTACACTCAAATGGTGTAGAAATGGAAAATGTTCAATTTTTCATTGTGTCATGCCGCCAAATTAGGGAGTGTGTGTGTGTGTTGGGGGGGGGGGGGGGGGGTTGAGAGGGTAAGGAAGGTGGGGAGAGAATGACGGGTAGTCGCGACGTGACGTAAAATTGTTTGTATTGACTCGCTACATCTGGGAGAGAAGGAAGGAGAAAAAAGGTTGGCATAGATTAGACATTTGTGTGTGAGACACAGGGGATAGAGAAGGGGGGGGGGGGGGGGGGGGTAGGGTTGGTGCCTGTTTTTGTACAATTTGTACAAGAGGGTGGCTGCTTGGGACCGATCTGATGAAGTTGTCAAGTGACTCGTCACAGGTGAATGGTGTGCGTGTGCCAAGCTGAAAATGGAAGTCGGCCAGCCAATCAGAAAAATACACATTTTTCAATAAAATTCAGGACACGTGACTAATTCACAGAAACCAATAATATCGAAGGAAACAATTCTACCTGACAAGTCTTGATCTGGCAAGTTAGTGTAAGAACACACACACACACACACACACACACACACACACACACACACACACACACATGTGCACATTTCGAAAATAATATAAGATGCATGGGTGGTAGCGAGGTGCGGGGAGTGGGTGGTGGGTGGTGGGTGGGAGTCATTCTGGTGGTATGTCAGAATAACTCCCCTGGAGTCAAACTGAAACACAGAGGGAGTTAGTTTTTTATATCCTAGTTTAACTCCCAGGGAGTTAACATTTACAAATGAACAGTTTAACTCCCTGGGAGTTAAACCATTCGGGAGTTAAAACTTTTCGTTACACCGGCCTTCGTTCCCTTTCATCCAGCGGTCGTTGAAGGGAAAGCAGTGTAGACGCCTCGAGAAATCTTGGAGTTTGTCGTTGTGAACCTGCCCCATTCAACGTGTTTCAGAGGATTGCAAATTATGGATAGGTTAATAGACGCAGAGTGAGAAGGGCTGAGTGGAGGGGGCGGGGGGATACAATCTTTAAGAAACGAGAGTAGTCAGATTAGCCTTTAGTATTCGTAGAAAAAGAGTTTGTAAAAGTCAGCGTTTAGCTTCATCCTGCATCACACTCCAAAGCATTATAACATATCGCGACAATTTTGGAAACTGGTTTAATCATTGTTTTTGTGGTTAATATTGTTGTTTAATGAAACGATGATACTGACATGATACCATCGAGCCTTCATAAGCAAGCAATATCTATCTCCTTAACGCAATCTGACATTTAGTTCTGTTTCACCACTTATATTTTTCGCATCATATTTCGCATTTCGATCTACCCATCGCTTCCTAAAGT
The DNA here is from genome assembly GCA_033310375.1 of Conus canariensis. Classification (NCBI taxonomy): domain Eukaryota; kingdom Metazoa; phylum Mollusca; class Gastropoda; order Neogastropoda; family Conidae; genus Conus; species Conus canariensis. Next base: position 43,353,065 of record CM065724.1, read on the forward strand.
TTCAGTGTAGAACGAAATCCAAGATAGAAAAAAAACAACATTTTGACAACAAAGAAAACAAACAAACAAAACAAGATGAAATGGCTAAATCAATTAAAAGATCAGCTCTTGGTTACCATTTGACAGATGTTATTGCTTCCAGTTTAGAGTCTGAATCGACGCAATATAAGCTCTGAAGGAAACCATGTGAGTAAGAAGCACATCATGACAACTGCGAATCCAGCTTCAAGCAAGAAAAGGTTTCCTAGAATGTGGTAGGGTTTGGTGGGTTTTTTTTTTAAACTGCAGCTACAAAGGCTGTCTCTGCACTCTTAATTAAAACAGATCCCTCTCTACAAGTAACTAGAAGGTCTGGATAATTCTCATGGACATGATATCTTAATAAATCTAACAAAACAAGGCTATCATTTAAGAAGTCTGTGTGTTGCCATACTAAACGTTTTAGATAATAGTCTTTTTCTATATAATGAACTTAAACACGGTCTGGTGTCATATTCTTGGATAAGCTCGAAAGGATTGGAGGAGCTTGTATGTGTAATTACCAGTAGTTGGCAAAGAATTAATTAGGGTTAAAAATGAACAATTCATCTACAGGCTAGTTATTTCATGTTTGAGTTTTGGATTCTCTCTCTCTCTCTCTCTCTCTCTCTCTCTCTCTCTCTCTCTCTCTGTGTGTGTGTGTGTGTGTGCTGTCTGTCTGTCTGTCTGTCTGTCTGTCTGTCTGTCTGTCTCTCTCTCTCTCTCTCTCTTCTTGGCACTGGACTGCTTTCACTGACAGGCGTTTTCTGTGCCTGTTTTTCATCCCTTCATCCATCACGTCTATGAATACATGTGTGATGTTCGCCAGTTGCTGCGCATATATTTATATACCTGTCTGTCCGTCTGTTCCGTCTCTCTCTATGCAGTTGTCGCTGTCTGTTTGAGTCTGTTGCTGACTGTCTGTGCTCTCTCTATCTGCCTCCCTCCCTTCCTCTCTCTCTCTCTCTCTCTCTCTCTCTCTCTCTCTCTCTCTCTCTCTCTCTCTGCGTAAGTGA
>CM065724.1:43379098-43381598 GCA_033310375.1 Conus canariensis
AGTCGAACCGTGGACCTGTGCATCTCATGCGCCTTGGACCTGCTTTAAATCCTTTAACGTAAGTCGAACCGTGGACCTGTGCATCTCATGCGCTTGGACCTGCTTTAAATCCTTTAACGTAAGTCGAACCGTGGACCTGTGCATCTCATGCGCTTTGGACCTGCTTTAAATCCTTTAACGTAAGTCGAACCGTGGACCTGTGCATCTCATGCGCCTTGGACCTGCTTTAAATCCTTTAACGTAAGTCGAACCGTGGACCTGTGCATCTCATGCGCCCTTGGACCTGCTTTAAATCCTTTAACGTAAGTCCGAACCGTGGACCTGTGCATCTCATGCGCCCTTGGACCTGCTTTAAATCCTTTAACGTAAGTCGAACCGTGGACCTGTGCATCTCATGCGCCTTGGACCTGCTTTAAATCCTTTAACGTAAGTCGAACCGTGGACCTGTGCATCTCATGCGCCTTGGACCTGCTTTAAATCCTTTAACGTAAGCCGAACCGTGGACCTGTGCATCTCATGCGCCTTGGACCTGCTTTAAATCCTTTAACGTAAGTCGAACCGTGGACCTGTGCATCTCATGCGCCTTGGACCTGCTTTAAATCCTTTAACGTAAGTCGAACCGTGGACCTGTGCATCTCATGCGCCTTGGACCTGCTTTAAATCCTTTAACGTAAGTCGAACCGTGGACCTGTGCATCTCATGCGCCTTGGACCTGCTTTAAATCCTTTAACGTAAGTCGAACCGTGGACCTGTGCATCTCATGTGTAACGATATCGAAATTGAGGCATTATGGCTGGAAGAAAGCATATGTTTAAGATCTACAGGGAACCAAAAAGCAAGACATGTTTGATTCTCTTGGAATCCCTATATCGCATCACTTCAACGTGAACTTCAATTGAGATACGAGCTACGCGACTTTCTGACACAAACATCATTCACTCTTGATCTGTTCTGTATGGTAATGAGAAAGACGCCAATTTGGAGATCAGATGAAAACTAGGCACTGGTGAAAGCAAGACAACAACAAAAACAAATGGCATTGGGCACAGACGCACAAACAACACATACATACAGACAGACAGACAGACAGACAGACAGACAGAGACAGACAGACAGACTGACAGACAGACACAGCATTCTTTATATATTAAGTTAAATCTCCTACAGACGGCTGACTTTGAGACCACGACAAGACGTGGCTTCAGTGGCAGATGCAGGCCTTTCTTCTTCTCCTTCCTCGCTTCTTATTTCGTTTTGTTTCTCTTCTTTGTCTTCATGTGTGCTTTCCTCTATAATCTTCTTTCTTTCTTCTTCTTCCTTCTTCTCTTCTTCTCTCTCTTCTTCTTCTCTTCTTCTTCTTTCTTCTTCTTCTTCTTCTCTCCTCCTCCTCCTCCTCCTCCTCCTTCTTCTTCTTCTTCCTCTTCTTCTTTTTCTTCTTCTTCTTCTTCTTCTTCTTCTTCTTCTTCTTCTTCTTCTTCAGCAGGAATGCTGAGGTTCACTAGTTGTCAGATTTGTGTGTGTACTGTTTTAAGGAATGGTTTCTGAAAACAAATCCAGAGTAATTTTTTTCAAATCTCATCCATCTCTAAGGTATTTTATGGCCTACATTTTTTCGTAACATGAAATGGGGTTTAAGGTGCATGCCAGGAATTAATTTGTTCCTGTTTTATTCATGCTTTCACACACAAGACCTCGATTTATAGTCTCACCCTGAGAACATAAATTTGGCTGGGTCTGCAGAACTATTTACACTGAAGATTAAATCTTCTTCAGAATGACTTTTGCAAGCACAGATAAAATACATGAGCCGTGAGTCAAGAGAACAATGACTCATCCACTGGGCCTAAAACACACACACATCCCATACTATCTTATTCAAGCTCTTGGCCATTTTAGCATGGTGAGAGAGTAGATGAGTTGGGGGATGGGGGGCAGGCACATGTGTGTCTTAGAGTAACGTCTATGAAAGAGTCTGGGAAATGGCGCAAAAACATGGAGGCCAAACCAAAGAAATAGCATTGCAAAGGAAGCAAATTTCAAAAGCTCTCTACCCTTAACAAAAAGTTAGCGAAAACACACACACACACACACACACACACACACACACACACACACACACAGAGAGAGAGAGAGAGAGAGAGAGAGAGACAGAGAGAGAGTTTCCAACTGCAGCAAAAACCGAAGGTTCTCATGGCTCTTGTGATAGACAAGGGAGCAGTGAAGAACGCGCTGACAGCCATTCAGGTCTGTGCACTGGGATTCCAAAGCGTGGTGGGCTACTTCAAACTGAATTAGGCTGGGTTGTTTTCGCTGTCCTGGGGTCGGATGGAGAGATGCGACAGATGTCGGCGATGGTGAGTTTTGAGTTGAGTCCAATTTTCGATCCGGTCCGCACAGAAAGGGAATCTGCACCCCCGCCCTCTTCTCCCCCCCCCCCCCTCTCTCTCTCTTCTCTCTCTCTCTCAATATTTCAAGGATCTGTGCAATTTTAGGCTGGGAG
>CM065724.1:43389098-43394098 GCA_033310375.1 Conus canariensis
TACTAAGTTAGTGTTTTCAGAAATAAAGGAAACACACACACACACACACACACACACACACACACACACACACACACACACACACACACACACACACACACACACACACTTGATATTCGAACCACTAAGTCAGAATGTTCTTGAATCTTGGAGGAATGTGACACCACCCCCCCCCCCCCCCCCCCGGGTGACCTCTCCACCTCCAAAAGTATGCTGTGTCAATTTCTTCCTAGAGATCCCTCCTTCAGACGCAGCTTCCTCCATCAGTTGTTACATACCATCAATCACATAATGGACGTTCTTCCTCAATCAGTTGTTATATACCATCCATCACATAATGGACGTTCTTCCTCCATCAGTTGTTACATACCATACATCACACAATAGACGTTCTAAAAGTACCGGGAATGCTGCCTAACAAGCCTTTTGTTACAGAGAGGCTTCACGTGTCTGTGGTTCCTAAAAGCCTTGAAAGTACCAGACTGAAAACGCAGGCCAGCCATGTAGTTGTTCTACCATGATCCATTCTTCAGACATGACCTACCTACCCTGTTTTCCTCTGTACTGTGAGTGCGGTGATGGGAACGACCTCTGCTATGGACGACGAAGGGAAAGTTTTCACGATGTTTTAGGGTAGAAAGTTAAAGGCAAAGTAAATTTACGGTTTACGTCAAGTAAAGTTTTCCAAGTCAGTCCAGAAACTTCAGGCAGCTTTTGTCGTGGTAAATAGGAGAGGATGTCTGGGCTCTGGCGATGGAAATGGTATTTCTGGGGAACGAAAAAGATTAGCAATTAGGTCTGTTTGTTGTGTCTCTGATGTGAGAGGACTTAAGATTTGCAATTAGGTCTGTTTGTTGTGTCTCTGATGTGAGAGGACTTAAGATTAGCAATTAGGTCTGTTTGTTGTGTCTCTGATGTGAGAGGACTTAAGATTAGCAATTAGGTCTGTTTGTTGTGTCTCTGATGTGAGCGGACTCACTAAATTTTGTGTTCATTTGATAGAGGATGGGGGTATGGATATGTGACATTTGCATGACAGAGAGAATGAAAGGTTTTATTTCTCTGCAAATCTCTCTCTGTCTCTATTTCTGTCACTGTCTGTCTGTCTATCTGTCTGTCTGTCTGTCTGTCTATCTGTCTGTCTGTCTGTCTCTGTCTTTCTCATGACAGCAATAATAATAACGATAATAATGTGAGTGTCAATGCAGTTTGGTTCTCCACTCTGTGGTCTATAAGGCTTGTTGTGCTTTACAACTGCAAGGAGAAACGGGAAAGTGACATGAAATAAATGAGATCACTAGCAATTGACATGCATGACAGACATGTGCTCACTTCACTGTGAGTACTAAAGTCAACACTGAGAATGAATGAACAAGTAGACAAGCGAAAGTAAAACAACACGAAAATGGTTTCTCACGTACTTAACCGTCATAGATTCAAAGAATGATAGTAAATAAACATAGTACCAAATTACGAGTTCTAAATGCGTTAAAATGCCTAGCCAAAGCATATGTTCAAAGTAAGTTTTGATGATACATCAAATGGGGTTTTGATGGTTAGTTTCTGTAGCACAGCTGAAGCAGATGTATTTTGAGTCTTTTACTCAATGTAATTTTACAGTTGATTTGTCAGAGTTTTTGTTATAAGTTCAATTACCCTGGGTCGGTAAATGCAGAAATGCAAAACGTGGAGTTATCTGTGGATGAATAGAATAGTCGAAATGGATTGTAGACAGACAGAAGATACTGACATAGATGGTAGAGAAGAGCTTGAACACAAGCAGTGGTAAAGGATGCTTGCACTGATAATGACATAGTCTCCATTTCTTTGCCTTGAGGACAACCTAGCAGCTGACTGCTGCACCTTTCGAATTTTATCTAAGCACTCTTTAGGACATTGAATAGTAAAAAACCGCCAACACTCAATCAGCATATCGCAAATTTTGGGTTTATTTATAAAACCTTTATCAAGCATAAAAAAGCATGGGCTTACTGAATGACAGCCTGAAGCACAGCACTTTTATACTGAAACTGATTATTTCCCACTCTCACTTTACTTGAATTCTCACTCACTGCTTTAAAATCTTGTATGCTTAACCCCTATTCATAAGCCTACCACTACTTAGGATATATCCAACAAGGACCATTTCCAGATTTTAATCAAGAAGGGTTAAAACAGTGACTAGTGTTTCTGTTGCTTCAAATGTGAAGAGGAGACGTATTAGATTTTCATGCGATGGAGTGCTGCCTAGCAGATCTGCAGTTGTGTGTTTTTGTGCGTATTAAGTCATAGCATCACTACTTACAATCCCGTGTTTCTCTGATTGCAACACAAAACTTCGTACTAATTACAAACACGGTTTTCTCATAAATTACAACTCACCATCGTCACTGATCACAACACTGCATTTTTTAAAAAATCTATTACAAGACAGCATTCTAATTTATTATAAAACAGTATGTCTCAGTAACTATAATGTAGCATTCTCACTAATTATAATGCAGCAAGTCAATATGTACATTACAGCATATCTCACAAAATACTATGCAGCTCTTATCATGTACTGCAACCAACCATGTATGATTAATCATGAAACTACATCTCAAAGTTTTATAGATTATGTATCTCACTAATGACAAGGCAGTTTCTTTAATGACTGCTCATCGACCAGAAGGAAAATCAGCGAAAGCCGTTTCGTGATTTCGAACACTGTCATCTAAACCTGTCTTGTCGAATATTCTCTCCTTTCAGTAATGTAATTCTCATCATCCGGAATCCTTTTTATTTGCAGCAATTTCTGTTAGAAGTAACTGTTTCAATCAAATCCACTTGATGCCATGTCGGTTACTTTGCGTTTCTGAACACTTCACATGTACTGTGTGGATGGCCCCTTGCTGGCTTGAATAATATCCATGCTACAAATGTAGCCCCGGCATCAGTTCCTTCGCAGTTGGTCTGAGCAGTGATTGGGATTCCCAGTGCCACTATCCAATGAGAAAGTCTTCTCAGACATGCCATGATGTACAGCACCCATTCCTAGGGTAGGAATAGATTGATAGGTGGGGAAGGTAATAGGGAGGATGTGTGTGTGTGTGTGTGTGTGTGTGTGTGTGTTGTGTGTGTGTGTGTGTGTGTGTGTGTGTGTGTGTGTTTGTGTGTGTGTGTGTGTTGTGTGTGTGTGTGTGTGTGTGTGTGTGTGTGTGTGTGTGTGTGTTTGTGTGTGTGTGTGTGTTGTGTGTGTGGTGTGTGTGTGTGTGTTGTGTGTGGTGTGTTGTGTGTGGTGGTGTGTGTGTGTGTGTGTGTGTGTGTAAGAATTCGAAAAAAGATCTTTACAGTTTGTATACCAAGTACACTGAAAGTTTTTTTTTCTTTTCGTTCAAACCAGTTTACTGTCCTGCCTTGGGGGAATCTCGGACAGTGAGGACGCGGATGGAATCTCAAGGGCAAGATACTGCTAGCAATCAAGTCTGTCCTCGCTTCGAAGTCAGAAGGCTGTTTCAACTTGAAATTAGTTTTGGCTGTCTTTTGGTGGGGTGTGTTGGGGAGAGGGAAGTTGTGGGCAGATGGTGAGGATGGCAGGTTTGGTCACGACCTTCTTCAGGGAGATCATGACTGTCTTCACCTGCGTTTGTTAGCCTGAAAGCAAAGTTAAAAACTGCAAAGCCGAATTTAATGACATTTGGTGGACAGGAGGAATGTGGCCTGAGGGCGGATCCATTACATTTTGGCACGGATCCGGATCAATGGACGGGTCCATAATTATTGTTCACTGTCTTTCGAATTCAGACAGGGCATTTTTCAAATATTTTCATACATAAATCTCAACGGAAAATAAATCCAGGTTTATTTGATGCAATAATATTCATGAACTTAAAAGATGTTGTGCGGTTTTGAATTACACTAGGGATACAGTGAGCTAAATCACATTCATAACGTGGGCAAGCTGGGGTAGGGTGGCAGGAGAGAGATGGGTAAGAATAATAATCAACGAGAGGCAATGTGAGGGAGGACCTTTGACCTTGGCAAAGGTTTACACTCTCTCGAGCGCCCATCTGGCTTATTCTGTGTTCTTAAACACGAGAGGAGTGACTGATAAGATTCACCGGCATGTTGTCAGCGTACCTCATAACAGCATGAGACTGCGCCTCAAATTGTCAGTAATTATAGCACAGTATTTGTAATGGCCGTATATTTCCGGTTCAGCTGCTCCTACAACAATACCTGTTATGACCACTCACTTCTGGTTTTACCATGCTTTTAAAAGAGCATAGGACCTTTGCGGTCAGCTGCGCTTGAAACATAGTGACTTGACCGTGGTGTGGAGTTCATTAGATTAGTGTAATTTTGGGACGGCAAAGGGCAGTGCTTCTTGTGTTGAACACGATCTTTTTTTCCCGTTATTATCTTGTGAGTTTCCTGCTTTCAGTGACAGCCTTGAGTGTCCGTCTTCACAGAGTTCCCTCAAGTAGCTGTCTCTGTGTATTCCTGCACACCCCTCAGTAAACTGGTCAGTCTGAACATTCCAGAAGAACAGCAATATCTGGCACAAGCAGCTTTCTTCATGGAGTCTCTCTCTCTCTCTCTCTCTCTCTCTCTCTCTCTCTCTCTCTCTCTCTCTCTCTCTCTCTTCTTCTTCTTCTTCTTCTTCTTCTTCTTCTTCTTCTTCTCTCTCACACACACATATACACATACATATACACACACACGAACACGTATGCACACACACACACACACACCACACGCACACACACACACACACACACACACACACACACACACACACACACACACACACACACACACACACACACACACACACACACACACACACACACACACACACACAACACACACTCGTACTGAAATATGATCTTATCACAAAAGGAATTAAAGCCACATCCAAAACTTTCCCTCCTCAAAAAGCACTTTATTTTCTCAGGATCCTGTTAGAAAAAAGTGTGGGGAAGACTTCCACAATGGACGTCAAGTAATATCAAAGG
>CM065724.1:43419098-43421598 GCA_033310375.1 Conus canariensis
GATCTGTGAACAACTTTTCATATGATTTCTTCTTATCTCCTTCCAGTGTGAAGGTGGTGTCATCTGCAAACTGATTTGTCTTGAATTCTGTATTTTTATTTTTATGCCTTTAACAACTTGATCTTGCCTTATTTTGTTTGCTAGTATTTCGGCACATAAAACGAACAAATAGGGAAATATAGGATCCCCTTGTCGGCATCCTCTTCCAATAGAAAATCCTGAAGAAACCTTCCCGTTCACTATAACATAAGACCTTATCTTTTCATAAAAAGATGATATCCATTGCTGTATTTCTTTTCCGAAACCGAAAGCATGTAGAACCCTACTCATGTATGACCAGTCAACAGAGTCAAATGCTTTTTCGAAATCGACAGATACCAATAACCCAGGCAAGCGGTTCACCTCTAAATAGTGAATTACATCATATATGGTTCTTAAACTGTCTCCTATGTATCTACCGGGAATGAAACCTGACTGGTCCTCATTTACGATTTTTGGTAAAACAGATTTTTTTCTACCTGCAATGCAGGCAGAAGCAATTTTATAAATAACATTTAGAAGTGAAATTGGTCTCCAGTTCTTTATTTATTCTCGTGGGGAAGGACTGTTATGTCAACTGCTTTTGAATCTCCACATGGTACCTTTTAAACAATTTCTTTTGGAGTGATAGCACGAGGCTGATTTTTACTCCAGTTATTTTGGTGATGCTTTGCGCTTTCACGTACATTCTCATCTCTCTCTCTCTCTCTCTCTCTACTTCAACAGGCGTACACACAAACACGGCGCCGCGCGCCAGCCCCCACACACACACACACACACATACACGACAACAACACCAACACACACAACACACACACACACACATTAACATACACTATTACACACACACTCTCACTCACTCACTAACACACACAAACGCAGACAGAGATACGGAGATGAGTGCACACACACACACACACGCTCGCTCGCGCGCGCGCGCGCGCGCGCGCACACACACACACACACACACACACACACGCACGCACGCACGCACGCACGCACGCCGCGCGCGCGCGCTCCCACACACACACACACACACACACACACACACACACACCACACACACGCACACACACACGCACACTAACACACACACTCTTACTCACTAACACACACAAACACAGACAGAGATACGGAAATGAGTGCACACACACACACACACACACACACACACACACACACACACACACACACACACACACACACACACACACGAGGGTGCGCGTGCCCGCCACAAACGTCACTGTCACCACAACTGGAGAAGGACATCTGTTTAGCGGGTGAGTGTTACAGTTAGTGCTCAAGACCCGAAAGAGAGAAGCAGGCCTGTGTTAGTAGCCCCCATAACGGAACGTTGCCCTCAAAACCATTTGGGTGGAGACTGGACAGATTGTTTCCTTGTGCCAATGCGAACATGTTATCATGAAAGGGGCATCGTTGGCGGTTAATATCATATCATTTTCTAAATGTTATCATGAAGGGGCATCGTTGGCGGTTAATACCATATTATTTTCAAAGAGCCCAGAGAATAGAGCAATTATTTTCCATATGGGGGCCATTAAAAAAAATCCTCTCAGAAAGTTTCCATTCTGCAAATTATTTCTGTTCCACCAGGTTGACCCTCCCTTAGGCGAACTGAACACAGAGTGCGTGTTTACTTTGTTGTGATACAGAGTGCAGACAGATTTCAAGTTTCTGATTATATCAGTTATGATTGGGTAGCACTGTCTGTCTGTCTGTCTGTCTGTCTGTCTGTCTGTCTGTCTCTCTCTCTCTCTCTCTCTCTCTCTCTCTCTCTTCTCTCTCTTCCTGAATAAATCCCCTCTCTCTTCCTCTCTACAGATAAGAAATAATCAGAAGATATGCGATACTGGGATTTGATGTATTGAAGTTGCTTTCCTCTCTGTACACATAAAAAGTGTATTCTTTTACTCCACTCATTCTGTCCTCCTAATTCTCTTTTGCTTTCACACCCTGCGAACGCGTCAAAGCTGGAAAACATCACAGCGTCTATGGAGCTGAAATGAGATATGTATCAGTGACGGTGATGATGGTTATGGAACCGCTATGAACACACGGGGAGGGGTGGGGGCTGACAATCAGGTCTGTGTGCATTGGTCCCACTGCCTGGAACTTGATAGGGAAAACTGTTGTCCTTTTTTCTTCGTCTCTGTGTGTTTGTTTCTCTGGAGAGAGAGAGAGAGAGAGAGAGAGAGAGAGAGAGAGAGAGAGAGAGAGAGAGAGAGATGTGGTGTGTGTGTGTGGTGTGTGTGTGTGTGTTGCATTGTGTTGTTTGTGTACGTGTGGTGTGCGCACATGCGCGCGCCCACCTTTTATGGGCATATGTGTGTGTGTGTGTGTGTGTGTGTGTGTGTGTGTGTGTGTGTGTGTGTGTGTGTGTGTGTGTGTGTGTGTGTGTGTGTGTGCATGTGCATATATATGTGTGTGTATGCACTCATCT
>CM065724.1:43426598-43429098 GCA_033310375.1 Conus canariensis
TGATAAACTGTTTCAGTGGAGAGAGAAGAGAGAGAGAGAGAGAGAGAGAGAGAGAGAGAGAGAGTGAAAGAAAATAAATTAGTTGAGAGAGAGAGAGAGAGAGAGAGAGAGAGAGAGAGACAGACAGACAGACAGAGAGAGAGAGAGAGAGAGAGAGAGAGAGGAGGAGGAGTGGGGGAGCAAGGGGTGTGACAGTGACAAAGGAATGAAACATCAGGGGAACAAACTGAGTGTCACTCAGGTCTGTGTATTTCAGCTGGAATGTCAGGGCTGGGGAGGAAGGAGGGATGAGGGAGGAAGGGACTGTGGACCCAGCAGCAAATTCAATTTCAAATTAATGTTTGCAGTCTTGAGAGAGAGAGAGAGAGAGAGAGAGAGAGAAGAGAGAGAGAGAGAGAAGAGAGAGGAGAGAGAGAGAGAGAAGATCAGATTCAGAATTCAGATGTTTTTTAATTATATATAGGCCATTGCCCCTCATGATGGGGAGTAATTGAACAATCATTTCACACAATGTTTTCTTTTATATATACAAATGATAAGGTTAAAGATAACGTTTTACGAGATAGCAACTTGACGCAGCTGAAACGCTTTATACAAGAAAATTGATAGATTTCTGATGGTTCTATTATGTTTGCATGCCAAAAGTAAACTTAATCGAAACAGGTTTGGAAATTTATGAAATTTTGCAGGAATATATTGCTGTCTTAAGCTGCTTAGTGCTGGGCAACACAAAACAAAATGGACCTCATCCTCTTTACTGTTTTTACACAGTGGGCAGATTAAATCGTTGTCACTGTGAGATCGATATTGGTAGCAATGCACAACGATTTCTGAGACGCCAAGTCTGAATCTTGTCAACATAATTTTCAAATGTCTATCTAAATTCAGTAGCAGATGAGTTTTCACTTCGGGAACTGTACAAAACGTTCTGTACGTACTAAATCTATCACTATTCTTAATATGGAAATCCCATTCCTGCCACCTACATAAAATCAATCTTTCCTTGAAATCAAGTAAGAAAGCATTTATTTCCTCTACACCTTGATTTGTCCAAACAAATCCATATCCAAACGTATACAACTTACAACGGATATTTGTAGCCCAAGTTCTTTTATCACGTGAATCTAAATCGAGCAGCATCCTATTGGCTTTACGTGGTAGTCTTGACTCATCCATTCGAGTTCGTTTTAGCCAGAATCGAATACATTTGACTACTGAGTTGATAAATATTGGATATTGATTCGTTTCCCCATATATTAGATCATTTGGCGTTCTCATTTCAACCCCTAAAAGCTTTTTAAGGGCAAACAGATGTATTTTTTTCAGAATGTTGAGCAGCATTATCTAAACCCCATAACTCAGCCCCATACTGAACCATTGGTTGAATTTGTGTGTCAAATAACTTTAAATATAAACTCAGAGAATTGCATTTCAGCTTAGACAGTTTCTGTAGAATACACAACAAAGCACTTTTAGCTCTGTTCACCAAATCCTGACATGCAACAGAGAAACTCAGTCTTGTGGAGAAATAGATTCCTAAATACTTATACGCATTCACAACAGTTAATACAGCCCCACTGTAAGTCCATCTCTCTCTTGCTGCCAAGTAACCACCCTTCCTAAATACAACTATATTAGTTTTATTCATGTTTACATTCAAATGCAGTGTTGATGCTGCCTGATACAAACTATTAAGTTGTGTCTGTAGACCAATTACAGTTTCTGCTATCAACGCTATATCATCTGCCAGCAATAGGATAAACAATTCACAGTCACCTTGGGTAAAAGTAGCACCATGTCTCCCTTTTCTGATCACTTCTGAGGCTAACTCGTTTATGAATAATGAAAATAACACAGGATTAGTTACATCACCTTGTTTTACCCCCCGAGTACAATTTATATAGTCAGTTAATTTTGCTCCACATCGAATTCTAGCTTTAACATTCGTGTACGTATTACGAATACATCTAAATAGCTTGCCTTTAATTCCATTTTTTAAGAGTATAGGCCACAAGATATTTCTATCTACAGAATCAAAGGCCTTTTCAAAGTCAATAAAAGCAACATATATATATATATATATATATATATATATATATATATTTCTGTACCATAGCTAATAATGTAAACATATGATCAATTGTAGAATATCCCCTTTTAAATCCTGCCTATTAGATTAAGTTCTTCAACATACTCTTGGAGTCTATTGTTAATAATTGTGCTGTAGATTTTACTGCTTGCGTCACAAATTGAGATACCTCTGTAATTCCCAGGGTCATTTACATCACGTTTTTTGAAAAGAGGGATTACTACAGACTCTGTCCACGTCTGTGGAAATATGCCCTTATCAAATAGTGTATTAAATAGTTTCACAAAGAATTCAGTGACACGATTCCCAGATGTTTTTAGCATTTCCCCAAATATACCATCTGGCCCAGCGGCTTTATTATTCCTGAGAGAGAGGGGGGAGAGAGAGAGGAGAGAGAGAGAGAGAGAGAGA
>CM065724.1:43434098-43436598 GCA_033310375.1 Conus canariensis
AGAAGAAGAGACAGACAGACAGACAGACAGACAAATACTCAGAGAGAGGGTATGGTAGATGGGTGGTAGTGATGGGTCTGATAGACAGTTTTTATCGTTTTTCTTTTATTCCATTTTTTTTCTCTTTCTTTCTAATTCCTTTTTTTTTTTCTCTTTCTTCTTATCTGCACAACTAACAGCTCTACTGTGTTGTGCAGAATAGGACACGGTAAGCGAAGGAAAATAAGCACTAAATTCAAGGGATTTATTTTTCGTTCTTGGCATCCAAAATCAGGATCATACTTTCCATACTGGAACCTTTAGCAGAGTTCCCATGAATTACCCCCTGACTTTTTTTTTCTTTTCTTTTTTGTTGTTGTTTTTTTTTTTTGTTTTTAGCCAGGATGGCTTTCCTCTACAGCTACATCAACATGGAGACGCCAATTGCCCATGCTTTGATATCATGGGAAAGCATGGTCCCGTTTCCACATCAAAGCAATAATGTATGGATGGTAGCGTGCTCTCTCTCTCTCTCTCTCTCTCTCTCTCTCTCTCTCTCTCTCTCTGTCTCTCTCTCTCTCTCTCTCTCTCTCTCTCTCTCTCTCTCTCTGAGTCATTTTCTAACAAAATGAAGTGGGAGTAATCTATATTTGGAAATATTGTTTTTATTGCTTTGTGCCAATAGTACTTAGGGAAATGTTGAGTGTGCATTTGAAAACATAAACATCTATAAACAAACTCCACCCCTATTCCCACTTGTTGTTTCCCTCCTCCCGACAACCTTCCCTCCTTCTACATTTTGTAAGGACTGACAGATCAAGCGACTTCAGATGAGACTCTCTCTCTCTCTCTCTCTCTCTCTCTCTCTCTCTGTTGTGTGTTGTGTGTGTGTGTGTGTGTGTGTGTGTGTGTGTGTGTGTGTGTGTGTGTGTGTGTGTGGTGTGTGTGTGTGTGTGTGTGTGTGTGTGTTCGTGCGCGCACATGTAGTGCGTATGTGTGTGCGTGCGTGTGTGTGCATTGTGTGTGTGTGTGTGTGTGTGTGTGTGTGTGTGTGTGTGTGCGTGCGTGTGTGTCTGTTTGTCTGTCTGTCTGTCTGTCTGTCTGTGTCTATGTGTTTGTGTGTATATCATGATTAAATATAATTTGTAGTAGTGGTCCACTTTACACACCTAAGCTATTCTGTACATAATATTATAATACTTACTCTCTCTCTCTCTCTCTCTCTCTCTCTCTCCTCTCTCTCTCTCTCTCTCTCTCTCTCTTATTTCCTATCAATGTCAAATGGTGTAATCTTTACACTGGGCTTACTGCATTTTTTCAATAACATTCAGCAAAATTCTAAGCGTACACGGTCACTTCTCTCTCCCCCCACCCCCTCCCCCCCCCCCCCCCACCCACACACACACACACACACACCTCCATCTTTCTTACATCTACGTAAACATTCTGTGAGCACTGATATATTACGCGATGTCAGTTGAAACCAAAAGGGGAGAGCTATCGTGATGAAAATGCAGTGAATACCAAGAGGAGCACACTGGTCGCCATTCGAGTCTGTGACAGAGCTGTGATGCCAAGACTGGAGGGGGTGGGTGGGGGTGGGGGGTCGGGAAAGGGATAAAGGGAAGGGGAAGGGTGGTGATGAGAGGTAAGGGCCAGGGGGCTCATTCGATTTGAAATTAATGTCTGCAGTTTTGAAATGACCAGAGGAAAGAGAGAGTGTTTTCTTTCTTTCCTTCTTTCCTCCTCCTCCTCCTCCTCCTCCTTCTTCTTCTTCTTCTTTTCCTTATTCTTCTTCTTGTTTTTTTTCTTCTTCTTCTTCTTCTTCTTCTTGTTTTCTTTCTTCTTTTTCTTCTTCTTCTCAGCCCTGATGTGGCCCTTTGCGGTTGTATGGGCTATAAGCAACATCTCTCTCTCTCTCTCTCTCTCCCTCTCTCTCTCTCTCTCTGCCGAAAGAAAGATTACCCGTAAAAGCACGTAATCGGTTAATATGCTTACAGGGACAAATCACATTCATTTTGTAAAACAGTTTTTAGAATGTTTGGTTGCAAAACAGTGTTTTCTTCCTAAGTCTTATAATAACTTAATTCTTTTTTTTTTTTTTTTTAATTTATTTTTGGGGGGCGGGTGGGGGTGGGGGAGGGGGGGGAGAGCACTTTTCGGAAATTTCTTAACTACAGAAATAAGCATGCGATATACCATTAGCGTCATCAGCAGGGCGACTGCGTCATGTAAAGAAGCGCGTGGGATGTGATAATAACCTCTGAACTCCCCATTATCTTAGGGGTCACATAAAGCAGGACGGTCCATCAACAGTGGAGCCCATAGCAGGGTCTTCCAGAACTACATCTTTCCGTAAATCATTTATGTTTCATCAGGCTGGGCTTCCCTCGTGCCTGACAACATAGGGAGGGTGTTCACCATGATTAGACATGATGTGTAGTCGCCGTCTATTTTCCGCATCAAGGCAATTATGCACAGATAATGAGCTTCTCTCTCTCTCTCTCTCTCTCTCTCTCTC
>CM065724.1:43441598-43449098 GCA_033310375.1 Conus canariensis
ATTACTTCCACGGACTTTATGTTGACCTCACAGGCCCGTCCTGTCGGTCGTCGTCACAGTACCAGCAAGCAGTCTACAGGCCGCCATGCTGCCGCCAGCCAACGGAGACGCTGCGGAATTGTTGATCACGTTGGTGATGTCACGGGGTACCCCTTTGTGATTTAGCCTACACAGACCGAAAAGCTGACCCCCACTTCTCCCCCCCCCCCCCCTTTACTGATAACAGTAACTGCTTTGTTACAAAGTTACACTGGACGAGCGTCTCCATCCGACTCCTTCCAGTTAAATAAAGCATTAATCATGCAAATCTTCATGTTTACTCCGATTCCGTTAATATGGAGGCCATGTCTCACCCCGTCTTTGGACAAAATTCGAAACAGCAAAATTGACGATAGTGGATAGCAGTGGGGGGACTGTATTGCTACTGCCCCGCTCTCTACTCCCTCAGCTGAATATTCCCCCTGTTCAACTCTACCCCTACTTGTCGCTGCTCAATACTTCCTCTGTTCGGTTTAATTCCCCTCTCCTATATCCCCCTCTGTTCCATATTTTCCCGGCCCGACATTCTCCCTGCTCGATATTCCCCTTCCCGATACTCCTCCTGCTCAATGCTTTCCCCTCCCCACCCGCTTCGTATTCCACCTACTTGATACCCCCCCCCCCGCCCCCCCTCCCCCCCATCACACACACACACACACACACAACACACACACACACACACACACACACACACCACACACACACACACACACTTGTCAATGCTCAGTACTCACCCTGCTAGGTAATCCTTCTATCCAAGATTTCCCTCTTCAACAGTTCCCCCCACCCCCACCCCCACCCACAACTGAAAGCAACTGTCGTTCTGGAGGAAGGGGGTAAACGGGAAATCTGTCCCACAGCACAGCTAAAAGATCATGCGCGAGCACTCTCACAGACAGGTGTGCCTAAGCAAGGAGGGGAGAACATCGAGCGGGGAAGGGGACGGGTTCAGGTATCGAGCAGGAAATTTATCCTCACGGAGGACTATGGAGCTGATCCTGATAGATAGGCAATGCCCTCTGTTACACACAGGTGTACACTTGTGGAAGCAAGTCGGTAAGCCTGGAATATCTAGAAGCAAAGAAAAGATCATATATTATGAAAGTGCTGAAAGTGAGTAATGGTTTCATTTATGCGGTTTTACATAGAATTGGATAGAGCAGGTCAAAAACTTAAAGCAAAACTAAAATCGTTGAGGACAAGTCAATGATGACATGTCAAACAGAAAAGTTTGTTTTACGTTCATGTAACACAAAATCATTCAAGAGACTACAGTATTAGTAAATCAAACAGAAAAGTTCATTTTGCTTGTGTGTAACACCTAATCGGATGAAACAGAACAGCTCCCAGTTTGGCAATGAATTTCTGTTTAGTAGCAATTCGTGAGCTCATTTTCGCTAAATAATGCGTCAGTCTGTCATACTTGTTGTTGTTTTCAATTAAAACCAAAAAAACAAAACAAACAAAAAAAAAAACACCCAAACAACCTCGTTTTCTTTCCACACCCATTATGTCCTCAATTTGAGGAGATAAATAATCGTTCGATCTTCGTTATGATTGTCTTGAATGTTGTTTTTCCTGCCTGAAGAAGACCACAGAGGTCGAAGGGCGTCCTGTTTTGTCTTGTGTAATTTGTTTGTCTCTTTCGTTCAGTGCAGAATAGGAATTTTACTTTTTAAGTTTGCCTCAAACAAACCATTGAACAACATAAACAAAACTAAAAAGTAAACAAATAAACACACACAAAAAAACAACAACAAGAAACGAGCTAAAAAAAACAAAGTGCTGTCTCCAAACTAGGAGTCCACAGTTTCTCTACACAACAGTCTGCAGACAAAATGTTAAGACTTGACAGGTGAAACGAATTTTAAACGTTTATTAGTGGTTTACATCCAGCATTTCTCATCTGTTGAGTGTTATTTATTTTCGCAAAGTTAGAAACATTATTTATAATTTACATATCACATTATGCGTTTGTCTCTCTAGCACAGTATGATGCTCCAAAAAACCCTGCTGTTCAGGGTTTACTAACTTTCCAATATATTAGATCTAACTATTCGACCGTTCTCTCTCTTCTCTCTCTCTCTCTCTCTCTCTCTCTCTCTCTCTCTCGATTTGTCTCAGCGTTTCTTTCCTCCTCTCTTCTCAACCATAATCAAGCTTTTTCCTGTCTTCCTTTCTTATCTGTGTTGCTGTCTCGGTCTCTCCACCACCATCACGAAACAGCTCTGACACAGAAAGGACCGTTACTACATAGGGTGAAGAAGTGAGCTGGCCACACTGTTCCCGTTGAAGCTCATACACAGAAAGGAACGTTACTACATAGGGTGAAGAAGTGAGCTGGCCACACTGTTCCCGTTGAAGCTCATACACAGAAAGGAACGTTACTACACAGGGTGAAGAAGTGAGCTGGCCACACTGTTCCCGTTCAAGCTATGCCAGAAGGACGGCCTCATCTCGCCGGTCTGTTTGACCAGACTGTTTTCACCATGGCAAATGCATGGACTAGCAGCGACAGCGTCCGTTGTATTACACATTCTGTGGGATGTGGAGAGAGAGAGAGAGAGAAAGAGAGAGAGAGAGAGAGGGAGAGAGAGAGAGAGAGAGAGAGAGAGAGAGAGAGAGAGGGCGGGGGGGGGGGGGGGTTGAACGATTTATTAATTTCTCGGGTTGTGTGGAATCCTAGATGTCGTGCACGGCCTTGTGACAGATTATGCGGTGATTGCGGATGGTTCTCTCTCTCTCTCTCTCTCTCTCTGGTTAAACAGACCGGACGAGGTGGAGGCCGTCCTTCTGATCCTGGCTCTCTCTCTCTCTCTCTCTCTCTCTCTCTCTCTCTCTCCTCTCTCTCTCTCTCTCTCTCTCTCTGTGCGCGCGAGCGTGCGTGTATGCGTGTGTTCAAAAATATGTACGTACTTTGTCATATTCATTTTACTATCTGTTTTCATACATGCTAATCTTGTACGTTGTAGTACATTTACATATGTTCCCCCAGCCCACCTCACTCCCTACCCCCACTCTCTCCTTCCTCTTCATTATTGTTATTCTCATTTTTATTTCTATTTGTTTTGTTTGTTTATTATTATTCTTATTTTTTGTTTTGTTTTCATTTCTCTTCTATTTTCATTTGATGTTCCTCTATGATTGCATGACCGCTTTGCTTGCTTCTTTACTTTCTTACATTATTTCATTTCACTGCATGTTGTAGTCCCTACCTCAGGGCGAGGACTGGATGTAAAAAAACACGTCGGTGCTTATCTATTATCCTCGTAAATAAAGGATTTTGTCTTGTCTTGTCTTGTCTTGTCTCTCTTTCTCTCACTCCCCTTTTTCTCTCACTCTTTCTGCCCCCCCTCCCCCCCCCCCCCCCCCACACACACACACCTCCATCATGATAACAACAACAATCTTTTGCTTCCTTTTCATTTTTCCTCCTGTACCTTTGTATCAGTCTGTCTTCTGTCTCTCTACCGCCATCGAACACGTAGAACACGGTAAGCGAGGAGTGTCAGTACATGCAATTAACTCCTGTCAAGAGTGCGGCATGCTGTTCACACAGGGACAGATCCCCCCGTCAGGACCTCTCCAACAGAAGGGCTGCCTCCGCGTAGTCCTGTCTGTGTTGACCAGGCTGTGTGGACCAGGGGAATGTATTGACTTGAGCTTGCTGCTGGAGTCGGTCATCTATTACTTTTGTAGGGATTGGAAGGGGGAGTGTGTGTGTGTGTGTGGGGGGGGGGGGGGGGGGGGGGGGGGGGGGGGGGAGGAGGGGGAGGGGGAAGGAAGGTGGGTGTTAAGTTGTTTACTTACGTCTTGAGTTATGCTGAATGCTAGCTGTCGAGCCTGTTCCTCTGTTAGATTATATCGGACTTTACTGACGACTCTCCCTTCGTCTGTCTGTCTGTCTGTCTGTCTGTCTGTCTCTCTCTCTCTCTCTCCCTCTCTCTCTCTGTCTGTCTGTCTGTCTCTCTGACATTTATAGAACAAATATAACAGCACCCAGATATTTGCTCTTCGGAGAAGCTGATATATCATCCACTGCGTATATAAATAAACACATTCAGCTCATAAACCTCAGACTTACTTCGCTTGATGTAACAGTAGACCCTGACCCCACCCTCCCCTCCTTCCTCTTCTACCCGATCCCAAGGTCACCTTCCCCCTGCTACATCGCCTCTTGCTCAACCCATCCCCATCACTATCCTGGCTTTTAACCCCACCCCCACCCGGCCCCCGCCCACGCCATTCCGCCTTCGAAGAAAAGCAGAAAAGTATAGTTTTCAGACTGTAATGAAGCTTTACAGACTTCATGGAACAAGGCATGGCAGGCGAGCCGAGCCAAGGCACGACTGGGTAAGGCAGAGCACAGTATGGCAGGAGGGAACACGTTAAGGCAAGAGAAGGGCAGAGCAGGGCAGAGCAGGGAAATTTTGGACAGGGCAAACTGGGGCAAGGGAGGCAAAGAGAGAGGGAATTCAGGGCAGAGGAGAGGAGGGTGAGGCAAAGCAATGTCTATAGGGCAAGGCAAGCAAAGGCAATGACGGCAAAGGAAGGCCAAGCAGGACAAAGTGAGGCGAGGCAAGGTAAAGCAAAACAAGGCGGGGACGGGGCAGAACAGGGCAGGGCAAGACGGAGCAAGCGAGGCAAAGTTAATTCATGCTAACAGGGCAAAGCAGGTCAAAGCAAAATAAGCAAGGCAGTGCAAAGCGAGGCAAGACAATGTCAAATCAGGGCAATGCAAAACAAGGTAGAGCAGAGCAAAGCGCATCAAAGACAGAGAAAAAAAAACAGGCAAAGCAAGTCAAAGCAAGGCAATCAAGGCAGAGTTCATCCTAGCAAGGCAAGACAAATCCAGGCAGAGCACACAGGGCAAGGCAAATTTTAAGAGGTGCTTGAACTAACTCCGCCAGATAATATGGACAAACGAATCACAGGACAAAAAAAAAAAAACGACGCGTTTCGACCTCTTAGGTCTTCTTCAGGCAAGATCATCAACACCAAGGACAACGAGAATGAAGAACGAACAATCACTTATCTTTGTCAAATTCGGTGCAAGATGGGTCTTGAGTTTTTTTTCAGAAATGTTTAAGGGTCCCCTGCAGTCACCTCACTTCGCAAGCAGGGCAAGGCAGGGCAAACCGAGGGCAACACAAGGCAGAAGAACAGAGAAAAACAAGATAAGTCCAGCCATAGCAATGCAGGAGCATAAGTTAGACAGGGCAGGTAGGGGAGGAAGGGGGCAAAGACATAACACGGCAAGTAGCATAACAGTGGCAGGGCAAATCGAGACTAAATTGGGCAAGGCAAGGTTTGGTTAGAACATGCACAGGAAGGCAGGGAAGGTAGGGCAAGGGAAAAGAGTATTAGGCAGGGCAAATCAATGCAGGGCAGGGCAGTTCAGGGAAGGCGAGGTAAGGCTGTACCAAGAATGGCAAGACAAGATAGGAGAGGGTAGGGAGTGAAGGGCACGACGAAACAGGGCGATGCAGGACTGGACAGGGAAAGGCAGAGCAAGGCAAGGCAAGGTAACTTCAGACAGTGCACTATAGGACAAAACAGGGCAAGACAAGACAGGACAGGGCAAGGTAAGGCAAAGGCAAAGGCAAGGCCAGGCAGTGCAATGAAGAATAAGACAGGGCAGGTAAGACAAAGCAAGGCCCGGAAAGCAGGGACAGGACAGGGTGGAACGGGCCACCTCAAGACAGGGCAACCAGGGCAGTATTGGGTAGGACAGGGCAAGGCATGGCGGAGAAGGGCCATTAAGACAAGGCAATGCAGGGCAGTACAACGCAAGTCAAGACAGGGCAAAAGCAGGAAAAGGCAAGAGTAGGACAGAGAGAATACGACAAGTCAAGAAAGAACAGATGTTGACTCAGCTGGTCATTACTCTTCTGTCAGTGTTTCTTGTAGCAGATACATCAGGACATCAGCCATGCCATCCCAACTCTTACCTGTATCAATTTAACCGGCATGTCGTCTTTCCAAGACTTTACATCTGTTTACGCTTCAGTACGGGGAATCGGGCAGTTGTTTTCGATGTTGATGCGAGAGCAGCGAAAGATCCCCCATTTGAAGTCATGGTTATATAACTCGGAGCAATTCTGAATCTGTGTGATACTTTCCGTGGATGGTACTAAACCGATCCTGTTGAAAAGTACAAAGATCCCCCATTCGAAGTGAAGGTTATGCAGCTCTGTGCAATTCTAAAATCTTTGTGATATCTTACGTGGATGGTGTACCAGACCGATCTTGTCAGAAAGTGTCCAGATCTTTGTCCATCTGGTATGCCTTTCTGGTTTTGGTTTTTCATCGATGTCAGTATACTGCTGCTGTTGCTTTCCCTAAGTTAGCTTTAATTCCCTTTTGTCAGCACGGCATTTTTCTGTAAGATTAAAAAAAAAAGAAAAGAAACAAAGGTCTTCTTGTTAATGGTGGTGTGGAAGAAATGTTTACGCACATTTTCATCCTGTGGAAGAAATGTTTACACACATTTTCATCGCTCTTCCCACCAGACAAGGAATTCTGTAATTATATCACAGTTGGTTTCTCTCTCTCTCTCTCTCTCTCTCTCTCTCTCTCTCTCTCTCTCTCTCTCTCTCTGAGTCTGTCTAAAATGTAGAGTCTGTAACTGAGTCTGTCTGTCTGTCAGTTAGTCTGTCTGTCTGTCTGTCTCTGTCTGTATGTGTGTGTGTGTGTGTGTGTGTGTGTGTGTGTGTGTGTGTGTGTGTGTGTGTGTGTGTATCTAATCAATAAAGTGCGATCTTCCCCGACACTGGCCTTAAGCGATGAATGGTTCCTGAACAGAACAGGGCGGGGGACAATGCCAGAGCAAAGCCGTGACGGCAAATCGTTGTCTGCCACGTGCGGGTTGGGATGACGATGCCCAGAAAAACGGATCATAGCCACCACCCCACCTCCACCTCTTTCCTCCTTTGCTTTGTAGACGTACTGTAAACGTGGGTGACTACCACGGTCAGATTATCACCAGCATGATAATGATTAGAGAGCCCTACAGTGTGCTTCAGGAGCAGGAAGAGTAAGGGAAGTCCTGTATGTATTTGTTTGAGGGATCTGAGTAGGAACTGATATGCTGATATTCCCCCTGTGGGTACTGCGGTTCTCTTTTGTAAACGACCATTAGTTTAGGTGTAAGAAGCTATCATCACTGTACTGGTTTTGAAAGTGACAGCACTGAGACAAGGAATCATGGCGGCGTGGAATGAAATGGTTTATTGTCAGTAATGGTACACCACTTGGATTTTGTTTGCTAGGCTGGGGGGTTTAATCCTAAAGTGCTGCCTGCTGTAGTGTTTGGTCTGGGGTTCTGCAAGTGGAACCACTTTGAAAAATGAGCTCTCTCTCTCTCTCTATCTCTCCTCTCTCTCTCTTTAGATGGGGGCCTTGGCCTCAGCTCAATAAAACATTTCGTACTTTCTCTCTCTCTCTCCCCCCCCCCCCCCC
>CM065724.1:43454098-43461598 GCA_033310375.1 Conus canariensis
ATATATATACCCACACACACATACACATACATGCATATACATATATATATATATATATATATATACATATACACACATACACACACACATACACACGCACATACATATACATGCGCACACGTACACATACATATACACACATACACACACATACATACATACATACAAACATACTACATACATACACACACTCACATTGGTGATTATATATATATATATATGTATGTATACATATATACATATATAAACATATATATACATACACATACACATACATACACGTATACATATATATATAAAAATACTTGATACATGATAAAAAGAAGAAAAAAAAATAGAAAAGACAAATTGGTTAAGTACATGAAAAGGGGATGATTTATGCTTTTGAGATCACTTGTTGGTATTACTTATGGTTTTTTTTTTGTTTTTTTGTGTTTGTTTTTTTACCGCAGAAGATGGGTAAGGTAAGTGTTTTTGAAAGTTGTGGTACAATGGATTTGTTTGATGGATTCTGGAAGGGAGTTCCACAAAGAGGTTCCCGAGTACGTTAGACTTGATTTAAATAGGTCAATTCTGGGGATTGGGATATGGAGTTTGTGGGAGTTTCTCGACGAGACTTTTGAGAATCGTCTCATTAAAGTTGTTGGGGCATTCCCGGTCAGAATCTTGTGCATCATTAGCCCTTTGTTGTATTTGAGTCTCTGGCTGAATGGAAGAATGTGAAGATGTTTATAATCAGAGCTTTCGAGGCTAGTTTTCTTCAGAAGGATTAATTTGAGCGCTCGTTTATGTAGGCTGAACAATGGTTTTAGTGTGTTTGCACTTGCAGAATCCCATATAGTCGATGCATAATCAACATAAGACTGAATATGAGCATGGAAAAAAAGTTTTCGTGAATGAAGGTCAAGAAAGTGTTTGATTTTGGTGAGCTGATAGACTTTCTGGGAGAGCTTTTTGCATAGTAACGTTATGTGGGGATTCCAGCTGAGACTATTGTCAATTATTAGTCCTAATACTTTATGATGAGTGACTTGTTCCACAAGTACATTATTGAGGTGTATAGGAGGGAAATCATTGGTGAGCTTTTGTCTTTTTTGCCTAGTTGTAATGTACATCAGTTTTGTTTTTTGAGGGTGAAGTGACATGTGATTTAGTTCGGTCCATTTTACAAGGTCATTGGTACTCTCTTGCAAATGTTTTGAAAGACTGGAAGGATCATTATGGCTGGTGTGAATTGTGGTGTCATCTGCAAAGAGGTCGCATGCAGATCTCACATGTAGGGGTAGGTCATTAATGTAGATTGAGAAGAGTAGCGGGCCTAAAATGGAGCCTTGTGGAACGCCATACTTAAGAGTTGTTATAGAAGAGACAGTCGTCCCCGATAAGACGCATTGTTGTCGTTTTGTGATGTATGATTTTAGAAGGATAAGGGCGGATTTTGAAAGACCGTATACCTCCAGTTTTCGAATAAGGAGATTGTGGTCAATGACATCGAATGCTTTTTTAAAATCAACGAATAAGACACCACAATATCTGTTGTTATTAATATTATTAAGCCACACATCTACAAGATTGATTAATGCAGAATGGCAGGAATGTTTCTGTCTGAAACCAGACTGTCCGGGATGGAGCAAATCGTACTTGTTGAAGTGATGAAGGATGTGTTTATTTAAATGCTTTTCTAGAGGTTTCGAAAGGATAGATAAGATTGATATTGGTCTGTAGTTTGAAGGATCAGTATTATCACCAGATTTATGAATGGGTATAACTTTTGCTTTTTTGAACGCATTAGGAAAATAGCTTTTATCTATGCACAGATTAAAGATATACGTTAACGTGTCAGTTATAACTGGAGCCGAGAGTTTCAGAATTTTGCCATCTATGCCATCAAGTCCACGTGTTCCTGACTGTTTGAGATGAAGTAGGTACTGATACACCTCGTGCACAGTTATGAGTGGAATGTGTAGTTCAGACGTGATTTTTTTGTCGTGACAAAATTGATGGAGTTCTTTAAGTTCATTAGAGCTTGAATGATCAGTAGTAAC
The DNA here is from genome assembly GCA_033310375.1 of Conus canariensis. NCBI lineage: Eukaryota > Metazoa > Mollusca > Gastropoda > Neogastropoda > Conidae > Conus > Conus canariensis. The sequence goes on from CM065724.1 coordinate 43,456,144, forward strand.
AACTGTATCTGGAATGGTAGAGAAGTGAGTGTTAAGTTGTTCAGCAGAAATACCTTTGATAACAGTTGATTTTGAAGAAGAACTGTTATTGCTAAGCTGGTTTATTGCTTGCCAAACCAGTTTTGGATTTTGTTTGGAAGTTAATAACTCGCGATAGTATTTTGTTTTTTCCCTGCGCTTCTGAGAGTTTATTGCATTTCTTAGTGATCTTGATTCTTCTTCATAGCCATGTTCTTTCAAAAGGTCTCTAAGGTAGCATGCCTCCTGTAATTCTTTCGTGTACCACGGTGGTTTGGGAATATGCTTTACTCTGATTGTTTTTAACGGAGCATGTCTGTTATAGACTTCTGTAAAAATTTCGATCCAAAAGTCAATCGCTGAATCTGGATCAGCAATATTGTATACTGTATTAAGTTCTGAGTTCATTAAATCAAGCAAAAAGTTTTGTTCGTTAAATTTTGAGAAGCAACGATAGGTTATGGTTTTGTGGCCTGGTTTTGGGATTTTCACTCCATGTTTAGACCATGTAACACACACTGGGTAATGATCACTAGAAGAGAAGACTGGTACACAAGCTTCTAGTATGTTATTTTCATTTGAGACATAGATATGGTCAATGATTGTTTTTGAAGTTGGTGTGACTCTGGTGGGTGTTTTGATAATCTGATGTAAATTCAACACACTTATCGTTTGGTTCCATTGGCTGTTTGATTTCAAAAGATCTACATTGAAGTCACCGAGTAAAACAATCTCTTTACATTCTAATGAAACTGCGTCCATCATAGTAACAAATTTATCAGTCCAGCTGACTCTTTCTGCTGGGTTCCGATAGCAAAACCCGATTAAAATGGATCGTGATTTGTTCAGTGTGATTTGTATCCACACTGCTTCTACGTCATGCTGTTCTAGGTGGGAAAGTCTCTTGAAGTTGAGAGATTCACTGACATACACTAGAAGACCTGTCTCTTTGTCTTTAGTAGGGTCTTTTCGAACGATATTATAACCTGGGACTGATACATCTTTATCACTAATGTAGGTATTTAGTCTTGATTCGGAGAGACCCAGAACATGGAATGGCTTTTGGTGGTTCGATATCAGGGTCGAGATATCAGAGATCTTACTGACTGCACTATTGATATTTAAATGGCAAATTCTCAGTCCATCTCTCGATGGCCATGAGTTCTGGTTTGTGGTCATTTTATGTCCTGAGTGCACAAGTAAAAGGAAAGAGAGAGAGAGAGAGAGAGAGAGAGAGAGAGACAGAGACAGAGAGACAGAGAGACAGAGAGAGATGAAAAGGAAAACATCCCAGACAGACAAACAGACAGAGACAGAGACAGAGACAGAGACACACACACACACACACACACACACACACACACACACACACACACACACCACACATAGAGAAAGACAGTCACAGACAGACAGACAGACAGACAGGCAGAAAGAAAGACAGAGAGTCAAAGACACAGACAAAGTGGAGACGATCAAATAGCAAATAGGATCTCACAGAGAAAAAGACTGCAACACAGGAACGAAGACAGTAAAAACGTAAAAGCTGTCGCACAGAGTCACAGAGAGACCAGGACAGTGAGGATGAACAAAATCATTGCAAAGACTGTCGGGCGAAGACAGAGAGACTGAAACGTGAAAGGAATAAAGTAACATTTAACACAATACACAAACACTTACAGAGACAGAGGACTGAGAGGAAAGAGTGAAATAGCAACTCTGTGGCACGGAGACAGACACTGACACTGAGACATGTACGGCGGGAAGCAGCAGAATTGCCAGTACTGTGGCGAAGACACAGAGACTCAGAGACAGAGACAGAAACCGTGAAGGCTGTCGCTATGCTGGCACACCGCCTTCTCAAGAATGCGATGCTCGTCAAATAGAAACGATTTATTCCGGCTCTCTGCTGTGAATTATTAATGTGTGAGTGAGTGTGTGTGTGTGTGTGTGTGTGTGTGTGTGTGTGTGTGTGTGTGTGTGTGTGTGTGTGTATGTGTGTGTGTATGTGTGTGTGTGTGTGTGGTGTGTGTGGTGTGTGTGTGTGTGTGTGTGTGTGTGTGTGTGTGTGTGTGTGTGTGCGCGCGCGCGCGCGCGCGCAGGCAAGAAAGAGAGACAGACAGACAGATAGACTGACTGACAGAGAGGAAATGGAAAGGGGAAGAAAGACAAGTGAGTCACAAAGGAAAAACAAACAAACAAACATAACACAGTAAACAATAAATACGTAAATAGAATTAGAGCGAAAAGGATGGAAAGGGAAAGAAAAGGGCTCGGGTAGGGGGCGGGGAGGGGGGGGGGGGGGGGTGCGGGGGGGGGGGGGGGGAGAATTTCTAGCACACAGCCACCAGAAACTGAACTGAACGGTGATATTCCCATCCTATTCTGCTGGATACCCTAACGGACGAGCTGTTTCCAGGCCAACATTGGCATAGAGTCAAGTACTTCTTAGTTCGCTAGCAGGTAAGTCAGATTTGTTGTCAGACAGGGATACATTAACTCCCATGTCCCTCTCGAAGTCGTTGGCAGGTTGATCCTAGTTGGTGGCTGTTCCCAGCCTTAGCCTGTGGCTGTGGTCAGGTCTAATGGGCATGGGGGCTGTTCGCAGTCCAAAGCCTGTGGCTGTGGTCAGGTCTAACGGGCATGGTGACTGGACGCTGACAGAAGTAGCAACAGCATTCTCAACCTCCCACAGGGAAGCCCCCTGTCACGGGGATAATGGTGGCCGGTGTAACGTTTTGTGATCACGGGCATGGCTGAAATTAATGACTGCCCGGCTGAGTGAGAAAGGGCACGCAAACCCACATTCAACCCCATCCCCCACCTCCACCGCTAACCCCTGACCGATCCCCCCTTTCAATCCAAAATCTCTCCCCTCTTTGAATATTCCCACAGTGTTCAAATTGATAAAGCAATCAGTGAGAACACATTGCACCTTGAAAGGCAAAACAAGATGCAAAGCATATCAACGTACTCCCAGTTTATCTTCCTGAAAAACGTCACACCGAAACATGCGTCATGATGTATTTGACGTCACAATCAAACATGCATCATAATGTATTTCGTCACTGAAATATTCCATAAAGAAGAAAAACCGTTTTGGGCCGTTATAGCCGTTAGTAACGGCTATTCTGGTAAAATAAAACATCGGGCATCATCCGTGACCCATAATGAACATACCTACGAATTTTCAGAAAGATCGGCCCAGAAGTTGTGTCTGGAGCGAGTGCAACACATTTTGACCACGGACAGACACATAGACACACAGACAGACACACAGACAGCATTTATTCGTTCCCATTGTAAAGTACTCTCTGTTCTATAAGAACTGGAAGTACAAAAGTGATTAAAAAAGAATGGGGGGGGGGGGGGGGGGGTTGATTAGATGATGGATCTGAGCCAGAACAGATCCCTACCATCTTCCAAAACCACACCTCGGTGGCACGGTCTAGAAACAGCCTATGGAGTGAAGAAGTGAATGCTGGCACGTGCACCAACTTACCCGTCTTGAAGTGACAGGGAGTGGAAATGGGCACGTGCCTATGTGACTCCACAGGGTGTTTCTGGACCATGCCTCTAATCACTCATTTGGAGTGGTTTTGGATCAGTTAGGGCAGCCCAGGTTCAGAGCTACTCACCCCCTCCATCCCATTCGGATGCAACGTGTTTTGATTGAAGTATATGTCGCTCAGAACATTGAGAATTTTTGAGGGAAGGCAGGAATGGGGAACAAAGAGAAGAAGGGGGGGGGGGGGGGGGGGTGAGGGGAGAGGGGGGAGTCAGACGGGATTTACTTCCCTGGGGATGAGTGTGGGTTCATGCCCTTTCTAATCTGCCGAGGAATTATTTTAGGCATGAAGCGATTACGGAAAGTTAAACCATACTCCAAATAATAAATGTTCTTACATACTTCCGACGATTCATTTAGCGCCTGCTATGAACTTCGACTTCCCTATCCAAGAACGATACATTAAAGAACAGAAAACACTGCAACACCAACCGAATTTTTTGCTTAAAGCAGGAGAAGGTACACCGAAATTACCAACGGGTTCCACGAGAAGCATTGTCTTCAACTGCCACACCACTCGACCCGGGAGCAATCCTGCACCTTAAGCGCTTAAAAGTGCTGCATGCAGCGTAATTCCGACTGCATGGTAACTACCTGCTCCAAAGGGCTTGCTCTACGATACACACGACCGGAGTGACAGGCTCAAAAACCGACTAAGTCACAGCAACCTCCCTGGGTACATATCAAATACAAATGTTAAGGCTTCCCGTCGAAGTGGCCCTCATCTATGTGGGATGTCAGTCTGAAATTGCAGAGGCACAGCAGTCAACAAACCCAGTCTGCCCAGAGCTGTCGACCCGTTAGAAAAGCCAGGCATCAATCATACGATGAAGACAGGAGTCTGCCGCCGCCCTGTCGTCAATCTCCATCCTCGACGATCCTCCAGATGATTCTGCCACTTGACACCATTCACACCATGAGCTAGGCGACCTCGCAGAGTGGTCGCCATTCTGGGCTCTGAGAGAGAGAGAGAGAGGAGAGAGAGAGAGAGAGAGAGAGAGAGAGAGAGAGAGACGGAGAGACAGAGACAGACAGAGACAGAGACAGAGACAGAGAGAGACAGACAGGCAGACAGACAGATGGACAGACTGATGGACAGACAGACAGATTCAGAGAGAGAGAGAGGGACAGGCATGCAGGCAAAGAGAGAGAGAGGGAGAGAGAGAGAGAGAGAGAGAGAGAGAGAGAGAGACAGACAGACAGACAGACAGACAGACAGACAGACAGAAGCAGAATGACAGAGTCAAAGAGACATAATGAGAGAGACTGAGACAGATGCAGGAGACAGTCAAATCATCACTCCATTCCCTGCAATCACAAAAAAAAAAAAAAAAAAAAAAAAAAAAAAAGCTGTACGCGTGGAATCTGAGCAGATGCAGCGACATACGCTGTGACATGATTCCATTAAAGAAAACCTGCCTCTTTTTAACCCACACATCGTCAACCCAGAGACGCACACACTATCATCACGTTCGCACATCTTCCTTGGGGAAGCTGACCTGGTCAAACGGAAAACGATCCAAAATGGGGGGGGAAGAGTGGGTTAGAGAGAGGCGGAGATACCTCCCGAGGGCTCTGCGCCGCTCCCAAATGAGATATATTCCCCGCTCTGTAAGCTTTGCTGTGAGTCTGGCTTCTAAGAGCTATCCCCACTCTCTAAGCCTTGCTGTGAAACTGGCTTCCAGAGCTAATTCGAATGCACTTCTTCCAGACCTCTTCAGTGGTGTTGATTGCTATCTCTGCGGCTCGAGTGCTGTGAGTGCGTAGGTGTGTGTGTGTGTGTGTGTGTGTGTTGTGTGTGCGCGCGTGCGTGCGTGCGTGCGTGCGTGCATGTATGCATGCATGCGTGCATGCGTGCGTGTGTGCATGCGT
>CM065724.1:43476598-43481598 GCA_033310375.1 Conus canariensis
TGTGTCGTTTTGAACTGTTTCTCTGTGTGTGAAAATGGAGGGAGGGGGGGGGGGGGGGTGAAAAAGAGGATTGGGGATGCATGTACCTGCATGTGTGCACGCTTGCTTGCATCATGCTGTTTATGTTAATTTTAAAATCTCCTCCTGGCTGTGGAATTATTCCTACACAAATCTTTGTGGCTTCCCAATACACTGTGTCGTTCAGTGGTGCCCGTCTTAATCTCGCTTATGCAGGACTATACATATTAGGACCCCAGCTGACTAAGATCATTATTTTGATGCTGAGTTAGCATCAGTGTTCGTCCTTTTCCAGAAGGCACCTCCACTTCTGTCCAGAGACTGTCCAGGTGAACTTGCCAATGCTGACGATTTTGACATCAGTTCACCATGGGAACGGAGGTGGAGAAGGAATCCAAACTGTGGTGACAACGAGGGCTAGAGAATTTGCGACTTTTCTCATGATGATCAATGACAATAAAACTGATGGGGTCTATGTCGTGGAGTTCTCCGGTGTGTACTATATGGCAAGGTTGCCTTTGAAGCTTCCTTTCATGATACTCTGGCATGAACAAGGCCTAAGATATGCTTATATCTGAATTGTTGGTCATCTGCCAAGGGGATGGAGCTAGAATGTGGGGGTTACAGCCTTCCAATTTGATTCCATAACACACTCAACTCAGGGTAAGAGCTGACCAGGACCAAAACGTTCCATTAACAGATGTCGCTGATGAGGCTGGAATCCACGACTTGTCAGGTCGTGAGCGCACCATGGTAACCGCTGCCCCACAGGTGCTGTGTGTTCATTCCTCTATCTCTTACAGTCCTGTTCTGTTTGTCCTGCTTATTACCTGTTTTGTGTTTTCAGGAACACGTCATCGTAATTCACTGCAACCACTACTACTAACAACAACAAGAAAAAGAAAAAGAGGAAGAGGAATGATAATGATGACGACGACGACAACAACAACCACAACAATAACAACAATAACAATAATGATAATAACAATAATAATAATAATGATAATAATAATGAAGACTAATGGAGCGTTTTCCTTTTCATTGAGCTCAAAATGCTTTCCGTACATGAAAGTTAAAAGAACATGAAAATTACCTACTGTCATTGTTGCAATGATAAACGTCACAGATTTGCAAGCAGTGAGACCGTGGGTTCGATTCCCAATAGAACGTTTTTTGTGGGATTCTCCCACCCCGCCCACCTCCTACTCAGAGCTGAATATGCCATGCAATCAAATCAGAAAGAATGGAACCACACAAGCGAGTTTCATGTGTCTTTTACAGTGTTTCTCAAATTTCCTGACCAACAACGTAAATGTTTATATCGCACAGGCCTTTCGGAGCTATTATACATTATGAAAGGAAATACGGAGAACAGCCCTGTCGTGCAGCCTCTTAACAGAATGAAACTCCTTAGCATCATCTTCTCACCTTCATCCTCGTCGATCAATTCAATAAAGTCTGTAACTCTGTGGCCCTTCATGGCCTATATCTACGACCATGCCCTTGGTGAGTTCGTGATGTAGTCGTCCGTATGGATGAGCAAAGGGAAGGATAGGGAGGGGGTAAAGGGGAAGAAGAGAACGGCATGGAAGAGGAGAGAACAAACACTGTCGTGTATTCCTCATCCTTTGTCCAAACATTTCTCTATCACACTCGGGTGAAACTGGAATTCATAACTTTTCTTCAATGCGGTAGACTTCACGTCAGCACTTTCACCCGCACACGTCTGAACGCACACGAGTATGCCGCTCTGAAAGGTAATAGTACACTGTGCGTGCAGATGTCCCAGGACATTCTTGCCTCTCTCAGTGCTTCTTTCATGTTTCTAGGTCTCTGCAAGCACGTGCGAAGAGGTGACTTCACCGGGTGACAGACCACATGTGGCCCTTTCCAGTCACCTGTAGTGACAGTAACCCCTTTCAAAACAATTTCTTAGGTGTATCCTCTCTCTCTCTCTCTCTTCTCTCTCTCTCTCTCTCTCTCTCTCTCTCTCTCTCTCTCTCTCTCCATTCGCTGAATCTGCAGCATATTACAAAACTCATGTCTCAAATTTTCCAAGATTTAGGGACAGCCTCATCTCCAGACCATTCCTCTCAAACTCAGGCTTGCAGCAGCAAACCATTTCTCATCCAGCTCTACGCCTTCAACGAGAAAGTAAAACCTGCGCCACCGTCACTGAAACCAGCTGGCACGTAATGCACATTCTTCTGACGTGGGCCAAGTGTTAAAAAGATGGCGATGAGATGGATGGGGGCTCACAGTAAACCAGCAATGAAGGGAAAAGTGTCATGAATAATGCATGGCACACGCACAGATCTCCGTCACTCAGTGGTGTGTAGGTTGTCCTCGAAATGCCTTTTTTAAAAATTGCTTTTCTGTGTGTGCGGAAAAGGAATTTGGCGGAGCAGGATGGAATTTGGGTCAGAAAGGAAATGGGCGTCAGTGTACTTGCATGCGTGTCTGTTTGTTTGCCTTGTGCTGTCTGCATTCATTTTTTTTCTGTGTAATGTTCCGTCCATGGAACTATTCCCACGCCGCCCATTCTGGCCTTACCATATTCAGCCTCACATCCAGACTGTGTCCTGCTGAAGCCTCAACGCCACTGTGTACAGCGGGCTGTTAACACAAGATTGTCATGATGCAACGCGCAAGAGAAGATAGCAGCGTTGCTGGGTCACCTCAGTAGTGTTCAGTGAGGTCTTTTATGATCTAACGTACGCAGGACACCACCCGCTCAGCCCCTGCTGAAGAAAACAATAGGCGATGGTTTATTTGATCGTTTGTTTGTTTCTAACCTTCTAAATATTAAAGCGCAAATAACAGTACGTTTTCATTTAAGGTGAAGAAACCATCTGCGTACAGCAACGATAATATATAGAGAGAGAGAGAGAGAGAGAGAGAGAGAGAGAGAGAGAGAGAGAGAGAGAGAGAGAGAGACCAACTAAACGTCTAAATCATTACCACATAGGACAGATTTAATCTCGAGGACTTCACTCGCGAGAGAGCAGATCACCGCCAGTATCTCTTTACTTCCATCAAAACTTTCCCGAATCCGTCGCATATTTCTTCCACACATCTCACACATCATATAAATCATAGATCAAAGCTCTAAAAACACAATGCATAGATTTCTGTATGAGTCATACGCACAGGATAAACCTTATTCAGAATTTTTCTCATCAATGAATGCAACACTGAACGAACTTGGTCTTAGTGGCGTAAGGCTACACCGGTTTTAATCTTCCTGACTGACAAACGCTTCAAAGCGAAAGTTACTAGGACTTTAAAAGATCAGTATATCGAGCGATGCTTTTATGATTTTGATCCTAAAGATTTTTTTCTTCATATTAGTATTGGCTGTTTATGAGTAGGCTAAACTGTCGTTTGACAATTATCTTCAAGTATTGCGTGAAAATTTTTGTTTCCTATTCATTCGAGTATTGCGTGAAAATTTTGTTTCCTATTCATCCGATTTATAACTTAGAACCACAAATTGCCTGTGAAGAGAGGCGGGGTTCAAGACATACCAATCGAAGATTATGTCAGAAATGAAATGACTGAGAATTCGGCTACAAGTTTCATTATGTGTTTAAGTGTAGGATTAAATGTCTCTCAAAATATTGCTATAAACACTCAAAGATTTAAAATGTCAAATATCGTTTAACATCAAAAGTAAACACAAGTTAACAACACTAGTAACATGTATGAGAATGATTATGAAACCCTTCTAAACTTTACGCTAGTTTTACTGTATCTGTTCTCTTTTATACGCGCGATTTTTTTCAGCTGTTTCCCTTTTTTTTCTTCTTCTTCTTTTTTATATAATTTTTATCGATTAATTTTAGTGTTTTACATATTTAGGCTTTGATGAACTGATGTCAAATGTACCATTTTTATATACCCCTCTTACTGAGTTTTCAGGAAAATAAAATTCTTGTCTTATCATGTCCCAAAACTAACAGAAATATCCCACATTAAAACTGTAAATCTAACTGAATCCTCATTTTATCACCTCCTCTTTGGTGGCACATGCAACATGTTCAGCTGAGTTTGTTTCTGAGCAGTGACAATCGATAACCCTCTCCCCTTCCCACATATAAAATATTGGATCAGGATGGTAATCCAGACCCTGGCCCATTGTTACGAGCTTGTCCATATCAATGCAAGCGATGAGCCCGATACTCTTCCATTAAGATGCAACTTTTCTGAAAAATGCTCATTTTTTTCAAGTTTTAAACTAAATGAAAAAAAAAAAAAAAACCTGGATTCCGACCGTTGAACCGGATCGGAATTAAAATTTGATTTTTTCGTCCTTGGGCATTTCTGTCTTTCCACCCAGTTTCGTTCAAAATCGATTCAGCAGTTTGTATGTAATCATCCCAAAGTCAGACAGAACATCCAGAAGACGGAGATTAAGATATGTAAATCAGTGGACGGGTCCAGGCGACATTCTGTTTGTTCTTCAGCGTTGATCTTTTTGACAATACGAGATAGTATGTGATAATACAAGATAGCATGGAAAGAGGAATACTCAAAGCTCTAGGCCCTAAACCTACTTTCGTTTGAATTACTCTGCTATCAGTTTTACCTTTTTTTCTTTGGGGATGGGGGTGGAGGGGGGTTTCCGTAGAATGCTTTTACCCTTTCAAAATGTAGGGATGACATAGTCCACGAAGGGGAAAGGGGGGTGGGGGTGGGGGGGGGAGGGCGGGGGCTCTATGTGTAATGTCCAATATTATGAAAAAAAACACCAAAGTTCTGTGCTTTGAACAAGTTTGTTTTTTCTGGAAAACAATAAAAATCGTTCGTTTGTCACTGCCTCCATGCTTCGCATCCACGTTCTAAATTTCTATTTTAAAAAAGTATATATATATATATATATATATATATATATATATATATATATATATATATTAGTGCAGTGTTGGTGGTTCTTGGTCAAAGATTTGAATGTATAATTATCAGGATGTCCTAACAGTGCT
>CM065724.1:43489098-43491598 GCA_033310375.1 Conus canariensis
GATTCGCTGACTTTAAGACAATTCCAATACAATTAATCGAAATGACAATGATGTTAAGGAATTTCAGTCAGGCCAGAGAATATGACAGGGTTACACTCTTGCGCACCAAACTACTCGCGCGCGCTCTCGCGTCCATACACACACTCACCCTTCCACCAGCACCACTACCCCCACTCACACGTATACACGCACGCAGGCACGCAAACATGCATGCACGCACACATACCTCCCCCCTCCCCCTCCTTACACACACTCGTATGTTTACACACGTGCACACACGCAAGCGCGCCCGCGTGCGCGCGCACCCCCCCCCCCCCCCACACACACACACTATGTGTGTGTGTGTGTGTGTGTGTGTGTGTGTGTGTGTGGTGTGTGTGGGTCCGTCTCTGTCTGTCTGTCTGTCTGTCTGTCTGTCGTCTCTCTCTCTCTTTGAGGTTTCCATGGCAATAAAACTGTTCTAACTCTGACCCTGACTCACACATGGCAACGTAATGTCTTCCGATTTACTGTCGTTGGTCAGATTTAAGGAATCAACAAAAACAAAACAAACAAAAAAAAGATTGTCTATGTCAGTCTCCCTCTGATCAGATTAGTACAGACATGGAAGATATATATCACTAGGTTGAGCTGGAAGGACGTGGAAGTGGGGAGGAGTAGGAAAGTAATGGAGCAGGGGGATGTCACAAGCTGTTTCATGCGTCTTAAGGTTCCTTGCGTCTGTGTCCGTCTCCGTCTGTCTTTGTCTTTAAGTATGTTGTTCCTGGTGATGGTGATTGTAATGGTGGTGGTCGTCTGTTGTCCGTTCTCGGTATGTCTTTGTGTCTGTTGAGTATGTTGTTCCTGGTGATGGTGATTGTAATGGTGGTGGTCGTCTGTGTCCGTCTCCGTCTGTCTTTGTCTTTGAGTATGTTGTTTTGGTGATGATGGATGAGTAACGGTGGTGGTCGTCGTGTGTCCGTCTCCGTCTTCTTTTTTGTTCTTTAAGTAACTGTTTGTTCTTGGTGTATGGAATGATAGTAATGGTAATGGTGGTATCTTGTTTAGCCTGTGCATCGGTTCATGTGATGTCATTCTACGTATCAACGTAATTATGGCTGTTGTTTTAATTTCAGAATACTGATGATGGGGATGATAGCGGTGAATATGGTGATATTGATGCTGCTGATACAGATGATCATGAACCTGATGATATCCATGATAATGACGACGACGAAGCAAACTTAACTGTGTTACGCATTATGCAAATGTGAATAGCAGGGTTTGACATCATGACGTTTGGTTATTTCAGTTTTTGTTTGTAACTGTTTTTTTCTTACTTTTCTTTTCTCTTTTTTTTTCTTAGAATTAATAGCAAGTAACACATGTACCTGTCAGCAAAAAAGGCAAGCAGCTGATTTTAAAACAACACTGTCAAACTGCATTCTTGTGAACAAATTAGTCCAACTGCTGCATGTCAACTAACCCATGGAATTACACACTTGCCAACTCTTTCTCTATAAAGATGTTTCTCAACTTGAACAGCAGTCATCTACACAAACAGAATTAAAGAAAAACAAAAGAGAAACCAACAGCAAAATTAGAAGGAAAAGTCAAAATGTTCCTCCAGAAATGTTTGTTTGAAAACCCCAGCCAGCTAGTCACTTAAATATTCCCCTCTGTAACCTGTAAACATTAACCCAAGAGAACGTAACTCTCACCACACTTCCTATTCGTCACCTGGAAACGGACCCTTTCCTTCAGCCGGGTCATTTCATTGTTCTTCGCTTTCCTCAATGTGTGTTCCATAGTTTGTCGTGCGTGAGGAAGACCATTGCTTCTGTTGTATATGTTCTTTTCTTCTTATGTTTTAGTGGTCAATTTCCTCAAGTTTTGTTTCTCTACTTCATCGCTCACAAGCAGTTTCTCAACTTTCAAAGTGTATTGTTCACAATAATAAATACATATCAGGCCACTATGAGAGAGGTGGACAGTTACCACTGGGCGTCCATACACACACTCACTAGACAGGAAGAATGGTTCAAACATTCAGAAGAAAATAGATTCATTTTAAAACACATTCAATGTCCAAACCATATTGCAACTTGGATACATCGAATGAGACATGATGCACGGGAAATAACATCTTCAAAACGGTTGCGTGCTTCTACAGACAAAAAAAAAAAAGACATATTCTGTTTGACTGTACAACAGTCTATGTTTCCCGAGACCATGATCTCCATGATGATACAAATTTCATTTCATTAATGGAAGACTGGGAAATTTTGCTCGCCGTTGGACTCCTCGTCGACAACAGCTTTGTTGGGTATATTATGTATAACTCCTCCCCCTCCATCGATCCCCATTCCTTCACTTTCATCTTGGACAGATGACGTCCATGCATTTCATTGACATTATATATCCTCCTCCCCCTGACCTTTTTTGTGTGTTTTGTTTCTGTTTTGCTTTGTATCGTTTCATCTGCTAGTGCAATATCATGAATTTGTCCAACACATCAAGG
>CM065724.1:43496598-43499098 GCA_033310375.1 Conus canariensis
ATGCCTCTTGCCATGGCTCCATGTCCCAACCCCATTCTATAAGTCACACTGGAAGCTGGACACGTATCTTGCCACAAGTCCCTGGTCAAGACCTTTCCACAAGATAAGGTAGAGGGTGGACTACCCACAGGCGGAGTGCTGGTGTCATGCAAGTGCAGAATACACGACTGGACACAGACTTCCCAAACGTCTACTATGTCATCCTTACGATTTACACCAAAGTCAAACGCACTCCGGATCCGTCATTTCATCTAGATGCGCGCCACAGATCCACTTAAAAGAGTCACATCGAAAGTGCATGGGCTTCCTTCTCAGTCCACATGCCAGCCTTTCCTCATGTTTTGTTCAAATCAGTTCTGTAATTTTTGCGTAATTTGGCTGAGAGAAAGACAAACCAACGAACAGATGAAGGTAAAAGGGTGACTTTCCTGGTGGAAGTAACAATACAGAAAGAAAGAAAACAGTTGTGTGTGTGTGTGTGTGTTTTGTGTGTGTGTGTGTGTGTGTGTGTGTGTGTGTGTGTGTGTGTGTGTGTGTGTTTTGTTGCTCTTCTCTCTCTTGTCTTTCTCTCTGTGTGTGTGTGTGTGTGTGTGTGTGTGTGTGTTGTGTGTGTGTGTGTGGTGTGTATGTGTGTGTGTGTGTGTGTGTGTGTGTGTGTGTGTGTGTGTGTGTGTGTGAGAGAGAGAGAGAGAGAGAGAGAGAGAGCAACAGCATGTGTACGTGCTTGTATGCAAGCGTGCATGTGTGTGTGTGTGTGTGTTGTGTGTGTGTGTGTGTGTGTGTGTGTGTGCGCGCGCGCGCGCGCGCGCGCGTGTGTGTGTGTGTGTGTGTGTGTGTGTGTTTGAGAGTGTTCATGCACGCACGTGCGCGCGCGCAAATGTGTGTGGTAGCGTGGGTGTATTTCTGCATTTCTCTTTCTTTGTGTCTGTGAAGAAGGATAGGAAGGTGTTAAATGGACACACTCGAGTCCGTGGGGATTTATTCGTTCTGAAGCCCATCTCAGTGAAGGATTAAATGACCTGTCTGGGTATTTAACTTGTCGCGTCATTGCATGAGTTAAGGTTTCAGCGAAGATTTAGTTTCCCATGATCACATCCCAGACATAACACTAACATTACACAGGCCATTCCCTTTGGTTAGATTGAACGGCTTAATGCAGATCTGTCGTTTCGAGTCTATTGATGGCACAGTAAAAATGCACTTTCCTTGGCTGAGTTAACGGATCAAGACATTCGATAGCCCTGGTTAGCTGAAAAGCTCAGTTAAGATGCTCTTTTTTTTAGATTAAAGGCTGCCGAAAAAAAGACAGTTTTAAGGCGTTTGAGATTGTCGGAAATAAAGGGACTGTTTTGTCAATTATTTTCAATACAAACATGTTTGGGATCGATTTCAATGATTAGCAGCTCTAAAATCCCCCCCCCCCCCCCCCCCCCCCCCCCCCCCCCCCCCCCCCCCCCCCCCCCGCCACTACCACTCCCCTTCATCCACCCCACTTCCTGTGGTCAGCTAAGCTGTAAACAACATGGATTGAACTGGACTAATCAGATTAACAGTTCAGTACGTAGTCGTTTATTCCCTGTTAATTAGTTGACGAGCAGAATAATGATGGACATCCTTTTGTTGAATCAACGGCTTAGTGAGTAGTTGTTGACTCAATTGGTTAAACAGCTCAGCAAAAGAATACAGACCTATTTTCTTTGGTTGGATTAACGGCACAATACAGATTCTTTGGTCTTGATCAGATGGAGGTCTGTGTCAAAAAATGCTGTGTCTGTTAGGCAGGTCATTCATGTATCCTTACTGCGTCACTGGTCCTTATCCGTGCTGCGTGTGCATGCTGCATTCAGCCAATCAGCCGACGTTACTATTTTTTTTGGTGCAGTGGGACATAAATAACGTCTGAACGTAACTCAAAAAAAATTTCTCTTTAGGACAGTTTTTCTCATTCATATGGAAGACGAAGCGGACTTTAAATGGAAAGAAGTTGAAAGACACCCTAGGCTGTTTAAACTTCGTCTTTCTTCGTTTGTTTGTTTGTTTGTCTTTTTTTTCCTTTCTTATTTTGATCTATGTTTCTTTTATTCAATAACATTATCATACGAATCAGACAATGTGACTGGTCCAGTTCTGTTCACCTCCTTGGAGGGCACAGTTTCAGAACAGAAGTCCGATTTTTAAATTTTGTTATCTTTAATAGACCCGTCATTATTTCGTCTCATTTCATTCTCAATGTTGTACCATCATCATTTTCCACCAAACCATTTCATAGATCTACATAAACCGCCATTATTAGAATTACCAATGTTGTTTCTTTCTTATTTTGTACAATACATAGTAGCACTCTTCGACTGATGTATGAAGTGCTTGGAGTTATTTTCCATGCCTCGAATCATTTTCCTCTTTAAAGCTTGCACGCGCGCGCACGCACACACACACACAGACACGCACACAGACACACACACAAACACCACGCACGCATGTATGCACGCATGTACGCACG
>CM065724.1:43501598-43504098 GCA_033310375.1 Conus canariensis
ATTTATTGTCAATCACTTTATACCTTTTCTTCTTCATTATGCAATCACTTCTTACCTTCTCTTCTATCATTTATTGTCAGTCACTTCTATACCTTCTTCTTCTTCTATCATTTATTGTCAGTCACTTCTACACCTTGTTCAGAGCGTTATGTCCTTGATGTCTTATGATGTCTGCGCGTGCCCGTAACATCGTCAACAGCGCAGGCCTCCAGGGTGTACAGACTGCTCTAAGGCAGGTGAAGACATGATCTCTGGTCTCCATACCCTTCGGTTTTCTTTCTTTTTCTTCAGTCACTTCTATACCTTCTTCTTCTTCTATCATTTATTGTCAGTCACTTCTATACCTTCTTCTTCTTCTATCATTTATTGTCAGTCACTTCTATACCTTCAACTTCTTCTATCATTTATTGTCAGTCACGTTTCTTTCATCTTCATAAGACCTTAACAGGCAATCACTTACATCTTTCATGAGTTGTTTCCTATGGATTACTCCCTCGTCTTCTCGTGGCTTTTACTGTGAATCCTTTGTGTTCCTTGTATGTCGTTTATTCTCTGTCCTTCCTCTTCAGAGACGGTTATGTAAATAACATCAATATCTGCGATTCAAAGTATTTTGTCCTCATTTCCCTTGGCTTGATATCTCAGTCCTGTCTGCTAATTCTTTAGTCCTTATTTTCTTTGGCTTAGCATCTCGGTCCTTTCTGTAATCTTTCCTCAGCCTCGCCATCAGCAATGGTATTCTGACTGCTTCTCAGCCAACAAGTTTACCAAATGTGTGAGTCTGTGGGACAAGCTTAGCAATTCGTTTAGTGGTAGCATTTTTTCGCAGACGGCTCTCCAGTAATAAAATAAGGGCCGCTTCCATGGAAGTTCTGTTACGTCAGTCCAGTGGCCATTGCACATGCCACGGAGCAGCTATGTCCCTTGACGTCTTAACGGAACGTCTTGTGCGTGTCTGCACCTCATGTCTACACATCGTAGACTTCAAAGGGTGGGTGCAGGATTGCCCCAGGCTAGTTGGCTTGGTGATTGAGAACAGTACTTCTCTGGGTCACACTGGCCCCTTCAGATGTATCTTTTTCTTCTTGACGTTGTCTGGGCTTCGAATACGACAAAAATGAACGGCTAACTTACTCTGCCAGCAATAAAAACTCCACACTCAAAAGCGAAGTTGCAGCACAAAGCAGTGAGATTGTGGGGTTGGGGTGTAGGTAGAGGGGGGGGGGGGGGGGGGTAGCAGAGTAGTAGAGAAAATTTGGTGAGAGGGAGAACAGCGAACGGGAAGGGGAGAAAAAAAGAAACCACACCACCAAACACACACACACACACACACACACACACACACACACACACACACACACACACACACACACACACAAATGAAAAATAAAGAAGAAAATCAAGATACACATCGATCCCCACCCATGTTCTCTCCTCCCACCTCCTTCCCCCCCTCTCTCTCTCTCTCTCCTCTCTCTCTCTCTCTCTCTCTCTGTCTTACATAATTATGCGCTGTCGGAATACATGTTTTGAAGCGTGTCATACATAATCTTGTCCATTTTTGTGTCTGACAAATGTTGCTTATCCATTTTGATCACAGTATTTTCTTTTCCTTTTCTTGATTCTGCTGGGCTTTTACAGCCAGTCCTGAAAAGAAGCCAAAGGCCGCCCCTATATATAGCGTTGCTTGTTTTCTATCATAGATGTATATACCTGAAGCTGGTAAGCCAAAAGGACGCCTAGCCTGAAGAGCTCTTCACAAAGCGAAACAGCATTCACTCGCATTCCTGTGCGTGCCAATCCCTCTTGGGGAGAAATGGCTGTTTGTGAAATTGTTGTTCACCATTAGGATTCTTTGTCTGATGTCATGGAGAAATAATGACTGTTCGTGAAATGGTTGTTCATTGTTAAGATTCTTTGTCTGATGTCATGGAGAAGTAATGACTGTTCGTGAAATTGTTGCAGTATTAAGATTCTTTGTCTGATGTCATGGAGAAGTAATGACTGTTCGTGAAATGGTTGTTCATTGTTAAGATTCTTTGTCTGACGTCATGGAGAAATAATGACTGTTCGTGAAATGGTTGTTCATTGTTAAGATTCTTTGTCTGATGTCATGGAGAAGTAATGACTGTTCGTGAAATGGTTGTTCATTGTTAAGTTTCTTTGTCTGATGTCATGGGGAAATAATGACTGTTCGTGAAATTGTTGACTATTAAGATTTTTTTTGGTCTAATGTCATGGGGAAATACTGTTCGTGAAATTGTTGTTGACTATCAGTATTCATTTCTTCTCTCACGGACAAATAATGACTGTTCATGAACTCAGTAGCTGATTAATAAGATTTTTTTTCTTATCTAGGGTCCTTTTCACCAGTGTGTCGTAAAATTTTGGTTCACTAAGCATTAAAACAAGTGTATACCTGTTTGACCCAAAGACGTTGGACTCTGGAATTATTGATAACACCAAATGTAACTGCAAAGATAACCAACGTGAAGTTGAA
>CM065724.1:43509098-43511598 GCA_033310375.1 Conus canariensis
ATTATCTATCACTGCAGATATGAATGCTTATTTCCCCCTATTTCTTCAATCTAAGACATAAGAGCAAGCCTTGTTTATAATTGAATATTTCTTGCAGTCACTGCAACACCAAGCTGCTCTGTAAGTTGCTGGAATGGTGCTCGGTATTTATCCTTGGAATTTATTAGTTTGCTGTAATTTAGTCCCTTGCGGATTCATTCCAAGAACTGGCCCTCAGCACTTGTGTCTTAAGAGGTTATCTTTTTATATTTTCTACTTTTCATAAGAAAATGTAGCTTGTTTTGCTCTTTCGTGATTTTCTTTTGCTTCTTAGGTGGCACCTTTGGTTAGTTTTTTGAAAACTCAACAAACATACTATGGTATTGCACACCAGACTTTTCTAGGATAGCATTCTTGTTAAAACCGAAAGGCAGAGGAGTCAAATTACCACTTTCCGCGGTCACTGAGGAGAAACAATCAGGTTTCGAAATATTGGTATCTGACCAGAAGTTATATACTAGTGAGATTCCTCCCCATTGGAGAATGTCTCCCCCTTGGAGACTATAAGCTTGCTGAAGGCTCATTTTGAGAAGCATTTATTTCATTTTTCACCCACTCAAGCACATACTGTTAGTTAGGCAGAATTATATATATATATAATATATATATATATATATATATATAATATATATAGAGAGAAATACAAATAAATGTGCCTTCGAGAGGAATTACAATGGTTCCCTCAGGCGGTTAGTGAAGGGCTTCTTACATTTATAATATATTCCCCCACTTTCTTCATCTTCATTTTTTTTTTTTAAGTTCAAATCTTTGCCAAGTCATTACTATAACGACAGAAGAATTGTTAGCCTGCACTTGTTTTCCCCCACTACTTTTAAATTTTTCAGCATGATATATATATATATATAAGGAGAAAGAACAAAGACATAAAAGAGCTGGGAAGGAGAGTCCAAGACAAGACCCACTTTCCTTGTCTCCGTCCCCCACCCAATCCCTTTGTTCTCCTTTCGCTCCACCCACACACTCGTATCCCCTAAGTCTTCGCTTTTTTCCTCATCCGAGGTGATGTCATCTTCAGATCCAAAAGAAACAGACACAGGAACAACAATAGCGAGAACAACAACACCCTTTTTACACCCACTCCGGCCCTCTACCCCCCCCCCCCCCCCACACACACACACACACACAAATCAAGCTAGTCAGTCAGATCTATGCCCCATAAAGAAGGGAGTTATGTATGTGCGAGAGATTCAGATTCAGATGGTTTACTGACGTAAGCATTTGCTCATATCACAATGGATTTGTTACATTATTCTTGTCGGACATTGCAGACTCTACCGTTAATTTGAAAGCAAACACAGACACATAAGAAGCATTTACAAAAAGAATAACTACAAAACGCGCGCGCGCACCACACACACACACACACACACACTAGAGCGCGAGCGTGCACGCACAGACACACGCACAATATCTCTCTCTCTCTCTCTCTCTCTCCTCCCTCACACACACACACACACACACCACACACACACACATGCTAACCAGCCGACAGAAAGGCATGCACGCACACAGTAAGGATATTGAATACGTGGCCATCAGCCCAGGTAGAATAAAGAGAAAAAAGCAATTTAACTTACGAAATTTTACTACCTAATCTTAATTTCATACTATGATAAATAAAACGAGCAATATCATTCATAAAGTTCCTGCTATTCAGAATTGTTAATTCCTTTAACGAATTTTGAGTCAGGTGACGTGGGATATATTTTGCTCTCAATTGTACAGTACGCTGACAGTAGAACAGAAAATGAAATTCATCATCCGGCTGAACGTTGCATAACGGGCAACGTAAGTCCATGGAGAGATCTGGGTAATAGCGAATTTATGAGTTGTAATATCTGTGATACCAAGTCTGAATCGTATGAAGATATCCCTTAATGCCTTATTTCTGATGCAGTCAAAATACGCTTCTAATGAAAACTCGGATTTAAACGTTTTGTATATAGAATATCTGTCATGTTCCTGGAGCCTACTGCACCATCCTTGTTTCCAACAATCAGTTAAACGTTCCTTGAAAAGTCTTAGGAACCAAGGCACATTTTCCACACCTCCATTAAGCCACACATAACCAAAACCGTACATCGTAAGCAGCTTGCGGATATCTGATACCCAGCACGTTTTGTTATTGCTGTCTAGATTTATAAGCATATTGTAAGCTTTCTTGGGCAGTCTTTCATTGCTCATTCTTGTGAGGCGGATCCAAAATCGGACAGCGTTTGTTTTTGCGTCTATACTTAATGGTACTCTACCTGTTTCCCCATACACCATGTCATTTGGTGTTCTGGGCGCCACATTCAATAACCTTTTCAACGCATATGTCTGAGCCTTTTCAATATGCATTTGCTCTAACATTCCCCAGATTTCAGATCCGTAGAGTAAGATAGGTTTTATCTGGGCATCAAACAATTTAAAGAAAATGTAGGGGGAAACATCTCCTAAC
>CM065724.1:43519098-43526598 GCA_033310375.1 Conus canariensis
GATTTTAACTATTTAACAGCTAATTAGTGTTTCCCGAGTGCTTGTGTACCTTGTACAATGTAGATTACTTGTGGTCAGTGCCACTGACTACTGGTCATTATGACGTAAATCGGAGATTTTAACTATTTCACAGCTAATTATAGTCTCCCGAGTACCTGTGTACCTTGTACAATGCAGAGGACTGGTGGTCAGTGCCACTGACCACTGGTCACTATGACGTAAATCAGATATTTGACTATATTATAGTTCATCAGTGTCTCATGAGTGTTTGTATACCTTGTGCAATGCAGACAACCAGTGGTCAGTGTCACTGACCATTGGTCACTTTAATGTATATCAGAGATTTCAACTATTTTTTTTACAGCTAATTAGTGTCTCCTGAGTGCCTGTGTACCTTGTACAATGTAGATGACTGGGGGGGGGGGGGGTCAGTTCCAACTAGGGGGGGGGGGGGGGGGTCAGTTCCAGCTAGTCCTGGAATGATCCCGGGGGTAAAAGCAGGCTAGCCCAGACTTACCCCAGGGTAAGTTCCAGAGGGGGGGGGGGTAAGAATGGGCTGTTACACCGGCTTGCTGGAAGGCTCAGTACGAACGTGCTTCCTTGGTTATATCAACAGCTCAATGAGAATTCGTTGATTCGATTAGAGAAATAGTTCAGTAAAGATATTGTCCTGTTCCCTTTGGTGGACTCGGAGCACGACAGATGGATGTCCCTGTCAAATAGATTTGTTTCTGTAAGCCAGGTCGTTCATGTGTCCTTAATGTGTCTCTGGTCCTTCCCAGTATCGTGTGCGCGTGCTGTGTGATGTCTTAAGTCACATGAGAGCAGAATGCTGGCGACTCTTGCAGCCAATCAGAGGTCGTTACTATTTTTAGGTGCAAGGAAGCATGAATAACTTCTGAATATAACTCGAAAAGATTTCTCTTTAAAACAGGTTATTTCTTTATCTATGCAGAGGACGAAGGGGACTTTAACCACGAAGAAGAAAAAAGAGACTAGATTGTTTAAACTTTTTTGTTTTGTTTTCATTAATCTTCGTGTTTTACTAATGAAACGTTGGACTACGTGATTGGTCCAATTCTGCTCACCTTCTTAGGATTGGAGGGCACAGACTTTGACGTTCGCTTGTTATATATTCACGAAAAAGAACCCCGATAGTTTTATATAGATGCTTCAAGAGATTTGTAGACATCTTTGCATCAACAGCAACAAAAAATAGTCATCTCCCTTCGCTAGTTAGTACTTTGATACGTAGCAATCTAAAAATAAGAAGACAACATAGATAGTAGATGTATGAAATCCAACAATCAAAACCATCCATATTGGTAACCAGTAAAACAGAATGAGCTTACTGAAAATGAAATTGATTTGTTGAATGTTTTTGGTTGACCGGGGAACGATGGAATTTTCTGGTAAAGTGAGCCTATCATGTCAGCTAGAAAACTGTGTCCTCGAGACAGGAAGAGGAAAGGGTATGTCTGCTAGTAAATTCCGCTCCTATCATGCATTAATCGCAAAGACATTCACAGATTGGCGCGCATTACGTCACCCAGACAGACAGACGGACAGACAAACAGACAAACCCAGTGGATGCAAGGGTTATGCTTCCGAGCAAGAAGTCTAAAAGGAAATCATTTCGAAATTCGTTCAGCCATTAGTTTTGTCCCCATTGTCCCCACAAAAAAAACAAAAACAAAATAGTGATGTCATCTGGCTGATAGAAGGATCCTGGCGGCAGTTTAACTCCCGCAGCACAAGCCTTGTTTTCTCTCTTTTTTTTTTTTTTTGAAAGACAATGTCTATGAATGTGTGTGTATATATATATATATATATATATATATATATATATATATATATGTGTGTGTGTGTGTGTGTGTGTGTGTGTGTGTGTTGTGTGTGTGTGTGAGAGAGAGAGAGAGAGAGAGAGAGAGAGAGAGAGAGAGAGAGAGAGAGAGAGAGAAATGCAAAGACAAACAGAAAACTCAGAAAACTTTTATTCCATCAAGAATTTAGGTTTCAGGCAATGCCTGTTCTTCCTATCTTTTCCTTAACTACTGTGTAGAAAACGTATGTGTTTGTATACATCCTGTGTGTGTGTGTGTTTGTGATGTGCTGCGTGTGTGTGTGTGTGTGTTGTGTGTGGGGTGTGTGTGTGTGTGTGTGTGTGTGTGCGGGCGCGCGCGGAGCGCGTGGTGTGGTGTGTGTGTGTGTTCTGTGTTGATGATGTGTGTGTGTGTGTGTGTGAGTTGTGTGTGTGGTGGCATGTGTGATTGTGATTGTGAGTAGTGATGAGTGTGAATGTCCTGTGATTGCCAGCACAAGCATTTTGTGTATGTGAGTAGGTGTGGCGGACGCATGTTTTTGTGTTGCTGGTATGCATGATGTGCGTGGTTTATGCATTTATATGTGCGACTTGTGTGTGTGTGTGTGTGTGTGGTGTGTGTGTGTGTGTGTGTGTGTGTGTGTGTGTGTGTGTGTGTGTGTGTGTGTTTCTGTGTGTCTGTGCCCACATGTGTGCGTGCATTATGAGTGTGTGTGTGTGTCTGTGTGTGTGTACATATGCCTCTATGTGTGTGTGTGAGTGTGTGTGTGTCTGTGTGTGTGTCTGTGGGTCTTTGTGTGTGTGTGTGTGTGTGTGTGTGTGCATGCGTGCGCGCGCGCGCGCGTGCGCGCGCACGCGCGTATGTGTGTGTGTCGGTCTGTCTGTCTGCACGTCAGTACGTTTCACGAAATGTGAATGT
This sequence comes from Conus canariensis, assembly GCA_033310375.1. Classification (NCBI taxonomy): domain Eukaryota; kingdom Metazoa; phylum Mollusca; class Gastropoda; order Neogastropoda; family Conidae; genus Conus; species Conus canariensis. The sequence continues at coordinate 43,521,840 of CM065724.1, forward strand.
ACAGTATACCCGCACCTCCTGTTTACCACGCTGTGACTGAACGCTGCCGCGTTCGTTGTCTGCACATCATTACTCTGTCTGGCGCCGGTCATCTGCGTGCTGACATCATCGCCCTCCCTTGTTCTGTCTGACACGTTTGTCGCCAGAGAGTGGTGCCCTTGGCCTTCAGGCCGCGCTTAGTGCAAAGTACTTATACACCCAGTATCCCTACACCCTCCTCCCCTCAAGATCTCTCTCTCTCTCTCCACCACCTCCACCATATTGGTTTATTGTTCGTCACTTCTACTATTCATCTTCATGAGACTTTATCGTGAGTCAGTCTGTCCATCATCTTTACATGGCTTGGATTGCCGATCACTTCTTATTCATCTTCGTATTTTCAAAGTATGTAATACTATCAGGTTCTGCTAGTCACCATCATAATGACGTTTATTGTGAATCACTTCTGTCCATCATCTTCGTATGATGCTGACTGCCAATGATTTATTTGTCCCTTAAATTTTATTAATTGTTCATATTATCATTCACTTCTACAAGCCCACCATCATATTTTGATGTTAATTGTCAATTCTCCCACCCCTCATCTTGCTGTGTCGTTTATTGTCAATCGTTTTCATCTTTCATCCTCATACGATGTTGACTGCTTGTGACTTCTATCCTTAGAATTCGTGTGTCGTTTTTTTTTGTTTTTGTTGTTTTTGTTTTATTTTTGTTTTCCATCACTTCTGTTCTTCAGGCGTTTAGCGTAAACCTTTTCATCACTTGTATGTCGTTTGTTGTTCGTCAGAGTTGTCCCTTATCTTCACATGAGGAATATAACCGACTTCTATACCTGCTTTTCATACCACTTTGTTGTCATTGCCTAATTGGCTTACCATCTCAGTCATTTCTGCTGTCCCTCCTGAACCTCGCCATCAACGATAGTATTCAGACTGCTTATCAGCCAATAAGTTAAAAAAAAAAAAAAAAAGTGGGTCTGCTGGATTCACACAGCAGTTCTCACGGTGGTGGCGTTCTTCGCTGCTGGTCTCTGCAGTCATGACATACAGGCTTGTACACCCATGGGGACGCTTCTATGGAGGTTTTGTTGCGTCGCGTCCAGCGGCTTTTCCACAATGGCATCTGCCAGGGAGCAGTTCATATGTCCCTAGACGTCTTAATTGAATGCTCTGTGCCAGCAAGGGTGGTGCAGGATTGCTCCTGTCTGCTTAGGTTTTCGAATAAGAACAGTTCTTCTCTGGGTCTTACTGGAACTTCAGTTTTCTTTTCTTTTTTTTTTTTTTTTTTTTCTTGTCTGGGGTTTGAATATGACAAACATAAACGCATAACGTACTTTGCAAGTAATAAAGTCTCCAGACCCAGAGACGTAGTTGAAGGACAAGGCAGAGAGGATGTGGGGTTCGGGTGTAGGTGGTGAGAAATGTAGCGGAGTAGTGGAGAAAATTCGGTGAGAGGGGCAAAGGGGAGAAAAAAAAAAAAAACGAGCACTTCAAAACACACACACAGAATGAAAAATAGAGGAAAAAGTCAAGGCATTCATCGATCCTCACCCAAGTTCTCTACCTCCTCCCTCCCTCCCCCTCTCTCTCTCTCTCTCTCTCTCTCTCTCCTCGCTCGCTCGCTCTCTTGCGCATGCTCTGTTGGAACGCATGTCTAGACTGTCATCCTGAATCTTGTCCATTTCTGTGTTTGATCGTGTGACCAAGTTTGTTTATCGATTTTGACCACAGTATTTTCTTTCCTTTTCTTCATCCTGGTGTTCTGTCACTGCTGGTCCTGAGAAGACTGTCAACGTCCGGCCATTACACTGGGTTGCCTTTGGGGTAAACCAGAGTAAGTACCTGGCCTGAAGAGCTCTCCACAAAGCGAAACAGCATTCACTTGCATTCCCATGTGTGTGAATCCTGCTGGGGAGAAATAATGACTGTTTGTGAAATTGGATTTGACAAAAAAAGATTCTTTTTCTTATCTCACGGAGAAATAATGAATGTTCATGAAATCAGTAGCCTGCTAATAACATTCCTTTTCTTATCTCGAGTTCCTTTACCAGTGTGTCGTAATGTTTTGGTTCAGTAAGGATTTGAACAGGAATCTCTCTCTCTCTCTCTCTCTCTCTCTCTCTCTCTCTCTCTCTCTCTCTCTCTCTCTAATATATATATATATATGTGTGTGTGTGTGTGTGTGTGTGTGTGTGTGTGTGTGTGTGTGTGTGTGTGTGTGTGTGTGTGTCTGTCTGTCTGTCTGTCTGTTTTAAGCCAAAGATGTTGGACTCTGGAATTATTTACTATATAAATTTTAATTGTGAAGAAAACCGATGTGCATTCTTATCACCCCTGTGCATTCCAGCCATCAATCAGATTCTACATTTCATAACAGTGTGTGTGTGTGTGTGTGTGGTGTGTGTGTGTGTGTGTGTGTGTGTGTGTGTGTGTGTGTGTGTGTGTAATGTCTGTGTGTGTGTGTGTGTGTGAGAGAGAGAGAGAGAGAGAGAGAGAAGTCAAAGACAGACAGAAAACAGAAAATATAGAGTCTGATTCAGTTTCTCTCCGTTTAGATATTACTTAAATCATCTACAAATTTAAACAAGATAAAAGCTGACTTTAAAGGCAAATTGGTACAAAGGCTGTTTTTTTAAAAAAAATTGTAAACCACTATCCGTTTCCTCTACGTACCATAAACAGCAGCGTCTTCTGATGAGTGTTGTAGCGTGGCCCATACTTTGCAGCAGCACAAGCGTTCAGCAAGAGGCAACTACTCACAACAGCGTCTCTTTTCCACAAGAGGAAATGGTGGATGCGGAAGGGATTTGAAAACAGGTCGATCAAACCATAAAAACCATGGATTGAAAGATATCAAAGCACCAAAATGAGTGGAACTGAAACCCAGATGACGGCGTTATAATCACATTTATCTACTTTTCTTTTTCTTCTTTTTTTCTCCCCCCCACTATATTCCTGCGCTATCTAAAACTTTCTGGCAAGTCTTAAATCGCAAACTGAAACATTTGGATCGATTGTAGCACTCCCCCTACCATCACCACCACCATCAGCACGTCCACCACGTAAGTGTTTTCCCACCCCTTTCTCTTCCCCCTCTTTTTCCTTCCTGTCGTCTACCTCCCCCCTCCCCCCCCCCCCCTCCTACCACTCTCCCCCACCCATCCCAATCCCTCCTCAACTGCCGTTTCTCAAATACTTTTTTCTTTGTCTTCCTGACATTACACGTGGCAGGAAACTACTCTGGTATTTCCGTGTTCCGTCAGATCTCTCGCCTGTCTGTCAGTCTGTTAGTCTGTCTGTATTTCCCTATTCGTATCTGTTCGTTACTGTTAGATCCTGTCGTGGCCATTCTCTCTCTCTCTCTCTCTCTCTCTCTCTCTCTCTCTCTCTCTCTCTCTCTCTCTTGTGTGTGTGTGTGTGTGTGTGCAGAATCTCGTCATCCAGTTTGCATGACAGTATGCCTCGCTTCGAATACGAACGGAGGGCACCAATATGTAAGCTTTCGCAATAAAAAAAACGCAACATACCTCGTTTTAAAAGCTTCGCGTTGTTTGCTTTGGGCTATGCTGTCATTGAATGATTTCCTTTGTTCGTTTATTTTTAGAAAGTGACGCAAGAAAAATGCGGGGATGGGGGAGAGGGGGAAGGAGGGCAGGAGGGGGGAAGGGGGGGGGGGAATGCTCCTATCATCTACTATATTTTTTGCTTGGTGTGTTGAAAATGGTTTTTTCCTTGTCTCCTTTCTCTGACACTGTTTCTGCCTTGGTGTCTGTCCGTGTCTCTGTCTGTGTATCTGTCTGTGTATCTGTCTGTGTATCTGTCTGTGTATCTGTCTGTCTGTCTGTCTGTCTGTCTGTCTCTCATTATCATTTTACATTTGTCATTTAATTAGAATCTTTATAAAAACAGCAGCCAAACGCTAGAATGATTGACCCAATCCCCTAACATTCCGTCTATGCGTAGGTACGCTTATTGAAAAATCGCATTATATCATCTGAATATGAATACGCATTAAAATCATCTGAGGATTACTCTCTCTCTCTCTCTCTCTCTCTCTCTCTCTCTCTCCTCTCTCGGCTTTAGCAAAAGTTAGATTAGGTGTAAATGAGCTTCGAATAGATAGAAAGTATACCGACACTACAGCAATAACAATCTGCCCTTTTTGCAGTGAAGAAGAAACCGAAATACATTTTCTTCTTAAATGTCCAAGTTACAAAAAAAATTACGAGAAAAATACATCCATAAACACTATAAAGATAGCTTTCCCGTCCAGTTGAAGACACTATTGCAAAACGAAAATGCTGTCATAATGAGAGATGTTGCTATGTTTGTACATTACGCTTTACGTTTTAGAGAGGAACAGTTGTAATGAAATATTATAAACCTAAGTTTGTTACTTTTGTTATCGCCTAATGAGCATCCTTCTTTTTGAACATTTTTCTATATAAATCGTTCATTTTCAATAGCATAAACAATTTCATGTCACGTGTCTCATGTGGATAGGATTGAGGCCTCACATTTAAGTCACGAGTTCACGAGTTCTCTCTCTCTCTCTCTCTCTCCTCTCTCTCTCTCTCTCTCTGTTTTGAAAAAGGGTATCTGTGTGTCATGCCATGCAAACATGTACTCATGTTATGGTGCATGTTTGAGCATTTAGTGCTGGTGTAATAGTAGAGTAACAGCGCGCATGTTAAGTGGCTACCCCACCCCATAACTTCACTGTTGTGAAACAAAGAATCATCGTCATCTCTCTGTCTGTC
>CM065724.1:43531598-43534098 GCA_033310375.1 Conus canariensis
ACACACACACACACACACACACACACACACACACACACACACACACACACACACACACCACAACACACACACACACACACACACACACACACAATTATACACACACACACACACACAACACATACACACACAGCACAGCACAGCAAAGCACAGCACAGCACAGCACACACACACACACACACACACACACACACACACACACACACACACACATCACACACACACACACACCGCACTTACACATACACACGCACTTACACAAACACACACACACACACACACACACACACACACACACACACACACACACACACACACGGAAGAAAGAGAGAGAGAGAGAGAAGGAAGAGAGAGAGAGAGGGTGATGAGTGAGAAAGGAGAAGGAGAGAGAGAGAGAGAGAGAGAGAGAGAGAGAGAGAGAGAGAGAGAGAGAGCAGCACAGGAGTGAGTGAGACAGAGAGAGAGACAGAAGAAGACAGACAGACAGCAGACAGACAGACAGACAGACAGGAGAGCGACAGAAGACAGACAGACAGACAGAGACAGAGACAAATATAGAAAAGAAACGTGGTGTGGGGGGGAAAGGAGTCACGCACCCTCACAAAACCCACCCCCACCTTACCCCCACCCCGTCCCTCCGTTCTCCGTTAACTCCATCCCTGTTGATATCCCCTACGTCTTTGCTCTTTCCTCCTCTGATGCTGTCTTCAGATCTCAATGCGACCAGACACTGAAACAACAACAATAACAACAACAACAACAACACCCTTTCCACTCCTACGCCGAGCCTCTGCCCCTCCCCCCCCCCCCCCACACACACACACTCACAGATCAAACTAGTCAGTCAGGTGTATGTCCGGTGAAGAAGGAACATAAGGGTGTTTCTGTGTTTGTGTCTGAGTAAAGAAAGAAATGTTATCAGAGTTCACGAAAAACAAAATCCCTACTGTTGATATTACAGGCAGGGAAATCTTTGGATCTCGCTCTAAAACCAAATTAAGGTAGTAAAAGATTCTGATTATATATCAAATCAACGATACAGATTCAGTTCAGCACCTTCCTGTGTGTGTGTGTGTGTGTGTGTGGTGTGTGTGTGTGTGTGTGTGTCGTGTGGCGTGGCGCGGCGCGCGGCGCGCGCGCGCGCGCGCGCGCGCGTGTGTGTGTGTGTGTGTGTGTGTGTATGCATCGATCGTTAAATCTCTCTCTCTCTCTCTCTCTCTCTCTCTCTCTCTCTCTCTATTCTCTCTTCTCTATATATATATATAAAATATATATCTATCTCCTCTGTCTCTGTCTCTGAATTTCTCTCTCTCTCTCTCTCTCTCTCTCTCTCTCTCTCTCTCTCTCTCTCTCTCTCTCTCTCTCTCTCTCTCTCTCTCTCTCTCCCCGTCCACCAGCCCTCCTAGTCTCTCATTCCAAAGTGAAATAGCAATGAATCCAGTAAAGGTATTGAGTTGTGAAAAGTCGCTTACCTGTTTTTTTCTTCTTTTTTTCTAAAGGAATTTTAATCCCGATTTCGCAAGAAGCAGAACAAAGAGAAAATTAAAAAAAGGAGAAAAAAACAAAAACAAAAAAAAACACGATACAATGGTGAAAGACTAAGAATGCCAGATTTTGTTTCCAAGATGGGAAGCATTGAAATGAACCCCAAAACAAATTTTGAATAGAAACGAAACAGCAGTTTTCTGTTGAATGCCATGTCCTTGTCTGGTTCTGTACCAGCAAGTGAATGCTGTTTTGGGATGAGACGCGTTCTTTAGTTGATTCGGCACTTTTCCCCTTGCCAGTGTTCACGAAACACCTAAGTTGTACGACAAGGAACTCTAAAATATGGATGATTATCTGTAGTCTCTTCTGTACATGCAAGAAATGCCGAGAGGGCAGAGAAACGGGAAAAAATGTGGACCTATCACAACGGGGCATTTATTCAGCTACTTAGCTATCCCAAGCAGGTATATTCTTCTTCTTTACTGATTTTGTTAGAATTTCTATATTTTCTGCTTCTGTCTTATCCTCTAAGTCTCCTCATGGCGTACTCTCATGTGGCTCAACCCGACTCTCCCGCTACACTCATGACGTACTCTCATGTGGCTCAACCCGACTCTCCCGCTACACTCATGACGTAGTCTCATGTGGCTCAACCCGACTCTCCCGCTACACTCATGACGTACTCTCATGTGGCTCAACCCGACTCTCCGTCCCGCTACACTCATGACATACTCTCATGTGGCTCAACCCGACTCTCCCGCTACACTCATGGCGTACTCTCATGTGGCTCAACCCGACTCGCTCGCACACTCATGGCGTACTCTCATGTGGCTCAACCCGACTCTCCCGCGCGTATCCACGCCCACTTCATCCTGTTATAGTCAGCAGTTCACAGGCTGCCATCAAAATGAAGTCACCTTGGGACAACCAGCTACAAGGGGCACTGCATTCCCGCTGATTAACTCCAGTGGGATTCGACAGTGTCTGATCCGGTTTAAGGTGCACAGTACCC
>CM065724.1:43541598-43544098 GCA_033310375.1 Conus canariensis
TTGCCATCCAATTTGATCAGTATTGTATGCAGAATGCTGTGTTAGATAAAGGCCCATTAAATGCTTCCAGAACCCACGATGACACGGAGATACAATTTTTCAGAGAGAAAGACGCTGTCCCCTTAATCGTGACTGATCAAAATGTCAGACAACGGTGTAAAATCATCACATCCAGTGATTGAAGCCATCCTGGTAGAAGGATTAAGCCTAGTGTAAAATCAGTGATTTCATGGGTCGGGGTAGAGTAGAGAGTGGGGTAGAGACGGGGGGCGGGGGGGGGGGGGAATGGAGGGGGCAGTAGGGATAGGACAGACCCTATCTAGTTCGGTCTTTGTAGAAAGTCTAATCCTAGCGATCAGATCAATAATTCAAGGTGGATGGAGAGGGGTGAAAGTGACGAGAGCTCGCGTGAGATAAGGTCTCCATTTGGAAAAGACCTAGAACAAGGTCTAACCTTAGCAGTGACATCAATGACTTAGGGAAAGAAGGATGGGCGTGGTGGGGATGGGAAGAGAGGAGGAGAAGCTGTAGTGGAGGAGTGGAGGTGGGAGAATTAGGGGGAAAAAATCAATAGGAATTATCCTAGTAGAAAACCAAGTCTTAAATCAATGAACTGAGGACTGAGAAAGAGGGAAGAGGAGGGACCGAAACTGTGATTAGGGGTGCCCTTTTAGAAGTCTAATCCCAGCGTTAGAACTGTAGAGGAAGGGAAGCAATGGATAGGGGATGGGGAAAGAGGAACCCCAATTGCTTTTTCGCAGTAGAATTGGCGATTCACCACAAATTTAGGTTTGTCTTTCGCGCAAGAGAGAGAGAGGAGAGAGGAGAGAGAGAGAGAGAGAGAGAGAGAGAGAGAGAGAGAGGAGAGAGACGAGAGAGAGAGAGAGGAGAGAGAGAGAGAGAGACGAGTCGGAGAGAGGAGGGTTCGGAGGAAGAGAGAGAGAGAGAGAGAGAGACAGACAGACAGACAGACAGACAGCAGACAGACAGACAGCAGAGAACACACAAGAGAGGGGGTGAGAGGGAGGGGAGGAGAGAGAAAGGGAGAGAGACAGAGAAAGAGGCACAACACTGACAGACAGACAGATAGACAGACAGGCACATAGACACACAAATAGGACAGAGGCAGAAACAGAGACACAGACAAAGTGACAAAGACGTACAGACAGAAATATACCCCTGAGAGATACAGACAGAGAGACAGGGAGATACAGAGGGATAAACCGAGACCTAGACAGACAGAGACAAAGAGATACAGACAGAAAGATATAGACAGAGGACAGACAGAGGACAGAGACAAACAGAGAGATAAGGAGACAATTAGACGGGAACAGCAATGGCGTTCTGAAGAATTCCAATCAATCGCTTTAACCTTAAAAGCACAAAGTACAGCCTTCATGGTTTCACACTGTTATAAAGTCCCAAGGGGGGTAACTCCTAGGGAGATGGAGCAAAGCTTTAAAAAAAAGCAACTTTAAGTGCACAGAGCGCAGAACTCCAACCAATGTTGACCAGATCCTGGATCCGCCATTTAATCTATATCTGCAATATGGATCCGCGCCAAACGTTAATGGAATTGTCTTTAAGCCACATTCTCTGGTGTTACCCAGTTTCCTCCAGATCGGTTCAGCCGTTTTTGCGTCATCTTGCGATCAGGCAGAAAACCGGGAGAGCAGGGTAAAAACAGACTTTCCTTGGAGGAGGTAATAAGGCTCGTTTTGAGGCCAGAACAAGAGGGCGATCAATACGACAGGAGGATGATGAGATAGTCATGGCACACAGAGTGGCCCAGGTTCACCTTTTGTGGTGTGAGTGAGTGAGTGAGTGAGTGAGTGAATGAGTGTGTGTGTGTGTGTGTGTGTGTGTGTGTGTGTGTGTGTGTGTGTGTGCGTGTGCGTGCGTGCGAGTGTGTGTGTGTGTGTGTGTGTGTGTGTGTGTGTGTGTGTGTGTGTGTGTGTGTGTGTGTGTTGCGTCGGCGAGCGTTTTGTGTGTGTGTGTGTGTGTGTGTGTGTGTGTGTGTGTGTGTCGTGGGGGTGCGTGTGTGTGTGTGTGGTGTGTGTGTGTGTGTGTGTGTGTGTGTGTGTGTGTGTGTGTGTGTGTGTGTATGTGTGGTGTATATTGTGTGTGTTGTGTGTGTGTGTGTGTGTGTGTGTGTGTGTGTGTGTGTGTGTGTGTGTGTGTGTGTGAGAGAGAGAGAGAGAGAGAGAGAGTCAGACTCAGACTCTGATGGGATCTCAATTGTCATGAGAACACAAAGTTGTCTCGAGGATCTATAGACACAACAAGGAGATAACACTATGACAAATCACAATTCATATTCAGACCACAATCAATCCAAGCCCATACGTGATACCATAAAAGTCTTTTCATATGTGTGCAAATCAGTCATGCAATACGGATTTGTAGGTCGTCTTTAGCCAGCATTTCACTTGGGTATGTAGATTATACAGCTTTAGACAGCTGTTCTCCTGACTAAGTTTCAAAACATTTACAGAAAATG
>CM065724.1:43571598-43574098 GCA_033310375.1 Conus canariensis
CCAAACCACAGAGGCAAGGCAGAGGTCGATTCGTTCTCTCCATTTGGTAAGGGTAGAGGGCAAGCACATAATGCCGTGCTTATGGGGATAACAAATGGCGGCGACCGGGATGGGAACCTTCTTCCCTTTTGACCTTCATGGTGAGTTGGAGTTAAATTGGTTAATGGTAGACTTGAACAGGCAAAACGTTTTATCACAAAAGGAAGAGTGCGAGCGAGCGAGCGAGCGAGAAAGAGAGAGAGGGGAGGGGAAGAATGGGGGGGGGGGGAGGGAGGAAGGGGGAGGGAGGGTGGAGGCGACTGGTGGAGGGAGGGAAGAGAAAAATGAAAGTAAGAGATGACAATGACCACCACCACGACGATCAAAATGGTGAAGATGACATTGTTGATGATGATGATATGATGATGATGATGATGATGATGATGATGATGATGATGATGACGATGGTGACGACTTACACCACGACGACGATGATAACGACGACGATGACAACGATAACGAGATGATGATGATGATGATGATGAATGATGATGATGATGATGACGATGATGATGATGATGATGATGACGACGACGACAACGATAACGACGACGACGACGATGACGATGATGATGATGATGATGATGATGATGATGATGATGATGATGATGATGATATTTACGAAAGTAACACATACGCAAGAAAATGTATGTCTTTGCGCTGGAGAAGGGGTAAGGGTAACTTTGTAATTTCATCTATGACAAACAGACATGTGACCATAGGACTGAATAAAGAACTGTCGCTGGGTCATTGTTTGACATCAACATCAAATCAAAGTCAAATGCAAACAATAGAACCTGTACCAAAAATTGTGAATTGTAATGCAATGTCTTTTTTCTTTATCAACATGAACCTATATTTCCGATTTAAAAAAAAAAAAAAGCTTCCAAAGAACAAGCTCATAGACAGACAGATAGACAGACAGACAGACAGACAGGTAGACAGACAGACAGACAGACAGATAGATAGATAGATAGATAGACAGATAGATAGATAGATAGATAGATAGATAGATATACGGGTTGACTAACTGATAGATAGGTTGACTGACTGATTGATAAATTCATTGATAGACAGGTGTATAGACAGATAGACAGGTGTATATATAGATAGACAGACAGACAGATAGATAGGTAGGTAGATAGGTAGGTAGGTAGGTAGATGGGTAGGTAGATAGGTAGGTAGGTAGGTAGAGAAATAGACAAGGAGACAAATAGGGAGCTAGATAGACAGACAGATCGATAGACAGATAGATAGATAGATAGATAGATAGATAGAGAGAGAGAGAGAGACAGGGAGAGAGAGAGAGAGAGAGAGAGAGATACATACATACATACATACATACATACATACATACATACATACATACATACATGCACACATACATACATACATACATACATACATGCATAGATAAGTGGATAGATAGACAGATAGGTAGGCGGGTGGGTAGGTAGGTAGGAAGGTAGGTAGGACGGTAAATAGATAGACAGGCAGGTAGGTAGGTAGATAAGTAGATAGATAGATAGACAGATAGACAGACAGACAGACAGGCAGGCAGACAGACAGAGTCTCGCAGTGCCGGCTCTACATTTATCAAATCACGTCATAGGGGTGGGTCAGTGCTAGATACACATAGGAAAATGTGTCATTTCTAAAAATGATCAGAGAGAGAGAGAGAGAGAGAGAGAGAGAGAGAGAGAGAGAGAAGAGACAGAGACAGAGACAGAGACAGAGACAGAGAGGCAGGGAGAGACAGTGACAGAGACGAAGAGAGAGAGAGGTGTGTGTAAAAGACACAGAAATAAAGAGGAGACAGACAAACAGACAGAGACACACAGACCGACCGACAGCCAGAGAGAGAGACAGACAGACAGACAGACAGACAGACAGACAGACAAACAGACAGAGACACACAGACCGACCGAGAGCCAGAGAGAGAGAGAGAGAGACAGACAGACAGACAGACAGACAGACAGACAGAACGTTAAAGAACCCACGGCAGTTGAAAATCGAAAAGAGCATGGGTGTTCCCGCTGCCCTGGCAAAATTGATGTAGATTGAAGATAGCCGCCTGGTATTTCTTACCAAGCCACAAAAATTGTCACTTACTGTTATCGTGTGCCATCGGGTACCGGTGGAAATGGAGGACACGTTTAAACATCGCATGCATCCTATGTGAGAAACTGGAGGAATAAATGACATAAATGAAAATGAGTGACTGATATTTGAATGGTACGGGAAACGACTGAATGAGCGCCAGTTGGCTGCTCTTCGGCCGGCTCTACCTGGGTAGGCAGCCCGTTGAGTGAGTGAGGTAGTGTGTTTATTGTAAAGCGCTTAGAGCTTGGTCTGTGACCGAGGATAGGCGCTATATAAATACCCAATATAATAATAAATAATAAGATGGATACAGAGACAGACACAGACAAGCAGGCAGGCAGAGAGACAGGAACACACA
>CM065724.1:43579098-43584098 GCA_033310375.1 Conus canariensis
CTGGCGCAGCATATGATTGGTACACAATACATAATCAACAAAAGGAAGTTCCGGTTATATTCGAGCGCTACACTTTCCAATGTCCACAGGAACGCTTTTCTTAATCCAAAATAAGCTTGCTACGATACCATTTGCGTCAAATAATTCTTTTCAGTATCACGTACATGCCATAGCTGTCTATCAACAATGTGTGTGAGATCAGATACCCGCCCTAGGTGGCTAACGCAGAGCACTCAAGCCATGCATGAATCCACTCGACACGCGTTTAACATCAGACCAGCTGAAAGCACTTTTAGCCTGAGAGAGCTATCAAACGTGTTGGCAGATGTGACTCTTATCCAAGAGTGCTGATAAAATACCAGTCACAATGCAGTTTCTGACAGGGAATTTTTTTTAAAGTGTTGACCGTGCTGTGCATCACCTATCCATTTCTCTGAACAATCCAGAAGTATCTAAGTCTTAAAATCGTGTCAAATATGCCTCATACAAGACTTTATTTTGTGTGGTTTGAGCAAGTGTTGATTGTTGCAGGTGACAGTGCACCTATCAGACAAAATTCTGAATAAAAAAAAATGTTTTATCATTGAGAGCTATCTCTGTCAGTGGATGTGTAGTCATAAGTCACGTATTTTGCTCAAATGTGTTCCGGTCGTATATTTCTTCTTCTCGTGTCTTATGAATTGTTCAACTTCGCTGTCGCATACCGTTAGCTCGTGTAGCATACATCCCTCTTAGTCGTGCATATCTTAATTGACACGCTTTTAACAGTGGGGCAGCCCACGTGCTACCATTTAGCCATTGAAAACGAACACTTTCGACGTTGGAAAAATCACGTCAGGAGTTGAAGATGACAATTAGGCGTTGAAGACACAAACGTTGACGAGAACACTTTTGACATTGAAGAGAACACTTTAAACGTTGAAGATAACACTTATGACGTTGAAGATAACACTTTTGACGTTGAAGACCAGAGGCTGAGGAGAACACTCCAGACGTTGAAGAGGGACAACTCTCAATGCCAGAGATTGCTTCAGCCCGCCTCTCTATAATGTGTTTCCATCCAAATGTTTGGCTGAAAATAAAATCTCTTTCAGCACGGGTTTCCCCCAAACTGTCCAAGCCTCACAGCCAACTAATCCTCGGAATCACTGCCAGTCTGCAATTACAAGCCACTCAGATTCTATCAGCAGGATTCCAAGTAAGCAATCGCCCTGTACCTGCACTTCCTGAAAGCGAAGTTTTCAACAGAGAGCTGTCCTCACACTTCCGACAAACCATTCCAGAATAAAGTGATTTTTTCAGCTCTGCCAAATTCTGCCCAAGACACTTTGAGCTAATTACCTGCTGTAAGAAGCACTTGTTGAAGACTAATGGCTTTCAGCCGAAGAATTCCAAGCTGAATTCTCACATGTCTACACCCATGTTAATTATTGAAGCTCGCCATGCTCTTTGCAAAAAAAAAAAAAAAGGTTTCAGAGGATGATTCGTTGAGCTGTGAGTATGATGACGCACATGTGTGTCGTGTGCAGTTAATTAGGCATGGACAGCGCAGTCGCTTCCCCTGCAACGCTGGTTGGCTGATTCACCGACAGGTGGACTACATACGTTCTTTGGTGATGTTGTTATTCATCCTCAGCAATGCCTGCTTCACTGCAGACAAGTCCCCAGCATGCTTCTTCCACCTGAAGCATCACAAGAAACATAAACTCATGCAAAGTAAATACAGGCAAAATAAAACAACAGTCTCCTTCAGTATATATTTTTTCTTTCGGATCTACGAGTGCATCCCCCGTGTTATATTTTCCCCTCTTCCCCTAACATCTTTCTCCCCACCGACTCCCCACCCCACCCCATGCCCCCAGGCCCCCATTCTCTCCGAGCTGCATGGATAAAGCAGAAGTCTCTGAGTGTACACCACTTTCTGAAGGAGTTGTACGGATCATTCAAAAGTCTGTGGGTGCGTTCTCGGTTAGGAGTCAGTTGAAAAGACTATGTAGAAGTCCCTGAATGCCTTTTCCCCTCCAAGGGGGCTGCCTGGATTATTCAGACGTCTGTGTGTGCGTTCCTTCCTCTAAGAGAGATAACATATTATTTTTGACGTCTGAGAGAGCTTTCATCCCTCTGAGGGGGTGGCATGGATTATTTCTACATCTGAGAGTGCTTTTTTTTCTTCTGTGATGTAGTTAGATGGATTTTAGACGTCTCAGAGTGCATTCGTCCCTCTAATGGAGTTACATGGATTATTTAAACGTCTGAAAGCACCTTCGTCCCCTCTAAAGGAGTTACATGGATACCGGATTATTTAGACGTCTGACAGCACGTTCCTCCCCTCTAAAGGAGGACTATTTAGACGTCTAAGAGTGCGTTCTTTCCCTCTAAGGGAGTTACATGGATTATTTGCACGCCTGAGAGTGCATTCTTCCCCTCTAAGGGAGTTACATGGATTATTTGCACGCCTGAGAGTGTATTCTTCCCCTCTAAGGGAGTTACATGGATTATTTAGACGTCTGAGAATGCTTCTTTTCCACTCTGAAGGAGTTACATGGATTATTTAGACGTCTGAGAATGTTTTGTTCCACTGTGAAGGAGTTACATGGATTATTTAGACGTCTGAGAATGTTCTGTTCCACTCTGAAGGAGTTACATGGATTATTTAGACGTTTGAGAGTGCGTTCCCACCTCTACGGGTGTCGCAAGGATTTTCAGAAGAAAGGATTTTCAGATGCCTGTGAATGCCTGCTACCGTTCCTCCATCCCCCATCCACCTTTCAGGAAGTTACAGGGATCATTTAGATGTCTATGAACTCGTTCCCCATACAAGCGAATTACATATATATTCAGACGTAGATCGGTGCGCTACCCTCTCTCTCCTTTCTGAAGGAGTTGCAAGGATCCTTAGACGTTTCTGAATGCGTTTCCTCCTCTTAGGTTGTTTCATGTAGTCTACAGATGTCTATGAGTCCGTTACACTGTAAGGAGTTGTATGGGTTGTCATATGTTTGAGTATGCGTTCCTCTGTCTTGAGGACTTGGATTGATCATTTAGAATTCTATGAGTGCGTTCTCCTCTTGAAATGGAGTTGCAATAAGTATTCAGAGAGACTTTTGTGAGTGCGTTCTCCCCATTATTAATGGTGTTACATGCAGTATTAACAGATCTGCGCATGCATCCCTATTGCTAACGGATCGCAGTAGTGATTCTACCTACAGATCATATTGGTAATCCTATAAACAGACAACAGTACTCATTCTGTCTTCAGAGTATAGTTACTTTATCCATAGATGATGGTTGTCATTTTATCAACATACCTTAAAGTTAAAATACCACCGTCGTCATTCGATCAACTGACCACAAAAGTCATAGTATCAACACATCAGAACAAACATTCTGTCAACCAATGACAGTCGCCATCCTTAAAACAGTCCGCGATAATCATTCTAACAACAGGTTACATAAGTCGTTCTCTCAACGGGCTGATTTAGTCATTCTACTAAGAAATCAAAATAATCCTTCTATCAACGGACTGAAATGCTCTAAATAGCAGTAATAATAAGTCTGTAAACGAGTACAAAAAAGTACTCTGTCAACAGGTCATTCTGTCAGCAATTCACGACACTAAAATCCGTTAACAGGCCACAATAGTCCTTGTGTCAACTGGTCACAATAGTCAGTCTGTCAACAGGACATGGTAATTATTTAATCCACGGGCAGTTACAGTCGTTCTGTCAACAGGTCATAAAAGTCAGTGTGTCAACCGGTACCAATAGTCTGTCAACAGGCACAAGTCTGTCAAGAGGCGACTCGTCTCAGACTACTGACAGGTCACAATAGTCAGTCTGACAACAGGTCACAATAGTCAGCCTGTCGACAGGTCACAATAGTCTGTCAACAGGTCACAATAGTCAGCCTTTCAACAGGTCACAATAGTCAGCCTGTCAACAGGTCACAACAGTCAGCCTGTCGACAGGTCACAATAGTCAGCCTGTCAACAGGTCACAAAAGTCAGCCTGTCAACAGGTCACAATAGTCAGCTTGTTGACAGGTCACAATAGTCTGTCAACAGGTCACAATAGTCAGTCTGTCAACAGGTCACAATAGTCAGCCTGTCAACAGGTCACAATAATCAGTCTGTCAACAGGTTACAATGGTCAGTTTGTCAACAGATCACAATAGTCAGTTTGCCAACAGGTATAAAACGGTAAGTCTGTCAGCTGGTCACAATAGTGATTCTGTCAACAGTCACAACAGTCTGCCAACAGGTCACAATAGTGATCTGTCAACATGTCAGAATAGTCGGTCTCTCAACAGGTCACGATAGTCTGTCAACACATCTAAACAGTCATTATGTCGACGGGTCTTGATTGTCATTCTGTAAACCGATCAAAATACTTATTCCGTCAACTGGTCACAATAGTCATTTTGTCAACACCATAAATAGGATATAATAGCCAAACTAGGTCTGTCAATGGGTCTAAATAGTGAACTATCATCAGATCACAAAAGTAATTAGGTCTACAGATCACTATAATTATTCTGCCGACAGGTCACAATAATATGTAAAAGGTCTCGACCATCATTCTCTCAGCACATTGTCATGGTCATTCTGTCAACAGGTTATGATAATTTGTCGACAGGTCACAATAGTCATTCTGTCAACAATTTATGAGAGTTTATATACAGTTTACAATAATTGTAGTTTATCACCATGGGCTCACTGTGATCATTCTTTCAACAGGTCAAGACAGTGTATCATCAGGTCATGATAGTCATTCTGTCAAGAGGTCATGATGATCATCGTGTCAACAGTTCTCAATAGTCAGTATGTCAACAGGTTCAAATAACTCTGTCAACATGTCATAATGATCATTATGTCAACACGTCACGAGAGTCAGCTGTCAATTGGTCAAAAACATTCCAGATATAACCAGCCAGTCACGATAGTCGTTCTGCTATTAGGTAACAAATAAATATAACTTCAAGAGGTAACAATAGTTACTTTG
>CM065724.1:43609098-43611598 GCA_033310375.1 Conus canariensis
TTGTTCTGTAACACACCTGTGCATCTCAGTTTGTTCTGTAACACCCCTGTGCATCTCAGTTTGTTCTGTAACACCCCTGTGCATCTCAGTTTGTTCTGTAACACCCCTGTGCATCTCAGTTTGTCCTGTAACACCCTGTGCATCTCAGTTTGTTCTGTAACACCCTGTGCATCCCAGTTTGTTCTGTAACACCCCTCCGCATCCAGTTTGTTCTGTAACACCCTGTGCATCTCAGTTTGTTCTGTAACACCCCTGTGCATCTCAGTTTGTTCTGTAACACCCTTCGCATCTCAGTTTGTTCTGTAACACCCCTCCGCATCTCAGTTTGTTCTGTAACACCCCTCCGCATCTCAGTTTGTTCTGTAACACCCTTCGATCTCAGTTTGTCCTGTAACCCTCTCTCACATTTCTACAAGTTTGTCCTGTACACCCCTCTGATCCACGTTTGTCCTGTAACCCCCCTCACATACAAGTTTGTTCTGTAACACCCCTTATCCACGTTTGTCCTGTAACCTCTGCCCATAAAAGTTTGTTCGTAACACCATCCAAGTTTGTCCTGTAAATCCTTCCGCATACCAAGTTTGTCCTCGTAACACCCATCCAAGTTTGTCCTTAACTCACATCCAAGTTTGTCCTGTAACACCCGCCAACTTCCAAGTTTGTCCTGTAACACCCCGCCACTTCCAAGTTTGTCCTGTAACACCCCGCCACTTCCAAGTTTGTCCTGTAACACCCCGCCACTTCCAAGTTTGTCCTCTAACACCCCGCCACTTCCAAGTTTGTCCTGTACACCCCCGCACTTCAAGTTTGTCCTGTAACACCCCGCCACTTCCAAGTTTGTCCTGTAACACCCCGCCCATCCCTGTTTGACCTGTAACACCCCTCCGCATCCCAGTTTGTCCTCTAACACCCCGCCGCATCCCTGTTTGACCTGTAACACCCCTCCGCATCCCTGTTTGACCTGTAACACCC
The DNA here is from genome assembly GCA_033310375.1 of Conus canariensis. NCBI lineage: Eukaryota > Metazoa > Mollusca > Gastropoda > Neogastropoda > Conidae > Conus > Conus canariensis. The sequence continues at coordinate 43,610,071 of CM065724.1, forward strand.
CTCCGCATCCCGTTTGCCTGTAACACCCTCCGCATCCAGTTTGTCCTGTAACAACCCCGGGAAAAAAAACCGCGATATCTGATCGTCACAAGACGAACAACAGAGAAAGAAACCGCACGGGTGCTGGGCCTCACTGGATGTGTGTGGTGTTGCCTGTTCTAATCCAACATACACAAAACACCACCTGCTACAGTCAGTCCCACGGCTGACTGCAGTTGCGTAGCCAGCTTAGGTGAGCGTTCCCCTCCAGACGGCGCCACCATGTCCATCCAACGACAAGTTTCCATGACCTTGCCGACACCGACGACCTTGACCTCGACGACCTCGGCATGAACTCACCATGGGCAGTGACGTGCAGAGGAAACTGACACTGAGGGCCACCATGAGCGCAGGGAACAGAGGTTTTTTTTTTTTTTTTTTTTTTTTTGGTCAGTCCAGCTCTCTGGTTGTCCATAGCTTTAGGCCCTGAGGGAATGGGTTTCTTGTCTTTTTGCCCAACGCTAATTGTCGGGGGAAAATGAGGGAAAGAAAAAAAACAGACAAAGACAGACAAATCAAGAGAGAGAGAGAGAGAGAGAGAGAGAGAGAGAGAGAGAGAGAGAGAGAGACAGACAGACAGACAGACAGACAGACAGACAGACAGACAGAAGACAGACAGACAGACCGTGAGAGCAACAACAACGACGACCATGGTTATTATGATGATTTTCGCCATAACGTCGAAGGTAATGAGACTGACCATTACACTCCACAATGGCGGAGTTATTGCGTCTGACATTAGAGAGACCATTCCTATGCATCAGCCTTAGATTCAACATCACAATTACGTCATTATTTAAAACCATGGCAATATGCATAAGATGTAACCCGATTTGTTCAAAAAGCCCTATTTATCCAGCGTTTGGACAATGGACATGCGGGCATTATTCATCAACTCTCTCTCTCTCTCTCTCTCTCTCTCTCTCTCTCTCTCTCTCTCTCATCACATCACACACACACACACACACACACACACACACACACACGCACACACACTCACACACACACACCCACGCACACACAAACACACACACACACACACACACACACACACACACACACACACACACACATTTTTTATTTATGTCTTTTTTTTTTGGGGGGGGGGGGGGGGGAGTTGCAAAAGTTTTGTTGGTTCAGCTGCTCTGTCTGTCATTTACTGTTTTCTGGAAGGGGAAAGGCGTGAAAGTTGTGCTGGCTCACAGCTGTGTGTGTGTCTGTCTGTCTGTCTGTCTGTCTGTCTGTCTGTCTGTCTGTCTGTCTGTCTGTCTCTCTTCTCTCTCTTCTCTCTCTCTCTCTCTCTCTGGTGTTCGCACTCTTTCATTTGCTGATCTCCGAATGTCCTTGTAAAAAAAAAGCTTACTTCACCGTCTTTCCGTTGTTTTAGTCTCTATCTTTGTGTGTGTATGTGTGTGTGTGTGTGTGTGTGTGTGTGTGTGTGTGTGTGTGTGTGTGTGTGTGGTGTGTGCGCGCGCGCGCACTTGATGTG
>CM065724.1:43616598-43619098 GCA_033310375.1 Conus canariensis
GTAGACAGAAACATCCAAATAGCCTGTTTTCGATCAGTAGACAGAAACATCCAAATAGCTTGTTTTCGATCAGTAGACAGAAACATCCAAACAGTCCTTCCTCGTCAGTACACAGAAACATCCAAATAGTGTCTTTCCCAACAGAAGGTAGGAAACACCCGAAGGCTGTCTTAAGCATCAGCAGATAAGGAATATCCAAATGGTGTCTTTCCATGGACCAGATGAGGAACATCCAAAGGTCTTTCCATGGACCAGATAAGGAACATCCAAACGACTTTCCATGCAGCAGATGAGGAACATCCAAACGTCTTTCCATGCAGCAGATGTGAAACATCCAAACGTCTTTCCATGCAGCAGATGAGGAACATCCAAACATTTTTCCATGCAGCAGATGAGGAACATCCAAACGTCTTTCCATGCAGCAGATGAGGAACATCCAAACATCTTTCCATGCAGCAGATGAGGAACATCCAAACGTCTTTCCATGCAGCAGATGAGGAACATCCAAACATCTTTCCATGCTGCAGATGAGGAACATCCAAACGTCTTTCCATGCAGCAGAACGGAACATCCAAATGGTATCTTTCCATGTAGCACATAAGAAACATCTGAATTGTATCTTTCTACTGCAGCAGATAAGGAACTTCTAAATGATATCACGCAGCAGATAAGGAACTTCTAAATGATATCACGCAGCAGATGAGGTACACCCAGACGGTGTCTTTCCATGGAGCAGACCTATGGAACATCTAAATCACATATTTTCATGCAGTACATAAGGAACATTTAAATAATGTCTTTCCATGCAGCAGACAAGGAACATCTAAGTGGTATCTTTGCATGCAGTATGTAAGGCACATTCACGTAGTATCTTTGCATGCAATATGTAAGGCACATTCACGTGGTATCTTTGCATGCAGTATATAAAGCACATTTACATGGTATAGATCTTTCCATGCAGTGTATAAGGAACATCCAAGTGATATCTTTCCATGCAGTATGTATGGAACATCTAAGTGGTATCTTTCCATGCAGTATATAAGGAATATCCAAGAGGTATCTTTCCATGCAGTATGTAAGGAACATCTAACTGGTATCTTTCCATGCAGTATGTAAGGAACATCTCAGTGGTATCTTTCCATGCAGTATATAAGAAACATCCAAGTGGCATCGTTCAGGCAGCAGATAAGGAAGGTCAGAACAGTATTTTTCCAAGCAGCAGATACGACAGTAAAGCAGCCCGTGTACACTGCCAACACATTGCGGGCAGATGTTGCCACTAATCAACATGAAAGTAAGTTGTGAACTCCTCATTTTCATTTATGTTCTCTCCTCTTGTTGTATATGTTCACAGACTGGTAAATGCCAGTGACTGTCATGAAGTTATCATAGTCGTTGCGAAATTACTGAATAACAATTCTAGCAGTGATCTTACATAAGCATGAAGACAACGATGCCTTAAAACTGACATGGATACGTGTGCCGCAGATTTTGATATTCGCAGACACACAAGTACCCCACTACTGCTTATGGGCCCGTCGACTCGCTGTCGCTCTGTCATAACAATATCACATAACTCCAGTGTGCTGATTTTGTGCAGTCAAACGTGCTTCAGATTTGCTCACACCGTGTGCATCATCGTGTTAATTTTCGTCCCCCCCCTTTTTAAACTCATCAATGCTACGTGTGGTCGAATTTATAACTGAATGGGTATCTGAAAAAAAACTGCAATTTCAGAAGCGAAGTAAACCGTAGACTGTCTGTATCGGTTATTCAACTCCTGATCCTGGAAAGTGACTCTGAATGGACAATCACAAACAATATAGATAGGGATAGATAATCCCAAAAGATCACACTTCTAATCTGTCAGCTGTGTGCTTTCAATATCGCCGACAGGTTTGACAGGCATTGAGGGCTATCGGTGCAGGGTGTCAAGCCTGAAAAGCTGTTACGTGTGTGGGTGGTTTAAGAGGAAATCACATTTCTCACACCTGTTGCGTTCAGTCTCAAATGTTGATTGGTCTCTAACACTCAGTATCCGCCTACTACTGCCTCCACCCTCCCCACCCACCATCCACCGTCAGCCCAGATTCTCTCTCTCTCTCTCTCTCTCTCTCTCTCTCTCTCTCTCTCTCTCTCTCTCTCTCTCTCTCTCCCCCCCCCTCCCCCCGTCTCTCTCTCACTGAATTTTCGTTTATATCTTTTCAATGTTTAATCTTTTTCTCTCTGCATTCGACACTGACTTGGGCTATCATAATTATATGAACGAATATACGTCAGTGTACACAACAAACAATGTGGTATGTCAGCGGAAAAAACGAAGGGGGTATCAAATGCCCGGGTTTGTTTATGTGGCAAATATTTTCTTCCGTGGGTTGTAAAATCAACGTGCGGGAAAGGTACACGGATTTATAGTATGTTTAGTCATTGTGTTGTAGTCTCTAGATTGCAGAACTGAAAGAACCAGATTGATACGAGAGAAAAATGTTGATTTGTGTAG
>CM065724.1:43626598-43631598 GCA_033310375.1 Conus canariensis
GTGTGTGTGTGTGTGTGTGTGTGCGTGTGTGTGTGTGTGCAAGAAAGAGAGACAGAGACAGACAGGCACACAGACGCACAGGCATGCAGACATACAGAAATACAGGCATTTGAGACAAAGACACACAGACAGTCATACACACACAGACGCACAGACAGCGAGCACTGTAGCGCAATAGAATTCAATGCAGTATAATCTGTAACATAACACAAGAGTACAATATAATGCAATGAAGTGTACTGCTGTATAATGTATAACGTAATATTACAGTGCGGCACATTACATAATGTTAGATTGCAGTACATTATAGTGCAGTACAGAACAGCAAAAATGTATAACGTAACATAACAATACGGTACTATGCAATACAATGCTGTACAGTATAACTAGTTAGACCTACATAACAGCAACACAGTATAGTGACACAAACTACACTACAACACAATAAACAGCATAACCGTACAGTGGTGCACAGTGCAATGCAGTGCAGGTACAATATATTACATAACATTACAGTAAAGTATCGTGCAATGCAGCGCAGGTACAATATATTACATAACATTACAGTAAAGTATCGTGCAATGCAGCGTAGGTACAATATATTACGTAACATTACAGCAAAGTATCGTGCAATGTAGCGCAGGTACAATATATTACATAACATTACAGTAAAGTATCGTGCAATGCAGCGTAGGTACAATATATTATGTAACATTACAGTAAAGTATCGTGCAATGCAGCGCAGAACAGTATAACTGATAGCAGAATAATACGCTATAGAAGGCTTACAATGCACTTCAGTATAGAACTGTTCAGACCGTTTAGTACATTTTCAGCGTACAGAGTTACGACTAGAAAGAGAAACTTTATGAAATAATGGAAGCTTGCATGCAACGTAAAACAAAGACTTTAATCTCTGATTGTAGCAAGAATTGAACTGATGCCGATTTTTAGGGATGAAGGGGACGAGCATGCGGGGGGGGGGGGGGGGGGGATTGTCTTTCTTCTTCTTGTTTTCTGGCAAACGAATCGCAGTCGCTCTTTCCTAATTCGAGAACCCAAGACAGCAGTCGGGTATGAACAAGACAAGCAGTTGATTTTTCAGTCATGAGCTGTCTAGTTGCTTCCTTTCATACGCTGCGGTGCTATTGAACTGACCTGTGACGGTATGCTGTATCGACTATATGTTGGAATTTTTTTTTTTTTTAAACATCTGCCCACTACCAAAGGAAAGCAGGCCAATCAATAGAATGCACTAACGTCCTGTTGTTTCTGCTCACTCCTGCTGTTATGAAACGCTCTGAACCCGTCATTCTCAAAACAAAACAAAAAACAAAACAATCACACAAACCACAAACACTCATTTTACAAAAGGCCAGATCAGTTACGTGAGATTAAAAGGGGGTGAGTGTGTGTCTGTGTGTGTGGGGGAGGGAGGGGGGGGGGTCTGATCCAAATTTTGTAAAAGCGAGGAGGGAAGGGGGAGGGGAAACGCTCTGAACCATTTATTCTGGAACCAAAAGACAAATAATCACACAAACAAACAAACAAACATTTGTATGATAGAAGGCCAGATCAGTTACGTGAGACTAAGGGGTGGGTGCATAAGGGGAGGGGGGGGGGGTATGTTCCAAATTTTGTAAAACAAAGGAGGGAAGGGGGGGGGGGCTTTTTCTCCCAAAATTTTCTAAACGAAGGAGGGGGGGGGGGAGGTGGCGGAGAGGGGGGGGGGGGGTAGTTGTCCTCTCCTAAAAGTTTCGTACATGCGAGGGGGTAAGGATGGGGATGGAGGTGAGAATCATCTCCCAAATCCCGACCAGTATCACACAAATACCCCGACAGCTTTTCTTTACGAGCCGAAAGGCGAGAAGGGATAGAGGGCAGAAAGGGGTCCGGGGGTCTTCCACATGCAAAAATGCATTTTAGTTACTATATATATATATTTTTTTTATTTTATTTTATTTTTTTTCTTTGCCAGCCGGGGATAGTGTGGGATGGAGTGAGAACAGGAAGGTGAGAGTCTGGGCATCCAGGACCCACCTCCCACCAACTACCCAACCTTCATCCGGCCCTGTGACATATTTCACCAAAAAGAGTCTGGGCATCCAGGACCCACCTCCCACCAACTACCCAACCTTCATCCGGCCCTGTGACATATTTCACCTAACTTAGACCCAAGATCTGTCCGCGTACAAGCCTAACAGTAGCACAGGGGATGCAAACCCTCACCAGTCTCCACAACACTTCGCACGCACTTGGAAAAACCATGATTACTTTGTTAATTGTTGGCATTCTGTTCATCGATTTCTCTTCTGCGATGACCTTGTCTGATGGGTGAGGGCGCGGGCCGGTTTCGAGATGAACCGCACTGGCCGAAAATCACTATGCAGGGCGTGTGCATGTCATGTACCACTCACAGTGAAACATGTTGTTTTAGAGTGTTGGGTTTGCATAATATGAGACATAAACATGTTACAGCAGACTCCAAGAAAACCTTGTTCAGGGATGTCCCATCTGATGTGATCTTTGAATTTCTGAAAGAGATTAACATTTTTCATTATTCTGATCTAAGGGTTTACGGGAAAAAAAATGTTAACGGAGGTTCCGGTGTGTTTTTAGAAGGTGTACTATAAGAGATTGTGTGAATGAGGGTTTTTTTTTTGTTTTTTTTTAAATAACTTGTGAGTTGACTTGAATGCGGTGACAGCCCTGATATGGCCCTTTGCGGTCGACTGGGCTACAAGAAACATTACTTACTCACTCACCATGCAGGGCTTAGGGGCGAGGGGACCAAACAAAAAACAAAATGCAGACATGAGAAGCTGCGGGAGGACAACATCAGGAAGAGGAAAGGCCTGTCCTTCGCCGATTGTCAGTGACTGAAACCTTAACAGAATGAAAATGTCTGGAAGTCATCGGTGGTGTCTGAACAGATAAGGATCATAATGGGCAATGTGCAGAGTGCCCAGTGTAGAATGAAACCCTGAGTTCTATGCAGTTTATAGCCATCCTGACCGCAGGGGTCTTCATCAGGCCAAATAAAGTTGTAACATTTGACAATTATACCGATCAAGATGCATGCAAATTAAAAATGTCGGATACTCACTAATACACCGATAAGGACAAAGAGCTGCCGATGCACGCACACAAAAGAGAGCGTGAGCGCGCGTGCGCGCCGCACACACACACACACACACACACACACACACACACACACACACACACACACACATGCGTGCATGTACGCGCGAGCGCCTCTCCCCTCCCCCATCCCCCTTCCTCACCTCCTCTTACCACCAACCGCAAACATTTACGCACACAGGCCCTCTCTGTCAGAAAATAAACAGATGTTCACAGCAGGAAGCACTAATTGTACTTGCTACGGAAAAGATGGCTTGTGAGTAGTTCAGCCTTGAGTGATGATAGAGACTGCGCATGGCGGTCAAAAAAAAAAAAAAAAAAAAGGATTTTTGCCCCAGTTAACAAGGCTAATATAGGAAAACGTACGCTGCCACTGTGTGTGTGTGTGTGTGTGTGTGTGTGTGTGTGTGTGTGTGTGTGTGTGTGTGTGTGTGTGTGTGTGTGTGTGTGTTTTAACCTCAGCACGGAATATGCAGGCAGATACTGGTACAGAGAGAGACAGAAGACAGACAGACAGACAGAGAGGGTACCCTGATGACCCAAAAGTTCCTGTTCTCAATGTCAGCTCTTTAGCTGTTCACTTTGTCGTCCCAGTGGAGATGCCGAGGGTTTTTTGTTTTGTTTTGTTTTTTGTTTTGTTATAAGAAAGAATCGTATCTCCACCATCGGGAAATTCTGTGTTAGAATGTGCCTCTTTTCTGTCACTCTTTTAACTTTAAAAAAACAAACAAACAAAAAAAAAAACCTGTCGTCTGCTGTCTCGTCCCATTCACTTTTCTTTGCTGTCTGGCGATTTTGTTTTTTACATTTTTTTTATCTGGCAGTATGTATAGCATGCACACTTTTTTCTTCGGTTTCGGGCAAGTAGGCAATAACATATCAGTCAGTCAGTCATTCCCCTGACCGCTGGGGTCGTTGGGGTGACGTGATGAGGCAGCCGCCGTTTCTCTCCAGGCTCTTCTGTTGGTGGCTGTCGTGAGGAGATCTGGCATGGTCATTTTGGTCCAGTCCTTTATATTGTCGGACCAGCTCTTTCTCTGCCGTCCTCGTCTGCGCCCTCCTTCAACGGTACCTTGAAGGATGGTTTTGGAGAGGGTGTTGTGACGAATGACGTGGCCAAACCATGACCATCTTCCGTCGTTTGACGGTTGCCAGAAGTGGTTCGTGGGGCCCAACTAGCTTAGTGACCAGGTTCCGCACATAATCATTGGTCTTGTGTTCTTTGTAGGAGATGCGGAGTAGTTTCCTCAGGCACCTGGTCTCAAACGCCTGGATTCTTCTTTCTGTTTCGGCCAGCAGTGTCCATGTCTCGCAACCATATAAGAGGATGGAGACCACAAGCGACTTGTAGATCCGGAATTTTGTGTGGAATTTGATGTTGCTCTTCACACACTCTGTTCAGTCTGGCCATCGCTGCTGATGCTGAGTTGATCATGATTCGGATTTTTGCTGTGAGGTGCCATCTTTGGACAGGGTTGCTCCCAAGTACCTGAAACTGCTCACTTCTTCCAGGGGCTCACCATTCATGGTTACGTTGGCACTGCTGTTAGTCGTGCTGTTGACCATGACCTTTGACTTCTCTGTGCTGACCTGTATGCCGTAGGCACTTGCTCTTGCGACAAGTCTGTTTGTAAGATCCTGGAACTCGGTTTGCTGCCCCCCCCCCCCCTTGAGGTCGATATCGTTTGCGAAACGAAGGTTGCAGACAGGCCTGCCGCCAATGCTGATGGAGGTGTGGTGTTCTTCGAGGGTCTCTTGCATGATTCTCTCCAGAAAGATGTTAAAAAGGACTGGAGATAGTAGGCACCCTTACCTGACTCCGTCTGTGGTTGGGAAGAACTGGCCCTGCTGGCTATTGA
>CM065724.1:43644098-43646598 GCA_033310375.1 Conus canariensis
AAGGACACACCATGTTTGCCATTTTCTATAATTTCTAGTGCAAGTTCGTTGACGAACAACGAAAAGAGAATCGGGCTGCAAACGTCACCTTGCTTTACTCCCCTTGTGCAATTCACAACATCTGATAATGTACCCCCACTTCTTATCCTAGCCTTTACATCTCTATGCATACTCTTAATGCATCTATATAATTTACCACTGACTCTATTTTTAGCAACACAGGCCATAGCAAATTTCTAGAAATGGAGTCGAAAGCTTTCTCAAAATCTACAAATGCAACGTACAATTTTTTATTCTTTGCAAACTGTTTCTGAATGGCAGCTAGCAATGGACATATATGATCTATCGTACAAGTAGTCCTTCTTAAAGCCTGCTTGATGTTCCCCAGTTATGTTATTTAGATCTACCCACTCTTGTAATCTGCTGTTGATTATTGAGCTATATAAGTTACTACTTATGTTACACAATGATATACCTTTGTAGTTGTTCATGTTATTGAGTTCGCCTTTCTTAAAAAATGGTATAATAGTTGACTCAGTCCAGTCATCTGGATAGATTCCATTATTGAATAATTAGTTAAATAATTTCACTAAAAACATTAACACTGGCTCTCCTGCGTTTTAAAAGAACTCTCCAATTAAATCATCAGGTCCAGCCGATTTCCCATTCTTCAGCTTTCTAACTGCTATCATTTTATCTCGTCCCTAGATACTGGCCTGTCATATATCTCATCACCATCCTCTACTGTATCATCATCTGGAAAATCATGTGTTTCTCTATCAAATAATATCTTAAAATAACCAAACCACTGATCAATGGATATGTTATTTTGTGGTTGTGTTTTTTTACGAGAGAATTTCTTAACCGTTTCCCAAAATGTCTTCTGGCATTTAACAGAATCAAGCAGTTCCTTTAACATTGATTCATTTCGTTCCTCCTTCTTCCTCATAATCATGTTTTTGTATTCTCTACTAGCTATACAAAATCTAATTCGGTCATTTTTTATCAAGTGAACGCTTAAACAATCTGTGAAGTCTTTTCACTTTTCGTTTGTTTGATTTGCGTTCGTGGTCAAACCATCCTTTGCTTGATTGCTTATGTATCGGTATTCGTTTCCTCATATGTCCTGCCTGATCTTTAACAATCTGGTTAAACCTATCTATCGCTAAGTTAACATCAACATTGATTAAGTCTGTGGCAACTTCTAACTCTTTTTTTTTTTACTTTTTTTTTTTTTTACTTTATTCGAGTTCATTGAGTCAAAAAAATACCTGCGCATATGATGAAATTCATTTATATTTATCAATGAACATGTCTCCACTCTTATTCACAGACTTCCTGATGGAAGTTATACGTGTTTGATTAGTAAAGCACAGTAAAAGAGGCAGATGATCTTATTCTAATCTGTCAAGGACACTTAGAGTCATAGACTCACACGCACTATCAAAGAAAGGTGTGGAAGTTAAGAAATAATCATTCACACTGCACCCTTGATCGGCTATATATGTATACTGACCATTTTCATCACCATGACATAAACCATTTAAAATACATAGTCCCAAAGCCGTACTGAGGTCCAGCAATTTTTTACCGTAAGAATTCATTACTGTATCATGGGACATTCTTTTCTTCTGGTCTATAGAATGTTTTGTATAATTGTCATGCAATCTGCTTTCATCAAGGTAGTCAGGGGAACAATCGGAAGTCCTTGCATTCAAATCACCACACAGTATTATATGAGCATCATCAAACAAAAACATCTTGTCAACAAGACTTTCTTCAAGTATACTAATGCCATTATCACAATCGTATGCACAATAATATGGTGAATGCTCAGGAGGCACATATGTGCAAACAAACAGAATGTTTTTATTAAAAAATGAAAGAATTCTTTATCTAATACAAAATACATACAAAAATCACTATTATCATCAATATATCGTATGTGGGGAACTAGAGGCTCACGTACAAGACAGACAATTCCTCCCGAACACCTCCCATGTCGTGCCAGCTTAACAGCTGGTTTTACAAATAACGCATGCTCTTTAAACAAACTAGACTCACACTTTTTCAAGAAAAGTTTCAACAAGACATACGAAGTCGAATGAAGAAATGAACTCAACAAAATCTGCATCCTCAAGTTTTGAAAGCAATCCACACACATTACAATGAAGAAAAGACATTTGATCCAAACATGTACCCATATTTACTGAATTCCCAGCTCCATTCCCATCCAGTTGATTATTGTTATCCTCTTCTTCAATTTCACATGCCAAATAGTCATTACTCCCTCTCCCTTCCCTTGTCATGTCACTCCTACTCCCACTCTCTCCCCCTGTCTTATCCTCTCTGTTCCCATTCCCTTTCCTTTCATGTATCACTGCACCCTAGTCCTTTCCATTATCCTATCTTAGCACACTCTCCCCCTCTGCCTACAATATCTAATGCCCTCAGAACATCTTTCTCATATGCAGTATTGGACATATTATCTACAGGCACA
>CM065724.1:43651598-43659098 GCA_033310375.1 Conus canariensis
TGTGTGTGTGTGTGTGTGTGTGTGTGTGTGTGTGTGTGTGTGTGTGTGTGTGTGTGTGTGTGTACGCGCGCGTGCGTGAGTGAGTGAGCATTTCTAGTTTTTGCCGTTGCGCTGCGTAAGCAGCGAATTCCAGTGGGACAGACACACCATTTTTTTCAGCATTGTGATAAGTGTAAAACAGTTGTCTATCCACAGAGCTGCCACCAACATCCCTTCTGCTGTGTCTATCCATATTTTCTCAGCAGTCTTGACAGGAGATGGAAAGACGGAAAGTGTACAGTCTATAAGCATTTAACCATCCCCTTCATCCATATTTTCATGCTGCCTCTGTGTGATCCATGATCCCCCTTTTTTCAAGAAAGGCCCACACTGCTGCCACTGTGAACTGCAGGCTATTACTGGCCATGTCCGCTTTTCGTGCCCAAAGATCCAAGTGAAGTTTCTGGGCTTCTGTCACGTCTTTCACTGGGTAACAGAAATCAACCCCGTGGGGAGTAAAGACACACACTCAGAGGTCAGCTATAAGCTGTCAATAAATTGTGGCACTTTCACGTTGAGGGAAAGACAGGGGTGCAGGTCACACCTCTTCAGGTTAGCGTGACCTGTCTGGGCCAGGACTCCAGGGACTTTGCTTACACATTCTGCCAGTATTTTTCTGCATCCTTTTCCTCCTTTCCTGAGAGGATTTTGCATTTTTGTTGTTGTTGTTGTTGTTGTTTGTTTTTTGGTCAGACTGTCAACGGTAAATGTCCTTTTGACTGAAATGAACAATTAGTGGCATTTTACCTGTTACTGTTGCTAGAGATTTTCTGTGCAGTCTTGGAGTGATGTTAATTTGTGTTCAGACTTTTTTTTCTCTTTGTAATGCTATGTGCAGAAGATCGTGAAGGCAAATGGGCCAGCTCGGGACATGTTTCGTGTTAGTTTGATGTGCCTCCTATATGTGGGGTGAATGGGTGAACGGGAAGCAGCCTTGCTTTGGACTTACGTCCCTTTAATTGTTTGACTGTGTAAGCAAAAGTAACTATCCTCGGTCATTATTGACTGTTTGTTGGAAGATTTCCTTTCAGACATGACTTTGCCCTGACCTCTAAAGAAGGATGATATTCTTTGAAATTTTACATCTGCTAAATGTGCAGCAACTGCAGTCCAGTGAACAGTCTAGTGCAGTCTTTATCTACAATAAAGTGTTCTGTTTAAGTGCTCCTGTAGTGAACAGTCTAGTGCAGTCTTTATCTACAATAAAGTGTTCTGTTTAAGAACTCCTGTGGTACTTCTGTAAAACATGAAGGGCAGACAATTTTTTTTTCACTGAAAGTCATGAATTCAATAGGAGCTTGGTGACACCCCCCTCCCTCCCCTTGTGTTTTTCCTTGACAGCCTCAAAACCTATGCGTGTTTCAAAATACTTTGAAGACTGTACAATTCTTTCCTTTATATGTTTCAAAACACAATAAAGAATGTATACCGTATACTTTCAGTAACATACGTGTATGTACAATGCATGGAATGTTATCTTTGTCACGAAGCCAGAGCCACCAGTATGTTCAGCTTCGTGATTAGATCCATCAGAGTCAGTTTCTTCAATGGTATCCATGTATCTAGCACTGAGAGTTCAATATCTACATCCCACTTTCCCTGTAACTATTTGGTGAACACAGAGTCATACTGAAAAGTTCATTTGATGAATCTTTCTACAATGTGTACATGATCATTGAACAGATCTCTTCATAGTGTCTGTATGTCCAAAGATCACATTCTCGTATTGACAGAGAATCTTATTTCCTTACAATGCCTGTATTTCAATAGTTATGTCCTAGCACACAGAGAAAACGGCTAAACTCTAACCATGCCTTGTACACAGCCCGGAGTGAAGTGGCGGCCTTCACTATCGTTGCCAGGAAATTGACTCCATTAGTCAGACGGGGTGAAACCGGATCGGCTTCACTTCACGCTTACGTGTGTGTCTTTTCCATTGGCTGATGTACATTTCGTACTCGTTTTTGACTCCTTCGCTGCTGTGATGACATGATAATGGTGGTAGTGTTGCTAGAAACTGCTGATGCTTCCAGTCTCTGTCTTCTTCCACGCTGCCTACCGGAATGTTCATGTTCTTTCGTAACCAACGGGAGGGGTGTGTGTGTATGTGTGTGTGGTGTGTGTGGTGTGGTGTGTGTGTGTGTGTGTGTGTGTGTGTGTGTGTGTGTGTGTGTGTGTGTGTCAGAGAGAGAGAGAGGGGGGGGGGAGGGAGGGTGATAATACTGCTGCTGCCGCTGCCGCGGGTGCTACTGGTTCAGTGGCGGCTGTAGTTGCTGCTACTGCTACTACCAGCACCGCTGTTGCTGCTGCTGCTACTACTACTACTACTGCTGCTGCTGCTGCTGCTGCGTACTGCTGCTGCTGCTGCTATGCTGCTGCTGCTGCTATTGCTGCTGCTGCTGCTAAGCTACTACTACTATGCTGCTGCTGCTGCTGCGCTGCTACAGCTACTACTACTACGACTGCTGCTGCTGTTGCTTTGTTGCTGCTGCTGCTACTACTACTACTGCTGCTAGCTGCTGCTGCTGTTGTTGCTACTACTACTACTTCTACTACTACTGCTGCTGCTGCTACTGCTGCTGCTGCTGCAGCCACTACTGATACTGATGTGGAGGGGGAGGGGGGTGATGGTGCTGTGCCGTATGATCAGCAAACCCCAAGGGGACAGACGCAATGGGTTCTTTGTCGGCATTGCGACAAGTAATGGCCAAAACATTCCTTTTTCCACAGAGGTGCCACCACTTTCCCCTCTGCTGCATCTGTCCGTATTTTTCTCGGTACTCTTGACAGGAGGCAAACAGATGAAAATAGCACATTCTACTGGCATTTTGGCACTCCCTTCCCCCATTGTTTTATGCTGCCTTTGTGTGATCCAGGATCCCTTTTCTTTTTTAACAACAGAACCAATGTTGCCACTGTTTACACTGGGCTATTGCTGGCCCTATCTGCTAGTTTTGGTCTGGAGGTCAAAGTGACGTTTCTGGGCCTCCTGGATTCTTACAGTCAGTGATAGAAATGAGCAATGTTGGGTTAAATCACTCAGAGGTCAGCCCACATACTGCCAACAAATCCTGGCAGTTTCACGTCGAGGGAGAGACGAGTGCAAGTCACACCACTTCAGGTTAGCGTGACCTGTCAGTGTCAGGACTGCAGGGACTTTGTATTACACATTTAGCCAGCATTTTTCTGCTGTGTTTTTCTCCTTTCCTGGAGGGTTTTGCTTTTTTTCATTTCATACACTTGTTAGTGCGCTGGGTCACGGCAACTGCCGCTTTCAAAATAGTGCACTATGTGTTGCTAATGCCTATGTCATTTTTTCAAGCATTTGGTTTCAATGCTGAAAAACACTTCTCTGATTATGCAGAGCATAATTAAAGCATCATAATTTTCAGGAATAAAACATTTGGTTAATTCAGCCTCGAGTTTTGAGTCTGCTAGTTTTAGGCCAAATCTCTCTTTCAACAACAAAGGCCAGCTTCTCAGAGACGGACGGCCCCTTTTCTTCCCATGATTCAGTCCTGATGCAGTTTCAGCGAAGGTACTGCTTTCGTCCTGGCCTGGTCGACACTGCCTTTAAGTCTAGCAGCGTAGGTTTTTTTTTTCCGCTTCATCTTCTTCATTGTCTGAGTTCCGTCATTTGTCTGTGGACAGTTTTGTAACACTTTAAGGTGCTTGGCTGTGGTATAGCCTTCCTCTCTTTTTCTGCCTTTTTAGTTTAAGGTCAGCGACTTAACTTTCTATGGCAAGGACATCAGCGATGAGAATTTTCAGGGGAACTGTTCATGCAAGCGTTCGATGCCGATGGCACATTTCTTTGTCCACGTAAGCGCATACTCTTTTTCTTCCTCTAACGTGAAAAGAGAGAGATGTCAAGCAGCGTCAAACTTTAATTCACTGGACGTTGTGGACCCGGGACAAAGACGACGTGAAGAGAAACTGATTAAGTCAAACCGAAGAGGGAGTTAAAGCCACAGCGGGGACATGCAAGGAAGCAGCCCAGCAGCGATGGCAGAGTAGCGGTAGCGGTTCGGTTTCTGCAGCTACTCATTCCTGCTGGGAGGTGGCAGCGACTGGCAGAAGACGGCTATGTGGCAGATAGTCGTGGGGCGGCACCGATTTCCTTCCATGCTCCAGGAATGACGACGGGACTAAACTGTGTCGCCGGGGGACGGCTCTCGAGGCGGCGGGGCACTTTGACGACGAGGCGCTGCCACTCTGCGACTTCCCCAGTGGCCTGCACGACCAGCAGGGTCCTCCCTTTGGTGGTAGGGGGAGGGTGGGAATGTCCCCCATGGGCGCAGAGTAGACATGGGTCTACGACCAGCGGGTCGGCGACTTGTGTCCCGTACGTCTCCCGAGTCGGCCTCACGCGGCACAGGACCGTCGCCACTCAGCATGAAGACGGCCGCCTGGTAGCCCTGACGACGGCTTTGGAGAAACCGCCACGACGACGACGACAACAACAACGTCGACCATCGCCGAACAACAACGTGCAGACGACCGTTCGGCGGTCCTAACGACTTACAACTTCACACAGGCTCCTGCCGGACGACGCCGCTACCCCAGGTCCCTCCGCCCGACTGCAAACACCAACCTTGACCTACCCTGCCAGCCCACAAGTCTTGCCAAGACGATCGACTCCATGCTGCAGCTTGCTGCGGCGACAAACTGGTCCCTAGAAGCTCGTGCTGTGAGGACATAAAATTCATCCAGTCCAGCGATGGCAGATTGTCTCTCACAGCCTGAGTGGATGCTTCACTCCTCTCCTTGTGGGTAAGAGCGCATGCACTGCTTAAAGACACCCGATCCATTGGATCAGATGTTGGAGATCTAAGGAAAAAGAAGGAAGGGAGATCACTGTGCAGCGGTCAGAGCGTAGCGAAGAGATAAAGTAAAATC
The DNA here is from genome assembly GCA_033310375.1 of Conus canariensis. Lineage (NCBI taxonomy): Eukaryota > Metazoa > Mollusca > Gastropoda > Neogastropoda > Conidae > Conus > Conus canariensis. The sequence goes on from CM065724.1 coordinate 43,656,537, forward strand.
AAAGGCAACCGCATGCAACTGATTTGACAGATGGGCGCCAATTCATGGCTGGCCAGTGGTGCTTATTTCTCACGGACGCTGACTGATACAGGTTTACGCTGAGAAGCAGTTAGAATCTACAGTATGTGCTCAATAATGAAGAATTGGATATGCAATACAGATTGTGACTGGAAACCTGCTCAGCTTTGCTGGTGTAATTATCTATACACAGCATTACCCTGTTAGTAACCTAATTCACGAAACTGCAAAAGTTTAAATGTATTAGAGTGGTTGTTACTGGGAAAAGCAAACTTCAAAGGAATAAAATGTTTCTGTTGTATATAAAACGTTGTTTTTTGTTGTTGTTGTTGTTGGTTGTGTTTTTTTTTTTTTTTTTTTTTTTTCTGCCCGTGAAATTGTCGTTCCCCAAGCGTTGCTTCAGTGAAGTTTAAACATCATCATGAAACCTTAATATTACAGTTTTGTGAATATTAATTTTCCTCTTCTAATGATCCATTGGTGGGAACGTGCTGGTTTGTTTGCCTGGTTAGCCATACGCTTTGTGGCGAATGAACATACTCCTGTCTTCTCAAAGAATATATGTATCTGAGTATCTCTATACCGGACATTGATTTGGAAACTTTCCATTCACACACACCCATATGCAAGAACGCATGCGCGCGCGTACACACACACACACACACACACACACACACACACACTCACACACACATACACACACACACACGCGCGCGCGCGCGCGCGCGAGCACGCGTAAACAAGCGCGCAGAAGCAAGCGCACATAAGCAAGAGCGCACACGCGCACAGAGAGAGAGAGAGAGGAGAGAGAGAGAGAGAGAGAGAGAGAGATCTTGGATTTATCAATTTTGTGTGAACGTCATTGGTCTGCATTCTCCTCTGTGGAATTTCAGTCCCCTGTCATTTATCTAATCTGTTTTCTATTATACCTGTACAGCTGTCAACATGACCATATTAACAGCTTGTAGTAAACACAAAATAGTATCTATTTGATCACTCCTATCTGTATGAGTCAGTATCGCTCCTGGAGCTAGGGGTATCGTTAATGATGCATTAATAAAGCGGGGTTAAATATGTCTTTATGACCGCTGGTCTTATATCCACGGCACTGGTGTTTGCAGGGGAAAACTGTGGAGTTGTTTCCCTTGGTAAAGTTTTCGCGATACTGCCTGAAAAAAAAAAAAAAAAAATCTTGCTCTAGTGAACAAAAGCTTCCCCACTTCAGCTGGTCCTTTATGAAACTGCTTAGTTTCTGTTTCATGGGGTGGAGGGTGGGGGTAGGGGTGGGTAGGGGAGAAGGGGGAAGGGTGAGAAGGGGAGGAGGGGAGGGAAGTCTGGCAGAAATGTGTTTGTCAGCCTGTATCAAAGTCTTTGCTTCTCTTTTCTGACTGAGAGGTTGGATTCTGTTCGTTTGTCCGTGTCCTTTTTTTTTTTTTTTTTTTTTTTTTAGGTGTTGACTACATTGCACTCATGATGAAATAAAGCATGATTTTGAACTCTATTCCAGAGTTTCCAGAGAAGGGTGGGGCTTTTTTGTTTTGTTTTGTTTGTTTGTCTTTCGTTTTGTTTTGTTGTTGTTGTTGTTGTTGTTGTTGTTTTTGCGCGGTTTTCCATGCTATGGAATAGTATTCAATGTACGCTTTGACTATTCTCTGGCATTACCGTCGTCGGTATTCAGGATTTGGGTGTGCTTCTAAGGATAGCGACCAAAAGTTCTTTGTAGACAGAAAAGTGACCCAGCTGGTTGTGATACCATGCACATGCTAGCGTGTTGTTCTTTGGGGAGGGACGTTAATACGACAGTTACACACAACAATTATTCTGTGCCGAGAGAACGCCTATTTCATGCATGAGATCAACCGCCTTCTGATACAACAAAACGTATGGCGGGTAATATCTTCAATACAGTTTCGCTTTTTTTTTTCTTCTTTTATTTAGACATAACACTGGATCTCAATAATCACATATATAAACCATACAAGAAACCCAACGACACACCTCTCTATGTACACATCAAAAGTAACCATCCACCATCTGTATTAAAGACCATACCCCACGGCATAAACAAGAGACTATCAAACCTGTCATGCAGTGAGAAAGTGTTCAACAATGCAGCAGTAGAATACCAGGAGGCACTACAAAGAAGTGGATATAATTACAAACTACAATACAACCCAGATAACAACACAAATAAAAGCAAGAAAAATAGAAAAAGAAAAATCATATGGTACAACCCCCCATACGACGGGAAACTCAAAACAAACATAGGGAAACAATTCTTCAAAATCTTAACAACTTCATTTCCAAAAGAACACAAACTGTCCAAAATATTCAACAAAAACACTGTCAAACTATCGTACTCATGTATGCCCAACCTCAAAAACCTAATTGATGCATCCAACAAAATGAAAATCAACACAGCAAAGAAGGGTGAAGAAAGGAAACCCTGCAATTGCACCAAAAGAGAGCAGTGTCCACTAAGCAATAAATGTCTTCACAACAATATTGCATACCAGGCTACTGTGACATCAGAAAATGAAAAAG
>CM065724.1:43666598-43669098 GCA_033310375.1 Conus canariensis
ATAATGACACGGTACCGGGCACCTGTTGCAAGGTGGGAAATGTAACAACCTTATGAAGCTTATTTTTGTTACTCCTCGACCAGATCTTGCTGAACTGGAATCGTCACCATTCAACCAACCCAACACTGCGCCCGTTTTACCAGATGGGAAATGCAAACCTTATGAATTTTACTTTTATTACCCCCTAAACAGATCCTGCTGGAACTGGAATCTTAACCATTCAGCCAATCCAGAACGGCACCAACGGCACCCGGGAAGGTTATGACAGGCAAATAAGGGGAAGAGGAAAGAATGCACTTGAAAGCACAAGATTACGCTCACTAATTAAAGATACCACCAGACTTAAACGAAGGCTCGTCAGTGAAAATTCACATAGCGCACCAAAGCTATAGTTGTCATCAGCTGTTTTCAAACAATACCGTAAGACGACCTTCAGTGGCTTGAGTCAGAGAACGTAGATTCAATTTAAGCAAAACTGTAGCAGACTGATGTACGATCTGGCGCCGCACTCCCGAGCGCACGTGCTTGCCTCGTTTCGGCTTTCTTCACGAGTCGGGGGTCCAAGGCTTTAAGGAGAGTGGGCACAGGGGCGTTGCGTATATCAGATTCCCTCATGGTGTAGTGTTATGCGTGCGTCTACGATCTGAATTGATTGCAACAGGCCAACTCTCACTGACATGTGTTCTGTTTTTGTGTCTGCATGCGTTCGTCTGTCAGCTGTCCTCTGTGCCCTGTCTGCATCTAGAGCTCATCCAGGCGGTTCCAGACATCTGTCGACACATCTATTCTGTCCACATGCCACGTGCGAAAACTAAAGCTACAGGCTTCCACTCCCTTTCTTATCATGCACCAGCTCTCTGGAATACACCACCACGATTTACATTGCACACGAAATACTCTTTCCTGAACAACAACAACAACAACAACAAAAAAGCAAAATGAAATAGACTGCAGCTTTTTTTCTGAAAAAGATAAGGCAAAATGCAAATGATCACACAAAACAATGCAACACAGAGTTTGTAAACAGTATAAAACAGACAAGTAAATTTTCGGGAAACATGCCTTCTTTCAGATATTACAGCCAACAGACAAAAATTTTTAAACAATGCTCCATTCCTTTTCTGACTGGCATCGGGGAATGTGTACAAGCATTTTTGTCTCTCTTTATTACATCTGAAGAAGATCTATCTCTCGAAAATGTATTTGTCTGTTTTGCACTGTATACAAAATCTGCATGACTTTATACTTCGTTTTGTGTGTTTATCTGTATCTTGTCTTTACAACAACAAAAAAGAAAGCTGTTTAAACTTACCTCTTCAACAACCATTACAAACAGAAATCGACTTTGTTCTGCTATGTTTTGGTTTTCATGTTATCTGTAACTGAATAGAGCTATGTACAGGTGCAAGTGCTTTTACGTTTGTGTGAAACAATTGTTCACTATACTGGGCACGATAAGTTAAGGCCCACTTCAAATGTAACACACAGCCAAGAAATAAGACAGCACTTGATTTTGATGTTTGGAACATTGTTACATTAATCACTTTTCTTGCATTTAATGAGGAAATGGAAACATCCCCCCCCCCCCAATTAATTACAGAAGTATTAACACTTCCAGGGGACGACCCCCATACTCAAACAACAACAAAAACAAAACACACACACACACACACACACACACACACACACACACACACACACACACACACGGTAAAACCTGGAAATACAAGTGAAACTTCTTTAACAGCGGGTGTGTTTCCCTAGTGCAGCCAGACATCAGTACATCTCTGACCAGGCTTTGAGTCACCCTCTGTGGAATCGCCATCTACTCCTGCTCCAGCAGCTACGACAGCTGGTCAACGTTGTAAAGCAGATGGTCGTTTGTGCGTACTCGACAACCCAGTCCATCCCAGATGTGATCTACCGGTGGCAGGTCGGGAGAGTGAACTGGCCATGTGAGAGTTTGGATCTGCTTCTGCGGAACGTAATCCGTCCCCACTCTGGCGCGACGAGTCTTACATTGTCGTCTTGAAGACTGGCGTGTGGTCCGTTTGTTTGAAGAATCGGAACACAAAATTTCTTCTTCTTCTTCTTCTTCTTCTTCTTCTTCTGCGTACGCAGGCTTATACTCCTGCGGACACTCCCTACAAGGGAGTGGAGTTTTGTGTGTATGACCGTTTTTATCCTGCCGCTAAGGCAGCCATACTCCATCTTCTGGGAAGGTGCATGCTATGTGTAACGTGTCATCTATCCCAACGGCCAAACTGGCCTTCTCTTCCGAAAGTTGGTGATGGGATTTTACGTGTGTGCAAGATGTTATGCATGCGTTCACACACGGAACCTCGGTTTACAGTCTCATTCGAAGGATTGTATGGGAAATGGAGTCAGAACTAATGTTAACTCCGAGGGAAAAATCCCGAAACGGCCCGGCAGAGATTCGAACCCGCAACCCTCGGATTACGAGTCCGGCGCTCTACCAACTGAGCTATTCCGGCCACCC
>CM065724.1:43674098-43734098 GCA_033310375.1 Conus canariensis
GGGGGATCTGGGGTTTCTGCCTCCGAAGACCTTGTAAAAGCGGCGAGGACAGGAAGTAAAGGGGGTGGGATCGAGGTGGGGGGGGGGGGGGGGGGGGGTTACAACAGAGGGCGGGATTTCAAAAAGAAGGTCCTTAGTTAGATCCTAAAAAAAAAAAAAAAAACATACAAATTGGGTGGGAGGGGAAGGGAGGAGGGGAGGCTACTTGTCCAGGACGGGGGAAATCGTGATGGTATTGCTTAAGTGCACTAAGTTGATGTATTATTGGTCAGGCTTAACACACCATGGTTATCGTTGCACTCATACACGCATATGCACACTCATGCGCCCACCAAACATTCACCTCTCTCTGGGAATGGGATGTCACGCATTCGTTTCTCTCCTAACACGACTGAGCACAAGAAATACAATTTCTATGCTACTATAATCAAACATGAAAAATCCAGTTACACAAAATGAACAAATCAACACATAAAAGATCAATACTTCCTAATCCCGGGTTATAATAAAGATGACTTCTTACCTGGCCAGGTTTTCACACACACAACCACGCTTTCACACCACACCACAGTTCTTGAAAAGTCTCTTCACGTCTTCTTCAGCACTGCTTGATGGTGATGCCCTTGGTTGACTGGCTCCAGGTTTCAGGACTGGGTCTTCGTGGTCGTCTCTGGGATCTCGACGTAGAACTCTTCTTCTTCGTCTCTTTCACCCACCTCAGGGTTCAATTTCAGTTTGTCTGTCTTCACCCACCTCTGGGCTTCAAACTTAGTTTTCTTCTCTTCCAGCTTGTCTTTCCCTAAGACTTTGCTGTCTCTTCTATCTCCCAGACCACGTTTCTCTCGACCCGTTCTCTGTCCTGCCCACCCTTCTCTCTTCTCTCTCTCTCTCCTCTGCCTTCTCTCTCTCTCTCTCTCTTGTGGTGTTCTTCACCTTCTCGTTGTTCTCCCTCACTTTATATAGGAATGGAAACAAAGGATTCCCCTTCGGGCCATGCCTTTGTCCATGCTGCTTCTCAAACCCCTAGTTCACAAGTGCTGTGAATTCTCCATTCGCTACATTCTCCACACATCTGCATTTACACACATCCCTACCTAACTGATTAGCAAACAAACACTTGGCACCAGATGGACATCGAAAATTCCCGCCGACTTCGGAGGCCACTTTAACACAGTAATTATCTTAAAGAGGGCTACGATAACAACATCCACGCACGTTCAACTAGCCTGACAATAGAACCAACCCAGTGACCCACGGCAATACCATCCGAACGAGTCCAAGACTCCTGCTCTTCACTGACTGTTTACAAAAGAACCTCAGCTGACTGAGTATTTAGCACTCACTTGGTGCACCGAGGTCCTAGTGGTTATGTTCCTCTCCCCTTTCACTGTCGGGCAGGTCTGAACTCCTTACTACCTTAGGTGCCATCTGTTACCTGACCGCTTCGTCCTCCTTGACACAGTTCGACCGTGTGCGATGGGTAAGGCATACTTGTTAATGGTTCTATTACCTATTTGTATACTACGTACAACGTCCCTTTTGCCTCTAAGCGTTTAATGCCTTTTGTGAGAGATTTCACGCACTTGACAAATTCCCCCCACTTCAAGACAATGCCCTGCACTGGCTAAAACACATTCAAGGAGCTGAAACTCTCACAATTCTCTCATTTAAACCAACTCTGATCTAGGCCTCTAATAAGCCTACTTACACCAGAGAACGCACGCAAGATTTACCTTGCAACAAAATTAGAGAAAAATCAATACCATACGCACTAACCAAGCAAATATCAACACAATGTGAAATCTCCACCAGCTCTAAGTCGTGTGGCCATATATAGATAAACATTATGTTTCTCCGGAAATTCTCTCCCTTTCTCTTCATACACGTGGCCCGCAACCAACTACGTCACGCATACACGACACTGCAAAAGACACACGCACCCACAACCCGACTTTTCGCCCGACCATTTTAATTTGGTCTACGGCCCCGTCACACTTTCTTCGCTCCCTAACACACCATGCCATACACCGCGACACGTGCTGCACTGTCTGCAGAAGCGCCTGATATCGCCTAGGATACCGGGCCAGTAGTACTCCCGCGTCACAACCTTTTGTGTGGCCTTCCTACCGAGATGGCCCGAGGCTGACGTCACATGTCTTTCGGACATCACCGCCTTTCTGCGCTGCCTAGGAACGACAACCTGCTTCTTCGTTTTCCCCGAACTCATGTGAGTGAAAGTTCGGTACAATACCCCATCCTTTATCTCAAAACCGATGGTACCCTCCTTAACACGTTTCTTCTGCCTTGTGTGAGCAAAACCAAACAGTTTACTAAGAGAGTAATCGCCCTTTTGTTCCTCCCGTAAGTGAGTGGGGTTAGTCTCACCGGACACGCTCCAATGCTTTCTGGAGTGTGTGACTGCCTGGGGCCTTTCTCTCCCCAGAAATCTTTTCCCTGATTCAACACAGAAATCACGGTCTGGGTCTCCATACCCACGTGCTCCTGGAATGTTTCCAATTACCAGATCATACGGCGGCTTTGGAACAGCCAAAGCCTGTACGACTCCACTATAGAATGGTGTATCAATGAACACCAGGGCCGTTTTGAATTCTGCTACTGTTCCATCTATTTGTCTACACCTCTGCGTTTTACCTGTGAATTGTCCCTCCTTAACCAGGGATTCCTTCACCATTACGCCAGTGCACCCAGAGTCTCTAATGACATTAACCACATTGTCCCCTACTCTGCCTTTGTGCACATCCATGTTATCGCCTGCATCTGTGAACACACAGCACAGTCCAGACAAAATAACACTGTCATCTTTTTCATCTTTTGCTGCCTGCCTTTCGCTTGGCCTGACCCTCATTGCTGCAGCTTTCTGAGGTCTAAATCAGCAATCTCTAGCCAAGTGTCCTGTCTTATCGCACAAGAAGCAGGTACGTCTATCTACGGCCTTATCCACGTGGGCCTTCACCCTTGTTTGCTCACGTGACGCCGTGGGCCTACGGGCGTGCAATACTGACTCATCGTGTGAGTCATGTGCTGGCCTGCTATCCTCTGAATATGCTTCCGGGCTTTCCTCTTGTTCAGGCAAATCACGCCTCGCTTCCCGGTAAGTCTCTGCTGTCTCAAGTACCTCAGCTATTGTGGTTGCACCTTTTTCCTTAATGTGGATTGTGAGGCCCGTCCCACAATCATCAAGTATCTGTTCCTTCATCACCAGTGTCTTGAGGCCTTCAAAATCACGGTCCACTCCGCTAAGTTCTACCCACTTGTTGAAATAGTGATCCAGTCTAACTCCGAACTGTGTGTATGTCTCACCCTGTTCGATTCTCGCCTCGCGAAACTTACGCCTAAAACCTTCTTCAGTCAAATCATATGCCTTTAGTACTGCTTGTTTCACCTTGTCAAAATCCCTCTGATCACCTTTGGGTAAGGTGGAAACAGTGTGTAACGCACGACCTGTCAACAAGGCAGACAGGTTTATTGCCCAGTCATCTTCGGGCCAGCCCTCGTGCTCGGCAACCGATTCAAACCAACTGATATAGGCATCGATCGAATCAGTTTCTTCTCTGAAAAGTGGGAGTTTAAGTCTAGGTGCGCAACTTAATCTGCGACCTACTGACTCAGAACTGGTGTCTATTTCACTACGATTTTCAGATTTTATTCTTTCCAACTCAATTTGTTTGGCTAAAATCTCTGATTCCGCTTCTGCTCTCGCCCTCGATGCAGCAGTTTCAAGTCTAAGTCTCTCGGCCTCAGCGTTTGCTGATTCTGTTTGAAGCCGAAGTTTCTCAGCCTCGACCTCTGAGTTTCTTTTGACAGCGTCGAGCTGTTCCTTTTCAAACTTCCTTCTTTCAGCTCTTTCATCTCTCTCAGTCTTCTGCTGAGTCTCTATGAACTTACGCAGTTCATCTCCTGTATATCCTAGTTTCTCCCCTAAACTCATCAGTTTCTCAATGGGGGTAAAACTTTCTTCAGCCATTTTGTCGTTTTAGCACTACTAAAACAGTTACTCTTATAGACCCGGAAAAGTCAGTAAACAGTTTATCGACCAAACGTTACGAGTACACCAACCAGTGGTAGTGTTCCCAACACAAAGGAGCCTTAATCTTAAACCACAGCTTCTGTGAGAGTTAAGACTAGAACCTCGTTCTTCGTTTCTCGGAATGACCTTTGATTAATACAACCACCCTACACACAAGTCAATACTCAACACTTAAAGAACTAAAGGAAATAATTAGAAGAGCTAATTAAAAATTGCCTCTAGTGGACGCTTCGCCCCAGTACTACTCTAGTACTCACTTTGTTTCCCGCCTGAGACTAATTTGGGCCATGCAATCCTGGCAGGCTCGCCACTTTGTCCAGGACGGGGGAAATCGTGATGGTATTGCTTAAGTGCACTAAGTTGATGTATTATTGGTCAGGCTTAACACACCATGGTTATCGTTGCACTCATACACGCATATGCACACTCATGCGCCCACCAAACATTCACCTCTCTCTGGGAATGGGATGTCACGCATTCGTTTCTCTCCTAACACGACTGAGCACAAGAAATACAATTTCTATGCTACTATAATCAAACATGAAAAATCCAGTTACACAAAATGAACAAATCAACACATAAAAGATCAATACTTCCTAATCCCGGGTTATAATAAAGATGACTTCTTACCTGGCCAGGTTTTCACACACACAACCACGCTTTCACACCACACCACAGTTCTTGAAAAGTCTCTTCACGTCTTCTTCAGCACTGCTTGATGGTGATGCCTTGGTTGACTGGCTCCAGGTTTCAGGACTGGGTCTTCGTGGTCGTCTCTGGGATCTTGACGTAGAACTCTTCTTCTTCGTCTCTTTCACCCACCTCAGGGTTCAATTTCAGTTTGTCTGTCTTCACCCACCTCTGGGCTTCAAACTTAGTTTTCTTCTCTTCCAGCTTGTCTTTCCCTAAGACTTTGCTGTCTCTTCTATCTCCCAGACCACGTTTCTCTCGACCCGTTCTCTGTCCTGCCCACCCTTCTCTCTTCTCTCTCTCTCTCCTCTGCCTTCTCTCTCTCTCTCTCTCTCTCTTGTGGTGTTCTTCACCTTCTCGTTGTTCTCCCTCACTTTATATAGGAATGGAAACAAAGGATTCCCCTTCGGGCCATGCCTTTGTCCATGCTGCTTCTCAAACCCCTAGTTCACAAGTGCTTTGAATTCTCCATTCGCTACATTCTCCACACATCTGCATTTACACACATCCCTACCTAATTGATTAGCAAACAAACACTTGGCACCAGATGGACATCGAAAATTCCCGCCGACTTCGGAGGCCACTTTAACACAGTAATTATCTTAAAGAGGGCTACGATAACAACATCCACGCACGTTCAACTAGCCTGACAATAGAACCAACCCAGTGACCCACGGCAATACCATCCGAACGAGTCCAAGACTCCTGCTCTTCACTGACTGTTTACAAAAGAACCTCAGCTGACTGAGTATTTAGCACTCACTTGGTGCACCGAGGTCCTAGTGGTTATGTTCCTCTCCCCTTTCGCTGTCGGGCAGGTCTGAACTCCTTACTACCTTAGGTGCCATCTGTTACCTGACCGCTTCGTCCTCCTTGACACAGTTCGACCGTGTGCGATGGGTAAGGCATACTTGTTAATGGTTCTATTACCTATTTGTATACTACGTACAACGTCCCTTTTGCCTCTAAGCGTTTAATGCCTTTTGTGAGAGATTTCACGCACTTGACAAATTCCCCCCACTTCAAGACAATGCCCTGCACTGGCTAAAACACATTCAAGGAGCTGAAACTCTCACAATTCTCTCATTTAAAACCAACTCTGATCTAGGCCTCTAATAAGCCTACTTACACCAGAGAACGCACGCAAGATTTACCTTGCAACAAAATTAGAGAAAAATCAATACCATACGCACTAACCAAGCAAATATCAACACAATGTGAAATCTCCACCAGCTCTAAGTCGTGTGGCCATATATAGATAAACATTATGTTTCTCCGGAAATTCTCTCCCTTTCTCTTCATACACGTGGCCCGCAACCAACTACGTCACGCATACACGACACTGCAAAAGACACACGCACCCACAACCCGACTTTTCGCCCGACCATTTTAATTTGGTCTACGGCCCCGTCACACTTTCTTCGCTCCCTAACACACCATGCCATACACCGCGACACGTGCTGCACTGTCTGCAGAAGCGCCTGATATCGCCTAGGATACCGGGCCAGTAGTACTCCCGCGTCACAACCTTTTGTGTGGCCTTCCTACCGAGATGGCCCGAGGCTGACGTCACATGTCTTTCGGACATCACCGCCTTTCTGCGCTGCCTAGGAACGACAACCTGCTTCTTCGTTTTCCCCGAACTCATGTGAGTGAAAGTTCGGTACAATACCCCATCCTTTATCTCAAAACCGATGGTACCCTCCTTAACACGTTTCTTCTGCCTTGTGTGAGCAAAACCAAACAGTTTACTAAGAGAGTAATCGCCCTTTTGTTCCTCCCGTAAGTGAGTGGGGTTAGTCTCACCGGACACGCTCCAATGCTTTCTGGAGTGTGTGACTGCCTGGGGCCTTTCTCTCCCCAGAAATCTTTTCCCTGATTCAACACAGAAATCACGGTCTGGGTCTCCATACCCACGTGCTCCTGGAATGTTTCCAATTACCAGATCATACGGCGGCTTTGGAACAGCCAAAGCCTGTACAACTCCACTATAGAATGGTGTATCAATGAACACCAGGGCCGTTTTGAATTCTGCTACTGTTCCATCTATTTGTCTACACCTCTGCGTTTTACCTGTGAATTGTCCCTCCTTAACCAGGGATTCCTTCACCATTACGCCAGTGCACCCAGAGTCTCTAATGACATTAACCACATTGTCCCCTACTCTGCCTTTGTGCACATCCATGTTATCGCCTGCATCTGTGAACACACAGCACAGTCCAGACAAAAATAACACTGTCATCTTTTTCATCTTTTGCTGCCTGCCTTTCGCTTGGCCTGACCCTCATTGCTGCAGCTTTCTGAGGTCTAAATCAGCAATCTCTAGCCAAGTGTCCTGTCTTATCGCACAAGAAGCAGGTACGTCTATCTACGGCCTTATCCACGTGGGCCTTCACCCTTGTTTGCTCACGTGACGCCGTGGGCCTACGGGCGTGCAATACTGACTCATCGTGTGAGTCATGTGCTGGCCTGCTATCCTCTGAATATGCTTCCGGGCTTTCCTCTTGTTCAGGCAAATCACGCCTCGCTTCCCGGTAAGTCTCTGCTGTCTCAAGTACCTCAGCTATTGTGGTTGCACCTTTTTCCTTAATGTGGATTGTGAGGCCCGTCCCACAATCATCAAGTATCTGTTCCTTCATCACCAGTGTCTTGAGGCCTTCAAAATCACGGTCCACTCTGCTAAGTTCTACCCACTTGTTGAAATAGTGATCCAGTCTAACTCCGAACTGTGTGTATGTCTCACCCTGTTCGATTCTCGCCTCGCGAAACTTACGCCTAAAACCTTCTTCAGTCAAATCATATGCCTTTAGTACTGCTTGTTTCACCTTGTCAAAATCCCTCTGATCACCTTTGGGTAAGGTGGTAACAGTGTGTAACGCACGACCTGTCAACAAGGCAGACAGGTTTATTGCCCAGTCATCTTCGGGCCAGCCCTCGTGCTCGGCAACCGATTCAAACCAACTGATATAGGCATCGATCGAATCAGTTTCTTCTCTGAAAAGTGGGAGTTTAAGTCTAGGTGCGCAACTTAATCTGCGACCTACTGACTCAGAACTGGTGTCTATTTCACTACGATTTTCAGATTTTATTCTTTCCAACTCAATTTGTTTGGCTAAAATCTCTGATTCCGCTTTGCTCTCGCCCTCGATGCAGCAGTTTCAAGTCTAAGTCTCTCGGCCTCAGCGTTTGCTGATTCTGTTTGAAGCCGAAGTTTCTCAGCCTCGACCTCTGAGTTTCTTTTGACAGCGTCGAGCTGTTCCTTTTCAAACTTCCTTCTTTCAGCTCTTTCATCTCTCTCAGTCTTCTGCTGAGTCTCTATGAACTTACGCAGTTCATCTCCTGTATATCCTAGTTTCTCCCCTAAACTCATCAGTTTCTCAATGGGGGTAAAACTTTCTTCAGCCATTTTGTCGTTTTAGCACTACTAAAACAGTTACTCTTATAGACCCGGAAAAGTCAGTAAACAGTTTATCGACCAAACGTTACGAGTACACCAACCAGTGGTAGTGTTCCCAACACAAAGGAGCCTTAATCTTAAACCACAGCTTCTGTGAGAGTTAAGACTAGAACCTCGTTCTTCGTTTCTCGGAATGACCTTTGATTAATACAACCACCCTACACACAAGTCAATACTCAACACTTAAAGAACTAAAGGACATAATTAGAAGAGCTAATTAAAAATTGCCTCTAGTGGACGCTTCGCCCCAGTACTACTCTAGTACTCACTTTGTTTCCCGCCTGAGACTAATTTGGGCCATGCAATCCTGGCAGGCTCGCCACTTTGTCCAGGACGGGGGAAATCGTGATGGTATTGCTTAAGTGCACTAAGTTGATGTATTATTGGTCAGGCTTAACACACCATGGTTATCGTTGCACTCATACCGCATATGCACACTCATGCGCCCACCAAACATTCACCTCTCTCTGGGAATGGGATGTCACGCATTCGTTTCTCTCCTAACACGACTGAGCACAAGAAATACAATTTCTATGCTACTATAATCAAACATGAAAAATCCAGTTACACAAAATGAACAAATCAACACATAAAAGATCAATACTTCCTAATCCCGGGTTATAATAAAGATGACTTCTTACCTGGCCAGGTTTTCACACACACAACCACGCTTTCACACCACACCACAGTTCTTGAAAAGTCTCTTCACGTCTTCTTCAGCACTGCTTGATGGTGATGCCCTTGGTTGACTGGCTCCAGGTTTCAGGACTGGGTCTTCGTGGTCGTCTCTGGGATCTTGACGTAGAACTCTTCTTCTTCGTCTCTTTCACCCACCTCAGGGTTCAATTTCAGTTTGTCTGTCTTCACCCACCTCTGGGCTTCAAACTTAGTTTTCTTCTCTTCCAGCTTGTCTTTCCCTAAGACTTTGCTGTCTCTTCTATCTCCCAGACCACGTTTCTCTCGACCCGTTCTCTGTCCTGCCCACCCTTCTCTCTTCTCTCTCTCTCTCCTCTGCCTTCTCTCTCTCTCTCTCTCTCTCTTGTGGTGTTCTTCACCTTCTCGTTGTTCTCCCTCACTTTATATAGGAATGGAAACAAAGGATTCCCCTTCGGGCCATGCCTTTGTCCATGCTGCTTCTCAAACCCCTAGTTCACAAGTGCTTTGAATTCTCCATTCGCTACATTCTCCACACATCTGCATTTACACACATCCCTACCTAATTGATTAGCAAACAAACACTTGGCACCAGATGGACATCGAAAATTCCCGCCGACTTCGGAGGCCACTTTAACACAGTAATTATCTTAAAGAGGGCTACGATAACAACATCCATGCACGTTCAACTAGCCTGACAATAGAACCAACCCAGTGACCCACGGCAATACCATCCGAACGAGTCCAAGACTCCTGCTCTTCACTGACTGTTTACAAAAGAACCTCAGCTGACTGAGTATTTAGCACTCACTTGGTGCACCGAGGTCCTAGTGGTTATGTTCCTCTCCCCTTTCGCTGTCGGGCAGGTCTGAACTCCTTACTACCTTAGGTGCCATCTGTTACCTGACCGCTTCGTCCTCCTTGACACAGTTCGACCGTGTGCGATGGGTAAGGCATACTTGTTAATGGTTCTATTACCTATTTGTATACTACGTACAACGTCCCTTTTGCCTCTAAGCGTTTAATGCCTTTTGTGAGAGATTTCACGCACTTGACAAATTCCCCCCACTTCAAGACAATGCCCTGCACTGGCTAAAACACATTCAAGGAGCTGAAACTCTCACAATTCTCTCATTTAAACCAACTCTGATCTAGGCCTCTAATAAGCCTACTTACACCAGAGAACGCACGCAAGATTTACCTTGCAACAAAATTAGAGAAAAATCAATACCATAGGCACTAACCAAGCAAATATCAACACAATGTGAAATCTCCACCAGCTCTAAGTCGTGTGGCCATATATAGATAAACATTATGTTTCTCCGGAAATTCTCTCCCTTTCTCTTCATACACGTGGCCCGCAACCAACTACGTCACGCATACACGACACTGCAAAAGACACACGCACCCACAACCCGACTTTTCGCCCGACCATTTTAATTTGGTCTACGGCCCCGTCACACTTTCTTCGCTCCCTAACACACCATGCCATACACCGCGACACGTGCTGCACTGTCTGCAGAAGCGCCTGATATCGCCTAGGATACCGGGCCAGTAGTACTCCCGCGTCACAACCTTTTGTGTGGCCTTCCTACCGAGATGGCCCGAGGCTGACGTCACATGTCTTTCGGACATCACCGCCTTTCTGCGCTGCCTAGGAACGACAACCTGCTTCTTCGTTTTCCCCGAACTCATGTGAGTGAAAGTTCGGTACAATACCCCATCCTTTATCTCAAAACCGATGGTACCCTCCTTAACACGTTTCTTCTGCCTTGTGTGAGCAAAACCAAACAGTTTACTAAGAGAGTAATCGCCCTTTTGTTCCTCCCGTAAGTGAGTGGGGTTAGTCTCACCGGACACGCTCCAATGCTTTCTGGAGTGTGTGACTGCCTGGGGCCTTTCTCTCCCCAGAAATCTTTTCCCTGATTCAACACAGAAATCACGGTCTGGGTCTCCATACCCACGTGCTCCTGGAATGTTTCCAATTACCAGATCATACGGCGGCTTTGGAACAGCCAAAGCCTGTACGACTCCACTATAGAATGGTGTATCAATGAACACCAGGGCCGTTTTGAATTCTGCTACTGTTCCATCTATTTGTCTACACCTCTGCGTTTTACCTGTGAATTGTCCCTCCTTAACCAGGGATTCCTTCACCATTACGCCAGTGCACCCAGAGTCTCTAATGACATTAACCACATTGTCCCCTACTCTGCCTTTGTGCACATCCATGTTATCGCCTGCATCTGTGAACACACAGCACAGTCCAGACAAAATAACACTGTCATCTTTTTCATCTTTTGCTGCCTGCCTTTCGCTTGGCCTGACCCTCATTGCTGCAGCTTTCTGAGGTCTAAATCAGCAATCTCTAGCCAAGTGTCCTGTCTTATCGCACAAGAAGCAGGTACGTCTATCTACGGCCTTATCCACGTGGGCCTTCACCCTTGTTTGCTCACGTGACGCCGTGGGCCTACGGGCGTGCAATACTGACTCATCGTGTGAGTCATGTGCTGGCCTGCTATCCTCTGAATATGCTTCCGGGCTTTCCTCTTGTTCAGGCAAATCACGCCTCGCTTCCCGGTAAGTCTCTGCTGTCTCAAGTACCTCAGCTATTGTGGTTGCACCTTTTTCCTTAATGTGGATTGTGAGGCCCGTCCCACAATCATCAAGTATCTGTTCCTTCATCACCAGTGTCTTGAGGCCTTCAAAATCACGGTCCACTCCGCTAAGTTCTACCCACTTGTTGAAATAGTGATCCAGTCTAACTCCGAACTGTGTGTATGTCTCACCCTGTTCGATTCTCGCCTCGCGAAACTTACGCCTAAAACCTTCTTCAGTCAAATCATATGCCTTTAGTACTGCTTGTTTCACCTTGTCAAAATCCCTCTGATCACCTTTGGGTAAGGTGGAAACAGTGTGTAACGCACGACCTGTCAACAAGGCAGACAGGTTTATTGCCCAGTCATCTTCGGGCCAGCCCTCGTGCTCGGCAACCGATTCAAACCAACTGATATAGGCATCGATCGAATCAGTTTCTTCTCTGAAAAGTGGGAGTTTAAGTCTAGGTGCGCAACTTAATCTGCGACCTACTGACTCAGAACTGGTGTCTATTTCACTACGATTTTCAGATTTTATTCTTTCCAACTCAATTTGTTTGGCTAAAATCTCTGATTCCGCTTCTGCTCTCGCCCTCGATGCAGCAGTTTCAAGTCTAAGTCTCTCGGCCTCAGCGTTTGCTGATTCTGTTTGAAGCCGAAGTTTCTCAGCCTCGACCTCTGAGTTTCTTTTGACAGCGTCGAGCTGTTCCTTTTCAAACTTCCTTCTTTCAGCTCTTTCATCTCTCTCAGTCTTCTGCTGAGTCTCTATGAACTTACGCAGTTCATCTCCTGTATATCCTAGTTTCTCCCCTAAACTCATCAGTTTCTCAATGGGGGTAAAACTTTCTTCAGCCATTTTGTCGTTTTAGCACTACTAAAACAGTTACTCTTATAGACCCGGAAAAGTCAGTAAACAGTTTATCGACCAAACGTTACGAGTACACCAACCAGTGGTAGTGTTCCCAACACAAAGGAGCCTTAATCTTAAACCACAGCTTCTGTGAGAGTTAAGACTAGAACCTCGTTCTTCGTTTCTCGGAATGACCTTTGATTAATACAACCACCCTACACACAAGTCAATACTCAACACTTAAAGAACTAAAGGAAATAATTAGAAGAGCTAATTAAAAATTGCCTCTAGTGGACGCTTCGCCCCAGTACTACTCTAGTACTCACTTTGTTTCCCGCCTGAGACTAATTTGGGCCATGCAATCCTGGCAGGCTCGCCACTTTGTCCAGGACGGGGGAAATCGTGATGGTATTGCTTAAGTGCACTAAGTTGATGTATTATTGGTCAGGCTTAACACACCATGGTTATCGTTGCACTCATACACGCATATGCACACTCATGCGCCCACCAAACATTCACCTCTCTCTGGGAATGGGATGTCACGCATTCGTTTCTCTCCTAACACGACTGAGCACAAGAAATACAATTTCTATGCTACTATAATCAAACATGAAAAATCCAGTTACACAAAATGAACAAATCAACACATAAAAGATCAATACTTCCTAATCCCGGGTTATAATAAAGATGACTTCTTACCTGGCCAGGTTTTCACACACACAACCACGCTTTCACACCACACCACAGTTCTTGAAAAGTCTCTTCACGTCTTCTTCAGCACTGCTTGATGGTGATGCCCTTGGTTGACTGGCTCCAGGTTTCAGGACTGGGTCTTCGTGGTCGTCTCTGGGATCTTGACTAGAACTCTTCTTCTTCGTCTCTTTCACCCACCTCAGGGTTCAATTTCAGTTTGTCTGTCTTCACCCACCTCTGGGCTTCAAACTTAGTTTTCTTCTCTTCCAGCTTGTCTTTCCCTAAGACTTTGCTGTCTCTTCTATCTCCCAGACCACGTTTCT
The DNA here is from genome assembly GCA_033310375.1 of Conus canariensis. Classification (NCBI taxonomy): domain Eukaryota; kingdom Metazoa; phylum Mollusca; class Gastropoda; order Neogastropoda; family Conidae; genus Conus; species Conus canariensis. The sequence goes on from CM065724.1 coordinate 43,687,411, forward strand.
CTCGACCCGTTCTCTGTCCTGCCCACCCTTCTCTCTTCTCTCTCTCTCTCCTCTGCCTTCTCTCTCTCTCTCTCTCTCTCTCTTGTGGTGTTCTTCACCTTCTCGTTGTTCTCCCTCACTTTATATAGGAATGGAAACAAAGGATTCCCCTTCGGGCCATGCCTTTGTCCATGCTGCTTCTCAAACCCCTAGTTCACAAGTGCTTTGAATTCTCCATTCGCTACATTCTCCACACATCTGCATTTACACACATCCCTACCTAATTGATTAGCAAACAAACACTTGGCACCAGATGGACATCGAAAATTCCCGCCGACTTCGGAGGCCACTTTAACACAGTAATTATCTTAAAGAGGGCTACGATAACAACATCCACGCACGTTCAACTAGCCTGACAATAGAACCAACCCAGTGACCCACGGCAATACCATCCGAACGAGTCCAAGACTCCTGCTCTTCACTGACTGTTTACAAAAGAACCTCAGCTGACTGAGTATTTAGCACTCACTTGGTGCACCGAGGTCCTAGTGGTTATGTTCCTCTCCCCTTTCGCTGTCGGGCAGGTCTGAACTCCTTACTACCTTAGGTGCCATCTGTTACCTGACCGCTTCGTCCTCCTTGACACAGTTCGACCGTGTGCGATGGGTAAGGCATACTTGTTAATGGTTCTATTACCTATTTGTATACTACGTACAACGTCCCTTTTGCCTCTAAGCGTTTAATGCCTTTTGTGAGAGGTTTCACGCACTTGACACTACTCTTCAAAAATATTTTAAGTGTGTGTGTGTGTGTGTGTGTGTGTGTGTGTGTGTGTGTGTGTTGGGGGGGGGGGTCCTCTTGCACAATTTTGTAAAAGCATGAAGGAGTTAGGAGGAAGAAACGTTCTAAAATTTTCTATAACCTATTAAAAAGAAAAAAAAAAAAAACAGCTCCAGTCCATAGCTACCATTACTTCCTGTGGTAGACAAAAATGATTTTCCAAGGATGTGTTTGACTTCGGTGGAAGCCTGCACTCCCCGGTGTATCCTTCCATTTATCCTTACTTTGTTGAGTTCTGTCCCTTGCTCATTTCTACCGATGTGACATGCACCGCTGGTGATTAGATCTGTCTCCTTTTTATCTTGCTGACGATTTGTGGCATTCTTAAATTGCTGCTCAAGTTTTTTTTTTTTTTTTTTAAATTCATTTTCATCAATAGTCCAGTATAGCTATGTCTGGTTGTAACTGAAACTTGTACAGTTCTTTTCAGTACACAACCCATCTCCTCGTTAACTGCAGTCTGCTTTGTAAGGAAAAAAAAGAACCGTTCTTCTTCTCCACAACCGTGCTTCTTGTTTGCTGCTGAGATAGGCTGCTCGTTGCTTTGCTGTGTCAAAGGCAGCTGTGCTATAGCCCCCTTCCCTTTGCTTCCATGTGATCACATTGGGTGGATGTCCACTTCCCTCTGGCCGCAATCATTTTCTGTCAGGCAACAAAAAAAAAAGAAAAAAAAAGAAAGAAAGTAGTGAGGTACATGTAACAAGAAGGAGAAAAAAAAGAGAAGAAAACAGTGAGGTACATGTAATAACTAGAAAGGCATTTGGGAGAGTGCAAAGCTACGGCAAGCAGGGCCGGATCACTTACATCAGAGGAGAGAGGTTCAAAGGGGGATCTGAGGGTTCTACTTCGAAGATCTTGTAAAAGCAGGGAGGACAGGGAGAGGGAGTGGGATTGAGGTTGTGGGGGGGGGGGGGGGCTACGACAGAAGAGGGGATTTCAAAAGGAAGGTCTATGGATCCTCCCAAAAACTTGTACAAAGAGGGGAAGCAGAAGGGGGGAGGGGTCGCCTCTTCAAAGATTTTGTAAAAACAGGGAGGGGGGCGGGCGTGAAGAGAGGAGGGGTTCTCTTTCAAAATTTTGTAAAAGCATAGAGGGGTGAGTATGGGGGCGTCTTAACTATTCAGGATCATTTTCCACAAACAATGCAGTGTGCTTTCGAACCTGGTGCTAAAAATATTTCTACCGGCTGGGGGAGTGGAGCGGGGGGGGGGGGGGGGGGGGGGGGGGGTGGAGGGTGGGGGGGGGGGGGGGCAGATCTGGGGGATCTTCACGTGACAACAATGCCATTTTTGCCAGGTAGGGAAGGGGGGGGAGGAGGATCCGGGCATCCCAGAAGCCCTTCACTCCTCGTCCCCCCCCCCCTACCCCCACCCCACCCACGACGTACCCCCTCGTCCAGCCCTGCAAAATTTGAACTGATCCTTGAATCATCCTTTTAACTGCCTCCGCACCGAGAATCACCAAAATGTAAAACGTTTTGTTCCTGGGTTACATTCATTATTTCTTTCTCCTCCAAGTTTCATGAAAATGAGCAGAAAATCTAAACTCTTGCCAACAGACAATCAGCCAATCAGCAAGCAATCAGACACATGAGGGTGAAAACACGATATCCTTGGCCGAGAAAACAGTGAACCCGACATAAAAACGAAATGGACAAAGACAGGGTTGGAGGTTGTATAATAGTCAAATCATACGCAGCTTAACCCCAGAGACGCAGACTTGTCTTGTAACCGATTTTCATTTTTAAGCCGTGCCTCCAGACCTGCCTGACTTCCCCCTCCCCCCCTCCCCCCCCGACTCATTTCAGTGAAGGTCACAGGGGTGAACGTGCTGATTTAATGAAGAGAAGCCAGCGGGTCTTTAGAGAGACTTGTTCAAACAACGCAGACAGGGTTGGCATTGAAGTGTTTGGGTGAACGTTCAGACTCAATTAAGCTCAAGTCCAGTTTACCGACGTCAAACTATCCGAGGCCGCTCGCGCGCACGTGCTTGCCTCGTTTGGGCTCACTAATGAGTCGTGGTGTCCGACATACTGAGCGTGGGCGTGCGTGCATGTGTTTGTGTCTGCTCCTCCCCGACATGTAGCTTGTTTTTATGTGCGACAATTTAACGGACTGGGATGGACACGTGCTCCGTGGCGTATCTTCCCTCACTGTCACTACTGTGTTTTCTGTCTGAACATGGCCAAGGTCAATCGCCTTTTTCACCGTTGACGGAATGATGATTTGCCCCCCCCCCCCCCTTCTCCCCTCCTCCTTCCCCCCCCCCCCCTCCCCCCTCCCTCCTTTATCCTTGGTAATGATAGCTTGTCTCATGTAAATTCTTTCTAAAACTTTTCTTTGAACCAATCGATGATTTGAGTTTGGAAATGTCGTCGGCGCCTGTTGCAATGTCGGTTAACTGCAGTGCAATACAAAGTCATATGAAGAGCAAGAGTTAAAGAGGTGACAAGAGGGAAGGGGAGATGGAGGACAAAGGAAGGGGGGGGGGGGCGAAAGAAGAAGGAGGGAGGTAGGAGAGAAGGGTAAGAGGATGCTATGTAGGGAGCGAGAGGCAGCAGCTATGGAGCGGTGAACAGAAATTCAGAATTCGTAAGTGATCCAGACCTACGATGGGTATTTCCGGAATATGAATATGAGAGAGAGAGAGAGAGAGAGAGAGAGAGAGAGAGAGAGAGAGAGAGAGAGAGAGAGACAGACAGACAGACAGACAGACAGACAGACAGACAGACAGATGAGAGGGTAAAAATGATCAACAAGCTTATGACATACAGTTTTTGTACCCCCCCCCCCCACCCCTCTCCTCCTCGATGCAAGTATTGCTACTGCCAGTACAACTACTACTATTCCTACCACTGGTAACTCTACTAGGTACAACTATCACCGCTGCTGCTGCTGAGGCCGCTTTTGTTACTACTACTAAGACGAGAATGACAATGGTGACGACAATGACTATGAGTATGTCCACTTCCATTATCACTAGTATAATATACTATATTATAACTACCCCTAATGGAAATCACTCGTTTGGAAGGGGCCGCGCGGCCCGGCCGGGAGGGGGGAGAACAATAAAATCGACTATGGGACGTTCTTTCAATATTTTGAATTTATTATCTCTCTTCTGAGACAAACTGACACGATGTCGGCGTTTTGCTCTTTAAAAGGTGGTTTTAATCAAGAAGCCTAAAACGTATGCCTACAGGATACACTGTTCGAGGCAAAGACAAAATGTATTGTATCTGAGTGGAGTTGCATGAGCCTTTTTTTTTTTTTTTTTTTGTCAAGTCTAGCTCAGCAGTCCCAGATAATATGCAGCCGTGAACATCACACTGAAGTGACATTCAGTGGAAGAAGAGGTCCATTTCAATCATCTCTGGCGTATAAATTCAGAGCAAGAAAGACAACTCAGCAAAGGTGGCTTTTCGATTTTTTTTTTCTTACACGAGAATTGGACTGGCTGTGTGTGCCCTGTCAACACACAGCTCCTTGTCTTATGGAAAAGGAGTTTCATCCCTTCCCGGTGAAGGCAGAACCCGTACATGCCTCTGGGGCTACACGTCTTTCTTTATGGAAGAGAAAACTGCATGCTGTCTAGAGGTCTCGAGCGAAGAATCTACGTATGTAAGACTGCACACTTGTTTTTCGTTTTTCAGACGGATTCTTACCATCTTATACAAAAGCATATGACGATGTCAGGCAGGTTGGTGCCGGGATAAATTATAATGTAAGAAAGCGTAGAGCGTAACCCTGTCACGCAGTCTCAGACCACAAAGAAATTCCGCAGCATCATCTTCATCATCCTCATCCCCATCGATCAGCATAAAAGAAGCCTCAAATTCTACAGCAGTTTATGTTCTGCTGTCACGTGACTCAGTTTCGGTCGCATTTCCATGCCAGTGCCATTGGTATGGTTCTGTCTGGGTCACCGGTATGAGCAATTTCCTGGGGACTGTCGTTGTACGGACGTGGTTGCACCCCTAGAGGAAGAGCGAATTCACGCTGACTCCGCGTCCAAGCATTTGCTGTTATCAGAAGGGAGCATAGTAAGTGGTGTCCTGTGTAAGCCTATATTGAGTCAAAAAAGGCATCACTGAGCAGCACTGAAGTGTACTGCTTCCCATGGATCGCCAGTGTCAGTACTATGGCTGTGAACGGGGCCTGGGCTAGAATGAGCGTCGAGGATGCCATGCCACTGAGGTGGCACGGCAGATCACACACACACACACACACACACCACACACACACACACACACACACACACACACACACCTCACACATGGACACAGACACACACACACCACACACACACGCGCGCGCGCGCGCGCAGCACGCACACACACACACACACACACACACACACACACACACACACAATCCGATGTCACGTAGCATTTCAAAGCCTACACTAGCGGACAAGATCATAGCGTATTTATCAACTGTCGTGAGGCTGCCTGGTGCGAGCTTTCTCCTCGCCACGACTCTTTGTCCAAAACCCATCTTACAACACACACAAGGAACAGACTGAATAAATACTGGGCGGACAACGTAAAGGACTGGACTAATTGCAACAGCTCTGGACCATTACACATGAGCTAGTGATCAAGGGATCGAGGTCTATGGCCTTCCCTGAAACCTCAAGCACTCAACGCTGATGGCATCCTTCCCTAACGTCATGGGACAACGACACATGATCCATGCTTGTTGCTGAGCCATTTCTGCTGTAGAAGCTGCCATGTATGCCACACTTGTGCACGTGGTGGTTAGACTCGAAGCATTCTTTTTTTTTTTTTTTTTTTTTTTTTTTGTCGTTTGTTTTGTTTTGTGTTGTTTAGATCAAGAAAAACATCACAAGGATACATGAATATAAAACTTCATAAAGAACAAATGATCGGATATGAAACACACATGTGCTCTCTCTCTCTCTCTCTCTCTCTCTCTCTTCTCTCTCCAGCTGGAAGCAGAGTCCGCCTTGGAAGGAGGCAGTAAAAGAGAATCTTGAACCTAGCAGATTGATCTAATCGAGTGGGCTATCTATCGGTGCAGGGAATGAACGGGGCGGTGACCCGTCGTGCGGAGATCTATCGGTATGACCTCAAGCAGACGTCACTTAATCAATGTGATAAAGCTTGCGCTACTTGGCAGTACATTCGCCGCACTCAGACTTTCCATCAACAGGAACACTATCGCCGGTCTGTCATCTGCCCTCAGAACGTACTCGCCTTCATTCCCTCTGAGACTGACAAGTCAATTTCCCCCACAGTTCTGGGCTAAAAATAGTAGAATAAGTTTCTTGTATAGTTTACGTATGGGGTGAGGATTCAGATTCTGATTCGCAATGTTTAAAGCCAAGTACGCGCTGACCGCACCCGCAAATACGTGCATGCATGTGTGCGAATGTGTGTGTTTGCATGTGCAAGAGTGTGTACACATATATGTATGCTTATTACATATGGACATAATGTGTGGAATGCTTGTTCTGGGGATGGTAATTTTGAATTTTGAATTGAACTAATGATGATACTGATAACAACAACAATAAAGATAATACTAACAATGATGATGATGATGATGATGATGATGATGATGATGATGATGATGACGACGACGATGATGATGAAAAGAAGAAAGAAAGAAAGGAAGAAAGAGAGAAAGAAAGATGAAAAGAAAGAATTAGAAATAAAGAATTAGTGCTTGATCCCCTACATTCTGACGAAGACACACAATACTGTCCCCGCAGAGGACCAACAGACAAAACACCGCTTCCAGATCTTTCAACCAGTCTTTAAACAACCTTTGCGAGTTCATTACCTGCCAGGCTTTCGATTTTATCTGCAAAGCGAAGGTCCTTGATGGCTCCTCCTCCAGTGCTGACAGCGCTGACATAATCTACAAGTGCATCAGTTACGCTGAGTTGTAGGAATATGTTGACAAGTGTTGGAGATACAAAGCAGCCCTGACGAACTCCAGCTGAAGTATGCAACCACTCTGGACGGAATTACATCAGGTGTGAGTACCGCACTGATCACTTTAGAATATCGATGCTGGACGGGAGTTGATTCTCTCTTGACCTGTATTGAAAGAATTTCTTCATCGTGGTCCATAGCGCCCCCCTGCCAGATCTTTGAAGCGTCTCCTTGAAGGCCATGGAGACGTTCGTGATGGGACTTCATTTGAAGTTGAAGTGTTTTTTTTTTTTTTTTTTGTCTCTTTCTTTCTTTCTTTTTGTCTTTTTCTTTCTTTATGTAAAGGTGAGTGGATGGATAAGGAGGGTAGAAGCAGTAGGAGATGGGGAAGAGAGCGAGCTGACACATCAACTTCAACACCCAACACCAGTTCGTTGGTTCTTTTCTCTTTTATTTCAAATCATGGTTGGATCAAACCAACCATACCAACCACTGAGCTCAGGACAGTATGTGCTGTACGCTATGGCTCCTTGGGTTTCACCTGTTAGGCCTACACGCCAGCCCAAAAATGACAGTTGCTTTTCAGCCCTGCAATGGACCCACGGGCGTAAATATATTGAACAAGTGAACACTCATAGACTAACAGATGCAGCGACCGAATAAACAAACTGACTGACCAGTGGCTACTCGCGTACAAAATAGGCACAAGATCGCACAAGCAACCGAGCAGCATTCAAGTAATTAACTGCCTAATTACTCAGCCAAGTAACCACTTAACCCTTCAGTCGCTCACATGATGAAACAATCGAACAAACAGGTAAAACACTCGTTTGTAAGCAGGTAGCAATCCAGACACACAGAGGAATAATCAAACTACCTTCACTGACAGTATCTTAATCATTTGCACAGGCTGCCACGCGGTTTCATCACTGTGACTTAACCCTATCCTCGCCGGTCAACAAGGGCGATGTTTACAAGCCAGTTTGACTAGTGTTCGAATCACTTAAGGAACCTGCAGGGCGCGCATTCAGCTTTATCCACTAATCAGAATAAAAGACAGCAACGTCTGTAATCTATGTTTTCTGGCATCGTTTTGTTGATTACTAACAATATAATCTGTGACAATACTGAATAACTGTTTCTGATTTCATTCTTATTAAGTGCCAGCACCTGCTTAGCTACAGAGCTACTTGAATAATTTACTGTTGAAATTTGGTATGTCACATTTCCAGTTGATAAGAAAATGGAGTTTGCACAATAAAAATGTAAGAACATAGAACTTTTAACTTCCATTTACTAGTGTTGTTTCACTAAGATAGTAGTCTGTCTGCCCTCACTCTAGATAAAATATACATAGCTAAACCAAAGGCAAAAACCATCAACATACCTTTACATTCACAAACACCTGAATGACAGAACCAGTGTCACAGCCTTCACCACACTCTGCTGAGTGAAGAAATGATCCCAGAGCCAGAACGCTGGGAGTATATAGGCCTTCCACCCCTTTTGAACGAAATCTTTCGAGAAAGTCTCTTGTGGCCTGAGTCACAATGGAGCACTAGAAGCGTCCTAAAGTGCCTAAGATCTGGCCTCGCGGGCTGCTCTTAAACAAACATTCTATCCCCCAGGGCCCGACAACCAACGGGGCCGACCGCCATGTAAGTGGCTGGGTCTGGAGAAGTGCAGAGGAAACAGACCCTTCAAACTCTGTACCTAGGGCAAATACAGCAACGACTCCCACCTGAGGATGTTAACCTCTCTAAAATCTTAAGTCCACCTCAGCAAAGACCACGGGTCCATGGTCTCCCGGGGCTGTCCCCTCGGCCTATACTCAGTCTCCCAGACCAAACCATCCAGACCAGCCATGGTCAAAGAGAGGCTCAAGAGCTCCTCAGCAAAGGCGACACCAATTAAGATGTGGCTGAAGTCCAATGGCTGTCTCTTCAAAACCAGTCTGCCCAGACCAGCCATAGGCAAATTGTCTGCTGAGTGACCAGCTGGCATTCCAGCCTACCAGCTAGGTTGCCCCTCACTGCGATTCTATCCCGCGTTTGAGGGGCTAACCACTACAAACTCTCTGTTCTCAAAGGTTGGGCAGAATCGTACCCTTTCCATTAATATATTTCTCTCTCTCTCTCTTTCTTTCCTTCCTTCTTTCTTCTCCCTAAAAGGCTACGCAAGTTAAAGATTCAGACTCTCCGATGGTTCTTTTGCCTTTATAGAACACAGCCTAGCTTTTCTTCGGCAATAATAGGCTGCTTTTGTCTGTGGTCTACTCAAAATGGTTTACTGGAGCGACAGGCCTATCTTGATGGCATGGTTGATCAAACTGCTAATGTGCCAGGTCTGGAATTGTTGGAGATTTCTGTTTTTTTCTTCGAAGCAAAGGGCTACGACCAGTAGTAACCGAGTCCATGGAATAGGTCACACGCACGCATGCGAGATATTTTGTTGCAGGTGGCTGTTATTTACTGTCTCTTTGCCATGTTTCAAGGGTTCTGCAAGGTTTCTGACTAGCAAGACATTCTCATCGTTAGAGAGTGGCTGTCTATTCAGTCGATGAAGAAGACTAGAGGACTTTCTATGGCCTCTACTCTAATGAGACCACCAGTGTGAAAGGATTATGCATGTCATAATTTGCTGATGATAGCAACTGCTTTTTGCTAACACTCGGTGGGCATAAAGCATTTCGACAATGGACATGGCACTGTGACTCCCTAAACGGTTAGTATTACACCCAGGCAAACTAGATACTTGTGAAAGACCAGAACGGGACTGAAATCAATGGGGCTGAAACCAAGGACATTTTCCAGGTTACATTGATAGTGACTACGATCATTCATGAGCTTTAAAGACAGTTGAAAAACAACAAAAGAGTTACTACTTTACACTCCCTTTAACTACTCACACCAACCTATCCACACACCCCAACACACTCATCGTAGCTTGTGGTCTTTTAGTCTTAAGATCATTTGGCTGGTTGTTAACTTTGCACACACACACACACACACACACACACACACACACACACACACACACACACACACACACGCACGCACATGCATGCATGCACGCACACGCACGCACGCACGCACATACGCACGCACGCACGCACACGCACGCTCGCTCGCACGCTTGCACACTCACATATATCTCCCCCTGACACACTCACACATGATGGTGAAAATGATGATGGTGGAGATGATGTCGATGGATATTTCTGCCACAGGAGAAACAACAATGAAAACGAAGAAAGAATGATCACTTATCTCCTCAAATTGGACATAAAATGGATTGAAACATCCATTTTGCGCCCAATTTGATGTGTGTGTGTGTGTGTGTGTGTGTGTGTGTGTGTGTGTGTGTGTGTGTGTGCGCGCGCGCGCGCGCGCGCGCGTGCGTGCGTGCGTGCGTGCGTGCGTGTGTGTGTGTGTGAGAAAGAGAGAGAGAGAGAGAGAGAGACAGACAGACAGACAGAGACAGACAGAGACAGACAGAATGACAGAATGACAGAGACAGAGAGACAGAAAGACAGAGAAAGAAACAAAGACAAAGATAATGTACGAACAATAATTTGTCTCCTCCAGTTTGGATGTTTGAATCCATTCCGCGCCCAGTTTGAGGAGATAAGTGGTTGTTCCTTCTTCGTTTTCATTGTCTTGAATGTTTGTGTTGTCTGAAGAAGACTAAGGAGATCGAAATGCGCCGTGTTTGTCTTGTAATTTGTTCGTTTTTTTTGTTTGTTTGTTTGTTTGTTTGTTTTCGTTCCGGGGGATAGTAATTTGTCTTTCAAGTTTGTTTCCGTTTCCGCCTGCAGCCACATCACTTTGAAACTATGAGTAATAGAGAGACAGGCGTTATCTTCCCCTGATTCTTTTCACCGGAACAGTTGTGCGTTTCGACGAGGCGAGGTGACAAGAATTCTTGCTTGCTTGGTGAATGTCAGCGTTTATCTTCCCCTGATTCTTTTCACCGGAACAGTTGTGCGTTTCGACGAGGCGAGGTGACAAGAATTCTTGCTTGCTTGGTGAATATCAGCGTTTCATAGCACATCCCAGTTGGGAACAGGGCTCGGTAAGGGCTCAGTTTGCTAGCTATCCAGGGCCTCTCTAGCGTGTGACGGAAAATGGCTGCCAGTTGTAACGTCCTGTGACAGGCACACGAAAAGTAGGCTAGTAGGCCTAACATTCTCTGATTGGAACTTGAAAACGATCAACTCCGACACTTCGACGACTTCCCTGCGAGATGGCATAGCAGCGAACACCAAGTGACAGGTGGCAGCTCTCTTCCTTAGGGGCACTGACGTGAGAGGTCAGTGTCAGACGGCGCAGCGAACCTTGCAGCCGTATGGGTGACGGCGTGTCTAGCCTGTGTCGCCGTGGGACAGCTCCTGGAGACGTGGGTGATCGGCGATGGAGCGCTGCCTGACTGCGATACCGTGGCCTAAGATACCATGCTCTTGATGGTCGTACATCGGGGCGCTCCTCTCGGGATTAGGCTAAAAAAAAAAAAAAAAAAAATGCCCTCTTGGCCGTAGTCTGTGGGGACCATTGAGGGGACTCATGCAGCGCTCCAGCTACTTTCATCCAGCTGCCTCTTTCTTTTTTCGTTCTTAGCTGTCCACATTCAACCAGTTGAAGATCTCTCTTTCATGCAGCTTCACGCGGCACATGACGATTGCCACCCGAGCATGAAGAAGGCCGCCTGGTGGCCCTGGAGACAGACCTTTTGAGGGGTAAAGAGGCAAAGGAAACCGACACCCGCCGTCGGCCGAGCAACACCACGCAGTGAACCGAAGTTCACGTGGAACCAGAGCTGGTAGAGCGACAGACGACAGCCTCCACAATGAACCGGTCACTATCGCTAACAACTGCCACGAAATATGCAGACTGCAGTCTGCAAGTCAGCTATATCTGGTCTCTAAGGGCCTCCGGCCAATAGGACGTTACACTCACGTTCACCCATTGACGATGACGCTGACCCATCGACATCAGGAATACCTTGAAGAAGCAGTCACATTGTCCATTTGAATTTTTGTCTTGAGCTCGTTTCTTACACGCTTCTCTCATCTGTCGCCGTGAGAATGAACTGACCACTATACCAATTCTCGCGCCTGTGAAACTGGACTCTGGTCTCTGTCAGAATTATAATCCCCAATAAATGGTTAAAATAGTTGTCACATTCGACATTTTGGAGGCTTCTTGAGATTTCGCAGGGTTTTGTAAGCCTTTGCAGGCTTTTGTAAGATTACGTGGATTTTTTTTCGGTTAAATAACACCACCAGAAGTAACGCCGGCGTGGATTTTGCATTAGAGATGGGAGCGGTGACGATAATTTGCATTAGATATAGGAACTGTCATGAGAAAATCTGAATCTCTAACAACGGAGTGCATTAACCTGACAATACCAGCACTAAATACTGATCCTGATCCAAATCCTGACAAAATCCAGCACTTAAAAACAACACCTGGTAGACCTATATTGTGTTCGCAGTCTGGAATGGAGAGGGGGAGGGGGAAAGGGCATGGAGTTGTCTTCTCCTTACTCTATCCTTAAAGAGGAGAGAAAAAAAAAAAAAAAACGTCAGCCGGAACATCGATGAGAAAACCAGAAAACTCTCCAGCTCAAAAATGCGTGACCCAATGCCCACCCCCAACCTGACCTGAATCCACACTGACTTACCCAACTCCTTACTGTACAAAACAGTATTTAAAAAGAATAAACAAAATTACTGATTTTGTGCACCTGCAGTGAGAGAAGAGGAGAAGCGAGAGTAGGCTAATTGAGTTGTCTTCCCCTTTCGCCAGCGTTTAAGAAAAGAACTTCCGGACCTGGACCTGAAGCAACAAAATGGGTGACGAAAACGTATTTCTCACATTGCCTTCGTTTTTCAAAGTGAAGGAGATGAATGATACGTATCTTACAGGAACAGTCGACAATGACGAACAATTGGAGGAGGTTATGGAAAGATACAATCGTAGTAGCGTGGTGTCATTTGTTCAATGGTGAGCCAGTGTCACTCAGTATTGATGAAATGTTATGTTCATGTTGAATGGGGAAGGGAAGTCAGTAGAAATAGAATTGAAATTGTATGGCATGAATTTATTTTGGTGCATTCTGCCCGTACTTTCACTTTCGGTATATCACTGAAAGAGATTCTCAATGTGAAATTTAATGCCTATTTTTTTCGTTTTTAAGAAGGGGGGGCTTAGAATTAGGACTTTGCCCAAATTTTTACTGGTGATTGGTTTCATAGTTTACGTGTGTAAATCAGTGATTGAAAAATGAATATGCTTCGCAAAAAAAACAACAACAAAAAAAACCAAAAAAACAACAACAACAACAACAACAACAACAAAAACAGTAAAACGGGAAAAGCTAAATTTGATGCATTGTAATTGTGCACGAGCCACAAGTCTCGTTTTTGTAAATTCCCATTAACAGTGAAAAAAAAGAAGAAGAAAATTACATATTGATGGAAAGAAGCAGACCACATAATTCTGTGAGCCTCTTTCCATTATCATGTTGTCTTCTCTTGCCATGGTGAAGAGGGATATATTCCTGGGACATCATGAAGGCAAAGGATGATCATCCAGAATGATCATCCTCAAGATCGTGGGCACCAAAGGAAAGAAGAAGAAGAAAGAAGGAATTAACTATGGAAAATGGTGTTGGGTTTTGTTTTTGTTTTGTGGTTTTGTTTTGTTCCTTAAACCTATGAAATTGAACAGACATATTCTGTCAAAAACAAAAATCAAAACAGAACTTTGCAGTATACTGGTTCAGAATGTTATCACCACAATGCATCCAGGCCAAGGCAGTCCTAATTATTATACTAAAGTTTACACTCTGTGGGGAAAAAGTCCATCGATCAGTCACTTTCTGTTTTCAGTCTCATTCCTTTTTATTCATGCTGCCTTTTATGAACAAAACTGAAATATTGCTAAAGCATTTTCAGGTTTTGTGTTGCATTCGTGATCAGTATATTAATATTAAGAAAGCAAAGGAAAAACGATTCCTAGTGTGTGACTGCAAGGAGGAGAGAATCTGCAGGTGTTATGTTTTGATTCAGTGACAGTTTGGGTGCTACCCTCACAAGTTTTCTTTGTATGTTGCAAGCTATTCGCAGACTGGATTTTGTTTTCTGGTGTAAAATATCTTATCTAAGCAGTTGTCATACTCAAAGTTGGATGAATTTTCTTGTCTTCTGACATCTTCAGTGCAAGAAAGATTGCATGTATCATTGTATGTCACTCTGTGTCACTGTGTGTGTGTGTGCGCGCGCATGCATGTGTGTATGCGCGCACGCACATGTGTGTGTGTGTGTGAGTGTGTGAATGGGCAGATGGGTGGTGTGTACGTGTTTTCGTTTTGTTTTGTTTTGTTTTTCTCTTTCACACTTGCAGTGTATGGCTAAACAGTGTATGGCTAAAAAAAGGAAAATCTGCCATTTATGTTGTAAGCTCTACATTTTTTTTTTTCATTTTTTAATACTGTGATTATAAACAACTGATTTGTGTTTTTGTATTTCTTTCAGATCATGCTGAATGGTTTTAATGTGAGTCAGACTTGACTCATTATTTACATTGTACTCTCATAAAATGCGTTGATCAGCGTTTCCTGGTTGCCAGATCTATCTGTTGAGAAAATCTGGGACTTTCTTGAGCAGTGGTTGAGATGTATTTTTGCTTAGATTTACGTCAAACATTTGAAGCTGATTCGCATGATTTCCTTCATTAGTATCAGCTTCTTTTGCACAAGATGGCTTCAGCTACGTTTGGTTAAACTCCTGAGTAAAGAGCATGTTGATCTTTGTTCCTTTAGTCAGATTGCTGGTTGTTTATTAGTGGAACATGTTAAAAAGCTATTTGAAATTTGACATTGATACCTTTTGCTTAGTTGAAAAATTTCTTGCGCTATGTTACCAGTTGTTTCTATGGAGTTCGGATTTTTCCAGAGCTTGGTTTGGGCCCAGTTTGGTTTCTTCTCTACAGTAACCTTCACAATAACACTATAGCAGCCTCAGTCGAATGTCCTTGATCACAAAACTTTTCACTGAAGTTACAAGTTAACATTTCTTTTTTTTTTCTTCATGAATCTGTATGGTGTTAATAATAATTTTTGTGTGTCATGTGCAGGGGACCTGTTAAGAAGGATGGCGAGGACAGTCGTATAGTGTGGCTGAAGTCATTGGACCATGGGCAAGATGGAAAGGTTATTCCAGGACTGTTGATTGGCAAGATGGAAAAAAAGTGCATACATGCCATTCCACCAAGGAATAAGAGCCGTATCAAAAAGGAGGTATATAATTTTGCTCAATAATGATTATTCTCAGTGCTGTATTTTCATGTGGTCATGTCACTGAGTTGGGGTTTAATGTTAATGTGATGTGTAGTGGAAATGAAGGAAGTGTCTGGCAGTAAAATTGTAAACTGCATACAGTAGAAACCGGAGAAAATACCATCAGAGTTTTCATAAATGTATCCAAAGAGTGTGAACACTTTTATAAAAGGTCTCGCTATTTGAGTGGTAGGCTGACTGATCTCATGAAAGAAATTGACTGACCTTTTGGCTGAAGAACTTTAGGAAGTCTGTACAAATGTTGACGTGAGAAAAGAAAAGTCGCCTTTCATCTGTCATTCACTGCCGGAGCTGAAACGTGTGGTGTTCGGATAGAGATATCATTAAAAATATTTCCTCACACTCATTTTGCACATCTTTATCATACAAACCATACTTTTTGTCCTCACCAGTAAAATTAATCTGGCTTTCGTACATGTAGGCAAGCAATTAAAATTCAACAGTGTCAGTCTTATACAACAGACGGTACAGCACCTATGAAATCTGACATGCACATATCTTAATGCACACACACACACAAACGCACTCACTCACACACACACACACACACACACACACACACACACACACACACAACACACACACACACACACAAGGGCAAGCACTTGCATGCATGCTCATAGCTCATACACATACGCAGGCATGCGTACACACACACACACACAAATACACACAAGCGCAGATATGCTCAGGCACTTGTATACACACTCTCTCTCTCACACACACACACACACCAACCGACTATTCAATTTATGTTGTTTATAACCCAGCCAGCTATGAGGGGCCATTTTAGAGCAGTCTCACACACATGCATGCATACATTCATGCTTGTACATGACAATGTGTGCACATGAACAGGTTAGCATGCACACGCACGTACGCACACAGGCACACACACATGCATAGGAACACAAACACATATACACACTGTTCATTTTTATAGCCTAGACGACCACAAGGGACCATATCAGGGATGTCACCCATACACACATACACACACACACACACACACTCACACGTACATACACACACACGCACACACACAGAGCACACGCATGCACATGCTTGCATTCACACTCACGCAGGCACGCAGACAGAAGAGAATTACATCACAGTGGAAATGGACGGGTGCTGGGTTTACTTCGTCGAGTTGTGAACATGACATCTTTTAGAGTGGAGAGACTAAAACCCTTAAAAGAAAATTAAGTGCTTTGCTTTTGAATAGGGTTACAGACAGTTAACCCCTTCCTGGCCTGGCATCACAGTGTACTAGTTCTTCTACAGGCAGGCAGACTGTCATTCAGCATGCAAGGACTTAGGCAGGATGGCTGGGAAAGGGTTAGAACATCAAGAGACCTGATTTTTTAAGGATCTCTGGAGATCATTGTCAAGGTGTTCAGTTGGGTCATTTTCCTGGAAACCATTGCATTGGCACGTGATCTGTTGGAGTATGATCTGGATTGCTCTTTGTTGAAAAAACTTTGTATGATTTGTAGAATGTGATTGCTTGTTTGCAGAATGCAGAGTGCTTTCACGACCATGATTACGAAAAGAGGCCGGGACTATGTCATGCCAAGATTACAATCCGCAGAGTGGCTTTGTAAGTTAAAGACAGCATTATTTCTTTAACATTGTGTCCTGTGCTTTTTGGTGATCATGTGGCAGGATTAGATTAATTTAGTTGTAAAAAACAAAGACTTTGTTGGTGTTTTTTGCCGAGTGCTATGTGTCCTGTGTGCCTGTGTTTTTTGTTCTGCTGATTCGTTTGTATTTTCACTTGTTTAATGTTGATTTTCTCTGTGTATGTGTGTTTTATTTGTTTTGGTGTATCATGCACGAAAGATACTCAGAAATCGGTACTCCTTACAACATAAGAGAAGTGATAAAGAACAATCACATGCAAGGCAACTCAGTCTCATAATTATGTATTTTCTCACACATATGTTCTGTGAAGTAATTTGAGTATGGTATGTATACTTTCAATGACAAAGTATTCAAAGGGACACTCAAACTCAAAGGAATTAAAAACACACATGACATAACTTTTAAAGTTCATTGAGACCTGCTTGTTCTTGTTTCACATTCATTATTGCACTACCATATAAGTTGTTGAATTTCTTATTTCTGGGCAAATTTGAATATTTTTTCAATAAAGGATAACTGCAGAAGCTTCCATTTAAACGATTACATGGTTTTGCTGTTAAGAAAGAGTAGATGCTGAACATTTATATTCCACCTTTTTGTGTGGTTGACAGATTTGTTATTTACAGAATTTTCTGTTCATTCCATTTTAAAATATCCTTGAAAGAAAAAGATTAATCAACAAGATCGAAAATTTATAAGAATAGCGTTTAAGCATCTTTTGTGCTTAGACACTAAAGAAACTTGTGAAGGCAGCTGTACAAAAATATTTTCAAAAGTTTTAGGGGGTAGGCCCAGAACCAGTTGTGGGATTGAGTAGGTTCTCCAGATTTTTTTCTCCTGAAGGGGAAAACAGTGTTCACTCTTTATCTTTTGCAGTATGTTACTGACCAATGGTATTTGGCCGAAGTAATCAGTTGTACTTTGTTTTGCATGTCAGTCTGTGCCCTTCTTACTTGGGGCATGCAGCCATTGGATATTTTGTAGTGTAATCAAACGTAATTATGCATAATGTCATCACAATTTTAGTGAACAGTTGTAGTCTGAAATACTGATTATGCTTTTCAGAGTTCAGATACAAAAATATATTCGTACTCAAACTTATTCTGCTGTAAATAGATAATTAAATAAAGCATCATCAGCTGAGCATGTACAGGTATGATGGTACAACTTTTCTGTCAAAATACAGACCGATAAATGTAATTAGCAACACCACACACATTTCTGTGTTAGTATATGATTTCCTAGTGTTACTGTTATTGTTATTAAGGCCCCCAGGTCTTGTCTGTGAGTGATGAATAGTTAAGTTAGCTATTCAGATTTACTATTCCTGTTGTGATCTTGCTTGCTGTGTATGTTATGTCACTTATCCAGTCATTTTCCACTTATAATCTCCTTAACCATTTCAACCTGGGGCATATGAGGTATATGTGGAGTCTGGGTTCAAATCAGTCTTATCCGCCCCTCAACAAAAAGAGTAAAGGGGGAGTAGTTTGAAGTAATTTCTGTTTTGTGTCTTGCTACCTTGTGTGAGCCAAATTCAAGTGGTTTGGCTAGGTTTTTGATAGGTGTGTATGTGTGTGTGTGTGTGTGTGTGTGTGTGTGTGGTGTGTGTGTGTGTGTGTGTGTGTTTTTAACAACAATGAGCCAACAAAGTAAGTTTGATGATTAAGATATCAGCTGGGTTCGGCTTGCATAGCATACAGAATTATAAATGCTGTAAAAAATAACAGAAGACCAGACAAGTTTCATACTACAGAAGTATGTTGGTGGTATCCTTAGATCTTTTTATACTTAGTACAGTATTTAGATAAGAAAGATCTCTGTGGTCTGCTCATTTCAGTTGGCTGTGGAAAGGCTTGCTCTGTTGGAATTACATGAAATAAGTTCCAAGAGCCATTTGGATTGAGAAAGAAATGTAAGTGGGTGACTGCTTTTTACAAAGATATGAATGGACAAAGATCCCAGTGTTTTCAAGCAAAGAGGGAATGTCACTAAGGAGTTTTGTCATTACCTGTTTTTTCTTTGTGTTTAGAAATTATGTATACTAGAATGCAAAGTAAGGAAAGTGAAAATAATCAAGGGTATAAATATAGGTGATACTGTGTTTAAGATTAATCAGTTCACAGACAACACTGGCTTCGCCATTTAATGGAGATTGAATGTTGTATGAAAACGTGTTTGAATACCAATGGAAAGATCAGTTTGAAAACATATTAGGACCAAGCTGAATTATGGGAAAAACAATGAGGTTAGAAAGTTCAAAGAAAAGTACTCAATGGCAAAATATTTACTACACAAGAAAATGGAGTGGAATCCCTGTAGATTCTAAATAAGGGCTATGGTGTACACACACAGCTTGTCGTACAGCTGGAAATGAATACAGGAACCAGCTTTCTTGAGATACACTACAGGTGTTATTCTAGGCACGGCTTAAAAGAATGCAAACACTCTTAGAATAGCAGTGACAGAATATTTGCTTTTTTTTCTCCAAACTTATTCACTTGTGGATCCTTTGACTTTATTCAAATGGTAGTCAAATAGGTAACATAATGGCAAATGTGTTACAAGCTCTTGTGGGTAAATGGAAATGATGACATTAGAAGACACCATTCTCTCCATAATGTTTGTTTTTTAAAAAAGGGGACATAGGTATCCCAAAAGCTATAAAGTGTGTATGTAAACTTAAAAATTTTATGGATTCTGAAATTACTATCAAAATCAAAACATGGAAAAAAGATATCTCAGTAACCTGAAATATAGTTCATAGATAATTTTGGGTGAGAAAGATTCGCAACAAATAGTGTTCGTCCAGTTTGGAGAGACCTTTATTACATAGAATACTAACCCCTTATCAATGTGTGGATGTCAAAAAAAAAAGAAGGAAATATTGACTGAACCTTTGTTGGGCAGAAAATGACGTCTTTGTACTTAAAAGATTTGATTTATGAACATTGCAAGTTCTTAAAGTATGAATTGTTCATACACACATAATAGAAGTAACCTTCGTGAAATGTGTAGCTTGTAATGAATCCATTGAACACAATATGAATATGAAAATGTCCACCTACCCAGTCCTCTCCATTGCCAGATCAGGTATGTGTGTGTGCATGTATATGTGGCACTGTGTGTGTGTGTGTGTGTGTGTGTGTGTGTGTGTGTGTGTGTGTGTGTGTGTGTGTTTATGACAATGCGTTTTTGTGTTCAACTCTTAATCTCATGCTCCTTTTACTCCCCTCACCCTCGGTCTTCCTGTCCTCCTCTCTGTTCTGCATTCTAGCCTTCTTAGTTGTTTTATCGACTAGTATGTTACTTAGAATAGTGGTGAGCTTCTGCTGACTTGTTTCATCAGATTTTCTGTAGTTGCTAATGCTCGATTTTTTCTTAGGTTGTCACTTTCCTAGTTGTGTTGCGGTTTTCTTTTTGTCCGCCTAATGCTCTGTGTGTGTGTGTGTGTGTGTGTGTGTGTGTGTGTGTGTGTGTGTGTGTGTGTGATTTTTGTTACAGTTACAGGGATTTTGCAATGGACAGCAACAGCGCCAAGCGTCACAGGAGAGAGACAATGGCAGATCTGAAAGTAGCGCTTGCCAGCAACAAGGTTACAAAGGAAACTATTATACGTATAATGCTTCCCATGCCAGCTGCTCACAGTAACCATAACTTCGTTGTGGATAATGATTGTTGGACTTTCAGACACGTGGACCAAGGGGTCAAGAACAAACTCTACGAATATGTACGCCTTGGTCATACATCAGCAACTGTGGTCCAGTCCATGCTTCGGCAGTATGTCCAAGATCGTGGTCGATTTGATGAGGGACTTAGACCTGCTGCATCAGATAAAAAATACTACCCGTCAAAAAGCACAATTGAGTTCCATGTCCGCCAAGCTTTGAAAAGAAGCCGGCACGTGGAGGAAGTCCAGGACAATCCTACAGTGCCAATGTCACAGTCAACCCAAGATGACTCGGGGACTGAGGAGTTCCCTATGACGTGGGAGGAGGACATTGACAGAAAATCTGCACTGGATAAAATGTGTCAGGTATGTGTGCATGTGTAAGAGTGTCTGACACTGAGAATGTGTATGTGAGAAAGAGAGAGAGAGAGAGTGTGTGTGTGTGTGTGTGTGTGTGTGTGTGTGTTGTGTGTGTGTGTGTGTGTGAGTACACATGGCCTGTTCTTTGAAATATGTCGATAGAGGGGTCATTTGAGTTAAGTCGTTCAAATGTTTTAATGGAAATTACGTTTTCCTGTATACCAAATTTGTGTTGACTCTGCTGACAAGTAACGCATTAAAACAATAAAAGTGGACTTTGATGCTGCATTATCCATCTAATTAGGTATTATTCATTCGTGTTGGTGGAATTGTGACATGGTTTTTAATGGCACAGTGTTCTTCTGCAGGATGATTATACCTATCAAGCATCATCAAGCGAAAATGATAAATTATTGAAGACATTCTGATTAACCCAGAAGCTTGTGAAAATCTCATAGGCATGCATTATCATGAAAAGAGATGCTGGGGAAAAAGAATCTGGGTGGTTTCAGCCTGTTAGCTCATCATGCAGAAACATCACAACACAAGATACTACATTTGTTTGTGTCATGATAAAGGATACAGGAGGTAAAGAAACTTACAAGCAATGGGCAAGTTCTGTAGGAGACTTGGTTTTCTCATATTTCATTGAGATTCATGCTGATTTTTAGGAAAAATGGAGTGCAGTGAAATATTTTAATTTTAGATTCTATGGGGTTTTTTTTTAATTTTATTATTCATTTGTTGATCAGTGTTATAAAGGAGAAACAAGAGAAAAAAAAAAAGAAAAGAAAAAATTTCCAGAGCTGATTCTGTGAGTTTTACACAGAGAATGGGTAGATACATATATTCAAAAGTTTCATTCTCTGTGCGGGACTTCGAGATGATGACAAGCATGCAGGTGCATGTACCATGTTTTGGTTTCAGTGATTCTGATCTTTACTCCAGCTATTACGAGTTTTACTATTTGTCAAAAACTGGAGTTTTACTTTTTGTCACGGACTTATTTTCAAGACTTTCGTTGGTAAATCATGGTATCTGAGTAGATTTCCCAGAAAGGTTAGTTTCCTTTTGTGTTATGTTCCAGAAAATTGCTATTTTCTTTATATTACGCATACAGAGAGCCATTGCAATAAACAATAAGAAAACAAAAGTCCATGCTGCAAACACCACATAGTTTTTATATGATCTGCTGTCTGTGAGTGTGAGCAAATAATACAATGTTTATATGTATGTGTGTGTGTGTGTGTGTGTGTGTTGTGTGTGTGTGTGTTATACATGGAGAAAGAGAGATATATTATGATCTTGACATTTCTCGTTGCATTTGACCAGGTTCCATATTGCTGTTACCATGCATACAAAACTTCTGTGCCCTGCACCCAAACTATAATAGGAAAGCTAAAGTTCTATGCAGAACTTTCTGTATGGAAATAAAACAGGCAAGAGTGTTACTGAAAACAAGGCAAAATACAATGAACACACAAAACAACGTGTAATGTGACACAGATTTACTCTTCAGTATGAAATGGACAAGTGAATATTCGACAAATATGTCTTCTTTATTTGTTTCGAACAACACACATAAAAAAGCATAGAAAACTACTTCCAAGATAGTGGTCAGCATGAAAGTTCCCAACAATGAATTCTTTATTGTGTTTGGAAAAGATATTTTCCAAATCTGGATGATTTAGAGGATTTGTCTGTATGTCTGTCTGCCTGTCTCTGTCTGTCTGTCTCTCTCCCCCTCCCCCCTTCCTCACACGCACACACACACAGAGTCTTACCTGTTTATTTAGCAAACAATGTTTGCTTTTTTTAATTTCTTTTTGCAGGGGACAGAGGATAAATTGCCATATACCTTTGATGTTGGCACCCAGGCATATGACAGCCAGATGGAAGAAGATCCTCGGGAGAGAGAAAAACCTGATTTGGAGCAAATCTCTAGTACTCTTAACAAGGCATGGGAGATTATCCGCTCTACTCTCCCATTCTCAATGATAGATTCAGTGACGACGAAGTCTGAGAACAAAGTGAGGACCTCTTCTGGTGTCAAGGTATCACATCAGGACCATTTGCGAAACTCCTCAGTGTTCTGTTCATCAGAGGTGTTGGAGTTTAAGGGAGCATTCAATTCCATGTTGACACGTCAAGAATATAAAGTGACTGGATGCCCGTCAGTGGAGGGGGCCTGTCCCCGTGACTTGCCGGTGATCTCGTCCACTATATGTCCTTTTAGATCAGAAACGGACCAACCACCTCCACATGTTTTTGGCAAGCCAACGAGCCTGCAGGTGAAGAGTGACGAGCTCAGTTGTTTAGGATCAGTGTTGGATGATCAGGTGACGGTGGCCTCCTTTCTGAAACTAGCATCACAGACCTCTGCAAGGTTGCTTGAGAAGAATGTGATAACAGCAAGTGATCGGAACAATCTCCGCATCTTATCTCAGGCAGCGGCGCAAGCTTCCTCTGCAGCACTCCAGTCCTCTCTGAAGGGGGTAGCCTGCTACAACCTTCTGAAGAGGGATGCCCTCCTTTGTAACGCAGACTTGCCCCCACAAGCCAAGGCTGCCCTGAGGCAAGCCCCTCTTGGTTCATCTCTGCCGTTTGGAGGCAGTGCCTGTGACGTGGAGAAAGTGGGAGTTGACTCTGAAAAAGCTAATGCTCCTGTGCACCCCCCTGTTTCCTTTTGTCCCTCAGCAGTTGTTGTTTACACACGGTCTCAGGGAGGCTCTACCAAACTACTGAAGCAAGAATTTGTATATCAGTCCTGATGAAAACTGTGCTTGCCTTGTGTGTCTGATTCCGACAATGTGATTCTGATTTCATGGAAGGACTGTCGACTGAAGGAGTCCTGAAAATTGCCATTGGTTCTTTGAGAGAATGAAGCTGTTTGCCCCTGCCTGTTTGTTTTGTTTGTTTTTCTCACTGTATCCTCTTCAGAAAGAAGAGGTGGGATATGATTTCATGATGATGTCTCATGTTGCCAGTTGTTACTGAACTGCTTTCCCCCTGTCACTTGTCCCACTGTTGGTTTGCTTCACATGGTAGAGATTCTCTGCTTGTGATGTCTTTTGGTTTTTGTTTTGTTGTTGTACATCCGCTAAGGACGCTGTATTTTCAATCATGTCTGTTGGTTTGGCTGTCTGGAAGCAAGATTATGCAGAAAAGTACAGAATCAGTTTCATTGAACCTTGAAGGAATATGGTCCAAGGATGAACCCATTATGTTTTGGTGCAGAGACAAGTCGTTTAGTCCATTGTCAGCAGTGTACTGTTTGGTCCATCGTCAGCAGTGGTCTGTTTGGTCCATCGTCAGCAGTGTTCTGTTTGGTCCATTGTCAGCAGTGTACTGTTTGGTCCATCGTCAGCAGTGGTCTGTTTGGTCCATCGTCAGCAGTGGTCTGTTTGGTCCATCGTCAGCAGTGGTCTGTTTGGTCCATTGTCAGCAGTGTACTGTTTGGTCCATCGTCAGCAGTGGACTGTTTGGTCCATCGTCAGCAGTGGTCTGTTTGGTCCATCGTCAGCAGTGGTCTGTTTGGTCCATCGTCAGCGGTGGTCTGTTTGGTCCATCGTCAGCGGTGGTCTGTTTGGTCCATTGTCAGCAGTGTTCTGTTTGGTCCATTGTCAGCAGTGTTCTGTTTGGTCCATCGTCAGCAGAGTCTGTTTGGTCCACGTCAGCTGGTGTTTGGTCCATCGTCAGCAGTGGTCTGTTTGGTCCATGTCAGCAGTGGTCTGTTTGGTCCATTGTCAGCAGTTTTCTATTACTTTATGTCTGTCTGCCTGCCTGTGATTTTGTTTTGTGCGATTTTTCTTCTGTGACTGTTTGCGTCTTTCGTGTATTTTTAACTTTGCCTGCAGACTTGAGACCAGGTATCTAATAGTATGGGAACGCTGGGCTCAGAAATCTCTTGCTTTTGTGATAGAATGATGGCACACATACACACACACAGACACACACACAATCACACACACGCACACATTCAAACACACGCACACACACACACAAACACTCACACACATTCAACACACACACACAACACACACACACACACACACACACACACACACAACCTCTCTCTCTCTCTCTCTCTCTCTCTCTCACTCACGTGCACTCTCTCTCTCTCTCTCTCTTGTGCATGCATGTACACACTCAACCATGCCCACAGACACACACACACTTACACACCCACCACATGAATTGACACAAACATGCATGCACAAAACAAGTGTAACGCAAGCATAGCCAAAACTTACATGCACCACATTCACATGGCGGATGCACATCATGAGCAGTGTAGTAATAAAGAGAAAATTTACAATATTAAGAATAGTGATACCAATTGGTGTTTAAACATTTTGGCTTGAGTCTGTATAGCTGTAAAGGACTTTATTGGTTTTTCTCCACTAGCCCACCCTCTGCCCCCCAGCCCGCCCTTAAATTTTACTTTCACTTGCACAGCAGATGTCTCAAAAAGTCTTGCCAGCGTTTATCGTTCTACTGCCTGTGACCTGTAGGCTCTTTTAACTGCAAAGAAGATGAGAACACTGACATTTAGAATAGACTAAGTATTCACATACACACACACTACACATGTGGATTACACACACACTCACACACTCATACATCATGTACACACACACACACACACACACACACACACACACACACACACACACACACACACACACAGGCACACACAGAAATATTGTGACCACATGCACTCTTTTTGCTATGACAATTATGAGTGACTTTTTCTGATAAAATTGTTAAAATAACTCTGGAAGGTCACATTCAACCCAGAGTGAGAGTCTTGAAGGTGCTTTTTTGAATTCCAGAAACATGATGGCATATGTACATGTATCTGTATCATGTTATTTTTCTATTTTTTTATTTATTCATCAACATTGTTTTTGGTATTATAATTTTGTACTGCAGTGAGCAATTCTTCAGCTTTATACCTGAGTTTTTTCTTTCAAACACATAAATAGCATGGAATGCGAAAGATATAAGTTAGGTGAGTGCTCATGTGGTATACATGTGGCCATATTTCGGGCTGAATGTGTTGCGCGACTCGGGGCAGATGAACTTGACTGGCTTGCTGTCCCCTCTTCATCATGTAGCATTTATCTCCCTTGCACTACCTTCACTCTGAATTATTTTTCATTGCTCCCAGTCATTTGATTCTGTAGTAAGAAGCATTGCTAAAAATGCATATATGCAAGTATCATCATTTGATAATGGTTAAGATTACTTGCTTTTACTGTTGGATTGAGTGTGATATCTTAATCTAAGTTTTCATTATGTAGATGGTTAACAGTACTCTACTTCTGTTTCTTGAATTCAGTACAGAGGGTTACTCTTTATTAGCTGAGTACTGCACTAGCTATCCATTCTGCAGTGCTTGTTTGGCCATACAGCCTCTTTATTTTTCATTGCTTGGTTGTTATTTTTCAATTAGCACCTTTTTGTCAAATCTGGGAATGACAAACCAACTGGAATGAATTGGGTGCTCTTGGCATAGCCTAGTCGTATCCACCTCAAAAACATCAATGATTTAGCTACCAGACATATCGTTGATTGATATCTTTGTTATTTGTAGATAATATTTGTTTGTTTTTGTTTGCATCTTTTATGAGTTCGGCTTTTTATTGTAACGTACATGTTGACAACCCTGAAAAGGCCTTGTGTGGTTGGAGGGACTCGAAAGATAAATGCCTAAAAAAGAAAGAAAAAAGTAAAGTCTAACTCTTTAATGCAAATTTGTGTGTGTGTGAGTCTGGTGCCTTTCTAAGTTTTACGCAGACTAGTTGTGTCTTTACATGTTTTTTGCTGGAATGCTTTTGCTGGGTTTTGTTTCTCTGTCTGTCGTTGTCTTTTTTTTTTCACATTGCTCGAGTTTCACCCCGAGTTCCTCATTTTCCTCACTCAGTGTCTTTACTTCCTCAGCTAAAATGCCCTTTTCATTTCTGGTCAAAAATAATACTCTCTAGCTGTTCAGTACAGATATCTGAACGTGCCGTTGTTTTATTCATATCATCTCTAAGGGCCTGAATGTCATTTCTTTTTGCAACATTGAGCAGTTGTTTTATTTTGTCTAGCGTCTCTTGTAGTGTGTCCATGTTGTTGTATGTATTGTCCTGACTGCCCTGTCTCTGTTTCTTTTTGTCTGGTATAAGTTTGTTTTTGTTTGTATCTTTTATGAGTTCAGCTTTTTTTTTTTTTTTTTTTTTTGGTAACGTACATGTTGACAGCCCTGAAAAGGCCTTGTGTGGTTGGAGGGACTCGAATGATAAATGCAAAAAAAAAAAAAAAAAAGAAAAAGTAAAGTCTGACTCTTTAATGCAAATTTAGCTGAGTTTTGTTTCTCCGTCGCTTGATAAGGTCTGGCATCATCTGTACAACACAGGCTTCAAAGAAGATATCCTTTAAAAGCATAACGTGTATCCTCCATTAAATTTTCAAGGAAGGTATTGAACAGAAACAAAGAAGACAGCCTTGATATACTCCAATGTTTAAAATGAAGAGAAAAAAAAATCATCAATGCCATCACTGTCAAATAAAAAAGAGAAAAACTTCATTATTCCTACTTGCTTAATATTATCATCACTTATCATCATCATCACTATTATGATTGCTGTTATTATTATAACTGATACTAGTATTTTTACCATTATCATCATTATAACTGTTGTGATAACTTCATAACTGTTATGTCTGTTATATTTACTGGTATTGTTGATATTATCGTTATGTATTAGTGCATTTCTTACATTCCAGCCTACCATCTTTCCAATCTCCTACGTCATTACTATAATTATTTTATGATTATAGTTATGATTATCACTAGCACTATCAATATACTTCTTTGAATCTCTCTCTCTCCCATAATCTATGTCCTCCTTCTCCTCTGTTCTTCCTGTCCTCCCCCTCCCCTCCCTGCTTCCTCTTCCCTCTCTCATTATTATTAATGTTTATTATTTTTTATCATTACTATTATTATTATTACTATTATTTTCCTTACTATTACTATAATTACTATTATTATCATTTCCATCATCAGTGCCATTATTATAATCATTATTATCATTATCATTAGTATTATTACCATCATCATCATCATCACCAACATTACTTTGTTGCTACTACAACCATGCAATTCGACTACCCTCTAACGCCTCACCATTCTCCCCTTCTGTCTTTAGGGCCACTGTAATACTACAACTAATATCATCATATTAAAAGGATGGTAATCCTCTTTATTAAATTCTAAGTATTTGTTAACGTCATCAACGCTATTCTAATAATGAAATCTTATCATTGTTGTTAATTTCACTCGTATTGTCTCCATCCCAACAGCATCATTTTTATTCCAGATGCATTTTGCACCCAGTTTGAGGAGATAAGTGGTTGGTTGTTCTTTGTTGTCAATGTCTTGATTGTTATCTTGCCTGAAGAAGACCAAAGAGGCTGAAAGGCGTTGTGTTTTATCATGTAATTTGTTTGTCTCTTGTGTTCAGCAGAACAGTAAATTTACTGTTGAGTTCCTTTTAATTTCCACCTGCAGTGACCTCGCTTTCAAACTGAGGTTGTGTACGTTTTTAACTTGCTATCCATCAGGCAAATTTTGATGATGAGATTGTTCATGACCAGAAATTACACAGGGTTGCTAAAATTCCAACAGTCTCTGTTAAATTTCCGAGATTGTAGCCTGCAACTACTTTGTGTGGATTGAAGTGCTGTGAAAGAAATGACTGAGTAAAATAGGCTGTGCATGCTTGAGACGAAGGTGGTGGATAGTGTGGATGGAGTGACATAGGAGTGGCTTAAACAGCGACATGGGTGCGTGCATTCATTTCACACACTTGCAACACAGAGAGAGAGTTTGAGAGAGTGTGTGTGTGTGCATGTGTGTGTGTGTGTGTGTGTGTGATGATTTCCTTTCTCAGTTCAAGTCAGTATGTGCAGATTAGTCTCAAGGCCTACATTTTCCATTGCATTCAAAGCTGTATGCCACACATCTCTCCTGAAAAAGAACGGGCCCAAACCCAGAGTTTCCAACACATTTCGCACCCCAGGCTCGTTGTGCACAGCAAAATCTACATGCCTCATCCCAGAACCCAGCCCCTCCTGCACCTCTGAAAATTCCTGTTGTATGCTGGACTCGCTACAAAAAGGTTCCGTGATGCATTTCACAGAGGCGAGGCAACAAGAGTTTTCCCTTGCATGGCAAGTGTCTGCTTTTCATTGCACACCCTTGCAGTGAGAGGGGCTAGAAATATGTGAGACTTCACTTGACCGTCTTTGGGCTGCCTCGCATGCGAGACAAAAATGTCTGACAATTGTTTCGTCCTTACTCCTGTAACAGATGCAGGAAAAGTTCTCACGTTCTCTGACTGGTGTATAAATGAAATGACTGAAATTCTGACTCATCAACATTCAAGAAGAGCTTTTCCTTTGATGCCATAATTTTGTTCTCAATCACAATTAAACCTCTGTAAACATGCGTCAGTTAACTTAATCTGCTATCTTCTGAGTCACAGTATTCATAAGCTCTTTTGTAATGATCTGAAGACTGACAAATCCAACCAAATATTTGGCAATGTTGTAGCAATGGTCACACATTGTTATCATCCCAAGACACTTGGGACTGGTGTAGGGACACTCACCTGCTTCATCCCGTCCGTCTTCACACTCTGTATTCAGGTTATGTGGTGATGGAAGCAGATGCAATGCTCTGCAGAACAGTTTCAGAAATCGTTTAGTGACTTACAAAGCATTTCATCTGCAGCAAAATGAATAAGTAAATAAATAATTGTTGGTCTTTGCTGATATACTTATTAGGCATAGCTTTTATTTTGATTTCTTTGTCATGAAACTAAATGATAAAATCAGGCTCATTTATAACCACAGAAAGATGTGCAGTGCCACCCTTACTTCAAATAAGGACTAAACAAACCATCCCAACAATCGGTTCAAAGTTGGACTTCTGGAAAAACTGGAGGGGGGGGGGGGGGGGGGGGGGGGAATTGGTCAGTATTGGTGTGCCCACGCTTGAGAAAGACAGAGAGAGCAAACTGTTCTAAATTGTGGTAGAAAGCAAAAGGGAACCTTAAATGAGGCAGGGAAACAGTAAATAATGAACAATTAGGGTAACTCTTGCCCCCATGATGAAATGATCACACGCCCTCAGTTACGGGCGCGTAATTATTTCGTCATGGGAGCAAGAATTGGCTTCCGAGTTCGCTGCGAGTGTGGCATAGCAGCGGACGCCGAGGGAGCGGTAGCAGATCTCCTTTGAAGGACACTGATGTGAGAGGTAAGTGTCTGGCAGAGCAGCAATCCTTCCAGCCATATGCGTAATGGCGGGTCTAGCCTGTGACGCCGGGGGACGGCTCCTGGAGATGTGGAGCGATAGGCGATTGAGCGCTGCCTGACTGCGATTACTGTGGCCTGAGATACCATGTTCTGAGCCCCGCAGACATGGGGGCACTCCTTCTGGGGTTGGGCTGAAAAATTGCCCTCTCGGCCGCGGTCTGCGTATACCGCTGAATATTTGGGACTCATGCAGCGCTCCAGCGACTTTCGTTCTGCTCCCTCCTTGAGGCGGCCTCACACGGCACAGGACCATTGCCACCCGAGCACAAAGAAGGCCACCTGGTGGTCCTGAAGACAGCCTTTAGTTTGGAGAAGAGAGGCGAAATACACCGACGCCCATCGTCGGTCGACCAACAGCCGAAACTGAACCAAAGTTCAAGAGGAACAAGAACTCGGCGAGAGAAATGCGACGGCCCCACTCGCAACTCGCCCACTACTGCCTGCCACAACAGTTGCCACAGAACATGCAGACCTACGTTTGCAAGTGCACCGTGTCCTTAAGGGCCTCAGGCTAATTTCTTTCTGTCTTTTTTTTCTTTCTTTTTTCTTTCTTTCCTTCCTTCTTTCTTTCTTCCCTTCTTTTTCTTTCTTTCATTCTGTCTTTCATTCGTTTTAAGATACATAGCCTGCTTCCTTTCAATGAGCAAACTGAGTTAAACAAGCCATCATTTATATCTAAAATTTTGACAAATAGATGTTATATGCCAAGTTATATTAACACGTGTCTTCTTCTTCTTGTTGCCTTTTCTTTCTTTTTATTTATTTATTTTTTTTAATAAAAAGACAATAAGCAGTTTTGGATCGCGGAATATTGTACAACTCTACAACACATCCCTCAATATAAATATTATCTATATATACATAAACCTCTGGCTTACTGTGTGCCGTATATCTTACATTCAAGAGCACTATACAAAATGCGGAGTCAGAGATACATTCTTCACCATGATTACATTCTTTTTTTTAAATAAAAATTCATATTCTACGATTTGAAAACTCTTCTTCAAGGCCGTTTGCAAGCCCATTGAAATTAAGACTCCTCCCTCAATGCACTCTCACCCTTCTCTCTTTCTCTCTCTTGTTCGTTCATATTCATTCTGCTCAGCATTATCATGTTCACTGATACAGATTCACCAGCACTGGCATAAAAATAAGGGGGCCGGAACGGTCACCACACCCAACCCCATATTAGAAACCACAAGTTTCTGGCCCATCCCCGGCCCTCTCCATTATTTGAAGCCAAAGTCCATGGAAAGCATCTTATGGACCATCCCCAACCCTTCCTGTTCCACTTTTACTGGATTATGTAAGAGATGAGAACACCCCTTGTCAGAAACTATTCGAAAAATGAGCCACTCCACCAACTCCCTCGCTTTTATAAAAACTGATTTGGGCATACACACATCCCACTCCTCCCAATGTTCAAAGTACAACAGTTCAAACACGTGTATCTGAGACTTACTCTGATCATCTTAAGGTTTATACTGACGGTTCTGTGCTAGAAGATCATCATGCGAGCTCTGGCTTTGTTATACCATCTTTAAAAGTTGAAAAGTCTTATCATCTTGTCACAGACATTTTGATTTTTACAGCAAAACTAAAAGCTATTCTTATGGCTCTGTCATAAAACCTTCCACTAAATCTGTTGAATATTCTTTTTTTGTGTAGATTCTAAATCAATCTTGCAATCTCTTACATCATCATTTAATTGCAAGAATAATGTTATCTTTGAAATAAATATTCAGTTCATTGCACGTGGAAGGGTCCAATGTTGACTTTTGTTGGCTACCATCCCATTGTGGAATTTATTACAATGAATTATGTTGACCATCTCGCTAAAAAATGGGGCGAGATACACATTGAAAGCTATTGAACTGCCTTGTAGTTCATCTTCAGTAGAAATGTGTAACATAATACGATACGACGTTTTTTGTTTTTTTTTCTCTTCTGGAACAAAGTATTTTTCATTATTGAATACTCCATGAGCAAGTAGATCAACTGTTACCTTGTCGTGCAGACTTTTGTTATGTGATGGTGAGGAGTGCTAAGGGGTGTGCAGACAGTGGTAAGGCTAGGGAAAGGCAGTGGTGAGGTAGTCAGCCCGAGACAATCAGGAAGGCAGGAGAAGGTGAACTCGACGTTTATTTTACATCAGCATAAATCTCAACCATCTTCTCTTCACAGGGAAGAGAGAGAAGAAGGATGAGTTTAACGTCCTCATATCAGAATGCTTTTAGGGAAAAGTTATCGCCACACCCAAGGCTGTGACATGGAGACGTTTGTCTTGGCATAGACATTGTAGACTGGCAGGTTGGGTCGAGAAGTCTGGGTTAGCGTCGGGTGGAGTGTCCCGGGAAGGATGGCGCCGTCAGGCAGGAGCCTAGATGAGGAAGGTAGTCGTTGGGACCGCCGAGCGGTCGTCTGAAGGTGGTTCGGCTGCGGTTGATGTTGATGATGCGTCGTCGTGGTGGTTCCTCCAAGGCCGTCGTCAGGGCTACCGGGCGGCCGTCTTCATGCTGAGTGGCGACGGTCCTGTGCCGCGTGAGGCCGACTCGGTAGACGTACGAGGCACAAGTCGCCGAGCCGCTGCACGTAGGTTCACGCCCACTCTGCGCCCATGAGGGACGTTCCCACCCTCCCCCCCAGCCAGGGGAGAGCCCTGCTAGACGTGCAGGCCACTGGGTAGTTCGCAGAGCGGCAGCGCCTCGTCGCCAAGTGTCACGCTGCCTCGATAGCCGTCCCCCGGCGACACAGGCTAGTCCCGTCGTCACTCGCAGTGCGAGGAAGGAAATCTGTGCAGCCCTACACCTGTCTGCCACCTGGGTGCCTTCTGCTGATCTCTGCCACCGAGAGAGAGAGAGAGAAGAAGGATGAGTTTAACGTCCTCATAGCAGAATGCTTTTAGGGACAAGATATCGCCACACCCAAGGCTGTGACATGGAGACGTTTGTCTTGGCATAGACATTGTAGACTGGCAGGTTGGGTCGAGAAGTCTGGGTTAGCGTCGGGTGGAGTGTCCCAGGAAGGATGGCGCCGTCAGGCAGGAGCCTAGATGAGGTAGGTAGTCGTTGGGACCGCCGAGCGGTCGTCTGAAGATGGTTTGGCTGCGGTTGATGTTGATGATGTCGTCGTCGTGGTGGTTCCTCCAAGGCCGTCGTCAGGGCTACCGGGCGGCCGTCTTCATGCTGAGTGGCGACGGTCCTGTGCCGCGTGAGGCCGACTCGGGAGACGTACAAGGCACAAGTCGCCGAGCCGCTGCACGTAGGTTCACGCCCACTCTGCGCCCATGAGGGACGTTCCCCTCCCCCCCCCCCTCCCACCCCCCAGCCAGGGGAGAGCCCTGCTAGACGTGCAGGCCACTGGGTAGTTCGCAGAGTGGCAGCGCCTCGTCGCCAAGTGTCACGCCGCCTCGATAGCCGTCCCCCGGCGACACAGGCTAGTCCCGTCGTCACTCGCAGTGCGAGGAAGGAAATCTGTGCCGCCCTACACCCATCTGCCACCTGGGTGCCTTCTGCTGATCTCTGCCACCGACCATGGGGCCCTCTTTTATAGTCTTTAGTTTGTTTAGGGATCTCCATGGTCTCACACACAATGTTTGTTATCACTAAACAACTGTGTAGACAACCGTTTCCATTGGAGCACATCTTGACAAACACCACAACGATCCGTGATTAGATCTGAACAATGGCACAATGTTTCCAGGATATAACGTCATTAACTTTTACCCCCCCCCCCCCAAAAAAAAAAAAAAAAAAAATGTTATTGTTACATCTCTCAAAACTAAACTAAAGAAAAACTTACTCATTAAAAATAAGAACATAACTCTTAATTTAAGTAACTGAGGGGAACAACTTCCGTGACTTAACAATCTAATTTTTATTGATATGAAATGTTCTGCAAGACAAATCTATGATGCAACACAAACCTACAGAGATTTACGTAAAAAAGGTACATACCTTTCTACATACCTTCCTAATAAAATGTGATGTAACTCTAAAATGCAAGATGAATGCAAACAGATCAATGATCACACAACACATTTTCCAGCACATGTAGTGCCGCACCACTAGGCCTACAGTTAGGCTAAATGCTTTAACGACAAAGTACTGTAAAGACATTAAGTGTGTCTGCTCTGCAGAACTGACAATTGAGCATATAGGCCTACTGGTAAAAATAATGTGCTTCAATGAAAGCTTTCTTACCTCCGGAAGTCGAAGAATGCATTTTGCCTGTTTCTAATGTGAAGTTATTTTTCAATACTTAGATTAGCTAGTTATTTGTCATGTAAGTCCTATTGCTCGTTTCTTGTATCTCTCTCTCTCTAGTTTTTTTGTTTTTTTATAATGTTGAAAAATTAACAAAGTTTTTAATGTTTTTGATGATAGTATGCTAGGATGCTAGTAGAAAGAAACTCGTAGAGAGCGTGGCAGCTGAGAGTCCTCAGAAGAGAAGCCCCCTTGAAGCAAGTGTTTCGCTCTTATCTCCTGACACTCTAGGGGGGGTTGGGCCAGATGTCCAGATGTCCCTCTGCTGCCCCCTTTTTTCCCCCCATCTTGGGACGAGTGATGGCTGGGATTCGAACCCATGACCCTCTGCACATGCTCATTTTAGGGATTGTCCACTTAATGACTCACACTCTAACCACTGAGCCACTGGGGCACCTGATATTTGTAGGGAAAACTTAAGCCTTATGAAGTTCACCTTTGTTCCTCCTTGACCAGATCCAGTTTGAACACCTCTCTGCCGCTTCTGCCATTGCTTTCAGGGCTCTGGTTTTTCCCCTCCCTGCAATTGAGAGCTGTTTCATGAAGCTGTATGCAGACGTTCCTACAAACCCCCTAGCTCCAATTTCTGCAGTGAGGACTTTGACCTGATAGCCTTCTCTCCTCAGGCTGTTTGCCAGATCAGCATACTTTTCAGTCTTGTAGATTTGAGCTGCCTCCATTTTGTTCTTATATGGCAGATTCTAAAACCATCGACACAATGAAAAGACTTTAAATAAAATAACTAACTATCCCCTCTCCTCCCAATCTATCCGCTTTAATGAACATTTGGAAAATGAATCTCCCAACCCTCCCCCACTACCACCCACCAAACTTATGCTTTTATCAACAACAAAAAAAAAAGAAAAAAAAAAGAAGAAAAAGTAGAATGATTTTGTCCATTCATTCAGACAGCACTCTCTCTCCGTCCTGTTTCTTCTTTCTTAGCTGTCCACATTCTACCAGTTGTGTCCTCCACCCCCACCGTCTTTCGACGTCAATAGTCTGTATGAATGATATGCTTTGTAAGCTTGTGTGCATAACAAGGGCAGATCACGAAGCTATGCCTCTGCTTAAAATGTTATCCATGAAGGACAACCGTTCTGCCATTCTCCTTGAAAACATTAAAACTGTTAATGGCAAACTGTCCTCCAGTGCGATCCAGCTTTTAGACAAACTCACTGGGTGACGTATTTCCTCTGCAGACGAGGGTAACTTGAGAAACAAATTGCGATGAACAGACCACTATTGACGGGATAGAGTGCACGTTTAGGCCTTGCCAGGTCTGCTGCTTCTTTGCTTTTTCTTCAAAATTTGGATTTTTCATCTGTCCACCACAGTTTGTTTTGAAACGAATAGAATAGGCAGAAAATGTCAAAACAATTCTATTCAACAATTCTATTCAGTATTCAGCTCGCCTTTTCGGAACGGTGTTCTCCAGGCAGTCCCCCCCCCCCCCTTTTTTTTTTTTTTTTTTTTTTTCTTTTCCCAATCGCACCACCGCGTAACCATCTTATTTTCTCGCGCATTTTGACAGCTGCTAGTCTCTTCCATCGTTTTTCTTGAGTTCTTGTCCGTCATTAAGTCAAAGTCTACAAGTTCAATGGCATTTTTGTCAAACTTGTTAAATTCACCCACGCATAAATTTATGGAAACCATTCTTAACTGAAAGCAATCGGTGACATGGGGGTAGGGCTTCTGAACTTGGATTTGAGGTACAAGTCGTAAAAGAACATAATTTTGACAGCGACAGTACAGGGTCATTTGCGAAAGTCACCTTGATAATTCATAATTTGATAATTTAATATTTATTCAGCTTCTGTTATTCACATATTGTCTTAATTACATTACAATGTTCAAATGGGGTTTGTAGCGTTGATGTTGACAGTCTTTAAGTGAATGAAACAATCTAATTGCCTCAGATTTCTACCTGCACACCTAAAGTAAAGAGATGGTTTATGGAAGTAATTACAGATACTGAGATAGTGATGCTGGTGGGGATTTTAGTTTGGGATGGTGTTTATGGTAGGCCTTGTGAACATTGACTTAAAATGGAGTTGGTATGGCTGTCATTAATCAGTCAGTTTGCTGTATGAGTGAGTCCATCCTAGAGGAGTCCTGTGATTCCTAGACTCAGAGTTTGCTGTATGAGTGAGTCCATCCTAGAGGAGTCCTGCTTCCTAGACTCAGAGTAATGAACCTTAAAAGAAAAAGAAGAATTTGTGTCCAATTCATCTCTCTTCCTAGATCTGTGTGTCCAGTTTTTACATCTCTCCTTCCCTCTCTCTCTCTCTCTCTTTCTCTCTCTCTCACCCTCCCCAATCATTTTTGCTCTCCTCCCTTCCCGCCTTCTTTCTTCCCTATCTGTTTATTTGAGATCAAGAATTTGGGGGATTTTTTTTTTAAAGGATCCTTATTTTACAGCTTTCATTCTCTAGATAGCAAAACTAAGAGAACACAGTTAAGCTACATGTGCCTTGTACTTGGTTTACCGTAACCTGAAATTTTGGGGGCAAAATGGAATGCACAAAACTAAATGCAAAATTACTCTTATTTAACAAAATGAATTAAATGGACAGGTAAATCTTCGTTCAAGTCTTCTTCAGATGTTATGAATAAGACATCTTAAAATAGTAAAATGCACAGAATGATACTTCCCAGATCACAGTCATTGTACATTAGAAAAGAATTATTTTACAGTGTGCGCGAACACGCATGCGTGTGTGTGTGTGTGTGTGTGTGTGTGTGTGTGTGTGTGTGTGTGTGTGTGTGTGCACATTTTTATTTAATCCTGTTTTCAGTAATGTTATGTCTGTTTCATACTAAACAATTCTGCTTTATCATGGCATGTTTTTTTCTAGATTATGTCACACACTTTGAGTCTGATGAATGTGACTAAAACTGAAAATGAATCCTTAATGATGAAACATGAATACATGAAGTTACTGTTGTGTCATCATAAAGTTTTGAATACAGTTATTGACATTGTATTGTTTTATTTATTCAAATTGTTGCAAATCATTTGTATACTTTATGTATGTTAAAATCCAGTACTCAAAAAAAAAGAAGTGTGTATTCAAGAAGCAGAGAACAGGTTAAGGAAAATAACACATGTTTTCTGGGTTTTTTTTTTTTTTCAGTGTTTTTTTTTTCTTTCAAACATGATCTTTAATCAACTTAAAGGAGCATTGACAAACACACAAAAAGAGGACAGTTGTTTTCTGTTCTGAATCACATTTCTGGGAGACTGGAGTGTGCCAACAATTAATACATGAGGACTTCACTTAGATGGTACATGGGAAATTGTTTCTTTTCTTTCTTTCTTTTTTTTTCCCGATTTTGTTTAAATGAAATATTTAAGAAATCATCAGATCTTGTATCATTTCTTGGTGTTATTGCTGCACTCACAGTTTCAAGTTGCATAAACAGTGAATATCAAGAGAAGTACAGGATTGTGTTTTAGGTTTCACATTAACTATACTGTACTGCAACATGTTGGGATACTGCATTAGGTAACCAGCGTTTTAAATGCATTCCATTCATCAGGTTAAAAAGATTACAAGTTGGTTGCTGCCTGTATTAGAACACTTTGTATATTAAACCAATGTAGATTAATAAAAGGACACATTAGAAAGTAGAACAATACAATTACAAATGAGCAAACCTGATACATGATACTTGTCGCAATATGAGGAAATTACACAAACACTAAATAAATATTCGGAGTCACATACGTGCATACCCACATATGCCTGTTCTTACACACACACACACACACACACACACACACACACACACACACACACACACACACACACACAGAATTCTCAGCAGGACCTGACAATGCATATTTTATTCAAGTTCTTTTCATTCCATTGTTCTTTTATTCACAGGGCAAGTTATCAGAGGACAAGAGCCGCACCATGAAAACATAGACTAAGTCTTTGGATTGAGCGATTGAGAGCTTCCAGGTGTTGAGTCACAGACAGTAAAACTGGAAATGTTTGAAAGCAACACTGTGAATGCAACAGATCACCCTATGATCTTGCACAATGGCTTTTCAGCCCTTTCCTAGATCAGGGACTCGTATTCACTATGACCTCCTACCTCCATATGAACACTCAAGATCAAGTGAGAGAGAATATTTTCTCAGAACAGGGACGACTGAACACGTTTTTTAGCTGGCCGCATTCAGCAGCCGTGGAGCCAGCAGCTTTGGCCAAGGCTGGATTCTACTATCTGGGACAAGCAGACCGTGTGAGATGTGCTTTCTGCACAGGCACTCTGAAAAACTGGCAACATGGGGATGACCCCTTAACGGAGCACAGGAAGCATTTTGGGCGCTGCCGTTTTATTCAGGGAGAGAATGTGGGTAACATTCCTTTGGAGGCAAGTCCAGGCACAGAAGCACCTCAGCCAGCTGATCACGTGACTGCACCAAGTAAAAAAGAAGAGCCAGGGTCAGAGGTCAGGAGTGGAGGTTTGAAGCTGAACCCCGGCATCCTGATTTTCAGTCTGTAAACAGTCGACAAGTATCTTTTGTAGACTGGCCTCCAGATGCAGTCCAGAGACCTGAGACCTTAGTGGATGCAGGCTTCTTTTTCACAGGTGAGGTTAGAAAATATAGTGGTGCACCTATATTGTAGGCCTAGACATTTTGTTTAGTAGACAAATTACTCGCTACTGTCTCTTCTCATGGTCCGTTATATACTCATCACTCAGGCATTCTCTTTGTTTTTCCAGTTTTTGTGCTTCCTCCGTCTACCGCAAGTTACTCCTTGCTGTGTGTGTGTGTTTGTGTAGTACTGGTAGTAGTAGTAGTAGTAGTAGTAGTGTTTTCGTTTTATGTCTTTTCACACAAAATTATGTGATATTAAACGAGAAAGAGAGTGTGAAAGAGCACATAATTATGTACTTGCATGCATGTGTGCATTGTGTATGTGCATGTATGTGTTTGCAGGGGGGGAGGTGTACATGTGTGCATGCATGTGTGTGTGTGTGCGCGCGCATGCATGTGTGTGTGTGTGTGTTGCGTGCGCGTGCGCGTGATAAACAGTGTGAACTGAAAGTGTTGATTTTGTATAGTGCCATTTATTGCAATTATTGTGCTTGCTTTGTGTGTGTGTCAGCAGGTGGTGTGTGTGTGTGTGTGTGTGTGTGTGTGTGTGTGTGTGTGTGTGTGTGTGTACATGACTTTAAAAAGAAAAATTCCTCAAAGAAAATTCCTGACAAACTGCTGTGCATTCTGAAATGTGAAGGCATTGGGGATGGAGTACGCTGCTTCTGCTGTGATGGAGCTCTGCGGAACTGGGAACCAAGCGATGACCCATGGGAGGAGCACGCTCGCTGGTTCCCTCGCTGTCCCTATCTGCTGCAGCAGAAGGGATCTGCCTTCATCAGTGAGGTGCAGGCAAAGGTGAGATAAATTTTTATTGTTTTGTTCATGATGAATGCTGTGAAAGGTTGATGATATATCCATGATTCAGTCAGTTGTCCCTGTAATAAAGTTACAGTTGTGAATTATCAGATAATGATTACAATGATGGCACATTTGAAAACTGCAGTCTTAGTGGCAACTGATTTGTTTGTCAGTTGTCAATGCAGCAAAAATTTAGTGATGGCAGCTGAATTTAAGTTAAAGCACTTCTAATGTTTATTTTAAAAAGAAAAGTTGTTAGTTCTGCCAGACAATCCAGACAAACGGATTACAGGACAAAACACGATGCATTTCGACCTCTTAGGTCTTCATCGGGCAAAACAAGCAACATTTAGGACGGGGAAAATGAATAATGAACAGTCACTTATCTTCTCATATTCAGCGCAAGATGGGTGTTGAATCATGTGTAGGTTTTTTTAGTTTTGCTTTTTCTTATTACAAGATTATTTGTTCACATCGAATATATTGGTTTGTTCACTCCATGAAATAAAAGATAAAACAGGCACACAGTAGTTGCAGTGCTAAAAAGCCTAATGGTTGTTCTCTGTGTGTGTTTGTTGTCAGCATGCTGCTGCCAGATCTGCAGTCCAGTCACCTGTTGCAGTCAGAGAAGGTATGCAAATGTTTGTAGCTACTTTAGTCACTGCACCTAGACTGTGTGGCAGAGTATGTGTGTAAAACTTGTAGAAAGTCTTTTCAGTTTTAGTGGTGGGATTTTAAGTGTTATTTTATTGGGAGAAAGTCTTTTCAGTTTTAGTGGTGGGATTTTAAGTGTTATTTGATAGGGACATATGTTGTTAAGGTCTGTCTTTGTGATCAAACTAATCAACACAAAAGGTCAACAAAATTGGTTGCATTTTTTGTTGTTGTTTTTTGTTTGTTTGTTTTTTATCAATTTCTTATCTGCTGCAGAAAAATGAAATCAGTCTCTCGCTTGCTGGTTAGACCAGTTAAACTAGAGATTAAACTGGCTACACTAAAATCCAACACAAATTTATTGGAGGGATTAATTAACAAGTATAAAATGCATATACATCATAGTTAATTAATCATGAGGAGAACTCCACTCATCTCACTTTAGAGAGACCACTTTTACAGTCTCTAAAAAGAATCATTCATCTGGGTCAAAGTAATTTTTACCCATTTGTTACATCATGATGATGACAACAGGTTTTCTTTCCTTTCATTCAAGTTGTTATCTGGAGATTTGTGAGTTGTTAGCCCTGATACAGTCCGTCATGGTCGGCTTGGCCTTCAGCACCATGAATTGAACCGATTCTGAGAATGCCTTGATGTTGTTGATAATTAGAATGATAATGGCAAGAGCAGATTCAGATTTTCTTTCCTTTTATTTTTTTGAAACCTATATTACAAACAATTGCCATCTAAAAACGTCCTGTAATGATAATTGTGCTGATATGAAGTTGTGTTTTTCTTTCTTGTTTGTGGTTTTTGATGTTTGTCTTTGTTTAACCTGCCATAATTAGAGGATATCCTGCAAATGATGATGTCTACTGTTCTGTGTAACTATAGCAGGGTTTAATGTAAGATAACCGTAGGTGATATAAGGGATGATGAGGATGACACTTTTTTTTTGCAGCCATTGTCAGAATTGCTTTGTAGGATGCCTTCATGATAAAGATCACTATAATCATAATGATGATGACAGCAGATCTGTTTTTGTTTTTTTTTTCTTTAATCCGCATCAGAGTTTTCATTTGAGGACACCAAGATGATGATGATAATCAGTCATGGAGATGATGACAGTAGCACGACTTCTTTTTGTTTTTCGTTTGGTTGGTTTTAATCCATGTGAGAGTTGTGATTTAAGGAGGCCATAATGATGATGATAAATATGATGATGATGACTCATAACTCTTACCAGACTGGTCTTCTGCTAGTGAGAATGTCTGTGATGGTAATGATGGCGATGTTTACCTTTTTACGAAAGTTACAACCGAGAACTCCTGATCATGATGACCACTGTTTCATTAATCAAGATATGGTGGTTATCTTGAGGACCTCATGACAGTGACACTGATTGTAACTATAATGATAAGAGCTTTTTTTTGGTTTTTTCCCACCTGCGTATCAGAGTCGTCATCTGTGGATCCCCTACTGATGTCTGAAGTGGCCAGGCAGGCAGTGGACATGGGTTTTGATCAGGACACTGTGCTCAGCGCTCTGCACCAGCACACTGCTTCGTCAGGTGAGCCACATTCATAGGTCATTTCACCGTGAATCAATTTTTACCACATCACACAAAAGAACGTGTGTGTGTGTGTGTGTGTGTGTGTGTGTGTGTGTGTGAGAGCAGGAAGGGAGAAATTTTGATAATTTTCATAATCTAGAATTATGTATTGCTAACAACGAAAAAAGAAAAAAAAAGATACAGGGTTTTATGTGCAAAAATGTGTCAGAGTCTGTATGGAGGATCATTGCTGATTAGTTTCAGAATGAATCCTCCTGGCCTGCATTTGATTACAGAATGAATCCTTCCAGATACTGATTGGATACAGAATGAATCCTACCTGACACCCGTTTTGCAAAGACAAAAACAACACGGGGGGAAAAAAAAAACAACAACAATAAAAAAAAGTTGGCAGAAAATTTATTGCCACTTTTCTTATTTTGCATTATTTCCTTATTGCGGGCAGAAATGCTGGAAAAGGAAATTGACCAGCTTGAGAAGCATTTCAGACCAAAATGGTGGAGGAGGTGAACATGAACAGAGGAGCCAATTTCAAGCATTCTAGTATGAAAAATTGATAGGAATGGGATTGCATTCTTGAAGAAGGAGAGGTCAGAGTAGCACCTGGGAACAGTTACAACACCAGGACATGCAGTGTGTGTGCTTTGCCAGTGTGGCATGAATTCAGAGTCCAAGGGTTGTGAGAGAGAGCCATGTAAAAACAGAACACCATCGAAAGGCAACAGGAAGCTTAGAGGAGAATGGTTCCATTGCATGTAAAGCACATTCATGATTTTGTTTCTGAAGTTGTCATAATTTTGCCCAGAATACACCAGATGTTAAAACTGCTTTTATCAAAATGTATGGGTGGGCGTACAATGACCCTAAGCTTTGAGAGGTTCCGTAAGCACTGTTTGCTCTGTGTGTGTATCTAAGGGACCAGTTACCTACCACTGATTGATAAATGTGTGTGTTCTGGGGGCCATTTACTACTACTTGATCTCTGTGCGTGCATTCAGAGCACCATTTACCATCACTTCATTGGTTTGTA
Organism: Conus canariensis; assembly: GCA_033310375.1. Taxonomy (NCBI): domain Eukaryota; kingdom Metazoa; phylum Mollusca; class Gastropoda; order Neogastropoda; family Conidae; genus Conus; species Conus canariensis. Next base: position 43,730,483 of record CM065724.1, read on the forward strand.
TGTGTTCAGGGGGACAGTTGCCATCGCTTGATCTGCTCATCGGCTCACTGCTGGGGGAAAATGAACTACATGGCACAGGGGAGAGAAGTGCTTCACCTCTGGGGCCAGAATCCAACATCGGATTGCATCCTGTTTCAGGTGTGTGTATACCTGTACATATGCCCAGCTTGGCTTTTTTGAAAAAATCATTTTGTATCACACAAGGAAAGTGTGACTAATGTATTTTGTAGTTGATTTATTGTTTTATATTTTTACTTCTTCCTTTCACTTCTGTCTTGACAAAAGTCAGTCTTGTGCAATCATCCAATTTGTCTGTTGGAACATGAGTAGTAATCTTACTTTTCTAACTTTGTGCTCCTCGAAGATGAACTGTGGGGATAGCCTCAGCTTTGCTTAGTGACAGTGGAGTGCTGTGTCACTGAGACCACGTACCAAATCAAGCCATTTCTTTGTGTATTTGTTGATTTGGGGATCAACTGACTCCTTGGTGTTAGCACTCGTACTGGACATAGAAGATGCCAGAACAGCTTCTGGATCAATACAAACTGCTGGCACCACACTTTGTATTTGCTAGAGAAGCCACACTGATCTTTTACATGCCAGCTTTCTTCTGCCATTTGCTTGGATTTGTTTCTCTCTGAGTGTCTCTTACAAAGTTGTCATGCCCCCATCCAAGGCTTGTCATTGGTCCTTCTGTCAATCCTGATGCATTGTATTATAAGCACTGTATTTTGTCATTAGTCACAGTAACTAGCCATAGCCATAGAAATATTGTTTTGAGAAATAGAAATACACAGAAAGAAATTAACCTGCTAGAACCCAGAGCTGGTTGAGTCAGCTGTTCAAGACATTTTGTTTTTATACTGTGTATGTTTGTTTTTCCCAAGATTTGTTACTGTTGCAATGAGACAGCTACCATGAGCATTGTTGTCAATCTTTGTGTCTCTCTGTCTGTTTCTCTGTCACTCTGTGTATTGAGTGTGTTTATGAATGTGACAAAAGTTCCGTGGTGTCCATGTTCATACAGTGATGTGACAAATACATAGAAGATTAGCACTGTTATTCACTCTTTGCATTATAGAGAGTCATTTTGCTGGCACCAGTTGTCTTTTTCAACACTCCGTGATAATTGTGGCCATAACAGGCGGGCAAAATCTGTTGTGGAATTATTGTTTTGACATGTCTGACTGTCACGTATTGACTTGCATATGTTTGGTATCCTTGTCAGGTACACCATTTTCAGGCATAGAGAAGCAGGAAGAAGGAAAGAGTGACAGGACGTTATGCAAGATTTGCATGGACAGAGAGGTGGCTGTGACATTCCTGCCTTGTGGCCATCTTGTCTGCTGCTCTGAGTGCGCCAAACATGTGAAGCAGTGCCCGGTGTGTCGCAAGGCTGTGCGGGCCACCATTCGCACCTATCTGTGTTAACCTGGGTCAGCAAGATGTCTGCGTCAGGAAGAAAGTGAACCAGACAAGAAACAAGCTTCATTTGCTTGCATGTGCAGGAATAAGCTTTTGATACAATGGAGAGTATGGGGATAGAACTGATTAAGGAAAGCAGTTTTTCATGTTCTGAAAAGTTCTGTCTTTCATGTTCTGAAAACTTACCTGTCTGGTATTTGTTAGCATATGCAGTGTAGAGCCATGCATGTTGTCCTTTTTGTCCGTGAATGTTTTTGTCTGCTATTGCTCCCTTTTTTCATTTGTTTCAATTCCAAGGTTTAGAAATGTGATAGTAAGGGCAAATGGATCCTATATACCTCTCACCTAATTTGGAAAGAAAACAGATGTATATTGTGATCCGATTGTGATCCGATGAATTTTGCATCTCGGCAGATTTGGGCTTGGCACACACCCTTCTTTAGTGATGGGTCGAAAAGTTTATGAGGGAGAAAGGACACATCAGTTATTATCTTTCTTCTTTTATTTACTCAGCTTATTTGTGTATGTGTGTGTGTGTGTGTGTGTGTGTGTGTGTGTGTATGTGTGTGTGTGTGTGTGTATGTGTGTGTGTGTGTGTGTGCGCGCATGTTTGCGCGCATGCGCCTGTGTGTGTGTGTGTGTGTGTGTGTGTGTGTGTGTGTGTGTGCATGCACATGCGTGCATGTGTGTGTGTGTGTGTGTGGTATGAGTTACTACATTAAGACAATATTTCTCACAAACTACTGTTTGGCTCTGTTGTGTGTATCTGACTATGGACAATGATTTTGTACAAATTGTGCAGACTAATTTTGATGCAGTGTGGACCGATGCATATACAGCCCTTTACCTTTTGCACCTGTGTATCATTCTGGCCTGAACGTGATTTTAAGGTCAGGAGTCAAGGATACTGTTTGCACTTTTTTGTTTGTTTTTAGAACTATTAAGCTCTAGCACATTATATAGTGCTAGAATGATAAAAGTCTCGACAATCCATGCAGTTTGATTGACCCTGCTGTAATTAATGCACTATAAGCTACTACTTTTTTCCTTAACTTTGATCCTTGCGGCTGCTACACTGGTTGCAGCCTGTTTATGATTTTTTTTTCGAATTCTGTTCCGAGCTTGCCATGGGTTTGTCTTCTCTTGATCTGCATTTGATCAGACAAACTGAGAATCAATGTTTGCAGAAATCAAATCTGACCACTTTTCGTTAAAAGAATGATTTTGTGCTTGAGCAACAATGAAATGAGTGGTGTTCACAATAGCTAAATATCATGTTTGCTTGATCAGTCACATACAAAGTGATTAATCAAACATGTTAGAGAGTCAAGAAGAAGCGTCAATGATGCAGATTTTGCTACTGATCTTTGAAAAAGCTCAACAGCTAGTTATCAGTGAGTGTATGGTCCAACTGTGGCATTTTAGTTTGGCCAACATTAAAAATTATTATTTTTGAAATGCAAAAAATCAAAGCAGTTCACAATTATGAATTATTTTTTTAAAAGTATGCATAGTCTCGACAGCTGATGATACAGAAGTCACAAGCTGGGAGGCGGTCAGTGACAGAAGAAGGTTCTTCTGTGGACGGTAGGGGAGATGTCGATGAAGAGTTCTTGAAACTGTTCGTGTCTGATGCCGAAGACGAGTTCTTCAGTGATTTTGGTGCCATTGAGAACAGCAGTGCAAAAGACTCTGAACAGCAGATTTTTTTTCTCTTTTTTTATGTGTTGCCAGTTCATTATGTCATATCTCAGAAGATCTACATTTTGTTTATATTCTGTTAGCTATTTTCGTTAGCAGTTTTCACAGCTATTGTTTTGTGGTTAATTGATCTGTCGCAGGTATGCTGTTTTTCTGATTTTTTTTTAATCTGTAAATTTGACAGGTGCAGATTACATAACAGTGGCGTTTATAGCCTAGAAGTTACAGTAATCAAATGTCAAGTTCAAATTGGAGGCAATTCAGATGGTGCTCACTTGAATAGCATTTTCTTAGTTACCACCACATCCAGGGCAGCCTGGTCAGAGGAAGCAAAACTTCAGAAGATATCTGAAACAGTTGATCAGCTTGGCCTTTAAACTGAAATAATGTATTGGGCTTTTCGTTGGTAGTCAGACCAAGAATTTAGTGATTATGAACCTTCTATCAATTGTAGAACTGTGACTGACTGTCAGATTTCCATGCTAAGAGT
>CM065724.1:43739098-43758560 GCA_033310375.1 Conus canariensis
TGTGACAAATAAAATCCTGGAATTGAAAAACTATGAGGTGACAACCGTTGCCAATGATGAGCATTTGAGGAAAGCTGCAGTGAGCAGATACACTCTCCAACTCCCCTATGACAGCTTTTTGTACGACGTGAGGAAGATGGCTGATTACAAGGTACCTGGATTAGTAGTCAAGGTACTGCTGCCACTGTGTGTGTGCAGATTTGTAACTGCTAGCTGAAAGATTAGAACCTGTGGTTCTTGCATCTGCTGGTGTTCTTCACAAAATTCAGTTTTGAATGGGTTTCCTGGGGTACCAGTTGGAATCATATTCATGATCACAGCTGGTGGTAATGCCAACATGGCCTGCATTGTACTGCCAAGGACATCCTTTCTCAGTTTTTCGGTTATAATGATGGGATCACCTTTTTTGTCAGAAGGCCCTGGTTGACACAAAATTAATTTCTGATGGAGAACTCTTTAAGAACAGGGTGCTCTTGGCTAGTGTGCAGTGGCCATCAGTCGCTGATGTCAGTGACTTGAGCCCAGTCAGATATATCTCAAACTTTTTGAAGGCTCAGACTGTTCCCAGGCACTTTCGCTCAGTTCGAATATACGCATGTAAGGTAGAAGAATTCTGGAACAGTATTCCACAGGTTTCCCAGCACTTGACCATAACTGCAAAGTGGCATGGCAAAACATTCATGCCATAGTTACATGCATCTGTGTTGATTGTGGTGTTCTTAGTGAAATCAAAGAAAAAAAATGCCAAAGCAGTGGACAGCACTTCTTGATCTTGTTGAGTGCTCAAGATCGAGATTCCGTAAACTCTGTGTCCTTCTCTGGATGTTCTTTGATAAGATTGAGGAAAGACAACATGTTTGTAACAAAGCACCCAAGGATGTACGCCATCACAACAAATGTAATGTCCAGGATATTCAGTTTCTGACCTAGTGGATTAGATTTCTCTTTGTTGAGCCAGATGTATACATCAGAAAACATTAAGACTGCACTATTATGTTTCTCATTCTCATCCGCACTACCACTATGAATGAGAATATAATAAAAGAAAAAAAGTGACAGCACTTTTTCCCTTGAAGTTTTTCAAATCGTGCTACTTTTTTGTGGAGCAGAAGATATGTCATAATAAAGTCTCTTGTCAAAGAATCTACTTGAACGAGTGATGAAAGCGGTTCTTTTTGTTGTGGGATCTGCCAGAAACCTCAGGTCGATATCTAAGATTTTTTTTTTTTCAATTGGAAAAAATGACTTTTGAACCTCTGTGCAGAATGTGTTCCTCGGCTGGGATGACATATGTCTGTCTTGACTTCAGTGTTCAGTTTTTTCAAATCAGTGCAGATACAAACTGCCCAGGATGTCATCATGACAGCAACAATAGGTGTTCATCAGCCTGCATGTTTTGTAATATCTTTAATGTTGTCGTTTTCCTTCAAATTCTACTTTGACATTGCCAAGAGGTAGATAGATATGGTTTAGAAATCACTCTTTCGATTGGACTTTGACAGGGGTGTAATTTATTGGCTTATCATTAAGTTCTCAGAATATGAAAGCAAACTAGTTGTCTTCTTGCATGACGTGACATAGCTGACTAGAAGCATTATGTGTAAATTGTGTCCCAGCCTAAATGTTATGCTGGTAAATTCTTTTGTACTTTTTTTTTTTTTTGCAGTAGGGTACTCAGACTCTTTTCTCCCTGTCTTTCTTTACTGTCATCCATTGTTTTCCTGCATTCACAGCACACTGAACTGTCTTCAGTGTAAAAAAAATCTATGCTCTGTTTTGTTTTACTTGCACTTTATGCTATGCTAGCTATGCAGATGCTGAAACCTGGCAACTAGACACTGAAAATTGACTATTGGGGTGGCTGTTAGCTGTCGTCTCTGTAGTGCTGCTCCCCTCCCTTTTCCTCCAGCCCTACCCTCATCACCTGAAAAGGACCCTTTAGATATGTTGTTATTGCATTGAAATATGAACATCACCTTTTTTTTTTTTTTCACTTCTTTTTCAGTCAGATTGTTGTAAACTGTATGGAACAGCATTCATACTCAGCACAGCACTAATTATTTCTTGCTATCTGCTGTAAGGATTTCAGTGTGAAAGTTGATAGGATGAATCATTGTGGGTAGTGTGTTTGTGCATGTACATGGGATTGGGGGAGTGTGTGCAGAGTGATGGGATGGGAAGGGAGAGTGGAGTGGAAGGGGTGTGGGAGGTGTCTTTGATGTCTTTTTTTTTTTTTTCTCAACTGCCCGCCCCAAAAATGTGGTTGGCTGAGTGGTTGGCTGGGCTGTAGTATAATGGTACTAAAACTTCAGGAATGCATTCATGTGCGTGGGTGTACACGTGTGTGTGTGTGTGTGTGTGTGTGTGTGTGCGTGCATGCGTGCGTGTATGTGTGCGTGTTTGCTCTGTGACAGGAGTTACATCTCTTTTTGTTGTTGTTTTTTTAACATGGGGACAACACTGAAGCACAGCCCCTCTTGGAAATGGCTGGTGTCTCTTTCAGTACAACTGATATCTGAGCATTTGGGAAATTCCATGCCAGTAACTTCCTCTATCCTGTCACTCTTGTTGACTCAGCCTTTTGCAGTCTTTGTTTCATCTATTGTTTTTCTGCCATTATGTTCCATCTTCCTGTCTTCTGTCTTCAAAATCCCTGTATGGATGCCAAGGGCTTTTTCAATGCGAAATGTTCCCCTGCCCACTGAATGCTGTAGCAGTCGCTTCCCCTCTTCTGTGACTTTTTTTTTACGCTCAGTTTTTTTTTTTTTCATTTGTTTTTGTCTTTCTTTGCTGTTCTCTATTATTTTTTTTTCTGCCCCTGCAGCCCATTTTCCTGCCTTTTGTTCTGGAAATAGTCTGTGATGCCAACTTTTTTTGTTGCCTGGCAGTTAGATTTTGAAGTTGTGCACACTATCGGGGGTGGACTCTAGCTGTCTGTCCTGCTATATGTATGTGCCCATATGACGTTTTTAAACATTTGTTTTTGTATTGAAATGTTTATATGTTTTCTTTTTAAATTTTGATGTTTTTTTTTTTAAATCTGGTTATGAAAAACATAAGGGGAATGCCAGCTACTCTCAGCCTTGTCTTGTGTGGCATAGGTAGGTTAGCTTCCATGTCATGATTGTTTCTTTTTCAACCTCTGTAAGTTTTTTATTTCCTGATGGTTTGACTTGTTTATGCGACATAACATTTTGTTGTGTGGTTGGTTTTTTTTTTCATGTGTGAGATGGACATTCCTGGAAAAGCTCTGCGTGACTGCCTGGGTTACAATGACTCAAACTTAAGATTTAGCTTGCTCTAGATCTGCATACTTTCTTTGACATGGAAGGAGGTGGAGGATGGGAAAGAAAGGGCATGCCTGTGTGTGTGTGTGTGTGTGTGTGTGTGTGTGTGTGTGTGTGTATGCTGGTGACTATGTAGTAAGAATGTTCACACTGTTCAGAGTGGACACTTAACCATCCATTCTGCTATGTCTGTTTGCCATTCGGCATATTTGTGTATTTGTTGTTGCATTGAAAGGGTTTGCATAGACTTTTTTTTCATATACTATTCTTTGTAAACTGAGGGCAGAAAAGGTAAAGGAATAGCTGACATTCTCTTTGTAAGCAAGTACTATTTGCCGTAAGGATGGTAATAGATGAACTACCCTGTTGATGATTGATGTGAATGTGGTCCTGTTTGTTGCTTTTTTCCGAGGTAAACATCATTGTTGGTGTTCATTTCTTTTTCAGTTTGGGCCTCATCATCCAACTCCCCCCCCCCCCCCCCCCCCTGTCCCCCCACCCACCTGCCCTGTCACCCAGTATTGTGAAAGCCCCAAAAAGGACCTCTGTTGTAGGCAAGGCTAAAATGTTAAGTTTCAAAACAGAGTGACTGAGTGTCTAGTCCTGTACTCTGTTTGTCTGTGTCCTTGGCGGTAACTAATCCCCTCTCTTTTCAAATAAGGCTAAAATGATCAAACTTCACTGTTACCTTGTTTGGCCTGTTTAGGCTGCATTGTGGTGGTGGAGCTTGATTTATGCTTTGTGTTATGAAGGCCTCTAAGGGGTCGATCAGTTCATTCCAACACGCCTCTTGTGGATACAGGGGGAGAAAAGGTGAGGAATGGAGAGAAAGGGAGGGAGGGGGATGGGAAGGAAGGGATGGAAATGGTGGGGGGAGGGGGGGTGGAAGGAGGTTTATATTATTTGCATCCCAGCCTTCTAGAAATTCTGCACTAATATTTTTTATTTCTTTTTTGTATAACTGAGCTTCTTTGTTCTAGTTTTTTCCCCCCCCATTTATTGTACACCATTGTTTCCCAGCTTTTTTGACCCATGCACTGGTCTTTATTTGAGATAGTCTTATACAAAGCCCCCCCCCCCCCCCCTTTTGTACCAATGTACAACATGCTGTGCTGATGCTATAATCTGGCAACTTAGTGATGGAAATTTAACAGCTGTGATAGGAACTAGCTGTAGTAGCACTGTTTGCAACAACAGCAACAAAAGATTGTGACCTTTTCATCGTAGGTTGGTTGCTTTGTTTTTTTGTTTGCAATGAAATGTTTTTGTATGATTATTAAACTCGTTTTCAGTCTGATTGTTGTAAACTGTGTGAAGTTGCTATCATACTGTAAACTGTGTGAAGATGCTATCATACCCAGCTTTGTGTGTGTGTGTGTGGTGTGTGTGTGTGTGTGTGTGTGTGTGTGTGTGTAAAAGAGAGAGAGAGAGAGTGTGTGTTTGTTGATCTCTTTTCTAATGTGGAATACCCCTGGAAGGACCCTGTACAGTCGGCTGTGTTGTAATTCAATTGAAATGCTGTTCACCTGAAAGGGAAGCTCTAGGCAGTGGGTGGAGGATTCCACACTTGTTTTTGAGGCTAAACAGGCATTAAACAACCGAACAACATTGCAAATCCTCCTCTTGACTCCTTGCCTTCTGCTCCCCAACCCTCTCTCCCCACTTCATTTTCTCCCTTCCGCTGCTCCTCAAAATCTTTATTGAAAGATCTGTCGGTATTAATTGGTTATACTGTGTGGTGTGTGTGTGTGTGTGTGTGTGTGTGTGACACATGTGGGTCACTAATTCCCTTTGATTTTACACGGATAGGTTGCAGGCGTGTGTGTGTGTGTGTGTGTGTGTGTGTGTGTGTGTGTGTGTGTGTGTGTGTGTGACACATGTGGGTCACTAATTCCCATAGATTTTACACGGATAGGTTGCAGGCGTATGTGTGTGCAAGCATGCACTGTGTGTGTGTGTGTGTGTGTGTGTGTGTGTGTGTGTGTGTGTGTGTGTGTGTGTGCGACATTGTTATTCCTGTATGAGAGACTTATTATTAAAAAAATAAAATAAAAAAGAAAACAAAGAAGAAAGACGAAGGAAAAAATAATCAAAAGAGCTCCAATCTCTATAATTCAAGTACAGCAAAGCTAGTGGGATGTGTGGAGCATATATGAAATCATTACATGCGATGTATAATCGATTGTGGAGGATGTGTTAACCAAGAAGGATGTACTTTTTCGCTTCACTTAAAGTGGACAAAACCTTTGCAGAGGTGTTCTTTATGAATAACATTAACACTTTGAACGAAGAGAAAATCATGGTATTGGCAGCAAAACAAACAAACAAACAAAAATGAAGGCATCCCTATTCTTACGTCGTGCCTCTCAAGGCCGCATACTCGCCCAACGGTAAAAAGACGTCAGTATTCCGTGTTCGTTGGTCATTCTTCTCATTGGCGCGTATAATAATGATGGGCGCCAAACAGTAAAAAGACTCACAACAGCACGGCCACACGCATGGGTGTTAATAAGCTTCTATGTGGTGACTGAATCCTGATCGTGGATTTTTATGAGAGAAGAATTAAAAAAAAAAAGTCAAGTGTAGAGAAAAGTATATTTAAGAGAGAGAGAAACAGAGAGAGAGAAGGGGTTGTGGTGATTAGTTTGGAGGAGGATGGATGGAGGTAGAGCAAATAAACGACACAAATGGCCAGCAGCTAACAAAAAAAAAGTAGCTTAAAAAGAAGTAAGGGAGGGGGGGGGGATGAGAGAGAGAGAGAACACACACACACACACACACACACGCACACACACACACACACACACACACGCACACACACACACACACATACTGATCGTAACGAAATTTGGTAGAAAGATGGAAGATTCCCAAAGGACGAACCCATTTCAGTTTTGGTGCGTATTAGATTAAAGGGCGGATCCAGATGCCATTCCCCCCTCCCCATTTTCTTTATCATTGCAAGAAAGGGCATTCTTAACCTTTTTTTTTTCAAGAAATGATTCATAGATTTCAATGCGCATGCTCTCTGTCTGTCTGTCTGTCTGTCTGTCTGTCTGTCTCTCTCTCTCTCTCTCTCTCTCTCTCTCTCTCTCTCACACACACACACACACACACAACACACACACACACACACACAATTACTCTCTACACACACACACACACACCACACACACACACACACACACACACACACACACACACACAACACAGAGAGTTCTAAGGTAAACTCTTATCTGCCAGTTTATGAGATGTGGTGCGGTTCTAGCTCACAACGCAGATCCAGTGAGTAAAGAACGATTCAACCTTTGCTGAAGTCTGTGCCGTCTCGAGGGCGCCTTCCAACGCGGACTGTTTCTCCTCCAAACTCCCGAAGGATTAAACGTTCAGAATGCTTTAATAACTGGCCTGTCCAACGCCTGTAATAGAGTGAGCCTGCTCCTGCCTGATCTACGATCTCCTGTGCCTTGGGGGGGTGTTTGGCAACCTTGTTTATCGCTCAGCCGACCGCGGAGCCCATATTGTGGCTGAATACAAGTTAAAAGTAGTAGAGGTCTTGTACGGAATCTGTTAGTGTGGCATAACTTCATCGTCAGAAAGATTTCTCTGCATGAAATTCTGCCTGTTCTACACACACGCACGCACGCGCACGCACGCACGCACGCACGCGCGCGCGCGCGCGCACACACACACACACACACACACACACACACACACACACACACACACACCATATCACATCATCCATGCCGCTCCCGTGTCATTACCACCAGGCTTCTCATTCCGGTTCCCCATCCAGAGTCATCCCCGGCTTGTCGCTCCGCAGCCCGGCAGCGGCAATGTACAGCGAGAGTCGGTGCTGAATCGTCACGAGACAACTCATCAAAGGAGACACTGCACTGCTGCCGAATCACTTCGGCAGTGTTTTGCGCAGGACACCATCTGCTAAGCCCCCAACTGACTACAATTATTGCTTTCTCGTGGAGTCGGCGACGGTCTGTATGAACTTGTCGATACTGGCGACTTCGACTCGAAGTCACCAAGGGCAGAGACGTGGAGCGGAATATCCAAGCCACCGTGGGAGCAAGGCATGAAGGGCCACATAATGTTGAGAACTTTTTTTTTTTTTTTTTACTTTTTAATGCTAACTGATGGGGGGGGGGGGGGGGGGGGGGGGGGGGGTAGTTTACCACCAAGAACACAGACAAAGTACAGGACAAAACACAATGCATTTCGACCTCTTGGGTCTTTTTCAGGCAAAAACAAATAACATTTAGGACAGTGAAAAGGAAGAACGAGAAACCACTTATCTTCTCGTATTCGGCGTAAAATGAAAATGGCTGTTGGATGAAGACAAGGTCCATTTTGGCACATGTTGGCACTTGTTGCCATGAAAAACAATCAAAGTGGCCTTCTAACTGTAAATTTAAGAAACATCAAACGGGGTTTGTACCTTTTTTTTTTTTTTTTTTTTGGGAGAGGGGGGGGGGGGGGGGGGGGGGTAGGGGTGGGGGTGGGGGGGGGGGGTTATATTCACATGTTTTGTTTTAGGTGGAATGAGTAGTCTACTTAATTTCAGTATCTTAGTTTTCACGAGAGATTCTATGATATTTTGTTTTAAAACATATTTCATGTTAAAAAAAAAATTCAAATCGTGGATGTGTTGAAGCTACAAAACGTAGCAAGCAGACATATAATTCCGTCAAATGAAAATTAAGCAACTGTTTAATTCTGTTGTCAAAATTTAGATGATAAAATACAGTAGAAAAAGCATGCAAAATTTCATATTTGTAAGGCAAGGCGTAGATGCTCAATCCCAATGCAAATATTCATGTTTGGCAACCACATGTCAAATAACAACATGTTTTTGTAAGAAATGTACAAGGCTGGCCTCGTTTAACGAGTTTGCCAGCAATCCAGGCAATTAACTGCACGAGACCCATCCCTTGCCCAACCCTAATCCAGTTCTGAACCTAATCTCTACACATGAAAATCGACTGTGGACAGGCATAAACAAATGGTTATATTCCAATTAGAGAACCCAATAGTTGCCATAGCTGTCAGCGAAGGATTTAATATTTGTATTCCAACGTCATTTTCATCCCCTCTCTCCTCCGCCTTTGCTTCTTTGAAATGAAAATGAATGTGAAAAGGACAGTTTTGTCCTCAATGAATGTGTTTTGGTGAGCGCTGATCCTTTGACGCTACATGCAGCTCTGAGAGTAAAACAAAATACACAGCATTTTCGGCGTAATCTTTAATTCTGGACTAGGACATTCCATACCCCCGTATAACATTTCAGGCCCTGCAACTCCCCGGTGACCTTATCTTTGCGCCAGTTGGCCCACCCCAAAATAGTCCCATTCGTTTCATTTTAATCTGTCCAAGGAAGAAACAAAAGTTGACTGCAGGATTCGTTGTAAAATGAAAAAATAATAAAGTTTATAAAAACCTTTTGGTGGTAGTAGAATCCATTAGTGAGAACACTGACGTTTCAAGCCATAGGCCCGTTGTCAAAGTGAAAGGAGAGGACAGTGTAGACAGGAAAGCCTCTGTGAGAATTGGGTGAGAACATTTCATTTAATGATCAAGTTGGACCAAAATAAAGTCACTGATCACTGTTCAGGTGTATTGAGTTCACACAGACACACACCACAGTTCACACAAAGACACCAACACACACACGCGCGCACACACACACCACCACAACCCCCACAAAACACACAACACCACACACACACAACACACAACACCCACCCCCCCACCCCACACCCACACCACACACACACACAAAAGGAGGGGAATAAATGGAAATATTCACTATTTTGCCTACTGAAAGAGAAAGAAACAGGGGCTAAAGAGGGACAGGACGGAGAGATTAAGGCGGAAGGGCCCTGGCTCAGCTAGACGTCAGTGACTCTGATGTTCATCCCAGCTGGCTGTGTGGTGCCCAAGCGGCTGATGACAAGGCTCTCCATGTGCTTTCTGTATACACGATCTCTGGGGTTCTGCCACACTGCTGATATCTTCGCATGACTGAAGCTGTGATACGGACCAACAAAATGTTGGCCGACTGGGTTGTTGTGGCCCAGCTTCATCGACCTCAGGTGCTCTGAAAAGCGGTCGGCCAATGAGCGGTAGGTCTCCCCAATATACAGCTTGGAGCAGAGGGTGCAGGTCAAGACGTACACTAAGTTCCTAGACTGGCAGTTTAAACTGGACCTCACAGTGAATGTGCCAGTGGGTCCCACGACTGTAGTTGCAGTGTCTATAAATGGGCACGTCTTGCATTTTTTGTCCCCACAAGGTCTGCACCCAGGTGAGGTTGACTGGGTGGCCTGCGGTCTAAGCTTGGACCTCACAAGCATGTCACGCAGGTTCTTGTCCCTCTGAAAAGCAATCAGTGGTGGCTTGGAAAAAATTTGTTTGAGGTCTGGATCTTGCTGGAGGAGACTAAAGTTTTCACGCAGGATTCTGCAGACTGGTAAGTTGTGAGGGTGGTATGGGATGACTACCACAGCGCGGTCCTCATCCTCTCCCGTTGCTTTTGGTCTCAGGGCTTCTGTGCGGCTGGTAGAGCGTGCACGTTCAAGTGCTGTTTGCACAATATCCTCTGGGTACTGGCGGGCTATGAAGAAGGTGGACATCCTCTGAGCCTCATTCTCAAAGTCCTGCTCTCTACTGCAAATGCGCCTGAGCCTTTGGAACTGAGAATGTGGTATACTGTTCCTGGCGGAGGATGGGTGGCTGGAGTTGTATAGGAGATATGCATGTGAGTCAGTGGGCTTGTAGAAGACGGTGGTGGAGAGTTTGGAACAGTCTGGGTGGACAGAGATGGAAAGGTCCAGGAAGGAGATAGATTTGGATGATATTTCGTGGGTGTATCGGAGGGCAGGGTGGAAGTTAGACATGTGTTGGATGAAGTTTAACAAGTCTTCCCTTGGTCCCACCGACACACCAAGGCAGTCGTCAATATACCGTTTGAACAGTGCTGGTTGTGTTCCCGTGTAACAGCTGAGAGCTTGCTCCTCCACAAAGCCTACAAACAAGCATGCAAAGCTGGGCCCCATCTTTGTGCCCATGGCGACCCCTCTTGTCTGTAGGTAGTGGTGATCCTCGAAGGCAAACGAGTTCAGGGAGAGAACCAGTTCTGCTAGGCGGAGGATGGTAGGGATGTGAAGGTGTTTGATGTCACTCTTCTCCAAGTAGTGTTTCAGTGCCTGCAATCCGTCACTATGGGGGATACTGGTGTAAAGTGACACAATATCCATCGTGAAGATGTGTCTCTCCTGCTGTCATCTGGGAAAGAGAAACCCTCTAACAGTCTCAGAGTGTCGTTGGTGTCTTTTATGTACGTGGGTAGAGTGGCCACTAGGGGTTGGAGAATCTTGTCCAACACATCAGAGATGATGATTGTGGGGCAAGTGCATGCAGAAACAATGGGACGTCCAGGAGTGTCAACTTTGTGAATCTTGGGTAACAGGTAGAAGTTTGGTTCTTTAGGTTCACTGTTGATGGCATTAATAGCTTCTGTTGGAAGATGTCCTTGGTCTATGGCCGATTTTATTGTTTTTCGGATCAGTGTGTTGTCAGATTTGATTGTAGATTTCGTAATCTCTCTGTAGGAGTCCCTGTCACCTTGGGCACCACACAGCCAGCTGTGATGAACATCAGAGTCACTGACGTCCAGCTGAGCCAGGGCCCTTCTGCCTTAATCTCTCCGTCCTGTCCCTCTTTAGCCCCTGTTTCTTTCTCTTTCAGTAGGCAAAATAGTGAATACTTCCATTTATTCCCCTCCTTTTGTGTGTGTGTGTGGTGTGGGTGTGGGGTGGGGGGGTGTGTGTTGTGTGTGTGTGTGTGTGTGGTGTTGTGTGTTTTGTGGGGGTTGTGGTGGTGTGTGTGTGCGCGCGTGTGTGTGTTGGTGTCTTTGTGTGAACTGTGGTGTGTGTCTGTGTGAACTCAATACACCTGAACAGTGATCAGTGACTTTATTTTGGTCCAACTTGATCATTAAATGAAATGTTCTCACCCAATTCTCACAGAGGCTTTCCTGTCTACACTGTCCTCTCCTTTCACTTTGACAACGGGCCTATGGCTTGAAACGTCAGTGTTCTCACTAATGGATTCTACTACCACCAAAAGGTTTTTATAAACTTTATTATTTTTTCATTTTACAACGAATCCTGCAGTCAACTTTTGTTTCTTCCTTGTTTTCACCTGCTACCTTGGACTGCGACCCAACCCTTACCTTCTACCGATTCTTTGTCATGCCTTCTTCCTCTTCAGTCTTCTTCGGCACTGCCTTGGCCAAACTAAGGACTCTTCCAGCAATTCCCCAATGTGTCGGTGTGGCATACCTCAAGAGTACACTCACCAAGACACGGTTTACCAACCACATTGTCTTTCTACGCACCTGCAAACGAATTGGATTTGTTCCCAAGGGATTCAAGTTTAAAAGCCCTATCCCCAGTGATGACCATAGACGATCTGCCGCAGCTCACAGGATCACCCACCACGCTTCTATGAAGCTAATGTCAGAAACTATCCGATCCTACACACAGTGTGTCAACAGGGCATCCCACCAGATAAGCCACATGAGATCACAGCTCCGAAACCTCATGGATTACCAAACATCAAGATACATTATTGGCACTGTTCAGGAAGCCAACAGAGGACTACACACAGCTATGAACAAAACTAAACAACAGAAAATGGAACGCTCACAGCCTAAGACTACATCAATGCCTACCATTCATCCAACCCGCACCCATGACTCCAACTCCGACCCCAACCTGGTTGTGACTATACCACCAGACTTAAACCTACCTGATGACCAACGCCACGTCCTGTTGAGAGGCTTGAAGTTTGTCCCCCTGCAACCGACGGCAAACCGAATGCATGTTCTGTTTCTGTGCCAACGGTTTTTCCGCAGACTCCGTCTAGCTGCCCATTTTTCAAGCACATCGCCCCCGCCACCTGCCACCTCTCATGACGACTTGGCAAAACTGTTTCCTCGACAACCAAGCACCTGGACACCAAGTCCGGGGGAATTTCCAGCTCTGGACTTCTACATAGCCACCTGCAAAAAACAGATTGCCCAGCTGCGACCCAGGCCACTCAGACACTCCAACCTCTCGACTGCAGAACTTGAAGCATTGAAAGATCTGAAGAAGAGGACAGATGTTGTCATCAAACCAGCTGACAAGGGAGGGGCCATAACAGTATGACGAAGAGATCTCTATGTGGAGGAGGCAAGGAGACAATTGGGTGACAGGGACTCCTACAGAGAGATTACGAAATCTACAATCAAATCTGACAACACACTGATCCGAAAAACAATAAAATCGGCCATAGACCAAGGACATCTTCCAACAGAAGCTATTAATGCCATCAACAGTGAACCTAAAGAACCAAACTTCTACCTGTTACCCAAGATTCACAAAGTTGACACTCCTGGACGTCCCATTGTTTCTGCATGCACTTGCCCCACAATCATCATCTCTGATGTGTTGGACAAGATTCTCCAACCCCTAGTGGCCACTCTACCCACGTACATAAAAGACACCAACGACACTCTGAGACTGTTAGAGGGTTTCTCTTTCCCAGATGACAGCAGGGAGAGACACATCTTCACGATGGATATTGTGTCACTTTACACCAGTATCCCCCATAGCGACGGATTGCAGGCACTGAAACACTACTTGGAGAAGAGTGACATCACACACCTTCACATCCCTACCATCCTCCGCCTAGCAGAACTGGTTCTCTCCCTGAACTCGTTTGCCTTCGAGGATCACCACTACCTACAGACAAGAGGGGTCGCCATGGGCACAAAGATGGGGCCCAGCTTTGCATGCTTGTTTGTAGGCTTTGTGGAGGAGCAAGCTCTCAGCTGTTACACGGGAACACAACCAGCACTGTTCAAACGGTATATTGACGACTGCCTTGGTGTGTCGGTGGGACCAAGGGAAGACTTGTTAAACTTCATCCAACACATGTCTAACTTCCACCCTGCCCTCGATACACCCACGAAATATCATCCAAATCTATCTCCTTCCTGGACCTTTCCATCTCTGTCCACCCAGACTGTTCCAAACTCTCCACCACCGTCTTCTACAAGCCCACTGACTCACATGCATATCTCCTATACAACTCCAGCCACCCATCCTCCGCCAGGAACAGTATACCACATTCTCAGTTCCAAAGGCTCAGGCGCATTTGCAGTAGAGAGCAGGACTTTGAGAATGAGGCTCAGAGGATGTCCACCTTCTTCATAGCCCGCCAGTACCCAGAGGATATTGTGCAAACAGCACTTGAACGTGCACGCTCTACCAGCCGCACAGAAGCCCTGAGACCAAAAGCAACGGGAGAGGATGAGGACCGCGCTGTGGTAGTCATCCCATACCACCCTCACAACTTACCAGTCTGCAGAATCCTGCGTGAAAACTTTAGTCTCCTCCAGCAAGATCCAGACCTCAAACAAATTTTTTCCAAGCCACCACTGATTGCTTTTCAGAGGGACAAGAACCTGCGTGACATGCTTGTGAGGTCCAAGCTTAGACCGCAGGCCACCCAGTCAACCTCACCTGGGTGCAGACCTTGTGGGGACAAAAAATGCAAGACGTGCCCATTTATAGACACTGCAACTACAGTCGTGGGACCCACTGGCACATTCACTGTGAGGTCCAGTTTAAACTGCCAGTCTAGGAACTTAGTGTACGTCTTGACCTGCACCCTCTGCTCCAAGCTGTATATTGGGGAGACCTACCGCTCATTGGCCGACCGCTTTTCAGAGCACCTGAGGTCGATGAAGCTGGGCCACAACAACCCAGTCGGCCAACATTTTGTTGGTCCGTATCACAGCTTCAGTCATGCGAAGATATCAGCAGTGTGGCAGAACCCCAGAGATCGTGTATACAGAAAGCACATGGAGAGCCTTGTCATCAGCCGCTTGGGCACCACACAGCCAGCTGGGATGAACATCAGAGTCACTGACGTCTAGCTGAGCCAGGGCCCTTCTGCCTTAATCTCTCCGTCCTGTCCTTCTTAAGCCCCTGTTTCTTTCTCTTTCAGTAGGCAAAATAGTGAATATTTCCATTTATTCCCCTCCTTTTGTGTGTGTGTGTGGTGTGGGTGTGGGGTGGGGGGGTGGGTGTTGTGTGTGTGTGTGTGTGTGGTGTTGTGTGTTTTGTGGGGGTTGTGGTGGTGTGTGTGTGCGCGCGTGTGTGTGTTGGTGTCTTTGTGTGAACTGTGGTGTGTGTCTGTGTGAACTCAATACACCTGAACAGTGATCAGTGACTTTATTTTGGTCCAACTTGATCATTAAATGAAATGTTCTCACCCAATTCTCACAGAGGCTTTCCTGTCTACACTGTCCTCTCCTTTCACTTTGACAACGGGCCTATGGCTTGAAACGTCAGTGTTCTCACTAATGGATTCTACTACCACCAAAAGGTTTTTATAAACTTTATTATTTTTTCATTTAATCTGTCCGCTTGGAACCACCTAGCATTTATCTTGATGGATATGTGAGAGCAAAGAAGGGTAAGCAACTTCCAGACACAGTATATGTCCATGAATATTCGATCAAGCAAAGCACTAATTGTTGGTGGCGAAACAGTACTAGTACTCGCTGTACGCCCTCAAATACAATATGTTCATGGTATAAACTGAAATAGAACGATTCAAACTGGTTGGCATGCGGGGCATGAAAAGATAACGACTTTAAGAAAAAGCATAAGCATTAAAACATCCATGTTATCGGTTCAGTTATTATGGCCTTGCAAACAAAGATGGCTTTTTTTTTTCTTTCGGCCTGTGCACTGGACACTTGCTGTGCCACATCCTGGCAGGCCCGTGCTCCTTCTGAAGGTTTGGCAGCTGTACCATAATCTGATGCCATTTACACACTGAGTAACTTTCTTATCTTCGAGGTTTCGCAGACTGGCTAGCGGTCGTAAGTGACGTTATAACCATATGATTTTGATTCATTTCCATGGCAACTGATACCCACCATTATGCCCAACTTTTGAATGAAAAAGGAATCCTTGGACACATCATCTGATCTGTCCGAATACTGGCAGATGTACAGGAATAGCTGAAGATGCAGAACGACCTGGACAGCGCGTCCAGCGGGAGTTCAGACGGGTGCACTGACTACTACCCTTTGTTGTTTTGTATTTTGCTTTACGTCATCTGTTTTAGTGTATTGCTTGTTCTCCATTTTCGTTGACCTGAGTGTTGTTTATCTTGCTTGAGGGAGACCGAAGAAGTCAAAACGTGTCGCGATTTGTCTGGATATCTATTTGTCCATGTTCATTCGTGTTATTTCAAATACCTTTCAATTTTTTTTCTCGACAAGTTAATTAACGAACAGCAAAAAAAGACACTTTAATGACAGCAAAGTATTATTTGATAACAAAAAGGGACAACATTTAAGCTGAAAAAAAAAATTCAATAACAACGGAAATGTAGCATTTAAGAGCCAGATGGTAAAACTGTAATTAAAAAAAGGCTCAACATTTAACAACACCGAAATGTACAATACTATCTATAAACAAAGCTATACAAGTGTACACCGTTTGACAACAGCAAAAGTTACAAGAATAAACAATGATAGAAGGTACAGCATTAAACAAAAAAGATACGACAGACATGTGGAATCCTTAAAAGAAAGAAAAAAGGCACATGATACTAGAACAACAATAGATACCACGTTTACATAAGTTGCACGCATTGAACAATCAGATACGTTTTCCTACCCACTAAGGCCAGTTCAAGGTGAACTGTGAGGACACCAAGTGCCTCGATGTCATCTTCATCCTGCACCTATCCCTTGACATCGTCTGTTGTCGTTGGGGCACCCCTGATGATCTGGCCACCACTCTCCTCCATCCGTCCCTGTCCTCCACTGCTCGCTGAGATCCTGCTAGGCTCATTCCAGTCCACTCTCGGATATTGTCCTCCCACCTCTTCCTTTGTCTTCCTCTGTTGCGGCTTCCTCTGACTGTTCCTTGCAGGACTATCTTTGCAAGGCCTGTTGAACGGGACACATGTCCGTACCACTTCATTTTCCGCTTTTTGACGACTGTGAGTAGGTCTTCGTGGGGTCCATTTGCCTGTTGAATTATTCTACGGACTTCTTCATTTGTCACGTGGTCTGTGTAATGGATGCCAAGATCTTTCTGTAGCATCTCATTTCAGTTGCCAGAATTCTTCTTTGTAACTCTGCTGTGAGTGTCCAAGTTTCACATGCATACAGAAAAACTGAGAGGGCAAGGGAGCGCATTAGGTGGATCTTGGAGCGAAGACTAAAAACGGGGTCTGGGGTATTTCCCCAGTTGGGGGAAGGGAGCAAAATGACTTTTTACCATTCGGGAGATGAGGACGGGGAGGGGCGCTCCAGAACCCTAAAACCCCCACCTCCCCTCCTCATACCTCATCAGGTCAAAAAAAGAATCCGCATTCGTTTGAGTTTTCGTTCGACCAACTGATCCATACTAAATGAAATTCCCATTTAAGAAGTTGAAATCCTATTAGATTAAGTCTGGAGTCTCTCTCTCTCTCTCTCTCTCTCTCTCTCTCTCTCTCTCTCTCTCTCTCTCTCTCTCTCTCTCTGTGTGTGTGTGTGTGTGTGTGTGTGTGTGTGTGTGTGTGTGTGTAGGCTACACAATACCACAGAATTATAGACTGTGGTATATCTCCATGTGATGCCAAGGGAGCACAGGCACGGCCAACCGTGTCTCCCAGACGAATTCAAATCAGCGGACGAAAGACTTCGAGCAGGCGATATGAATGATTCTGTGCTCAAGAT
This sequence comes from Conus canariensis, assembly GCA_033310375.1. Lineage (NCBI taxonomy): Eukaryota > Metazoa > Mollusca > Gastropoda > Neogastropoda > Conidae > Conus > Conus canariensis. The sequence continues at coordinate 43,756,199 of CM065724.1, forward strand.
GGATTACAATGGTTCCCCATATACTGCAAATGAAGGATTTGATATTTATTATCTATTTTCTTTTTCTTTCTTTTTTGTTTTTTTTTTTTTGTTATCGTTTTTACCCCACCCCCACCCCCCACGTTTCTTTTTCGATCTTTATCAAAACACTAATGTGATAATAGAAATCGTTAACCTGCTTTTTTTGTCCCCCTCTTCTAAACTATTCCATATATGTATATAATGTGCATTATTCCCGTATATCATGACGTTCTTAAAATGAATTTTAAATTACGATGACACGCGCGCACGTGTGTGTGTGTGTGTGTGTGTGTGTGTGTGTGTGTGTGTGTGTGTGTGTGTGTGTGTGTGTGTGTTTCCTTCTTTCCTGCTTTTCAATACACGACTGGATTTCTATTACTGTTATTAATAATTTCATTATTATTATTATTATTTTACCTGCAGCAAGGACTGACGCTGTTCCAATGTAAAAAAAAAAAAATCAACTAGGATGTGGGTAACTTCTGCTTCTGTGTCGCTTCCTATGTTCAGCCTAGCTGACGACAGAAGATCCATCTGGACGTACATGTTGCTAAGCAGTAGTAAAGAGGGTTGCTGGAATGTTCACCACATACATCAATATTTGAATTGTGTACCGGATTTGAAGTCGGACGAAATCACATGAAAACAGGGTTTTTGTTTGTGTCGTTGCTTGTTTATTTCTTTTTATTTTTTAATTTGTTTTCGTTTTAACTGATATAAACAATTTCAACTTATGTAAGTTATCGCAGATACTAGCAAGAAAATGATGAAATATTCAATGTTCAATATAAATGCGTTAATGAATGAACAAAACATAGTAAGTTTAAAGTATGCATGTACGCGTGCGTGCGGCCGCGCGCGGGTGCGCGCGCGCGCGCACACACACACACACACCACACACACACACACACACGCGCGCGCGCGCAAGAGCACCCACGCACGCACGCACGCATTCACGCACGCATGCACGCACACACGCACGCATGAGGCATGCACGCACGCACACACTTAGCGCCTATCATATTTCTCATAACCTACACGCAAAAACCGAACAAAAGATATTTAATCCCTGAAAACAAAATAAAACAAAACAAAACAAAAATTCTTTAATTTCACATAAGACACAAAAAATACGGGACATATTCAAGTAACGTTAGATGTGCAGGTCATATGGCCTTTAAAATCCGGAATGGTTCTCTCTCTCACATACAGAGAGAGAGAGAGAGAGAGAGAGAGAGAGAGAGAGAGAGAGAGAGAGAGAGAGAGAGAGAGAGAGAGAGAGAGAGGATTAGCAATAAAACATGAGGAATGACGTGTGACAGATATGAATTACAAAGATATAAATTCTCAGAAAAACAGAGTAATGACAGGATCTACACGATAAAAGTTCATCCACAAAAAGACAAACTCCACACACGCGATACAAGCACTCTAAAGGCCATCAACACGCAAATCAAACACAGGGACGTGCATTGGTGTGCTTACATACAGAAAGCTTATGTAGGTGAACTGGATAATGAAAACACGGATCCTCACTTCAGCGGGGGCAAAAATAACCACCTGGAAGATTTGAGACAGAAAAAAAATATTCTAGAAACGTGTAGACAGTTTGTAGAGCATTGGACTCGTAATCCTAGTAATCTTAGTGATTCTGGTATTGAGGGTTCGAACCTCTGCTAGGCCGTTTCGGTACAAAGGGATTTTTCCCTTGAAGTCATTAGCGGTTATTACCCCATTTTCTAAGTGAATCCTTCGAATGAGACTGTAACTAAAGGTTCCATGTTCGCACGTATAAAGACTTGAACACACGTAGAATTCCACCATTAACATAAGGAAGACAAGGCCAGTTTGGCGATAGTATGGATGTCACATTACATATTATGCACCCTGCATGAAAAATCGAAAGAATGAAGGAAGAAGAGTGAGTGACTGATATTCATCAGATGACACCGGAAACCACTGAATGAAGAACCCACAGGCAGCTCTTCAGTCGGCTTTACCCAGGTAGGCGTCCCGTTGTGCAAGCGAGAGCGTGGATTGTAAAGCGCTTAGAGACTGGTATCTAATGGAGGACTGGTGTTATATAAGTTCTCTTAACAAGAACAACAACAAGAACAACAACAACAACAACAGTAATAATGATAGTAATAATGATGATGACGATGACGATGATGATGATGGCGACGACAATGATGATAATAACATTGATAATAATAATAATAATAATAATAATAATAGTTATAATAATGACGGCACCAACAACAGCAACAACAGCATTAACGACAACAATAATAATGATAACAAAAATCATGATGATGATGATGATGATGATGATAATAAT
>CM065724.1:43761160-43781160 GCA_033310375.1 Conus canariensis
CACCGTGGGAGCAAGGCATGAAGGGCCACATAATGTTGAGAACTTTTTTTTTTTTTTTTTACTTTTTAATGCTAACTGATGGGGGGGGGGGGGGGGGGGGGGGGGTAGTTTACCACCAAGAACACAGACAAAGTACAGGACAAAACACAATGCATTTCGACCTCTTGGGTCTTTTTCAGGCAAAAACAAATAACATTTAGGACAGTGAAAAGGAAGAACGAGAAACCACTTATCTTCTCGTATTCGGCGTAAAATGAAAATGGCTGTTGGATGAAGACAAGGTCCATTTTGGCACATGTTGGCACTTGTTGCCATGAAAAACAATCAAAGTGGCCTTCTAACTGTAAATTTAAGAAACATCAACGGGGTTTGTACCTTTTTTTTTTTTTTTTTTTTTTTGGGAGGGGGGGGGGGGGGGGGGTAGGGGTGGGGGTGGGGGGGGGGGGTATATTCACATGTTTTGTTTTAGGTGGAATGAGTAGTCTACTTAATTTCAGTATCTTAGTTTTCACGAGAGATTCTATGATATTTTGTTTCAAACATATTTCATGTTAAAAAAAAAATTCAAATCGTGGATGTGTTGAAGCTACAAAACGTAGCAAGCAGACATATAATTCCGTCAAATGAAAATTAAGCAACTGTTTAATTCTGTTGTCAAAATTTAGATGATAAAATACAGTAGAAAAAGCATGCAAAATTTCATATTTGTAAGGCAAGGCGTAGATGCTCAATCCCAATGCAAATATTCATGTTTGGCAACCACATGTCAAATAACAACATGTTTTTGTAAGAAATGTACAAGGCTGGCCTCGTTTAACGAGTTTGCCAGCAATCCAGGCAATTAACTGCACGAGACCCATCCCTTGCCCCAACCCTAATCCAGTTCTGAACCTAATCTCTACACATGAAAATCGACTGTGGACAGGCATAAACAAATGGTTATATTCCAATTAGAGAACCCAATAGTTGCCATAGCTGTCAGCGAAGGATTTAATATTTGTATTCCAACGTCATTTTCATCCTCTCTCTCCTCCGCCTTTGCTTCTTTGAAATGAAAATGAATGTGAAAAGGACAGTTTTGTCCTCAATGAATGTGTTTTGGTGAGCGCTGATCCTTTGACGCTACATGCAGCTCTGAGAGTAAAACAAAATACACAGCATTTTCGGCGTAATCTTTAATTCTGGACTAGGACATTCCATACCCCCGTATAACATTTCAGGCCCTGCAACTCCCCGGTGACCTTATCTTTGCGCCAGTTGGCCCACCCCAAAATAGTCCCATTCGTTTCATTTTAATCTGTCCGCTTGGAACCACCTAGCATTTATCTTGATGGATATGTGAGAGCAAAGAAGGGCAAGCAACTTCCAGACACAGTATATGTCCATGAATATTCGATCAAGCAAAGCACTAATTGTTGGTGGCGAAACAGTACTAGTACTCGCTGTACGCCCTCAAATACAATATGTTCATGGTATAAACTGAAATAGAACGATTCAAACTGGTTGGCATGCGGGGCATGAAAAGATGACAACGACTTTAAGAAAAAGCATAAGCATTAAAACATCCATGTTATCGGTTCAGTTATTATGGCCTTGCAAACAAAGATGGCTTTTTTTTTTCTTTCGGCCTGTGCACTGGACACTTGCTGTGCCACATCCTGGCAGGCCCGTGCTCCTTCTGAAGGTTTGGCAGCTGTACCATAATCTGATGCCATTTACACACTGAGTAACTTTCTTATCTTCGAGGTTTCGCAGACTGGCTAGCGGTCGTAAGTGACGTTTATAACCATATGATTTTGATTCATTTCCATGGCAACTGATACCCACCATTATGCCCAACTTTTGAATGAAAAAGGGACCTGCGAAGATCCCTTTCTTCCATTAAGAAAGGGTGAACACCGTAGTCGCACCTTCTCGCCACGTTAATGTGGGTGTTTCCTCAGGGGGACATGGGGCAGGTTGTTTTCACTAACGCGGCACGGGAGCGGAATACTGGCGCTATATCAAAACTAGATCCCGGCCTCTCCAATCAAGGAAAGCCGCAGGCTAGACCAGTCCAGATGGAGGAGTAAGGCCCCCACCAAAATGGAAGGAACTGAGTGAAGGCCCACCGGCGTGTGGATACGCCCTGACACTGCTCCAAGCCTTACCCCAGCCATGGGTTAAATGGCAAAAGCATCCAGCCTGCCGAAGACGGAGTGTGTCAGCTACGGCGCAGGTCCTGGGGATAAATTAGGACACACACGCATCAACGATTATGGTCATGCGTCAGACTACCTTATTGTCATGGCGTCGTCCCTATCAGCGACAACCGGGGAGGGACGGAGCCGGGCCCTTAGCCTCAAAGGGGCCCACCCAAGCGACCGGTGCCTCTGTTAACCTGACGGTCGGGGGAAGGCAGAGTAGAGCGACTGACCAGACTACCCAGCCTCCTACCACCCTTACAGTGGCTCAGTGGAATGCAGAAGGACTAGGGAACAAGAAGCCAGAACTGCAAAAGTTTCTCAGCAAAAACAACATCGATGTCATCTGCATCCAAGAAACACACTTGAAAGATCATCGACGTTTCTTCGTAAGAGGCTATGAGACATTTCGCCAAGACCGCGAAGACAGACACAAGGGAGGAATCATTACCCTTGTCAGAAACTCCATCCCTGCAGTAGAGACAAACAGATCAAGAAGACAAGAACTAGAACACCTGACTGTCAAGCTCTTGCTGCCCAGTGGAGACCTACGGATCACCAACTGCTACAGCCCATCAACCTCATCTCTTACGCTACACAACGTGAAGCTAGAAGCTTGCAGACATCTGGTGGTTGGAGACTTCAACAGCCACTCGCAAAGCTGGGGATATGAGGAAATGGATGCCCGTGGTGAGGAAGTGGAAGATTGGATGATGGAAAATAATCTAGTACTCATCAACCAGGCGGACGACAAACCAACGTACTTCTCCAGAGCCTGGAAAACCACCTCCACACCAGACCTGGCTGTAGCTACTGAGGACATTCACAAGCTCACGTCCAGAGAAGTCAGCACCCAGCTTGGAGGGAGCGACCACCTGCCAGTCATTCTCAACATCTCCAGCTTAGGATGTACTGAGCGCAACATGCAACCAAGTTGGAACTTCAAACGAGCCAACTGGACCCTCTTTGCAGAAAAGGCTGACCACCACACCAAAAACATTTGCTGTGCAAATGACCTGAACAAGAACGTCCAGAATTTCACTGATGCAATTCTTCAGGCAGCAAAGCAGGCAATCCCAAGGGGCAAAAGAAGACATTACCTGCCATACTGGAGTGACACACTGGAACAGCTTCACACTGAAATGGACAATGCCAGAGAAGCTATGGAGCAAACCCCCACTCCAGAGAACCTAGTGAGGCACAACAACGCCAAAGAAGCTTTCAACCAACAGAAGAAAGCTGAACTCCAAAAGAGCTGGAACGAGAAGACCAGCAGCCTCAACATGGAGAAGGACACCAGCAAGCTGTGGAATCTGACAAAAGCCCTGAATGAAGACACCAGAGCGGGACACAGCAAAACCGTCATCGAGGAAAATGGTACACACCACAAGGGAAGGAAAGCAGCAAACATCCTGGCAGAATTTTACAAAGAGGAAAGCAAAGCAACAATACCCATTGCCCGAGTGCAGGAAGTCAGCAAGGAAACCAGGGAGAAGCTGAAACACCAGAACCCTACACCGTCCATGATGTCAGCCTTCTCCATGACTGAACTCAATGCAGCCATTAAAAAACTAAAGCCAAAGAAAGCCCCAGGGAAAGATGGTGTTACCAATGACATGATCAGGAGACTTGGAACCACAGCAAAACAGAAGCTCCTTCTGATCATCAACCAGTCATGGAGCTCAGGGAAATTCCCAGACCGATGGAGAGAAGCAGTCATCATCCCCATCAGAAAGAAACAAAAAGACAAAACCAAGAAATCCAGCTACCGACCAATCAGCCTCCTCAGTTGTCTGGGCAAGGTGATGGAAAGAATGGTGAACACAAGACTGCTGAAACACCTGGAAGAAAATCACCTGCTCAGCAACACACAGTCAGCATACAGGAAAAACCACAGTACGGAAGACCAGCTTGTGTACCTCGCCCAACAGATCGAAAACGCCTTTCAGGAGAAGAAAAAGGTACTCGCTGTCTTTGTGGACCTGACCAAAGCCTTCGACAAGGTATGGAAGGAAGGACTTCTCCTGAAGCTGCTAAACAAGAAAGTGGAAGGGAATATGTACCGCTGGATACGCAACTTCCTCCAGTACCGCACAGCAAGAGTTCAGCTTGATGGGAAAATTAGCCACCGAATCACTCTACAACAAGGTGTACCACAAGGAGGAGTCATCTCCCCTACACTCTTTCTCATCTTCATTGATGACATCGCTGAGAAGCTCACCAAGCACATCTCCAGAGCTCTCCACGCCGACGATTTTGCTGCCTGGAGTGCTGCAGAACATTTAACCACAGCCAGCTACAGGATGCAGGAAGCACTGGAACACGTCGGAAGATGGGCCTCTGACTGGGGCGTAGAAATCAATGCCACCAAGACAGTGGCCACAGTCTTCTCGCTGTCGCCACTGCGAGAAACCATCAGCCTGAAAATAAATGGAAGAGAGCTAAAACAAGAAGACAACCCAATGTACCTAGGCATCAAGCTGGACAAGCGGCTTACTTGGAATCCGCACCTCAAGAACATTGAAAACGAAGCAGTCAGGAAGCTCGCCATCATGAAGAAGCTGGCCGGTACATCCTGGGGCGCAAACAGCAGCATCCTGCAGAAGGTGTATGTGGGTACCGTCAGACCAACCCTGGAGTATGGCAGTTCTGCATGGGCCACTGCATCCAAGACCAACACCAGTCGCCTGAACAAAGTGCAGAATGCAGGATTGCGACTGATCACTGGTGGGATGAAGACTACCCCAATCCAAGCCATGGAGAAGCTTACTAGTCTACATTCCCTCGAAGACAGACGCGAGGAGAAGGTTTTCATCCACAGTGAAAAGTTACTGCGTATGCCTACCCACCCCATGCACACCGAGATGCAGAACCCCACCAAAAACAGGCTAAAGAGAACAAGTTTCAACCACCTGTCTAAGAGCCTGCATCGCAGCAATGAAGACCTGCTGCCTGTTTCACCAGCCGAAATGGAGATGCTTCCAAATTTTGAGGAACCAGACAATCACCTGGAAGATGTCGCAATCATCACCGAAGTTCCTGGCATTAAAAGAATGGACCGTCAAGCCCCTCAAGTAATGAAAGCTCTAGCACAGGAGATGATCGCCAACCAATACAACCCCAGTGAGTGGACCCACGTCTTCACAGATGGATCCTCAGAAGGAGCAGTCAAGAATGGAGGAGCAGGGTTCTTCATCAGACACACCAATGGAAGATTGACACACAAGGCCTTCCCTACTGGAAAGATCTCCTCCAACTACAGAGCAGAGGCAATAGCACTGCTCCACGCAGTGAGGATCTTTCTGGAACCGGCCAGCCCATCACAGAAGGTTGTCTTCTTCACAGACTGCCGATCTCTGCTGCAGGGACTTCAGAACACAAGAAATGAACAACATACGCAAGACATCAAGGCTGCCCTCTATGAACTCTCAAAACAGTCTGTCATTACGCTTCAGTGGATTCCGTCTCATTGTGGGATCATGGGCAACGAAAAAGCTGATGCTCTCTCCAAAGCAGGCAGCAAAATGGAGCAGTTCAGCCACCCCGTGACCTACAGGGAGGCCAAGACCATCATCCACAACCAGTTTCAGTCCCAGTGGAAGAGAAGGCTGGGTGCAGAGAGTGGTGCTGACCCGATCCACCAGCTCCAAAGGCACCAGCAGACAATCCTCTTCAGACTGAGGACCGGCCACTGCAGACTGCTGAGCCACCTTAACCGCCTGAAGATCACCTACACTGACCAGTGTCCATGCGGCACTGGACCCCAGACCCCTGAACATGTCCTCCTGCGCTGTCCTACTCACGCAGCTCTACGACACAAAACCTGGCCGGGGGGAGCGGAGTTACAGGCGCAGCTTTGGGGAGCCCGTTCTGACCTGGAGAAGACCGCGGGCTTCATCATGGCGGCCGGGTTACAAGTCTGACGCATCCAGCTTCAATCGAACGCAGAAGAAGAAGAAGAAGAATGAAAAAGGAATCCTTGGACACATCATCTGATCTGTCCGAATACTGGCAGATGTACAGGAACAGCTGAAGATGCAGAACGACCTGGACAGCGCGTTCAGCCGGGAGTTCAGACGGGTGCACTGACTACTACCCTTTGTTTTTTGTATTTTGCTTTACGTCATCTGTTTTAGTGTATTGCTTGTTCTCCATTTTCGTTGACCTGAGTGTTGTTTATCCTGCTTGAGGAAGACCGAAGAAGTCAAAACGTGTCGCGATTTGTCTGGATATCTATTTGTCCATGTTCATTCGTGTTATTTCAAATACCTTTTAATTTTTTTCTCGACAAGTTAATTAACCAACAGCAAAGAAAGACACTTTAATGACAGCAAAGTATTATTTGATAACAAAAAGGGACAACATTTAAGCTGAAAAAAAAAATTCAATAACAACGGAAATGTAGCATTTAAGAGCCAGATGGTAAAACTGTAATTAAAAAAAGGCTCAACATTTAACAACACCGAAATGTACAATACTATCTATAAACAAAGCTATACAAGTGTACACCGTTTGACAACAGCAAAAGTTACAAGATTAAACAATGATAGAAGGTACAGCATTAAACAAAAAAGATACGACAGACATGTGGAATCCTTAAAAGAAAGAAAAAAGGCACATGATACTAGAACAACAACAGATACCACGTTTACATAAGTTGCACGCATTGAACAATCAGATACGTTTTCCTACCCACTAAGGCCAGTTCAAGGTGAACTGTGAGGACACCAAGTGCCTCGATGTCATCTTCATTCTGCACCTATCCCTTGACATCGTCTGTTGTCGTTGGGGCACCCCTGATGATCTGGCCACCACTCTCCTCCATCCGTCCCTGTCCTCCACTGCTCGCTGAGATCCTGCTAGGCTCATTCCAGTCCACTCTCGGATATTGTCCTCCCACCTCTTCCTTTGTCTTCCTCTGTTGCGGCTTCCTCTGACTGTTCCTTGCAGGACTGTCTTTGCAAGGCCTGTTGAACGGGACACATGTCCGTACCACTTCATTTTCCGCTTTTTGACGACTGTGAGTAGGTCTTCGTGGGGTCCATTTGCCTGTTGAATTATTCTACGGACTTCTTCATTTGTCACGTGGTCTGTGTAATGGATGCCCAAGATCTTTCTGTAGCATCTCATTTCAGTTGCCAGAATTCTTCTTTGTAACTCTGCTGTGAGTGTCCAAGTTTCACATGCATACAGAAGAACTGAGAGGGCAAGGGAGCGCATTAGGTGGATCTTGGAGCGAAGACTAAAAACGGGGTCTGGGGTATTTCCCCAGTTGGGGGAAGGGAGCAAAATGACTTTTTACCATTCGGGAGATGAGGACGGGGAGGGGCGCTCCAGAACCCTAAAACCCCCACCTCCCCTCCTCATACCTCATCAGGTCAAAAAAAGAATCCGCATTCGTTTGAGTTTTCGTTCGACCAACTGATCCATACTAAATGAAATTCCCATTTAAGAAGTTGAAATCCTATTAGATTAAGTCTGGAGTCTCTCTCTCTCTCTCTCTCTCTCTCTCTCTCTCTCTCTCTCTCTCTCTCTCTCTCTCTCTCTCTCTCTTGTGTGTGTGGTTGTGTGTGTGTGTGTGTGTGTGTACACAATACCACAGAATTATAGACTGTGGTATATCTCCATGTGATGCCAAGGGAGCACAGGCACGGCCAACCGTGTCTCCCAGACGAATTCAAATCAGCGGACGAAAGACTTCGAGCAGGCGATATGAATGATTCTGTGCTCAAGATGGATTACAATGGTTCCCCATATACTGCAAATGAAGGATTTGATATTTATTATCTATTTTCTTTTTCTTTCTTTTTTTTTGTTTTTTTGTTTGTTATCGTTTTCACCCCACCCCCCACCCCCCACGTTTCTTTTTCGATCTTTATCAAAACACTAATGTGATAATAGAAATCGTTAACCTGCTTTTTTTGTCCCCCCTCTTCTAAACTATTCCATATATGTATATAATGTGCATTATTCCCGTATATCATGACGTTCTTAAAAATGAATTTTAAATTACGATGACACGCGCGCACGTGTGTGTGTGTGTGTGTGTGTGTGTGTGTGTGTGTGTGTGTGTGTGTGTGTGGTGTGTGTGTGTGTGTGTGTGTTTCCTTCTTTCCTGCTTTTCAATACACGACTGGTTTTCTATTACTGTTATTAATAATTTCATTATTATTATTATTATTTTACCTGCAGCAAGACTGACGCTGTTCCAATGTAAAAAAAAAAAAATCAACTAGGATGTGGGTAACTTCTGCTTCTGTGTCGCTTCCTATGTTCAGCCTAGCTGACGACAGAAGATCCATCTGGACTTACATGTTGCTAAGCAGTAGTAAAGAGGGTTGCTGGAATGTTCACCACATACATCAATATTTGAATTGTGTACCGGATTTGAAGTCGGACGAAGTCACATGAAAACAGGGTTTTGTTTGTGTCGTTGCTTGTTTATTTCTTTTTATTTTTTTAATTTGTTTTCGTTTTAACTGATATAAACAATTTCAACTTATGTAAGTTATCGCAGATACTAGCAAGAAAATGATGAAATATTCAATGTTCAATATAAATGCGTTAATGAATGAACAAAACATAGTAAGTTTAAAGTATGCATGTACGCGTGCGTGCGGCCGCGCGCGGGTGCGCGCGCGCGCGCCACACACACACACACACACACAACACACACACACACACGCGCGCGCGCGCGCAAGAGCACCCACGCACGCACGCACGCATTCACGCACGCATGCACGCACACACGCACGCATGAGGCATGCACGCACGCACACACTTAGCGCCTATCATATTTCTCATAACCTACACGCAAAAAACCGAACAAAAGATATTTAATCCTGAAAACAAAATAAAACAAAACAAAACAAAAATTCTTTAATTTCACATAAGACACAAAAAATACGGGACATATTCAAGTAACGTTAGATGTGCAGGTCATATGGCCTTTAAAATCCGGAATGGTTCTCTCTCTCACATACAGAGAGAGAGAGAGAGAGAGAGAGAGAGAGAGAGAGAGAGAGAGAGAGAGAGAGAGAGAGAGAGAGAGAGAGAGAGAGATTAGCAATAAAACATGAGGAATGACGTGTGACAGATATGAATTACAAAGATATAAATTCTCAGAAAAACAGAGTAATGACAGGATCTACACGATAAAAGTTCATCCACAAAAAGACAAACTCCACACACGCGATACAAGCACTCTAAAGGCCATCAACACGCAAATCAAACACAGGGACGTGCATTGGTGTGCTTACATACAGAAAGCTTATGTAGGTGAACTGGATAATGAAAACACGGATCCTCACTTCAGCGGGGGCAAAAATAACCACCTGGAAGATTTGAGACAGAAAAAAAATATTCTAGAAACGTGTAGACAGTTTGTAGAGCATTGGACTCGTAATCCTAGTAATCTTAGTGATTCTGGTATTGAGGGTTCGAACCTCTGCTAGGCCGTTTCGGTACAAAGGGATTTTTCCCTTGAAGTCATTAGCGGTTATTACCCATTTTCTAAGTGAATCCTTCGAATGAGACTGTAACTAAAGGTTCCATGTTCGCACGTATAAAGACTTGAACACACGTAGAATTCCACCACTAACATAAGGAAGACAAGGCCAGTTTGGCCGATAGTATGGATGTCACATTACATATTATGCACCCTGCATGAAAAATCGAAAGAATGAAGGAAGAAGAGTGAGTGACTGATATTCATCAGATGACACCGGAAACCACTGAATGAAGAACCCACAGGCAGCTCTTCAGTCGGCTTTACCCAGGTAGGCGTCCCGTTGTGCAAGCGAGAGCGTGGATTGTAAAGCGCTTAGAGACTGGTATCTAATGGAGGACTGGTGTTATATAAGTTCTCTTAACAAGAACAACAACAAGAAAACAACAACAACAACAACAGTAATAATGATAGTAATAATGATGATGACGATGACGATGATGATGATGGCGACGACAATGATGATAATAACATTGATAATAATAATAATAATAATAATAGTTATAATAATGACGGCACCAACAACAGCAACAACAGCATTAACGACAACAATAATAATGATAACAAAAATCATGATGATGATATGATGATGATGATAAAAAATAATAATGATAATGATAACAATAATAATAATGATGATGATGATGATAACAATAACGATAATAATTCAATGATGATGATAATGATAATAATAATTATTATTATAACAACAACAATAATAATGATCGCAGCCTCAATAAAGTTTCATGACATCCTTTTTGACAGATGATGAACTCACATGACTTTTAAGATAGTCTGACATTTCGTTCTTGAGTTTGGCACCTGAATAAGTAAGAGGCATCATGAAAAAGGCTTCAGTCCTTGGTGAGGGGTGAGAATAGTATGTTTGATACGAATATAACATGAGAGAGAGAGAGAGAGAGAGAGAGAGAGAGAGAGAGAGAGAGAGAGAGAGAGAGAGAATATTTTATTGAGGTAAAAATGGATACGTCAACAGCTTATTTACTCACTGCTTCCATAAAGAACTCCCCCCCCCCCCCCCCCCCAAAAAAAAAAAAAAAAAAAAAAAAGACAAAAAAAACAAACAAACAAACAAAAACGAACAAACGGCTAACTCGAAGCAAGCGTATCTTAAATAAATGTTAGCGAACCGCCAAGTGATTCAACGCCTGCCTACCTTGCGCTGAAGAGATCTAAGCTAGGTAACAAATTCGTTCATTGTCATTGTCCTATTTGTTTGTGTCTTGCCTGAAGAAGACCTAAGAGGTCGAAACGCGTCGTGTTTTGTCTTGTGACTCGGTTGTCCACGTTTCTCTTGGCGGTTCGCTAACATTTATTTAAGATTTGTTTAGATTTCCGCCTGCGGTCGTCTCCCTTTGCAACTAGATCGAAGAAAGCCTGTTTTATTGAGATAAAATGGATTCGTCAACAGCTTATTTACTCAAGGCTCTCATGTAAACGAACCAACGAACAATTAACTTGAAGCAAGCCTCTCGCCATTCTACCTCATCACTCACCCAATCCCATATTTATCTCTCATTCGAAAGGAATACAAAAAAAGGTAAAAACGATCACGACGAAGACAAACAAATGAACAAACAAAAATCAATAAGAGAAAAAACAACAACAACAACAACAACAACAAAACAAACCTTTACACCTAAGCATTCACACACATGCGTTCTTTTTAGAGAGAGAGAGAGAGAGAGAGAGAGAGAGAGAGAGAGAGAGAATGGGTTTGACACTTTAACATGTGTGGTGTGTGTGTGTGTGTGTGTGTGTGTGTGTGTGTGTGTGTGTGCTTGCGCGCGCGCGTGTGCGTGCGTGCGTGCGTGCGTGTTTGTGTGTGTGGGTGTGCGTGCATGCCTGCGTGCGGGCGTGTCGCACACGCGCGCGCTTGTGTGTGGTGTGACACCCAGGAGACTTCTCGTCATTAAGAGAATCTGTATTCCCCTCAGGTCCGCGCCCTCTAGCCCCCTTCCACAACTTCCTCCCTTCCATATAAGATCTCCATTCCCACCTGCTTTTCTTTAAGTATACGTTCCTCTAGCGCTATGTTTCCCAGGTCTGTGCTCCCCTCACCTCCCCCCCCTCCCTCCCCCTCCCCCTCTCTAGATCAGTGATAACCCAGGTCTCTATTTCCCCTCAGGCCTATGTGTACTCAAGTTTATGTGTCGCGGGTGCGTGTTCTCCTGTTCCCCGTCACAATTTAAAATCGTGAGATGTCAAATGGGTCAGCCGACCCAGACAGAGCTTAAAACTCATGTTACTCAGAATCTGACATTGCGATCCAGATAGACGTGAAAGTCAAGTGACCCAGAATAGATCACGATGTCCACTGTTCAGGGTATAGCTCAAGTGACCCAGTTTGAGTCATGGTTACCAAGGCCAATGATGAATGTTAAGTGACCCAGGATGGATCACGATGAGTCACACACCAGTGATGGTCAAATGATACTGAGATATTGCAATCCAGACTGACGTCAAAATCGAGTGACTACCATGGTCAACATTGTGGCTCAGTCGACCGCAAATGAGCTTCAGCGATCCAGAGCTTGGCTTAAGGTCAAATGACCCTGAATGGAATATAATGACTTAATCGAGGTAAAAAAAAATTACGCGTCAAATAGGTCACAGTGACCCACGTGATGTTAAATATTAAAGACTGTCAAGGGAGCGAAACCTCTCAGAAAGGGCCTTAAGCGCTTTAGAGGAAAGGGACACCGCATGTTGTAGAGAAATAGATAATGGGCCGATTAGCAGTATATCCTCACCTAGTGCATGCGGCCGAACTGTGTCAAGGAGGTTGAAGTGGTCAGGTGATAGATTGCACCTAAGGTCGTGAGGACCCTCCCAAGTTCGAACCTCCCCAATAGCGAAAGGGAGGGAAAGGTAACCACTAGGACCTCGGAGCATCGAGTGGGCGCTAAATACTCAGTCAGCTGACGTTGCTTTGTAAACAGATCTTGAAGAGCAGGAGTCTTGGGCTTTTTCAGATGGTACTGCCGTAGGCTAGTTAAATGTGCACGAACGTTGTTGTCGTAGCTTTCTCTGGGATAATTACTGTGTTAAAGTGGCTCCCGGAGTCAGTGGGAATATCTTATGTCCATTTGGTGCCAAGTGGCTGTTTCCTAAGCAATTTGGTAGGGATGTGTGTAAATGCTGATGCATGGAAGAATGTAGCGAGAGGAGAATTCAGTGTTCTTGTGAACAAGGTGATGGAGAAGCAACATAGACAAAGGCATGGCCCAAAGGGAAATCCTTTGTGTCCATCCCTTATAAACTGAGGGAGAACAACGTGATGGAAGGAGGAGAAGAACACCATGAGTGAGAGAAGAATAGAGGAGAGAGAGTAGAGAAGAGTAAGCAGGACAGAGTAGGGTTGAGAAAAACGTGGTCTGGGAGACAGAAGTGACAGCAAGGTCTTAGGGTAAAAGACAAGCTTGAAGAGGAAAGACTGAGTTTGAAGCCCAGAGGTGGGTGAGAGAGACAAAGAAGAAGATTTCTATGTCGAGATCTCAGAGACGACCACGAAGACCCAGTCCTGAAACCTGGAGCCAGTCAACCAAGGGCGTCATCATCACCCAGTGCTGAAGAAAACTTAAAGTGACGTGTTGAAGAACTGTGGTGTGGTGTGAAAGTGATTGTGTGTGTGTGTGGAAACCTGGCCAGGTAAGAAGCCATTTCATTATAACCCGGGATTAGGAAGTATTGATCATTTTATGTTTTGATTATTCCTTTTTTTAACTGGATTTTTCATGTGTAATTATAAGCAGCATAGAAATTGTATTTCTTGTTCTCAGTCGTGTTATGAGAGAAACGAATGCGTGACACCCCATTCCTAGAGAGAGGTGAATGGTTGGTGGGTGCATGAGTGCACATATGCGTGTATGAGTGCAGAGATAACTTTTGTGTGTTAAGCCTAACTAATAATACATCAACTTAGTGCACTTAAGCAATACCATCACGATTTCCCCTGTCCTGCACAAAGTGGTGAGCCTGCCAGGATTGCATGGCCCAGATTAATCTCAGGAGGGAAACAAAGAGAGTGCTGGAGTAGTACTGGGGCGAAGCGTCCACTGAAGGCAATTATAATTAGCTCTTCCTAATTATTTCCTTTAGTTCTTTGAGTGTTGAGTATTGACTCTTGTGTAGGGTGGTTGTATTAATCAAAGGTCGTTCAGAGAAATGAAGAACAAGGTTCTAGTCCTTACTCTCACAGAAGCTGTGGTTTAAGATTAAGGCTCCTTTGTGTTAGGATCACTACCCCTGGTTGGTGCACTCATAACGTTTAATAGTTTAACTGTTTACTGACTTTCTCCGGGTTTATAAGCGTAACTGTTTTAGTGGTGCTTAAACATAAAAAAATGGGTGAAGAAAGTTTTACTCCAACTGAGAAACTAATGAGTTTTGGAGAGAAACTAGGATATACAGGAGATGAGCTGCGTAAGTTCATAGAAACTCAGCAGAAGACTGAGAGAGATGAAAGGGCTGAAAGAAAGAAGTTGGAAAAGGAACATATAGAGACAGAAACTGCTGCATCGAAGGCTAGAGCAGATGCAGAGCGTATAGCTGCCAAGGCAAGAGCAGATGCAGAAAATGCGATGGGGCCATAGGCCAAATTAAAATGGTCAGGCGAAAAGTCGGGTAGTGCGCGCATGTGTCTCACGCGTGTCGTGTATGAGTGATGCAGCTAGTTGTGGGCCAAGTGTAGAAAGCAAAAAGGGAAAGAATTTCCGTAGAAACATAAGGTTTACCTATATAATATATATTATGGCCAACTACTCAGAGCTTGTGGAGATTTCAATTTTGCGTTAATATTCATTGGGACTTTCAGAGTGTGTATATTCATTTTTAGATATTCGTGTTTGCAAGATGAATTTTTCGTGCACTCTCCTGTGTAAGTAGGCTAATGAGAGACCTAGATTAGAGTTGGTTAAAATGAGAGAAGTATAAGTTTTGGCTCCTTGAATGTTTTTTAGCCAATGCAGGGCATTGTCTTCAAAGTGGGGGGAATTGTCAAGGGAACGAAACCTCTCACAAAGGGCCTTAAGCGCTTTAGAGGAAAGGGACACCGCGTGTGGTAAAGAAATAGGTAATGGGCTGATTAGCAGTACGCCTTCACCTAGCGCATGCAGCCGAAATGTGTCAAGGAGGTTGAAGTGGTCAGGTGATAGATGGCACCTAAGGTCATGAGGACCCTCCTGAGTTCGAACCTTCCGATAGCGAAAGGAAGAGAAAGGTAACCACGAGGACCTCGGAGCATCGAGTGGGCGCTAAATACTCAGTCAGCTGACGTTGCTTTGTAAACAGATCTTGAAGAGCAGGAGTCTTGGACTTGTTCAAATGGTATCGCCGTAGGGCACTGTGTTGAGGCTTTGTCAGGCTGGTTGAATTCGCGTGGACGTTGTTGTGAATGGTAGGTGGGTGCATGAGTGCGCATATGCGTGTATGAGTGCAGAGATAACCTTGGTGTGTTAAGCCTAACTAATAATACATCAACTTAGTGCACTTAAGCAATACCATCACGATTTCCCCGATCCTGGACAAAGACTTAGAGAATGTTTTGCAATTGTCAAGACTTCGCTCCTACGTTAAATGACCCAGAATAGGTCATGATGATCCAGCATGGATCTATTCTGTTAATGTTTTATTGACTTCTGGGTCACCATGGTTGATTCTGATCACTTAACAAATAACATCACTGTGGGTCAGTGTGGGACCCATAATTGCTCACTTGATCTATTACCTATGTTTGGATCACCATGTTCCATTTAGGTCAGCTGACCTTTTACTGAAATCTGACTCACTGAGACCAGTTCAATCTTCAGCACACTTCTTTAAAGTCCAGAATGTATTGCTTCCCTATTTATAACTGAACAAATACTCCATCTTCATAACAGATAGCATTCCAAAACCCTACAAGGAATGAAGTCGAACCAAACGTCCGCTATGTTTAAGAAAACATTCGTCTTAAAAGTGTGCTATACCTCATGATGTAACTTGGTACTGTATGTATGTATGTATGTATGTATGTATGTATGTTGTATGTATGTATGTATGTATGTGGGTGTGTATGTGGGTATGTACGTATGTATGTAGGTGTGTGTGTGTGTGTGTGTGGTGTGTGTGTGTGTGTGTGTGTGTGTGTGTGTGTTCATGTGTGTGTTTGTATATGTATGTAAGTATGTATGTATATATGAATGTATGCATATATGTATGTATGTATGTTTGTATGTTTGTATGTATGTATGTTTGTATGTTTGTATGTATGTATGAATGTTTGTGTGTTGTGTGTTTGAGTGTGGATGTATGTATGTACGTATGTGTGTATGTTTGTATGTATGTATGGTATGCATGTATTGGTATGTGTATGCATATCTGTTTGTATGATATGTATATATTGGTGTGTGTACGTACGTACGTACGTACGTACGTACGTATGTATTTATGTATGTATGTATGCATGTTTGTTTGTTTGTATGTATGTATGTGTGTGCTTGTATGTATGTATTTATTTTTGTATGTATATATGTATGTATGGTATGCATATATTGGTATGTCTATGCATATCTGTTTGTATGATATGTATGTATTGGTGAGTGTATGTATGTATGATGTACTACGTACGTACGTACGTAGTACGTACGTACGTACGTACGTACGTATGTATGTATGTATGTATGTATGTATGTATGTATGTACGTTTGTGTGTATGCTATATGTATATATCGGTGCGTATGTTATGTATGTTTGTATGGTATGTATGTATTGGTGTGTGTATGCATATATCCGTGTATGTATGTATGTATGTATGTATGTATGTTATGTATGCATGTATGTATGTATGTATGTCACTCTCTATCTCTCTGGCTCTGTGTGTGTGTGCGTGTGTGTGTGTGTGTCGCGTGTGTGTGTGTGTGTGTGTGTGTGTGTGTGTGTGTGTGTGTGTGTGTGTGTGTGTGCGTACGTGCGTGCGTGCTTGTGTGTGCTTGTGTGTGTGTGTGTGTGTGTGTGTGTGTGTGTGTGTGTGTGTGTGTGTATGTGTGTGTGTGTGTGTGTGTGTGTGTGTGTAGAGAGAGAGAGAGAGAGAGAGAGAGAGAGAGAGAGAGAGAGAGAGAGGCATGGGGTGAGCCAAGCAGGTGGATCGATCTCCCCCCCCCCCCCCCCCCCCTCAATTATTAATTTAGATTGGGTTTGGCATGTTGACATGTGTGTGCATGTCCCTTTAGACATATGCACAGTTAGAAAAAAAAAAAATTTTCTAAACCATCATTTTCCCATGTAAATGTCGGTAGAGCAAATCTGTCATAAAAACGTAATGCATCTAAGTTAGAACATAAAAGTTAAGCATTTTAAAGAGAAACATCTTCTAAAGCGAATTAAGAATACAGTGATTAATCATGAGGTGGTTAACGACGACGACGACGACGACGACAACGACGACGACGACGACAACAACAACAACAACAACAACAACAACGACAACAAGAACAACAACAACCACACCAAAGACAAAAAGAAACCAATCCATCGACGAACCGATATGTTCCCGATATTTCTTCGCTAAATTTTATCTCAACATTGCATTCTAAGTAATTAAAAGATAACACACAAACACCAAATTCCTTTCACATTCCGCCCATTTTCTCATTTCGCTCTTCTCATGGGAGCTCACTCGTCTCGCGTTAGCAAAATTCTGTTTGACAAAGACACACAACACGTGCGTGTCATCCCCCTCGATTACCATCAGAATGTTGGTTGGGAGAGGGCAGGGGCGCGAACAAGGATGACGGAAAAGTGGAGGGCAGATGCGGAAATGGTTTCAGTCCAAAAAAATATCAGGAAGTCAGCTAACCCTTAGCGCTCCCTCGCATTGACGAATGGTGGGGAGGGAAGAAGGGGGAGAAGTGAAAGGGGTATGTTTGGGTAGCGATTCGGCGGTGCTCAGGGGATGGTGAAACCGAAAATAGAAAGAAGAAAAAAAAAGAAGTTTAAAAGGGGCAGGAAAAGTGGATAGCGAAGGGAGGGGAGGGGGGGGGGGGAGGGGGAGGGTGGGGGGGGAGGAAGGGAAGACGCGTTCGCTTTAGGATATTTTGATTTCTGATGCAGTTTCGGCGAAAATGTCATTTGAGCTTTCTCTTCTGAATTTCTTTCATCTGCAGAAATATATACACCAGTACAAGGAGTGTGTAATAGTGCTGACTCCTGAACGACTGAGGCTTCCTTAGCAGACAATACATTACTTTAAAGATCTTCCGCATACATGCGTCTCTCCATAACATGTAGATGAGCTAGCTGTGTGAACAACCATGCATTGTTTTATTTTTCCTCACGGAGAACAACATTGACTATGGTATGTTTACGAAACAAGTAATCGTCTAATGGTCTGTTGTGAAAATTTTCATATACTCATAGCCTCGCTTCGGAGTATTGTCAGCCGACTGACATCAAAGATTGACAGCGCAACACTTGATCCACTCCACCCTATTCTGGAACTGCAGTGGTTCCGATGGGAAAGGACGAGGAAAAACACAGGGATGCTTTTAGCAAGCTAGAGGTTATCTTGCAGGATCTGCCGTTGAGCTTACATGGCGCCGACACATGACGACAGTGTTTTGCTTTCTGCGGATAATACACACCTCGTCGATGATCTTCTCTTCTTGCAGAAGATACCGCTGTTTCATGTGTCCCAGAAACTGCCAGAAGAATAGCTTCTGCCCATTGGCCGTTAAGACAAACACTGCACAACCCCCGTCTCCCCCTGCTAAACGTGTCTCAGACTCCCGTAGTAATGTTGTGCTGCAGTTTTAATGACCGTCATTCTGCATAATTGCGTGCGCATATATCCGTGTATGTGTGTGCATCTGTATGTGTGTGCATGCATGTGTGTACAGCTTAATGTCTATTTACTCACTAAATGGTCGTCTGCAAAGTCTGATACATCACTTTCACCTTTTTAACTCCATCGCGGGAGTCTGAGAAGCCAGCTCAAGTTACGAAAAAAAAAACAGACTCCGCAAAACATTGTCCCATTTATTAATGTGTCCTAGAAGATCATGCAAAATGATACGACATGAAAATGTTTATTCCGAGACTTCTTCCATCTCCCCCTCTGCCCCAATGAGCTTAGGTTTGCAGAAATGAGTATGTGTAACACAAGTACCGAACAGGCATTACGCCGTAGCGAAAGCAATCAATATATCTGGAAGAAAAACGAACAAACAAAAATAAAACCTCCCTCCGAAAGTGTCGGGTTCTCGTGAAGATGAATTCTAAGGCTACAGCAGATGAGAAAAAAAAACCCACACATTATGAATAAACATATTTGTCTTAAATAAAGAAAATAATGATATTTTTAAACAAAATCTTTTTGTGGTGAACAGACGTAGAAATGAATGTATTTGGGGCGCTCCAGCATGATACTGGGAAAAGCTTCTGCCTTATGTCCTGAAAAAATGTCCAGTGAAAGAACACAAGATAAGAATATCTATCACCAGTGTCATTCGAATGATATTTATCCTGGTTCTTTAGTTCCTTTTCGTTCTCATAAAACACTAACATATATGATGATGTTAGTGATTCAGGATTGCGTGAAACTCACTGCAGAATGGTCCGGAAAATACTGTTAAATATTTTGTCGTTCGTACTTGATTAATTGTATTATCATTTTAATAAAAAACTGCGTGTAAACTATACAGTAATGTGTTTCGTCAAATCTTAAAACCAGACGACACCACAACCAAAGCTGCTGTCTGGAAGCAAAGGAAAGCTAACTCATCCCGGATTCATCAAGGTAACTCCTGTAATAGCTAGTGTCCACATACAGCTTCAACAATTTCTTGTCAAGTTCAAACCAAAAGCTCATCATTTCGTTTCTCACTGTGACGTTCTTTGGAAGCTTCCCATTTTCTTCAAATATTGGCAATGACGGACCCATAATTAAGCTACCATGCTTGACATTTGATGACAGTTCAAGGCCCCCCAAGTTCATCGACGTTTTACTATGAATTTCTTCAAATATGAGTGGAAAGAAAACAAGCCAACACGAGTCTAGGACTGAGAGATCTTCCATGGTTTGTAGAACCGAGAGCAACTCGAGTAACACGTTGTTTTGATTTTACTATTGAGAAGCCATATTGGTAGGGCCAGTACTGAACAGGTAACTCTGATGCATGATGACTGCGAGACCAGTTACCGGCCTTCCGTCCAGCTGGTCACGAGGGCTGTTTTTCATCTGTGACACTACCGGTTTATGACCTTACGGTGGATCTCGATTAACTACACGAGGCCGCTGTAGGCTGGGGTAA
>CM065724.1:43786160-43791160 GCA_033310375.1 Conus canariensis
CATTTTGTGTCACTATGACACATTGTGGGTCATTTGACCCTTAACATAAATCCGGGTCACTGCGAGCCTTCAACATCATGTGATTGTCTATGATTTGGGTCAATTGACCTGTTATGGATCATGGGAGCTTTAACCTCAATCTGGGTCGTAATATCCGATTCTGGGTTGTTAGACCTTGATGTGGGTCAGCTTTACCGACCCTTTTGACATCACATGATTTTCAATTGAGATGCGGGGACGAGGTAACATTGACATCAAGGTCGAACTTCTAGCGACCCAAATTGAGGTTAAAGGTCGCGTAATCCATAACAGGTCAACGAAAAACAGACCCCGGGGAACATAGACCTGTTTTGGAAACATAGCCAAAGGGAACATAGATGTGGGGAAAGTTGGGGCGGTATAGCATAGACAGTAGATCAACATAGATCCATCTGATTTAAGATTTTACGGAAGGAAAGATTTTTTTAACAAAATTGCCGGTGTGTTTTTGGAAGGTATGTTTTAAAGAGTGTGTGCATAAAGTTTTTCTTTAATGACTTGTGAGTTATTTTCAATGTGGTGACAGCCCTGACATGGAACGTTTGCGGTCGGCTGGACTATCAGCAACATTACCATTACCAGATCCAGGGGAACTCAGACCATTGTCAGGGAGGGTGTGGTGTGGTTGAGAGTGGAGGGAGTAAACACAGATCCGGATGTAACGCATTCTTCAAGTGAACATACACTTGGGAAAACAGACCGAGAGGGATGGAGGGGTGGGGGTGGGTGGGTGGGGGGGGGGGGAGGGTGGAGGGGGCATTGATGTGCAAAAACATAACTTTGGTGGGAAGGGTGGGCATAGACCTGGGGGAACATAGACCCTGGGTGAACATAGACCGGGATGGGGGTGGGAAGTTAAGGGGGAACGTTGAACACGGACTCGGATGTACTGCGCACTTGAAGTGAGCATACACTCGGAGAACATGATCTGGAAAGACGACTGTGCTGGAAAAACACAGGCGCGCTGAGAGGGTGTGTGTGTGGACATAGACCAGATGTAACATAGTGCTCGGGAAACACAGACCTGGGAATAACATAGAAGTCGGGAAACATAGACCTGGGGTAACGTAAGCTGAGGGTGACATAGCACTTGGGAAACATAGATCTGGGGATAATATACAACTCAGGAAACATAGACCTGGGGGTAACATAGAACTCGAGAAACATAGACCTGTGGGTAACATGAAACTCGGGAAACATAGACCTGGGGTAACATAGAACTCAGGAAACATAAACCTGGGTTTAAAATAGAACTCGGGAAACAAAGATCCGGGAGAACTCGAGAAATATTGACCTAATGTAACATAGAACCCGGGAAAGAGAGACCTGTGAATAACATAGATCTCGGGAAACATAGACCTGAGAGTAAAGTAGAACTCGGGAAACAGAGACCTAGGTTGACATAGACCGAGTGGGAGGATGGGGGTAGGGCTGAACATAGACCTGAGGTGAACATAGACCTGGGAGAGCATAAGCATGGTTAACTATTGCCGAGGGTGGGTACAGGGTGGGGTGGATTAGACATGTGTAAACATGAGTATGGTACGAACAAAGACCAGAGGGAACATAGACTCCGTGGGGATGGGGAAAAAGAGGCGGGGGGAGGGGGGGGGAGGGGGAGGGGGGAGGAGACAGACCAGGTGGAGTATAGGCCTGATGTGAACATAGACCGAGGGATTATAGGTTTTTTGGGGAGGTGGGGTGGGGGGAGGAGGGTGGGGGTGGGGTAGGACGGGGAGGAGGGGGGTGGGGGGTGGGGGTGGGGGGCGAGGGGCGAAACATACACCTGAAGTCCTAACAGCATCACCAGGCCACCTCTAACCCCACCCCCACGGGTGGATCATAGACCTGATGTGAACTTAGACCAAGGTGAACATAGTTGGGTTTTTCTTTTTTTTTTTTTTCTTTTTTTTGGGGGGTGGGGGGGTGGGGGGTGGGGGGGGGTGGGAGGGGGGTGGGGGGGTGGAGCATACACCTGATGTCATAACAGCATCACCACCCCACTTCTAACCCCACCCCTACCCCCCCCTCCCCCGCAGCCTCCATTCCCTCCCTTCTTTGTTCCCCCCTCCCCCCCCCCCCCCCCCCCCCCCCCCCCTTCTCTAGGACGATTCCAGTTCAAAAACCAGCAGGAGAACCAGGCGATCGGAAATGCCTGTCGCCGTCGGTCATGTTCGAATGAAAATCCTTCGATCGGGTTTAACGAGTGGGTGCCAGACCTCCTCCAGAGATCGTTGAGGCCGCAGACTTGTGTTGTCTCTGATCGATCCCTCTAGGATCCGCTCCGCAAGCGGCGATGAGCGAGTGAGTCAGTCAGTACCAGTCTCGGCGGTTTCAGATCGTCGTCGCACGCACATTACTGTGACCGTGTTTCTCCGTCTCTGTCACCCGAGTCCTCTCTGTGTGTTGCCAGTGCATTGGTGATGCTACAGGTTGAGGCTGTGACAAGGAGACATGGTACCAACAACGGAGCATGAAGGTTAGTCAATTTCTCATTCATGGCTATGACGTTGGTGTACTTTTCGTGTCAATAACGGGAGCGGTACTTACCTAGGTGTGACATAAACCTGGAGGTTTACACGTGGATACAAGCGTGCTTCTCTGGTAAAAGTAATCAACTCTGATAAATATAAAGAACGAAGTAGACCGGTATTTATATGAACTGAAGCTGAACGTATGTAAGAAGCTGGTCAAGCTATACACGTTTCCCAGCCCAGGTGATGTATGAATGCAATTTAGAACTGAACTCAGTCGAACAAGAGTTTTCGTGGGAAGTCACGGAGTTTGATGTCATGTCCAAAAGGTGTATACACGTACCCGAGTCGGGAAATTTTCTATAGGGAATATATGCATTGAAATGTGAACACGCAAAGAAAAGAACCCAAAGGGTACGACTGACACATACAGAAAGTACAACAAGAGTTCTGGCAGCACTATGTAAAAGTATACAAAGACCCTACTCTATCTTTCCTGTGTTTCGAAAATGAAAATGTTCAAAATTTAAGCTTTCGAAGGAATAGGCTATAAGCAACATTACCTTAAGGAATAGGCAAAAAACAAACACACGAAACATGTTAACTAACACACATTCTACATACAACACAATAAAGACATGTAAGTGTTGGACAAACATGTCTTCCTCGGACTTCGCAAACAACAGAGAAATATGCAGAAAGCCGTGCTCCCTTGATAGCAGTCAACATGGGAATAAACATCTGTTTTGTATTGTATGTGCACAAAATCTTCGTCAGTTTACACATGTTTTGTGGATGTATGTGTATGTTGAATTGCTTTCAGTAACGCTGCAGCTAAGTCCATTTTTTTCGTTTGAATGAAAGAAAAGTGGGCAGAGAAGCGCTCCTTGTGGCATGCTGGTGCTGGGGCAGCGACGGGATGATCTGGAAGTGGTTGTGTATTGGGAGGCTAGGATAAACATCGCTAGAGTAATGCCACTAGCCGAGGGGCGGGGGGGGGGGGGGGTAGGTGGGCAGACGAATGATTACTTGGATGTAGGGAAAAAAGGGGAAGGGGGTGGGGGGACGTGAAACATGAGACAATAACAAAAGTAGCAGGGAAAAGAAATACCCAGGGGAAAAACTCAGAGAGTGTCCAGTTATTGATTTTTGAAAGCTTTTGTCTGGGAGTCCATTAGCTTAACTATGATTTGAACTGAAATGTTCGGTTGTGTAGCTGACAGCACTTTACTGAGAAGAAAATGCTTCTTTCGGTGATCATCATGATGTGCACCTGGTAAAATCACCCCAACTCAGCACATGCCATAATCTGCTCCTGTATTCACGTTGTGCACTGGCTATACAGACATCGCGGTGACAAACATGCTACTCAGAGAAAGCCGTCTGGTTGCATAGCTGTATCACAATACCCCTGAAGGCCTGCATTATATCAGTAACATATTTGTCGGAATTTTCAGCCCTGGCTTGCAGAATCGTCGATGGAACTATGGATTCAGTCAGTAATCTTAGTACCTTAGCTCAGCTTTATCAATGTTGTAAATTCGTCTCTTAAGAGTATTGCTTAACTTTCCTGACCAACACAGAACACGCTTGTATTTTTCGGACCTGGGTGACGCCGAACTCTCTCTCTCTCTCTCTCTCTCTCTCTCTCTCTCTCTCGCGAGCGAGCGCTGTGTGTGTGTGTGTGTGTGTGGTGTGTGTGTGTGTGTGTGTGTGTGTGTGGAGAGAGAGAGAGGAGAGAGAGAGAAGAGAGAGAGAGAGAGAGAGGAGAGAGAGAGAGAGAATAATCCTGTTATGTATTCCCAGACCCGAATGGTACTCTGTAGCACTATTGTCATTGATCCTCAGAGCAAAGGCCTACTTTTGTAACCCAGACTACCTTGCTTTCGTGGTGACCCCCAGTTTTGATCTCCTCTGCACATACATGCCCAAGGTGATTTCACATCGAGGTCTCCAGTACATTGTGTACCACACAATAGCACGCTTTGCAGAGAATGTATATGACCATAACTCGCCATGACATGCCATATACCAGGCTTGTACACCATCTGGATTTTGATTAGGATGTGTAGTCGAAAGGTACCATTAGTGGTTATGTGATCAGTGTTTTAGATCTATCTCAGAGCAGGGCGTATTCATGACATTAAAAACAAACAAACAACGAACAAACAAACAAACAAACAAACAAACAAACAAACAAACAAACAAACCTAGGAGGTAGTTATATCTCCAGAAAACAAAGATAAGAAATAGGGAGTTCAGATTAAACTAAGACTTTTTTCTTTTCAAATGCTCAAGATGTCGCTTCTTTGCCACCACGGATATTTTCGCTTTCGACGAATGTGGTTTTGCAACGCGTGGGAAACTTTCAAAGGGAACCTATTTTCATGGACACTAATCATAGGGGGCAAAAGAGCCGTGGACAAACTGTTCTTATTGAGCGAGTGCTCGTGTCCAATCATTGATTGACTGACAGGTTTGGCTCCT
>CM065724.1:43808660-43811160 GCA_033310375.1 Conus canariensis
TCATGTATAAATCACTTTCGCATACAAATTCTGGAGACACATTGGAAGTTCTTGCGTTCATGTCTCCACAAAATAGTAATTCCACATCATCAAAAGACATTAAATTATTGACAACACAATTTTCCAACAATTCAATACCGTTATCCAAACCACACATGGTGTAAAAAGGTGCATTTTCCGGAGGGACATACGCACATACGAGCAAAACATTCTTACTAAAACAAAAAAAGTCTTTATCAAACATAAATAACATTGCATACTGAAAGTCACAATCCACTTGTTTAATATATGGCAGAAGACTTTTCCGTACCATACAAACCAATCCTCCTGAACACCGACCCTGTTTCGTAAGTCTTACTGCCGGTTTTACAAACAATTTATGTTCCGGAAAAATGTTCAACTCGAACGATTCAGCAAAGGTTTCAACCAAACAGACAAAATCAAAAGAAGAAATAAACTTAATAAAATCTCTGTCACGTAATTTACGAATTAATCCACAGACATTCCAGTGGAGAAATGACGCATTATTTACGAATTTATGTACATTTTGACCTGCACGACTTTTCTTACTTTTATCACTATCCGAGCGAGTATCCTTATGAAGACGACAAATATTTTCAGTTACAACACTATTCTGAGTGTCATATCCATGACTAGCCACACAGTCACCACCATGTCCATAAGTTTCATTTTCTGTAACACAATTACTATCCACATTCACAGAGTCATCGACACAACCAGTCCCATGCAAAAGTACAAAACCATCACCCTTCTTTCTTTCACCCGTACTTTCACATACAACACTTTCATTTATTTCATCAGTATGAATACATTCACCACTATAGTCTCCCTGCCCTTCCACACACGTTCTCTCTAAAACACTCAGATGATCCTGATATACACCACTGTTTGCTGTAGGTAACATGGCATCACTATGTACAACAGAATACAAATCGCACGAAACATGGTGATCAAAAATTAAATCCATCCTTTTCTCAGTTAACACATCACCCGATCGTGTGTCATCTAAATTCAACACATTGCCGTCAACACGATGTCAGTGACAAACTGCACGGGATTTTCGTCGCTTAAGCCTAGAGAGAGAGAGAGAGAGAGAGAGAGAGAGAGAGAGAGAGAGAGAGAGAGAGAGAGAGAGAGAGAGAGAGAGAGAGCGAGAGAGAGAGAACATTTGTCAGAACTCTAATAAACTGAACACAGACAGACAGACAGACAGACAGACAGAGAGAGAGAGAAGTGAGAGAGAGAGAGAGAGAGAGAGACAGACAGACAGACAGGCAGACCAACAGACAGCAGACAGACAGACAGACAGACGGATAGTCAGACTGATGGACTGACAGCCAAAATATAGACAGATACAGAAAGAGACAGTGTCAGAGAGACTGATTCACATGAACAGACTCGTGAACAAGCGAGTAAATGAGAGCATCAGCATCACACACACACACACACACACACACACACACACACACACACACACACACACACACACACACACGCGCGCGCGCACGCAGACACACGCAGACACACACAGACACACACAGACAGACACACACACACACACACACACACACACACACACACACATAAAGAGAGAGAAAAGGAGAGAGAGTGAAGAGAGAGAGAGAGAGAGAGAGAGAGAGGAGAGAGAGGGAGAGAGAGAGACAGAGAGAGAGAGAGAGAGAGAGAGACAGACAGAGACAGAGAAAACAGATAGACAGACAGATAATATATATATATATTATATAATATTATCTATATCTCTCTCTCTCTCTCTCTATATTATATATATATATAGAGAGAGAGAGAGAGAGAGAGAGAGAGAGAGAGCATTTGTCAGAACTCTAAGCTGACAGAAGAGAGAGAAGAAATGAAGAGAGAGAGAGAGAGAGAGAGAGAGACGAGACAGACAGACAGACAGACAGACAGACAGAGAGAGAGAGAGAGACAGAGACAGAGAGAGAGAGAGAGAGAGAGAGAGAGAGAGAGAGAGAGAGAGAGAAAGAGAGAGCATTTGTCAGAACTTTAAGTTGACAGAGAGAGAGTGACAGAGAGGAGAGAGAGAGAGGAGAGAGAGAGAGAGAGAACATTTGTCAGAACTCTAATAAACTGAACACAGACAGACAGACAGACAGACAGACTGAAAGCCAAAATATAGACAGATACAGAAAGAGACAGTGTCAGAGAGACTGATTCACATGAACAGACTCATGAACAAGCGAGTAAATGAGAGCATCAGCAATGGAAAAAAGTGTTTGCTTTGCAGGAGAATAATGGAATTTTCTGCTGAGATTATTCTTCCGCTTGATAGTATAATAGACATCCAACATGCACTGTTACACACTGAACACCGTTGACACAGAATATGTGATTCTGTGACATTGTTTTCAGTATCCTCACAAGCAACGTCAATATACTTCATACTAATCCAGAACAAACCAATCCACAGAGTCATCGTACAACTCCAGCACACGTTTACTGA
>CM065724.1:43816160-43836160 GCA_033310375.1 Conus canariensis
AGAGTCTGGATGGATAGACTACTTGTCAAACTGCCGAGGCGGGGAGCTGCCACAACTTGTACAGCCGTGTAAAGTCGTATTTCTTCATTCGCAAAGCAAAAATCTCTCTGGATGGGACTTACAGCAAGAAATGTCTTATGTATTATGGCGTTAACAAGGTTGTGTTTGCTTTTAATCTGTGGCCTCATGTCTGACTGCCAACGCAATCAAGGCAGCATTTTATGGATACGACATGTTGACCTGGTGAAAGGAAGAGCAGGGCCTAGGGATCAACTGCCACTTACTGTTTGCAGCACGCAACAGATACGTTGAGCAGCTAGGCAGAGGACTGACGGAGTGTTGTCAAAAAGTCCGCCTTCTCCCCACCACCCCACCCCCTTTTCATCTTCGTTCCCAAGAAAGAAACCGGTATTGTCAATCTTGGAAGAACGTCAATGAAAAGAGAAAGACGAAACCTTGGTTTCACTTATGACAACTTGGAAACCATACGTCAGAAAGGCAGAGACGAAGGCTAGACGCAAGATGATAGTCCTCTGCAAGTTGTCAGGCGCTACTTCGGGAGCAAATTAGTGGATACTGAAAACTGTCTGTGGGGATCAGCCAGGTCACATCTCCTATGTAGCTCCACAGCCTGGTCAACCTGTGAATGGCAATCCATCAAACACTGAATGAATTCCAGAATCAAGCACTCCATGCGATCATTTGGGCGATGAGATAAATGCCCATCAAAACGAAATCGAAAGTTTTATAGGCATCCAATCTTTGGATCAGGGAAAAAACATATTGTGATACAGGGAAAAAAAACTCTGGTGGCTTCCAGATCATCCTATGAAGCAAAAACTGGACCATCTTTTAAAATAAGAATAAAAAGAGGCAGCTTTGTCCATGTGAACAACTAACTGACTTCAGAGTACCAAGACTACCAGCCAAAGGACGTGCTGTCCCTTTGCCCAACAGACTTACCACAACCCTCGATAGCAGACCAGCCTGACATCAAAGTCTTTCCTAAAGTCCCCTGTCTCATTCCCTGAATGGGCAGGATGACTAGTGAAGCAGACCCTCATCCTAGTCATGACTGCTGAAAGGTAGCATATTTACACCAGTGGGTCATCAGTCAACGACGAGGCTGATGGAGGTGCAGATTCCCAGACGACAAGACAACAACATGTATTCTTGTTACAGGGAAACACTGCATAGATTACAGAGCGGAGGAGAATCCCTTGTGCAGGCTGCCACCTTAGTTCAGGCCACAGAATACCACTCTCAGGAAGTTGTTTTCCCATCTAACGTCCTCTCAGTCCTGCGGGCGTATTAGAACAACAAGCTGCAGCTCCTGACCAAAGTGCTACAAGAAGTTGCTACTGGTGGATGAGTAGTGCTGCAGTGGATCCCGGCCTAGAGTAGAGTTCCTGGTAATGAGCAAGCTGATCACCTGGCTTAGGGGGAAGAGGGTAGGGAGGGGGCTGGAAGAGAAGAAATCAGATTACAGCATCAGCTATAACCAGATGCAGGAGCATCATCAGGGTACTTACAACACGAACAATGTTCAGGGATGACTACCGACTGTTGACCAGACAGCAGCACAGAGCCTTGGTGAACTTCTGCATTAAGCACAGACTGAACTGCCTTATACACTGGAGGCAAAGACTGGCGCCCTCTCCGATCTGTCCCAGCAAACATGAATACCAGACTGTGAAGCATGTGCTTCAGAGATGCCCGCTCTGTGAACTAACAGCACAAGATGTGTGATCACTGGACACTCTGAGGATGAACAAGCTTTACAGCAGTAACTGAAAATTGAGGAATATGACTTTATTTATCACGCCCACTGGACTGAATGTGTAGCATTCAAATAGCTAGAAGAAGAGGTAGAAGACTCTCGCTCAAGAGAGACATGAATTGTCACACCTTTTTCATTCTTTCTGCAAAGACATCAGTTGGTGTCAATCATTTCATCCATCTTTCACTCCTGAAAAGAGGCGTGAGTTGTTGCTCAGTTTATTTTTCCTCCAGTCTGTCCGTATTGAGATGGGAAGTTGCTTTTCATTGGATTCCTTCTTTTCTTTCTCAGGAGAGAAATGAGCTGTAGCTTTTTTTTCATGTTTACTCGTTCCATGAAGACATAAGCTGCTGTGACTAGCTCCATTCTTTCACTCTCTTTGAAGAGAAGCAGATTGTTGTCGCTCATGTTATTCTTTCTTCGCTGTCTCTGAGGATACATGAGATGTTGTTAGTCCTTGATTCTCAGCCTTCAGCCTGTCAGTTGATTAGCTGATTCTCACAGCCTTCAGCCTGTCAGTTGATTAGCTGATTCTCACAGCCTTCCGTTCGCACGTCTCATTAATTTGATCAGGAAGGAATTATCACTGTCAACTGTGCATGGGACCCGACGAAGATGGCTAACAACATTAAAAGGTCACGAAAATGCCTCATGAATAAGCGCGGAACACATGGACATAAAAGAAGCAGATGACAGAACAGAAAACAAAAATATATCAAAAGAAGCAAGCAAGTACAGAACATACTGTTCGCAACGTGAAGGGGAAAGAAGTTTGGGGATAGTGTTGGCTGGTCTCATACATTTCAGGACAGAGTTCCTGCTGAAAATTTTATTTACTCCCATTTGATGGATGTCAGATCATAAATACTATACAATTCCTGTCACTGAGAATCAGTAGCAGTCCTCTGATTCGTGGAGTTAAAAGACATGATTTCATTGGACAAAATAAGAATAAGACAACGTCTACTTAACTGGGGAAGGAGAGGGGTGGGGGGAGGGGGTGGAGGGGGGTGGAGGGGGGGGGGGTGGAGGTTGCACGTCTGATTCCTAAACATCAATTTCCAAATTGTCCTTTTTTCACAGCACCTTTTCTGAGATCGTCATGCAGTGTATGCTTACAAGGTTTGAATGCCGTTCTTGTCTCTTCAATTCCTTTTCGTTGCCGTGTCAAATGAATTGAAGTCCATGTGAAGTCATGTGCATCTTTTTGGTGTCCTGTGACATTTCCGGGGCCGTCCTCTCTGTGCTGACAAGGACTGATTGCCATTTCCCTGTCTTCTTTCCTTTCTTTTGTCTCCTACTGCTGCTGCGTAAAACTGGTCTGAAACGCATTTGAGTAGTCGTCATTATCCGCATTTGACTTTTTCCACGCCCTTTTGAGTCCTGTTAATGAGGATTGAATGCCGTTTCGCTGTCTTTGTTCCTCGCTTCTTACCGTTCCCAAACAAAACGCATGTGAGCAGTCAATTACTGTCCATTTTCCCATGACGTTTCCTGCACCTGTGGGCAACTTCACATGATAGGGCGATTTGGGTAAAAGGCGGATAAGGTCTGTACCTATTCAGTACATCTGGTGGAATATCTTGAAGATTTGCTTATTGTCGGCATTGCCAAACGAAGAAGTGAAATCTGTAACACATAAAAGTTTATTTCGTTTTATTACAATGAAGTTCAAACAGCTCAGATAACGTCTCTATTTATCAAGTATATGACGTTTTGACTATGTAAAGATAAGAATTAAAAACATATTCGCTGAATTACTGTCTTTAAGGCATTGTAACGCGATCAAACCTTGGCGGGTAGTGGGGTTTATGGTAATGTACCAGAGATTCAGCCAGAATTTTGTTGTTAGCATGAAGACACTAGCACAGACATAAAGGCTTAGTCTATGAACAAACGGGTGTGTTGGGTTGTGAATTATTGCCCTTGCAGCAAACTGTCAGTGCAGATCTGGATCCTCAGAGAGAGAGAGAGAGAGAGAGAGAGAAGAGCATGTGTGTGTTGTGTTGTGTGTGTTTTGCATTGCAAGGTTTGAGATGAGAAATCGTGCAGGGCTGTGTTACACATTATCCATTTCTTTGTAGCCTTTGATGCACAGAGATATGAACATTGTTCATATATGTTTAATACCACGTGTCAACGAAAGTGGAAATTAGAGTAATCCTTACTGGTTCTCTGGAAATTGTACGTTGGGTCAAATGATTGTACACATGTATCCGGTATCAAACAAGCACCATGCAGCTGTCACAGATTCCAGTGCATCAAGTATGCGCAGATATGGTCGGTTTAATATATTATATTGGAAAAAAAACCCGCCATGTCTATACAGGATGAACAAGCGTCATGTATATGCAGATACGCGGACAAACAAGTGGTGTCTCTCTCTATAGCTGAACAATTAAGTAGTGGGGGAAAACAAGTGCAGGTTAACAACTTTTCCATCATTATAATAATGATTTGTCAAAGATTCGAAATTTACAACAACAACAACAACAAAATGAAGTTTAAGAAAACAGGAAAATATAAATTATTAATATGAAAATCCTTCACTAGCTGCATGAGGGAACCATCGTAATCCCTCTCGAAGACAGATCAATACATGTATTGCCTGCTCATAGGCCTTTCGTCCGCTGGATCGGACTCCTCAGGGAGACACGGCTGATTGTGTCTGTGCTCTTGGCGTTATATAGAGACACACCGCAGTCCGTAATTCTGTGGAGTTCTCACCACCAAGGGTTCAAAAGAGAATCAAACAGCACCCCCAAAGCAGCCAGCGAAAGGTAGTAAATAAAACAAAACGAAAGTGTGGAGAGGAAAAATGTTGCTGAAAAACTAAAAACATTGTGCAAACAGTATAAAATGTAGGGGACAATCTTTGAGCCTATGCTTGAGGATCCATTTAAGGATGCAAGGGAGATCAAAAGATATGGAACAGTCTGAATGGTCAGCTCTGTTGTTCAATAACCCAAGCATTGTCAGCGGCTAAGAATTGTGCAGAACAACCTTTACTTGGATCTCCTAAGAGATGCAATCGCCCACTGATTGACCAAACAATATAATGCTGAACAATTAAGTAGTGGGGGAAAACAAGTGCATATATATCATGATGGGCATCATCAAACTACAGATGTGATGAATTGGCACACATCACCTATCTACAGATATGATTGACATACATCAACTCACTACAGACATGATAAATAAACAAACATCATTTGTCACAGATATGATAGATCGACATATATCTTCCGTCCATAAGTAAGATAGATCGACATACATTATCTAACACAGATGTTATTGATTGACATACATCATTGACATACATCATCCGACTGCAGATATTATAGATTGACATACATCATCTGCCTACGGAGATGCCAGGTTGACATACGCCATCTACCCATAGAAATTCCGTTCGCTCAGCACTATGTTTCTCTGTGCAATGCTGGCTAATTCGGAAGACTGCCGGACTTGTTACGTGTACATATACATATTGCCCTCTGTTTGGGCAGTGTTGAAAGTACAGCTTGCTACTAAGCAAATGGGAGTAAACAACGAGGAAGGTCAGTGATCGCACACACTGGTTTATATAGCTGGGTTTCCTCAGTTTGACACTTGCCTGTCACATTGCAAAGTCTTACGCATTGCAAATCAGTCATATTTCGAACTGACGACAATGATTGCTTGGTCACGGAGCCAGTATGTTTAGTATTTCTATGAAAGGGTTTCACAACATTCATCCACCCATGGTCCACATGAACTTGTTGACACCGATCGCGTTACCACGAACTCATCATTCATTCGTGTGGACATGAAGAAGACATCGGAAATGAAGTCGCCACATGAGCAGGACTCGAATGACCAAAGAGATGATAACTGAGGATGAGGGCAATCTAGATTATGCTAGGGAGATCAGCCCTGGTCCGAGACAATATGACAAGGCGATACTGTACGTTTCTAATCAAAATAAACCCGGCGTCAACCAGGCCCAGGAGATACAGACACCTGCAGTTTATGTCTGATAGTTCGACCAACACTCTCAGAGCTGAATGAAACTCAGCTGTCCATGAGGACTGTCGTCAAACGGACGTGATGGTGCCTCCTGGGTCCGCAATTCAGTAACTATTGTCGCCTATGATTAAAGCAGGCACCACTGAACGTAACCAAAATGAGTCGGTAGCAATGCAATGTCACCTTCAACGGGGTTGCCGCATCACGGCTTGACATTGACCATTCCCTTTGGTTTGCCGGTGCGGGGCTGTGGTGGTACAAGCCAGACTGTGACTGTGAACGGGAAGCAAGGATAAGTGGCGCACGTGCAGTGCCTTTAGATGGCATGAAAGAAGAAGAAGAAGAAGAAGAAGAAGAAGAAGAAGAAGAAGAAGAAGAAGAAGAAGAAGAAGAAGAGGAGAGGAGGAGGAGAGGAGAGAGAGAGAGAGAGAGAGAGAGAGAGAGAGAGAGAGAGAGAGAGAGAGAGAGAGAGAGAGAGAGAGAAAACTGTTTGAATCCACTCTTTTCATGTCACGTATAGCACACTTAATTCAGGCAAGGCTCTGACCGAAATAGAAAGAATCCCTACACCTAGCTGCCTGTAGTGAGATTCGAAAACCACAGTCCCCTAGATCTCAGCCCACCACGCAAAGCACTGCGCAACAGCATAGTCTGGTGTCCATATTTCACCCCACAAGGAAGCATCAGTGGCGGAAAATATGATTAACTTTCAAGAAATTGGGATTTAAACTTTTCTTTTGCTCAAATATGACAGCAGTTGACCTTTTGAACATACTGATGGCCCGTATTTTTCCCAAACACCCGGCCGGCAGCATCACTAGCAGTTCATCCATTCCTTCTGAAACATCTCTCCTCTCTATGTGTGCAGAAGGGAAAAGTGGAAATGGAATTCTGCATTCAAGTTATATTGACATTGCACTTGACAGGTCTGGCTCCGTGAAGTGCCCGTCACAGCACGACTACTGATATCATTCAACAGATAGTGTGTGGGGATGGAGGATGGATTGAGGGCGCGCGCGCGCGCGCGCGCGCGCGCGAGTGTGTGTGTGTGTGTGTGTGTGTGTGTGTGTGTGCGTGCGTGTGTGTGTGCGTGCGTGCGTGCGTGCGTGCGTGCGTGTGCGTGCGTTCGTGCGCGCGCGCGCGCGGCGTGTGTGTGTGTGTGTTGTGTGTAACAACAACAACAATAAGATTTTTCAGTCTTTTCAAGGCCAGCAGACCCATATGAACAGGAGGGGTAATTCATAACACGAATTATCACGAAAGATCTCTCTTCATTAGCATTGGAGTTGTTCTCGTAAGTTTAAACATTCTGTAATATTACGAACACTTCGAAGACCAACTTTCCTTCAAGTCTTAAAATAAAAAATTGTATTTTTTTGCTGAGAAGGAAAACGCTAATAAAAGTGAGGAATGTATTTCGTTCTCATAGAAATATATCTTGGGCATATAGGCATGAAATGTGTAACATCTCCAAAGCTGTTCTCATTACATTGTTTACATATACTATCATTTGGTAATTTGCGTAAACGAGGGATACCATTGAGGGGAAGTCGCTTGCTTTTTAGCAGACACAACGCTCATCAAAGCTTCACATCATCAAGATCAGTAACATATGACGATCTTATAAAATCAGGATGGTATGTAAGGTAACCTTGCCCTGTTGACAAAGAGTCATGCCATGTTTGACGATAAACATCAGGGAGTCTAGTTCTAAGTGATGACAGAAATATCTGTACATGGCCAGGATCCTGCATCTCCCAAACATGCTCCAAACCATAAGTACATGAAATAGTTCTTATATTTGTAACCCAGATCCTTCTTCCAAACCTATCTGGTATATACAACATGTTGTAACACTGTTTAGGATATCTGTTATTTGCTAAAAATAGAATTCGGCACCAGTATTTCACAAGATTAATGTTTGTATCTATGAAAATAAGAAACCTGCCACATTCTGCAAGCGCTACTTTATTTCTGACTGTCCTTCCGACTCCTAATATCATTTTAAAAACCTTAATCTGTACTTGTTCAATAGTATCATACTGTTTATAGCCCCAGACTTCTGATCCATATAACAAAACAGGTTTGATTTTCATGTCAAAGATATGGATTTAGTACTAGCAAGAAGAGTGTTTAATTTTAGATGTAATCTTTTAATCCCTGAAAGTGCTCGAAGGGCTTTGCCACTTAAATTTTCAACACATCTGGTCCAATTTAAGGTTGAAGAGAATATTAACCAAGATACTTATATGAGGATACAGTCTATTTTCTGACCGTTAAAATACCATCTCTCAGACTTTTTAATAAAGTCACCATTTTTAAGACGATCTTTTAGTTTTCTCCATATTTACCAACAGACCCCATTTTTTGCAATATTTTTGTAAACAGTCTATTTTCGTTTGAAGATCAGTAATAGAGTCTGATATTAGAACAATATCATCAGCATACATCAATGAAAATATACCTAGTGAATCAGCGAAAACATTTATCCCATGTGCCCCACAGTGTATTAATTCTTGTTGAAGCTCGGACAGAAACATAGAAAAAAGGAGAGGACTTAAAATACACCCTTGTTTGACACGACTGACATATTCGAAAACATTCTGTTATCTTATTACCAACACACGCTGCTGCGTTAACTTTCTTGTACATTCCCTGTAAAGTATTAAAAATTTTCCATGCACACCTTTCGATAACAATAAATAAAGTAATTTTTCTCTGTGAATACAGTCAAATGCCTTTGAAAAGTCAACATACAGTGCATAAAAACGGCCTCCTTGTTTTGTCAAGTACTTTTGTACCATTGATTGAAGTGTAAATATATTATCTGTTGTGGAGTATTCTTTACGAAAACCAGCTGGTGCTTCAGGGCTTATATTATGTTGATTACAGAACTGTTCGAGTCTTGTATTTATGACAGAGCTGTAAAGTTTGCTGATTACGTTTGTAAGTGAGATACCTCTGTAATTATTGACATTATTTTGATGAACTTTTTTATGTAATGGAAACATTATCGCTTCTCTCCATCTTTCGGGATATTCCCCAGTCTCGAATACTTTATTAAAGAGCAGATGCAGAAATTTTAAGAACGTATTTTTTTTTTTTTGCATGGAAGAAGAAATCAGCAGGCAAGCCATCAGGTCCTGGGGCTTTTCCTCGTTTCATTCCGTTAATAGCTTCATGAATTGCGGCTATAGAAATTTCAGCATCGATGCTGTGTGTGTGTGTGTGTGTGTGTGTGTGTGTGTGTGTGTGTGTGTGTGTGTGTGTGTGTGTGTGTGTGAGTGTATGTGTGCGTGCGTGCGTGCATGTGCGAGTGGTTGTGTGTGTGTGTGTGTGTGTGTGTGTGTGTGTGTGTGTGTACAAATGCTAGTGAGATTGTATATGCGACCACGCATGATGAAAGGAGAAGGGAAGGGGTGGAGGAGGGGATGTGGTGGATAAGAATGGGGGACGACGATTATTGGAGGGGGAAAAAGGGACGAGAAGGTTGAAAAAAGGGTTTTTCTTTTGTTTCAAAAGGCGCTCACAGCAGATTACAGCAGCATATGGGTTTCCATTATTATTATCATTATCATTATTATTATTTTGTTGTTGTTGTTGTTATGCTGGTGCTGTTTATTATGATGTCATCATTGTCGTCATAACCATCACCATACCATCACCATCACCATCATCATCATCATCATCATCATCATCACCATCGTCATCATCGTCGTCTTCGTCGTCGTCGTTGTCGTCGTCGTCGTCATCAGAATTGAACATGGATCAGGCTCAGACTCACATGAAAAGACTGGAACTGTAGTTGAACTTGTCCATGTATGGATACGTCTCCGAGAATGTTGCTCAAGTTTCCTGTCTATGTGCCGGCGTGATTAAGGCCAGGATGTATTTGTTAGGTGAACATCTTAATTTCAGATAGTGCATTAAACACACAACACATCTATCATTGTCTTTAAAAAAAAAAAGAAGCCTCTAGCCATCCATTAAAAAGACAGTGAAAAAGAACTGGAAGACAGCAAAGGCCAAAGGAGAAAGAAGAATAGGGGGAAAATGTAAAACGAATTATGAATGAAAATGTAGAAACCAGAGCTGACATGAAGTCTCGAGCAAGAATAGATCTCTAGCTGCTTTATCTCAGGGGAGAGAGAGAAAGAGAGAGAGAGAGAGAGAGAGAGAGAGAGAGAGAGAGAGAGAGAGAGAGAGAGGGGGGGAGGGAGGATGGTGGGAGGGAGGAAGGGAGAGACAGACAAGAGAGAGAGAGAGACAGAGAGAAGAGACAGAAGATGACAACAGAAGAGAAAAGAGAGAGAGAGAGAGACAGACAGACAGACAGACAGACAGACAGAGACAGAGAGAGGGAGGGAGGGAAGTAGGGAGAGAGGGGTGGACTCGCCTAACTTCCCACGATTAGAGCGGCTGACATACTTGCAGTACAACGCTGCTTTTAACCTTTATTTTCTGTTTCTTCTTTCCTTTAATCTTGTTGTCTGATTACAATCTTTTTCTTTTCTGTGAAACGGAAAGGTTAACATTCACATCACTCAAAACTGGTTCACACTGAATCTCCTGCGTCTCAGCCATGTATGCGGCTTGTGCATTTCATTCTTCTGAAAAGTGTTCTTATAGGACAGTGGAAGGATGAAGGTGCAAGTGGGGTGACTGTGTTTGCATGCAGGAAGTGGAGGAGGGGCGGGGGGGGGGGGGGGGGGAGGAGGAAGGGGTGAAGCAATATGGCGAAGACAGATCGAACATGGTGTTATCGTGAGTAATCCCTTCGCCGTATGAAATGCACTGAACGAACTACTGTTCGCTTGTTATGGTGACAGCTCCCAGCACGTACCTTTCTTCCCCCGTTCCCCTCCATTCCCCCTCCACCACGTCTCTCCTCTCTCCACTCCAATGATTCCCCCGTGATGTATACCTAGGGAGCGCTAACAAAGCGAACGAGCGAATTACATAGCGTGAATGCACAGTGTTGGTAATTGTCTGGTCATTAGATGAGGGTAACCGTTCCATGGGTAGTGGGCAGAGGCGGGAAGGGGGAAGGGATTCAGTGGCATGTGGTTCAGAATTGATTGTCGTGTCTGATTTGGAATTATTTGGTGTTTTTGTCTTGGTTCCATAGAGAAAAAGATTTGTTCTTTCTTTCAGTCATCTGTGACAACCGGATCTTGAAGATGACTTCCACCAAAAATTATGATGTTACAGATGGTTATGTAAGTGTGTGCGTGCGTACGTGGTTGCGTGCGGGCGTGGTTGCGTGGTGCGTGTGTGTGTGTGTGTGTGTGTGTGTGTGTGTGTGTGTGTGTGTGCGTGCGTGCGTGCGTGCGCGCGTGTGTGTGTGTGTGTGTGTGTGTGTGTGTGTGTGTGTGTGTGTGTGTGTGTGTGTGTGTGTGTGTGTGTGTGCTCTTGTGAAAAAAGGAAGATACTGTCTGCATTTGTGCTACATGTTATTGCAAAGTGCTTTGAGATTTGCAATCTGCCATAGAAATGTCATGCTGTTGACAATAATATCAGTTTTTGTGTCATCATTGTTATTATTATGACCGAAAAAATGTGAATCCTAATATATATTCTGGTAAACACCGTGTTCTTGATCATATGTAGTTTTTGTGTAGTATGGTATATATTTATGTTCGACTCAACCCCATCATAAAAAAGCCGGAATGTAATAATGACCTTTTTATTCGTCTGCATATCACACCTCTCTCTCTCTCTCTCTCTCTCTCTCTCTCTCTCTCTCTCTCTCTCTCTCTCTCTCTCTCTGTTCCTTATCTGTTGTCAGTTAATGGTACTGGGAATAAACTATTCCTACTACTACTACTACTTATAATATAATAATAATAATAATGATAATAATAATAATAACAACAATAATTACAGTGATAATGATGATGATGATAATAATTAATAATAATAACAATAATGATAGTAATGATATTAATATTTTGAAAATAATGATAATGATGATGATGACAATTTGATATTAAATACTATTTATAAAATACATCACTAGCTTAATGTGCTGTTTCATTTGCCATTCACTGAAGCCAGACTTGTGCACAAACCAACAGTTTTTAGGCACTAAAAACTAATAGAGATGGTTTGTGTCTGAAAACTGTTGACAAGTAATACACATTATGTCATAAAGGAGGTTTACTGAGTACTAAATCAGGAAGCATATACACTCTATACAAAAAACAACAACAACAACATACAAGTATGTGAATAAGCGAAAAGAAATACCCCAAAGGCATAGCTTGCATAGAATTTCCAGCAAGGGTTCTGCTTACGAACAAGCAGAAGAAACAGTTGTTTTGGCTTTTCATTGGTTTCGGAGAGGTGCGAACCAAGGATCCTTCCCCTGCAATTAATGTTTTTACATTTTTTTTCCATGTTTTCAAGGAATCATCGACTGTTCAATTGCTTAGAGCCTGGCATTTAGCTCACCGGAAGTTGCATAGTATATTCATACACGTTGCACCAGTGTGCACACCAAAACAAAACGTCATGTTTTGGACAAGATGAAATACTTCCCTAGAGTATCATCACTGTGTGACCCTCCCCCCCTCCCCCCCCCCAATCCCATTCTTTCCCCTTCTTTCATTTTGTTTTGATGAGAACGTCTGATCAATTCGTCAGAACATGACAGATCGATAGGCATGCATTAGTTTCGGGTGTGGAATGGATAGCCACTGCCTTTGTGCATTGAGGGCAAACAAACACAAACCGTCTTAGCGCACTAAAACCTGCTGGTTATGGACAGGTTTAAAAGCTGAAAGGAATAATGTTCTGTAAAACTGTGCAGAGTTCTGCATTGAATGATTAAGGGCCTATCAGTGATGACAGAAGCATAACGCTTGGATTGTTCCTGAATATGGGGATTTTCTGCACCAAAGAAATGGATATTGTCTCTCGCACGGAATGTTGTCTTTGGCGGGGAATTTCCTCCAAAGCTTGAGAGTAAAGGCTATGGGAGTGCTGTAGATTGACGGGTAGAGCTGATGTTGCTAAGTAAATACACATGGTGTAGTTGATGTGTGTGTGTGCGTGAGCGCGCGCGTGCGCGCGCGCGAGCGTGTGTGTGTGTGTGTGTGTGTGTGTGTGTGTGTGTGTGTGTGTGTGTGTGGTGTGTGTGTGTGTTTAGACGCACCTAGGGTGCGCATTGGGAACGGAAGTGTCACACACACACACACACACACACACACACACACACACACACACACACACACACACACACAGGCGTGTTGTGTGTGTTGGTGTGTGTGTGTGTGTGTGTGTTGTGTGTTTTTTGATATATATATATATATATATATATATATATATATATATATACGCACACACACAAGCACGTGCACACGTACGCACGCGCTGGCATGAGCACGCGCACGCACACACACAAACACACACATACACACACTCACACATGCACATACACATACACACTTACGCGCGCGCGCGCGCGCGCGCGCCCACCACACACACACACACACACACGCACGCACAAACACGCACACACACACACACACACACACACACACACACACACACACACACACACACCATCGAGAAGGAGAGAGAGAGAGAGAGAGGAGAGGGGGGGAGGGAGGGAGAGAGAGGAGGAGGAGAGGGATGTTAAACAGACAGACAAGCAACACACACACACAGAGAGAGAGAGAGAGAGAGAGAGAGAGAGAGAGAGAGAGAGAGAGAGAGAGAGAGAGAGAGGAGAGAGAGAGAGTTGAAAGTGAGAGAGCGAACGCACACGCCATGGAAAAACATATAGCTAGCGGAAGATAAAGAGAAAGTGTTCGCATATCTGTGCTTTATATGGCAGTGTAACTGCTCCCATCATGTGCAGTATCCATGCAGACACTGCACAACGTCAACATAGTTCATAGCGGTCCATGGCAGACTTTCAGTATCGACCTACAAACACTACAGAACCTCAACATGCTTTATGCCGATTCTTTGTCTATTTGCAGTATCCTTACCCTGAACAGTGTCAACATGATGTATAGTGATCCAAGACAGACTTGCAGTATCTTTACAAACGCAAAAGAACGTCAGCATACTTCATACTGATCCAGGATAATGCTTAAAATATCCACACAAACACAGTATAACGTCAGCATACTTGAATCTAAACTAAAATATACATACAGCATCCACCCAGGTAATGCACAACGTCAGCATACTTTATATCGAACTAGAGTATACATGCAGTATCCATTCAGAAAAAAGCACAACGTCAACAATCTTTACATTGAACGAAAGCATACATCCACTATTCACCCAGAAAATGTGGAAACTCAACACACTTTATAGTGAACTAAAACATACTAGCAGTATCCACTCAGATAATGCACAACGTCGACACACTTTAAACTGATCTAGGACACATTAACAGTACCTGTCTAGATTTTGTACAACTACAACGTACCTTATTCTGATCTGGGACGAACAGAACCTATAAAGATAGTGCACAACGTCAACAAACTTAATACTGATATACGGCATATCGGTAATATCCCTGTTGATATTATCACAACGTGATCATCAATACCAGAAAAGTTGATCTTAGACAAACTGAAGTATTATGGAGCAATTTCGTCAATTCTTTTTTGCATGTGATATTTCTTCTTCAAATTTCTGTCAATCTTTTCTCCAGAGCCCCTCACCATCTCACCTCTTTGTCAAATGAAAAGAAATATGAACTCTAAGTATTCAGTTTTCTTTCAGTGTTCTAAAGATTTCGGTTAGTTAAAATTTATCTTTTGTGCCCAACCGTCTGTTTTCAGATACATACACATTTACATCAACATGCGAGCACACATCAACAGAGTAATAAGAAATACGGCGTTTATCGTTGCCAACACGGACCATTCTAGTCATTTTTGATTATGAACCAAACAAGCGTTTTTCCCAAAGAATTCCCAGTTTGGGGGAAAAGAGAGAGACAAGAATGAAAACAAGCAAGAAAAGTTCTTTTTTCTTGTCCACGTGTGTAGACAATCTAAATACACTGTGGGTTGTATGCATTTGCATTGTACTCTTACTCTTCAGCTGAACAGACCTGGTTTTAGGTCAGGGGATGAGAAGACATGAGAAGTGGGAGGACAGGTGTTGGGGTCGTTG
Organism: Conus canariensis; assembly: GCA_033310375.1. Taxonomy (NCBI): domain Eukaryota; kingdom Metazoa; phylum Mollusca; class Gastropoda; order Neogastropoda; family Conidae; genus Conus; species Conus canariensis. Next base: position 43,831,093 of record CM065724.1, read on the forward strand.
GAATGGGGGTTGTGGTAGCAGCTGAACACAAGCAGAGAGGAGAGACGGGAGGCAGGTGGTACGAGGGAGAACGAGGAGGGAAAGAGAGAAGGCTGCCTCCTTGGCTATCAATATGACCTAAAGTAGAAGGCACGGTCTTTCCTCTAACTCCGTTCCCCAACCGTTTCCCTGCCAGGTTGATTTCAATGTCTGCGTCATGTGCTGTTGGCGGGGGGAGAAAAGGATCATTCCTGGAAGCTTTGAGCTTATCTTGTATCTGACTGATCGTGTAAATGAACTTCCTCCAACCCCTTTCTCCCTCACATGCTTCTCCCCTCCCCTCTCTACCACCCACTCCCAACCCTGCCCACGCAGCAAGAGGCAGCCCTGGCCTTTGGAGATAAGAAAGAGGAACACTCTGTATTATGTATGGGCACTGTGGGGAAGCGAGGAGACAGAAGAGGAAAGGACACAAGAAAGATGGCAGTAGATGCCAAAGAAATTGAAGGTGAATAAGATGAGAAAGAAGGGCAGAGACAGAGAGGTAAAAAGCAGAGTGAGAAGGAAGGAAGGAAGGAGGAAGGAGAAGGAAGGAAGGAAGGAAAGAGAGAGATAAAAGCAAGGAGGAAGAAGGAAGGAAGGAAGGAAGGGAAGGAGGAAGGAGGAAGGAAGGAAGAAAGGAAGGAAGGAAGGAAGGAGGGAAGGAAGAAAGAAAGGAAGGAAGGAGGAAGGAGGGAAGGAAGAAAGGAAGGAAGGAAGGAAGGAAGGAAGAAAGGAAGGAAGGAAGGAAGGAAGGAAGAGAAGAGAAGAAAAGAAGAAGGAAGGAAGGAAGGAAGGAGGGAAGGAAGGAAGAAGAGGAAGGAAGGAAGGAAGGAAGGAAGGAAGGAAGGAAGAAAGGAAGGAAGGAAAGGAAGGAAGGAAGGAAGAAGGAGGAAGGAAGGAAGGAAGGAAGAAGGAAGGAAGGAAGGAAGGAAGAAGGAAGGAAGGAAGGAAGGAGAAGGAGGAAGGAAGGAAGGAAGGAAGGAGGGAAGGAAGGAAGAAGGAAGGAAGGAAGGGAGAAGGAAGGAAGGAAGGAAGGAAGGAAGGAAGGAAGAGAGAAGGAAGGAAGGAGGGAGGAAGGAAGGAAGAGGAAGAAGAGGAGGAGGAAGGAAGGAGGATGGGGGGGGGGGGGGAGGATAGAACGACGAAGAGAAGAAACGAAGGGGGATGATAATAGATTATTTTTTAAAAGACAAGACATTGGAAGGAATGAGAGGTAGTAGAGGGAGATGTGGGGTGCAGGCAAGAGAAAGATTGAGAAACTTAGTTGAAAGAGAGTTTTGAATTTTGTCATACCCCTTCAAACTATGGTTGTTAGATTGCCTTGCTCTGTACGAAATAGAACACCAATCCTTATGATCCAGTTTGCATAAGGTGATCATTCATTAAAGACATACGAACTGTCATGAAACAATTTTATTCAGTTTGTGAGTATAAACTATTTACATTTAAATAAAAGCTGTGCCCCTCACGCCGATCATTTCCTCTGATATCACCTATTATCTTACTTCTTTGTCAGTGAAGAGAACAACTGGAACCTTAGTATCTAAGTCTATTTCTATTTTAAAGTAGTATAGATTTATTCAGGTAAAATGATTTATTTGCCCCTTTCTTTTGGTCTGCATGTATACATTTACACCACCCCCACACACACCAGCACACACACACACACACACACACACACACACACACACACACACACACACACACACACACACACACACACCTCTACAGAATCGTCCGAAAGATGGTGTGCATTTGCAAGCAGGACCTTTTACTAAAATCACAATTCGAGAACATGAGAATTTAAAAAAAAGTTCCCAGTTTTGAATAAAAAGAAAAGAAGTAAGAAAGAAAACATGAAAGAAAAAAAATCTGAATTGTTTCTCCTCTGTCAACATCTTTTGTGATCTGAATGCAGTGTACAGTATGCATGTGTACCACATCATTCCCCTTCAACAAAAGGGACTCGGTTTTACGTAAGGGGAGGGGAAGGCAGGACTAGGAGGAAGGTGCTAGCAGTTAGTTGAGGGCAGGAAGGTGGACGGGAAATATTGCCCCTTTGATCACTGTGATAATCGCAAAAGAGAGGCACATTCTTCCATTCAACCTTGTCCACAATTGTCTGCCAGCTAGACGAATTTCAATGTCTGCACCTTGGGTTCCAAGACAGGAAGAAAATACTATTCCAGGAACGTTTCAGGGGGTTATCTTTTATCTGATTGGTCGCGTACATGAGCATCCTCCACATTTACGCCTGCCTGCAGCCCTCACCCCCAAGTCTCCTGGCTCTCTCCTCTCACCTGATGTCCACTCTCAAGCCTGTCACAGCGAGAGTCCATCTCTTTCCTCTGGAGATCAGAAAGAACAACTTGTCCGTACTATTTATGGACCCTGCAGAGGAGAAGTGAAGAGAAGGAAGAGAAGAAAGAAAACAGAGGAGAGGAAGGACCGATGAAGGATGGGAATAGATGACTAGGAAATGGAAAAGAAGCCCATCAAGAGGAAGAGAGAAATGGAAAGAGATGGAGAGACAAAAGGTCAAGACAGAAAAGAATGAAGGAGGAAAAAAAATGCTTTTGAAAACAAAAAATCGAAAGAAAGAGAAAAATAAAGTGAAAAGAAAAACGAGAAGGGAAGCAGTGGAGTGGGTGGAGTGGTGTAAGGGGAGGGGAGGATGGCAAGAGAAACTATGAAGCAGTGTCATCAAGGATTTGGATGTGGGGGCGTGACGTACGAATTAAATTGTCTGTGTTATACTGCATTATGTAGTGCATAAAAGGGAGGGGAGAGAGAGAGAGAGAGAGAGAGAGAGAGAGAGAGAGAGAGAGAGAGAGAGAGAGAGCATTTGTCTGAAGAACTGTAAGCTTCACACACACACACACACACACACACACACACACACACACACACACACACACACACACACAGAATGAGAGAGAGAGAGAGAGAGAGAGTGTGGTGTTGTGTGTGTGTGTGTGTGTGTGTGTGTGTGTGTGTGTGTGTGTGTGTGTGCGTTACAGACAGACAGACAGTCAGTCAGACAGCAGCAGTAAGACAAACAAAATGGCAGACAGATAGGCAGGTAGACAAATATAAACTGAGACAGAGACAGAGAGTGACTCACACGCACAGCAAACGAGCAAATGACCAGATCAGCAAAGGGAAAAGATCTCCGGTTGGTAGGAGAAGGATGTTTTTTTTGGGGGGGGCATGGATTATACTCCCGTTTGACAGTGTAATAGATACCCAACATGCACTCTATTCATATACACACTGAACAACATCAACATATAACACTCGTATAACACAGGCACATTTTGTACTGGTCCTGAACATACTTGCAGCATTCGTACAGATTTTGTACAACATTAACATACTTTTTCTTGATCCTGGACATAATTACTTATCAAAACAGACATTCCACAACGCCAGTATACCTTATAGCGATCATGGACATTACTACAGTATGAACACAGACACTGCACAAATTTAACATACTTTATGATGAGCCAAGACATACTTGCAGCATCAGTACAGACACTGCGTCATATTAGCATGTAGTATGCTGACCCTGGACATACGCTCTCTTTACAGACACTATACGATTTAAATCACGTTATACTGATCCAGGCATGTTATTGTGTTCTTACAGATCCTGCACAATGCTTTCATACAGTCTACTTATCCTAGACATACTTGGATTATCCTTACAGATATAAGACAAATGAAAATAATTTATACTGATCCAGGTATACTTACAGTAACCTTACAGACACTACATTCTGCTAACATGTTGTAAACTGATGAAGGGCATATCCATTGTATCCATGTAGATATTTGAAAACGTGGTCAATTGAACTCATTCAAGACGCACTGAATGGTCACAAATCAATTTCGTCCACCTTCTGGGTATACTTCTAGGTATACATGTATATACGTTTAAGGTCAGCCCCAGCCTACCTCATCCCTACCCTTTCCTCCTACACCATCAAATATCTATTGTCTTTGTCAACAGAAAGACAACAGTCGGAAACCCCATCATCTATCTTCCTCTAAAACTTAAAAATGAATGTTTAGACAAAAATGACGCACTATGTTTAAATTACGTAGTTTACATATACCCACAGGCATGGCATACGCTTTCAAACTGTGTTTAGGTACTTTGAACAGTACAAAATGCACACACGTCTGTGCGTAGGTGGAAGAAAGACAGTATGAACAGCTGCAAACCAGGACAAATACAACTAAATTCAACTGATTGAAAATTCCAGAACAAATCAGTATTTTTCTCTCCAAAATGTTCCCAGTATTCGAAAAAAGAAAGATGACAGAAGTTAAAAAAAAAAAAAAATCCTTCCCTGTCAAATGTGTGTGAAGTGACGTGAACGCAGGATTGCGTGTATGTGCACCGCACTATTTCCTTTCTGGAAGAAGCTAACTCTTTAAGTAAGGAGAGTGGAAACGTGGGGGAATGAGGGGTGGTAGCAGCTTCATGAAGACAGAGATCAGGAAGGGATGGAAGGCGAGAGGGGCAAAGGGGGAGGGGAAGGCTGTCCTTTTGACCGTCACCAAGATCTCAAGTAGGAGGCGCAGTCTTCCCCTTCAGCTCAGAATATATTATGTCTGTCTGCCACTGTTTCCCAGCTCGTTGGCGGATTTCAATGTCTGCACCTTGCATTGCTAAACAAGAAGAAGAGATCATTTCTGGACCCTTTCGAGTTTTTTTTTTTTTTATCTGACTGCTCGCGTAAATGAGCCTCCACCCTCCCCCTCCACCCTCCCCCTCCACCCTCCCCCTCCACCATTACCCTTCTGCCTGCCTACCACCTGCCTCCACCCCCAACCCCTTTCCAGCCAGAATCGCATCAAGGTCCGTCCCGTTCTTTCAGTGAATACCCACAGGCATGGTATACGGTTTATGTGTTGGCACTGCAAAGAAGCAAGGAGAAAGAAAAAGAGGGGAAGGAACTCAGAAGGATGGAAATGGGTGCCAAGAAAATTGGAACGAAGTCCTGTAAATGCATGGAGAGAGAGAGAGAGAGAGAGA
>CM065724.1:43838660-43863660 GCA_033310375.1 Conus canariensis
TCTAATCTGATGAATATCAGTTCTTGTCTTTCATTCCATCTTCATTCGCTCTCTCTGGAGAGACATAAATTGTGACACTTTTCATTGCTTCTTGACTCACTGTGAAGATAGAAAGTTGTCATTTATATTTTTAACTTTGTCCCAGTGGACGCGAGGTGTCACTCATTTTGTTCCTTCTTCGTTCTCTCCTGAGGGAAAAAGTTGTCGTTTGTCACATTCCTTTTCCCTCTAACCGAAAGAGACATAAATTGCTGTCGTCCATGTTTTTTGCCTTCTGTATTCTATCTGGTGACATATGAGCAGCTGTCACTCATTGTATTTCTTCACCGCTCTCTCGGGAGAGACATGACTTACCGTTACTCATATTATTTCTGTTTCCGTCTCTCCGCAAAGCGACTGAAATAAAGGAAGTCTTCTGGAAATATGACGTCAGCAACAAAGTGTTAACCCACACTGGATGGTACAGCACTGAACGAACTTTTTGAGATTTCAACGTCTGCTGGCAAGATGGGAAACGATCACAAGTCTGACGTGAGGCATTTTTTCTTATACTGAACCCGCAAAGAAGGCAAGGATCCCAAGAAGGCCCGTGGTTTATCCCATGACCGATCATCGGTGTACTTAAGGTCATCAAAAGAGTTTTGATCGAGCACCTCCCATGGAACCTGGAACCAGCAGATCGCCTTGCTCTCAAACGATCAGGATTTTGCCAGACTAACGGTTTAAAAAATCAAGCTATCTACCCGTTTCAAGAAGCTTAAGCTGGCTTCCATAAGCAACAGCCAGTTTCTGTCATCTAGCTAGACCTCCACAAGGTTTTTGACAAAGTCTTAATGGACGGAGTACTTGTCAAATTGCCGAGGTGTGGAGCTGCCATAAACTTTTACAGCCAAATCAAGTCTTATCTCCTCAATCGCAAAGCAAGAATCTCTCTGGACAAGGCGTACTGCAAGAAATTTCTACTGCATTATGACATTCCACAAGTTGGGTCCTTCTCCCAGTGTGCATTCATCCGTGACCTCCTGTCTGAGCTGTCAGGGGAATCCGCGCAGCGTTTTATGCCGATGACACGGTGGCCTGGTGCAAGGAAAAGAAGGGACCAATGGCCACTTACAAGCAATACGACTGATGGGGTGTCATCGATAAGGACGTCTCCCACCCCCTCCTACACCGCGCCTTTTCATCTTCCTTTTAAAGTAGAAACTGGCACTGTCACTCTTGGTGGAACTGCTCTGGAAACAGAATGACGAAACCATCTGCCTTGGTGTCATTTCTGACTAAAGAGAGAGCTGGAAACCATATTTGTTGAAAAGGCAGAGACGAGGGCTTGATGCCAGATAATGGTCCTTTGCCAAGTTGGCAGGCACTACTTTGGGAACAAATCATGGGATACTGAAAACTATCTATAGGGATCAGTCAGGTCACCCTCCCTCGATATGGCTCCACAGCCTGGGCAGCTTGTGCAACAAACACTGAATGAATCCCAGAATCAAGCCCTCTATGCCATCTTTGGGCGATGAGATAAACGCCCGTCAACAAAACGAAGAAGCTGTATAGGCAGTTAGTCTCTGGATCAAGGAAAAATGCCAAGGTCATGTCCAGGAAAAAAAGTTCTGGTGGCTTCCAGACCATCCTATGAAGCAGAAATTGAGCAGTGTGTCAAAGAAGTCTGAAAAGGGGGCCGCTTCATCCATGGCATCCCGGCAATGCCAAGACTACCAGTCAAAGAACGTAATGCCCTTCTGCCCATCAGAGCCGTATGAACCCTGCACAGCAGACCAGCCTGACATCAAAGTCTGTGCTACGGTCCCCCGTCTCATTCCCAGAATGGGCAGGATAACTAGTTAAGCAGACCCTCACCCTAATCATGACTGCTGAAAGGTATCATGTCTACACCGATGGATCAGCAGTCCACGACGAGGCTGATGGTGGTGCAGATTCCCCGACGGCGCGACAACAACATGCATTCTTGTCACAGAGAAACACTGCATAGACAACAGAGCGGCGGCAGAATCCCTTGTGCAGGCTGTCACCATAGTTCGGGCCTCAGACGAGGACTTCCACCAAGTTGTTTTCTTCGCGTCTGACGCCCTCTCAGTCGTGTAGGGATATCAACATCACAACTGCACCCTGTGACCCAAGCGCTACAAGAAGTACCACTGACAGAGAGCAATACTGCAGTGATCCTTGAAATGGGCAGGCTTATCAAGGGGGTAGCTGGGAAGGACAAACAACAGCCTCAGCTATAGCGAGATGCGAGAGCATACCAGGACACTTAAAACACCAGCAATGTCCAGGGACGACTGCCAACCGCATATCTCCGCATCAAGGACAGACTGTGATGTCTTGTGTACTGGAGGCGAAGACTGGTGCCCTCTCCACCCTCTCCCAGCAGACAGGAAGACCAGACTGTGAAGCATGTGCCTCAGAGATGCCCGCTCTGGGAACCAGCAGGACGAGATGTGTGATCTCTGGACATTCTGCTGATGAACAAACGTTTACCGCAGGTACTGAAAGTTGAGGACATGTCTTTTGTTCATCACGTTCCCACCAGACTGAACATGAAGCATTTGAACGCCTCGAAAGCAGAGAGGAGAGAGAGAGAGAGAGAGAGAAGGAGAGAGAGAGAGAGAGAGAGAGAGAGAGAGAGAGAGGCAGACAGACAGACAGAGACAGACAGACAGACGCACACACACACACACACACACACACACACACACACACACACACACACACACTCACGCAGAGAGAGAGAGAGAGAGAGAGAGAGAGAGAGAGAGAGAGAGAGAGAACAGAAACACACACAGCACACACACACACACACAACACACACACACACACACACACACACACACACACACACACACACACACAGCCATAGACAGAGACAGACAGAGACAGACACAGGCAGACAGACAGACAGACAGATAGACAGACAGACACACACACACACACACACACACACACACACACACACACACACACACACACAACACACACAGAGACTTTTTTTTAAAATTCTCTCTGCAAAGACATCAATAGGTGTCAATCATTTTATCCATGTTTCACTCCCTGCAAAGAGGCATGGGTTGTTACTCTTTTTATTTTTCCATCACTCTCTCTGTAGAGACATGAAAAGTTGTTTTTTTTAATTTCATTTGTTCTTTACTTTCTTCGGAGAGAGATGAGTTGTAGCTTTTTTCCCGTATGTCTGCTCGTTCCATGAAGACATAAGTTGCTGTGACTAGCTTCATTCCGTCACTCTCTCTCTGAAGAGACGTGAATTGATATAACACATTCTATTCTTTCTGTGCTACCTCTGACGAAACATGAGGTGTTGTTAGGCCTTCAGCCTGTCAGTTAGTTTGCTGATTCACACAGCCATCCATTCGCGTGTCTCATTAATTTGATCGTCAGCTTTTCAAGGAACGCGACGAGTACGACTAAGAAGATTAAAACATCACGGAAATGTCTGATGAATATGCGCGTGAACGGGCAAATGGACAAAATATCGTAAAAGAAGAGGCAGAAGATAAAACAGAAAAAGTTCTAAAAGAAGTAAGCAAATACAGGAATGTACTGTTCGTAGATTGAGAGAAAATAAGTGGGGGGGGCTTTATTGGTTGGTTTTTCACACTTTGGGACACAGTTCCTGTTATATAACTTTATATATTCGTTTATGTATTTATTATCTATATATTGTGTATTACATTTTATTTATTCGTTTTTTAATTTATATACTATTCATTTATTTATTTGATGGACATTAGATAGTAAATGACAGACTGATGCCTATCACTGATAATCAGTGGCAGCCCCATGATTCCTGGAGATGACATGATTTACATGGACCAAGCCAGAATGAAATAATGTCTATAGATTAAACTGGAGAAATGGGAGCGGCTGACATCCAAAAGGCCATCTCCAAACTGACCCCCCTTTTTCAACTGCACAGTTTCTGAACTCACCGTCCAGTGTATGCCTACAAGGTTTGAATGCCATGTGCCTTCTCAATTTCTTTTCGTTTCGTTCCATTGCAGGTAAAAATGATCAGAAGCGCTGTGAGTAGTCATCGTTATCCGTGTCCTGTGCCATTTACAGGGCCGTCCACTCTGTGCTAACAACGATTGATTGCCATTTCCCCACGTCCACTCTATGCTAACAACGATTGATTGCCATGTCCCCACGTCCACTCTGTGCTAACAACGATTGATTGCCATTTCCCCATCTTTCCTTTTTCATTCTGTGTGTTTTCCATTATCCACGTTGTTCCACTCTAAAAACGATCTGAAACGATTTTGAGTAGTCTTTATAGTCCGCATTCCACATTTTTTTCACGCCCTTCAATCCGTGTTAATGAGGACTGAATGCTGTTTTGCTGTCTTTATTTCTTTCTTTCGTTCTTACGGTTGCCAAGTAAAACGCATGCGAGTACTCAGTCGTCACTATTTATTTCCCAAGACATTTGGTTCCTGATGTTTCAGTGAAGACTGGTTCAGATATCATTCTTCATTGAAACATCACGAACCAAATTCACGTGTTAGAGACTCCGCTTCTTCTCTTGAAAATGTCAACAATGGGCAAACCTCAGAGGTATTCACAAGATGTTCTACATAGATGCATTACGTATCCGCTATTTTCCCAAAACGCTAACCACCACACAACGGCAACTTGTCTGTGTTCACAATTCACCCACAAAAGAGTATTAGCGATGGAAAATATTGTTAACTTTTATGAAGATGTGATTTAAACTTTTCTCTTGCGAAAATATAACAGTTTTTGACCATTTGGACACACACGATGCCTTCTCCAAAGACCCGACAGCATCACTACCAGTTCATTCATTCCTTCTAATACACTTTCCCTCTCTGTGTGTGCAGAAGGGAAAAGTGGAAATGGAAGTTATATTGATATTGCACTTGACAGGTCTGACTTCGTGAAGTGCCCGTCATAGCACGACTACTGATAATATCATTCGTCAACAGATTGTGTGTGGGGATGGAGGTTGGATTGGGGCTGTGTGTGTGTGTGTGTGTGTGTGTGTGTGTGTGTGTGTGTGTGTGTGTGTGTGTGTGTGTGTGTGTGTACGTGCGTGCGTGCGTGCGTGTGTGTGTGTGTGTGTGTGTGTTGTGTGTGTGGTGTGTGTGCGTGTGCGTGCGTGCGTGCGTGCGCGCTTGCTTGCGCGCGCGTGTGTGTATGTGTGAGCGCGCGCGCAAATGCTGGTATGATTGTAAGAATAAGCGTGTGCACGTATGCAGGATGGAGAAGTGAAGACATGCAGGAGAGCGATGTGGTGTATGTAGGATAACTAGAAGGGGGTGAGGGAGAGGTGAGAGGTTGGGAAAAATAATTTTTCTTTTGTTTGTTTTGTGTAGCGCTTAGGGCAAATCTCAGAATGATGCTCTCTCCTAGTGTCAGTATTATTATTACTATTAATGCTGTTGTTGTTGTTGCTATTATTATTATTATCATTATCATTATTATTATTGTTGTTGTTGTTATTTTGTTGTTGTTGTGGCGGTAGTAGTGGTGATATTACTACTATTACTGCGACTACTACTACTACTACTACTACTGCTGCTGCTGCTGCTGCTGCTATTGTTATTATTGTTATTACTATCATTATTATTATCATTATCATCACCATCAGTAGTAGTAGTAGTAGTTGTAGTAGTAGTAGTAGTAGTAGCAGCAGCAGCAGCAGCAGCAGTAGTAGTAGTAGTAGTAGTAGTATTAATATCATTGTTATTATTATCATTCGACCAACACTAATAATTAGCGTGCTTTCAGGTCTTCCTTCGGGGATTCTCCAAAGCACTCGTTCTATAATCAATAAATTAGTACTACCTTTCCCTCCCCCCCCCCCTCCCTCTCACCTTCCCTTCCTTCACCGCCTCACGTGTGTTTCCCTTTTGGCGCCCACTTTCAAAGGTTTTCAGGGCGTTCTTTCCTTCATCCCATTGCTTTACTATCCTCTGTCTAATTCTCCTCTCTCCGTTCCTCCCCGTCCTCCTCCTCCTCCTCTTCCTCCTCCTCCTCTTCCTCCTCACCCTCCTCCTCTTCCTCCTCCTCCTCTTCCTCCTCCCCCTCCTCCTCTTCCTCCTCCTCTTCCTCCCCTTCCTCCTCCTCTTCCTCCCCTTCCTCCTCCTCTTTCTTCTCCTCCTCCTCCTCAACTTCTTTTTCTTCTTCTTTTTGTTTTTCTTCTTCTATCTCATGAAATCGGATCAGCTTAGATGTGATCTGGGTTTTGGTTCTCATCAGGTGAAAACTGACGACTCTCCCTACCAACCACAAACTGTTTGCAGATGTCAGCGAATCACATTTTCCGACTTCTTTATTGATATTTTCAAATAAAAGAGACAGACGTAAAATACAAGGTGTGAATAGTCTGTTGGAGTTCAGCGTCTTTCCGTTTAAAATAAATTATGTTTTTGGCACAAAAAAGACGAATTATTTTAGGGAAAGAGATTAAAAAGAGATGCCTACGTAAGATCTCGGGCATCAAATGGTCAGACTTTATACCAAATGAAGAGGTCTGGGAGAGGTCCAAACAGCTCCCCGTGTCAACCATCATCTGCAGACAGCGCCTCCGCTGGCTTGGTCATGTCTTGAGATTACTGTCATCAAGGCCTGCAAACCAGGCCATTAGATGGACCCCAGCAGGCCAGAGAAAAAGAGGACGACCCTGGATGAGCTGGCGACAGACAGTGGAGAGAGACCTCAGACTCACTGACAGAGGATGGAGTGACACCAGCAGACTGGCTGAGGACCGTGCACAGTGGAGCGCCTTGACTACCTCATGCGTCGCAAGACGCGGGAGCATCTAAGTCTAAGTCTAAAGTAGAGATAAAAAGGGGAATCTATTCTAAGTATGTTAAGCCAATATTTCTCCGCGATGTACCAAGAAATGGTAATGTCTTGTCATTTGTAGGGACAGCCATGGGAATCTAGCTTTCATGTTAGTGTGTTCATACCCGGAGGGGATCTAGGACCTCATGGAACACCATGCCACAGTGAAGAGAAGGACGAGAATACATTCTTTCTTCTCTTTTTCGCGGCCTTAGTGGCTGGACAACTTGTAACATTCTGGCGGTGTGTGTACGTGTGTGTGTGTGTGTGTGTGTGTGTGTGTGTGTGTGTGTGTTGTGTGTGTGTGTGTGTTGTGTATGTTGTGTGTGGGGGGGAGGGGAGAAAGGGTAGGGGGAAGGAGATATGAAGAGGGACACCAGGGTGGGGATAGAGTGGGAGGCAGGGACAGCGAAATGGAGTTGGGGATAGAAAATGAGTGTATGTAACAACTGGTTGAGAGAGAGAGAGAGAGAGAGAGAGAGAGAGAGAGAGAGAGAGAGAGAGAGACAGAGAGAGAGAGAGACTGACAGACAGACAGACAGACAGACAGACAGGCACAGACAAACAGACAGGCAGGCAGGCAGGTAGGCAGGCACACATACATACATGCATACAGACAGACAGACAGATACATGGAGACAGCAGACATACATACTTGCTTACAAACAGATAGACAAACAGACATACACAGAGAGAGAGAGAGAGAGAGAGAGAGAGAGAGAGAGAGAGAGAGATAGAGAGAGAGAGACAGACAGACAGACAGACAGAGACAGACAGAGACAGATAGAGACAGAGAGAGAGAGAGACTGAGAAAGAGAGAGAAAGAGAGAGAGTGAATGAGAGAGAGAAAGAGAGAAACAGAGACAGAGACAGAGATAGAGACAGACAGACAGAAACACAAACACACAACACACACACACACACACACACACACACCACACACACACACACACACACACAAGACGGATAGACAGACAGACAAACAGAGAGAGAGAGAGAGACAGACAGACAGACAGACAGACAGACAGACAAAGAGACAGACAGACAGAGACAGTGAGAGACAGACAGGCAAACAGACAGCGACAGAGAGACAGAATTACAGAGAGACAGAGACAGAGAGATATAGAGACAGAGAGACAGAGACAGAAGGGAGAGAGAGAGAGAGAGAGAGAGAGAGAGAGAGAGGAGAGAGAGAGAGAGAGGAGAGAAGAGAGACAAACACACACACACACACACACACACACACACACACACACACACACACACACACACACACACACAGACGGAAACTGGGACAGAAAAGAGAAAGAGAACAGACAGACAGACAGACAGATAGAGAAAGGGGAGGGGTGGGGGTGGGGGGGAGAAGCTGATATGAGGAGAAAGGGACAAGGGAAAAGCAAGCGTCTGGCCCCCTGTGGGACTTCACTTGGCAAGGGAAATGGCGACAGCACCGTCGTCTTCGTCGGAGGACGCTGGCCAGACAGACGACAGAACTCTCAGAGGCTGATCCGGCCACATCCGTTTGGTGACACCTCCCTCCCCCCCTTCCCCTCCCGTACCCCTCTACACCCATCCTTTTCACTCCCCCCCCCCCACACACACACCTAATTCTTTTCCGTCTCTTCCCCTCCCGTCAGAGAGTTGGCATATCTGGACCTCACTTCTTCTTTCTTGATGTAAGCGTCTGCGCGTGCGTTGTCGCTGGTATGCCGTAATCTCGTTTAGCTATTCAAAGACACAAACTTCTCCATCCCTCTTCCTCCCTCCCTTCCTCCCTCCCTCCCCCTCTCTCTACCCTCTCTCTCTCTCTCTCTCTCTCTCTCTCTCTCTCTCTCTCTCTTTCTGAAGTGTCAAAAAGCCTATTATAAATTTGATGACTTTTTTTTCCTCATAAAAGCATACGTTTTCTCTGTCTGTCTGTCTGCCTCTCTCTCTCTCTCTCTCTCTCTCTCTCTCTCTCTCTCTCTCTTCTCTCTCTCTCTGTGTTTCTCTCTCTGTTTCTCTCTCTGTTTCTCTCTTTTCTCTCTCTCTCTCTCTCTCTCTTTCCCTCTCTCTCTCTCTCTCTCTCTCTCTCTCTCTCTCTCTCTCTCTCTCTTTCTGAAGTGTCAAAAAGCCTATTATAAATTTGATGACTTTTTTCCTGAATAAAAGCATACGTTTCTTCTGTCTGTCTGTCTGTCTGTCTGTTCTTCTTCTCTGCTCTTGTCTGTCTTCTGTTTCTCTCTCTCTCTGTTCTTCTTTTCTCTGTTTCTCTCTCTGTTCTCTCTCTCTCTCTCTCTCTCTCTCTCTCCTCTCTCTCTCTCTCTCTCTCAAACTCTCCCTCTTATGTTTGAACACACATCTAAGATATTCACAAGGTTTCGTTTTGTAGAACAGGGATCGTAATTAGTCAAAGATTCTTAATAAATGTCAATATTGTACTGTTGAAATATTTCTGAATGTTATCAAAGATTCACTGCTTATACCATTTGAAGTTGAGTTTGTGTTGGAGACGGCTAGAAACTTCATATTAACAGGAATCATTCAGCGGTTTGGTATTGCTAGCAGGTGCAGTTGCCGAGAAAAAATCAACATTAAGGTTTACAGCATTAACACAACTCAAGCGAGCTCGCTCACGCACGCACGCACACATGCACACGCAAATACATATACATCTGAAACGGTGAAAATACACAAATTCACTTTGTTTACACAAGCAAGCCAGAATAAATATCATTCAGCTTTTTCGTTGTGATTGCACAAACTTTCTGGTGATAAGCTACTGGATCTCGATAAAGGCTGAAAAAGAGAAAATACAAAATGAATAACTGTAAAATATATCTGTGAAATATGAAACACAACTCTGCAAAATACAGACCCAAACTGAAAAAAAAATACAGAAGATGAAACTATAAGATACAACATACGAAAATGGAAAAGACAAAACAAATACAAAATTGAAAAGTACACAAGAAATTTGTGGAAAACCGATTACAAAAAAAAAAAAAAAAAAAAAAATAGAAATACAGATCATAAAACAAAATACGGAATGCAGAACTTAAATTACACAATACGAAAGTGCAAATTAAAAAAAAAAAAAAAAGCAAATCTGAAAAATGAAAAACTGAACACAAATCTGCACATGCAGGGTATGAAACTAAATAGCTCAAAATACGAAAGAGTATTTAAAAACAGGATGTAGAATCTGTAAACCAAAGAATACAAAACTGTTAAACACGGAATGCCAAACCAAAGAATACAGAAGGCAAAACTGAAAAAAAAAACAAACAAACATCCCGAGAATCATTTGTAAATAAACTATCCTCACTTTCAAAGAAACTGGTTTCTATGCAGAGCTATGAACTAAGTTTGGATGTTCATAACATATATAAACGTATACAACAACACTTGCAGAGCCCTGCGCTTGAAAAGCTTCAGAACTTCATTTCTCCACATGGGTTCTTGTTCAGCGCACTTTCCTTGTACCCTACACTTCACTGGTGACATTGATCTTAAAAGGAGGGTGAGATGCAAAACTACACAAACACAGTTTCGCCACAAGCTTGGAGACGTCAAGAATGCACCGGGAACTGAAAGCAACTCAGAGAAACGTGAAATCTCGGTCATATGCAACTGATGTGATTCCAAGAAATGTTATTCATTCCAGTAACTTTCAGAACAACGAGGGAAAATACACAGTTCCAGACCAAAAAAAAAAAACTGCATTCATTAGCACGCTAACATGGATGGAGAGGGTCTGGGAGTCTAAACCTGGCTACATTCCGAGCAGAAGTGATTGTTCATCGAACCAAATTCAGCCAAGATAAGCCCGTCAGGACATGACTCACCATCATTATAAAACCCAGTCGAGTCACCTTTTCAGAGAGGACACAGCTCTTCAAGTCGTTCATGGTATCTATCGTTCTTTACTGGGGGGCGAGGACGTCTTAGCGATAGCTGATTTGGAACGAGAATCGAGGATCTTAAATAATAGACATGGTTCTGAAAGTGTTGCCCCAGTGTCCTAACCAATCGTGCAGGTTTCTGTCCAGCCTGGCTAGCTCCAGGACTTACTTAAATAAAATGTGTTGAAGTACTGCCCCAGATAAAGTTAGATTGCACTTCGCTGAGTTTTGACCCATTTTGAATGCTCTTGCAAGGACTATAGCGAGATTACGATTCCATTGTTTCAATCAATGCTTAAGACTGCATTAGTACAGATATGCATCGATACCAAATCACAACTGATGTCACAAAACCACCTAAGAACTCAATGGCCAAAATCTTACAGGTGTTTCTAATTCTTGTAATATTGGAAAATTTTGAGTTTTGAAATGCTGCGTTTAGAGATATCAGAGAAACGAGCCCAGAAACCACACAACACACACACACACACACACACACACACACACACACACACACACGCTGTCTCACACGCACACACACACACACACACACACACACACACACACACACACACACACACACACCGCACGCACGCACACACGTGCACATACACGCGCACCCGCGCGCGCACAACACACACACACACACCACGCACACACACACCACACACACACACACACACACACACACCCCACACACACACACACGCGCGCGGGGCGCGCACATGCACTGGTTGAACGGATCAGTTCACAGCGGCTGAAAATATTGCGGTGTGATCACATGCTTTTTCCCCGTGCGAACAAAACCATCCAACGTGAAACGATTGAGCGTTGAGTCATCTGAGTGAACATTCTGATTGAACGGGTCAGCGGGCCCCAATGACATGCCGAGTTCATCACGATTTCAACTGGTTTGATCGTGTTTGTTTTCGTCCAGTGTTACACACTCCCTAAAAGCGACATGAAAGACGTGAAGAGGCTGAGCAAATTTTCTTCTCACGCATTTTAGAAGCAGCAAAAGCCCTGTGTTTAGTTCTTCAGAGATTCCCTTCCCTATCATTTTACTGGGCAGTCTCAGATCTGCACTCCTTCATGTCCCACCGTAGTCGTCATCCTCCTTAGTCTGCACCAGTTTATAGACAACAGATGTCCAAAGGAAATCTGGGCGAAATGGGACAGCGGGTGAGGCGTGGTGCGTGAGAGAGAGAGAGAGAGGGAGAGAGAGAGAGGGAGAGAGAGAGAGAGAGAGAGAGAGAGAGAGAGAGAGAGAGGGAGGGAGAGAGAGAGAGAGAGAGAGAGAGAGAGAGAGAGAAGACAGACAGACAGACAGAGACAGAGAGAATCAGAGAGAGAAGAGAGAGAGAGAGAGAGAGAGAGAGACAGACAGACAGACAGACAGACAGACAGACAGACAGACATACAGAACAGAGACAGAGAGAATAGAGAGAGAGAGAGAGAGAGTCTGATTTTTCCTTCGTCCACTAACATATCTTATTCTGTTACGTCATGGTAAAACTTGGAACCAACAATTAAATGAACGAGAAAGATGAGAGCCAGACATTTGCCAGATTAAATTTCCATTATTCATTACTGGTATATTCAAAGTGAGATTTGCATGAGTGTGTGCGAATGCATGGGCGCTGTGTGTGTGTGTGTGTGTGTGTGTGTGTGTGTGTGTGTGTGTGTGTGTGTGTGTGTGTGTGTGTGTGTAGGGGAGTGCGGGGTGGTGGTGGGTTGGTGTTTTGGGAATGTGTGTGCGTGTAATTTTCATTTTTCATTTGACTTTGTGTGTGTGTGTGCGTGTGTGCGTGTACGTGTGTGTGTGTGTGTGTGTGTGTGTGTGTGTGTGTGTGTGTGTGTGTGTGTGTGTGTGTGTGTGTGCTTTCGGTTGTTTGTTTGTTTGTTTTAATGAGTTCTGCGTTTACTTTTAGCAGCTGCCAGTTATGACAGGAAGGGAAATCAGTCTTTTTTTTTAAAGATGATTTTATACGATTTATTGTTAATTACATGCAACAAAACAACAACAAAAAAGAAAAGCTTTCCATTGCTGTCTTTAACCGTCTGCCCGTCCGTCTCTGTCTGTCTGTCTGTCTGTCTGTCTGTCTGTCGTCTCTCTCTTCCTCTCTCTCTCCTCTCTCTCTCTCTCTCTCTCTCTCTCTCTCTTTCCTTTTTGTTTAGGTGCAGTGCTGGACTCAGTGTGTACTGTATGCAAAGCCAGCAAGTGTTTTGCGTTGTCAGCCTCTTGAGCACTGTGTCTATGCAGTGTCAGGGAGTATCTCCCTCTTTTGTGTATTGTCTGTCTCTCAGTCGACTGACTGACTGTCTGACAGTGTCCTTTGCTTTCCGAGAAAAGAAAAAAACGAAAAGAAAGAAGAAAGAAAGAAAGAAACGAAAAGAATGGAAAAAGGGAAGACAGACAGACAGACAGACAGAAATGGCACGAAGAAGCAACTGCTATTCGTCTTCCTGCAAACCATGTTTTGATTGTTTATCAATTGTTAAGCCTACGTCAGTAAAAGTAATGACTGAAGACGAGCTAGCTGTGCACATAAGGTGTGTGTGTGTGTGTGTGTGTGTGTGTGTGTGTGTGTGTGTGTGTGTGTGTGTGTGTGTGTGTGTTGCAGGAGAGGGGAGTATGCGGGGGTGTAGGGGGTGGGATGGGAGGTGTGCGCGCTGTGAGTTGATGTGTGTATGTGTGTTGTGTGTGTGTGTGTGTGTGTGTGTGTGTGTGTGTGTGTGTTGGATGGAGTGTGTGTTGCGCGCGCGCGCGTGCGCGCGAGCGCGTGTGCGTGCGTGCGCTTAGTTTTTCTAGCGTTGGTGTGCAGGAATGTGACTGCTTGTGTATCTGTGTTTGTATGTGTATTCAAGCTCTGCTCTCTTTGTGTTCTAGGAAATCGTTTACTTTGCTTTTTTTTTTTTTTTTTCAATAACGATGAAAAGTCTGCTGAGACAATATCGGGAACTGTTGCGTCGTCAGAAAAAAAAAAATCTGTGAAAACTGGTTAAGGAACTATCGCATTGTTTTTAACTAAGAAGCTAAAAAAAAAAAAAAAATGATGTGAAGACAAGATACCGTGTGGTCGGCAAAGAAACATGACGAAAACATCTGTGAAAACAGGGTCAGGAACTATCGCACTGCTAGCAAAGAAACATGACGAAAACATCTGTGAAAACAGGATCAGGAACTATCGCACTGCTAGCAAAGAAACATGACGAAAACATCTGTGAAAACAGGATCAGGAACTATCGCACTGCTAGCAAAGAAACATGACGAAAACATCTGTGAAAACAGGATCAGGAACTATCGCACTGCTAGCAAAGAAACATGACGAAACATCTAACAGGATCGAACTATGCATGACAAAGAAAACATGATGTCAGTTAAAGCAGGATCGGGATCTATGGCGTTGTCAGCAAAGAAACATAATGTCTGTTGAGACAGGATCGGGATCTATGGCGTTGTCAGCAAAGAAACATAATGTCTGTTGAGACAGGATCGGGATCTATGGCGTTGTCAGCAAAGAAACATAATGTCTGTTGAGACAGGATCGGGATCTATGGCGTTGTCAGCAAAGAAACATGATATCAGTTAAGACAGGATCGGATCTATGGCGTTGTCAGCAAAGAAACATAATGTCTGTTGAGACAGGATCGGGATCTATGGCGTTGTCAGCAAAGAAACATAATGTCTGTTGAGACAGGATCGGGATCTATGGCGTTGTCAGCAAAGAAACATGATATCAGTTAAGACAGGATCGGGATCTATGGCGTTGTCAGCAAAGAAACATAATGTCTGTTGAGACAGGATCGGGATCTATGGCGTTGTCAGCAAAGAAACATAATGTCTGTTAAGACAGGATCGGGATCTATGGCGTTGTCAGCAAAGAAACATAATGTCTGTTAAGACAGGATCGGATCTATGGCGTTGTCAGCAAAGAAACATGATATCTGTTAAGACAGGATCGGGATCTCTGGCGTTGTCGGCAAAGAAACATGATGTCTGTTAAGACAGGATCAGGTGTCTGTTACGTTTCAGCAAAGAAACATGATGTCTGTTGAGACAGGATGAGAATGTTGGCGTTGTCAAGCAAAAAAAACAGAAATCTGTTAAGACGGATCAGGATCTATAGCATGGAAGAAAAAACAACAACAACAACAACAAAACATGGAGTCTATTAGACGGGATGGGGATCTGGTACGTTGTCAGCAGAGAAACATGACATCTGTTAAGACAGGATCAGGATCTATGGCGTTGTCAGCAAAGTAACATGACGTCTGTTAAGACAGGATCAGGATCTATGGCGTTGTCAGCAAAGTAACATGACGTCTGTTAAGACAGGATCAGGATCTATGGCGTTGTCAGCAAAGTAACATGACGTCTGTTAAGACAGGATCAGGATCTATGGCGTTGTCAGCAAAGTAACATGACGTCTGTTAAGACAGGATCAGGATCTATGGCGTTGTCAGCAAAGAAACATTGAGTCTATTAAGATAGGATCAGGATCTATAGCAGTGGCAGCAAAGAAATATGGAGACTGCTTAGACAGGATGAGGATCTATGACGTTGTCAGGAAAGAAACATGACGTCTGTTAAGAGAAGATCAGAATCTAAGTCGTCAGCAAAGCGACATGACTTATATTATGACAGGATCAGGACCTATATAGCGTTGTCAGCAAAGAAACATGATATCTGTTACACAGGATCGGGATCTATGGCGTTGTCAGCAAAGAAACATGATGTCTGTTAAACAGGATCGGATTATGGCGTTGTCAGCAAAGAACATGATGTCTGTTAAGACAGGATCGGGATCTATGACGTTGTCAGCAAAGAAACATGATATCTGTAACACAGGATCGAGATCTATGGCGTTGTCAGCGAAGAAACATGATGACCGTGATGACGGGATTGGGGTCTGTCGCATTGTCAACGTTCTCAAAGAAGCTACTGGAAGTCCAGGTTTGTAGTTTGTTGGGGGTAGAGACTGGAGAAAATGTGCTGTGGAATGGACAATATTCATGAGCCGCTCACCCACTCACCAGCACTACCCCACCCACCCTCACCCCACCCTTCTCTCACTGTTCCACGCCGCTCCACCTCCTCTCCCTCCCCCCTCTTCGTTTCCACATATCATATCACCCTCACGCCACCACCTCACACCACACACACACACACACACACACACACACACACACTTCTCTCTTTTCAATCATCACGGATTATGGAATTTGGCCGAGCTGAGTTGTGACGTCACAGCACACTGTCACTCCTCCCTCGGCCCCCCCTCCCACCCCCCTTGCACCCACCCACCCACCCACCCCACCTTCACCCCCCTAGTCCTTCATCTCCTTTCCCGTCTTCTTCTTTCCCCCACCTACTTTATAACATCTCTTACGTCTCTTTCGGTCACTCTTGCTCTTTTTTTTTCTTTTTTTTTTAGCAGGGTGGGAGTGGGACGTAAAAGGTCATCAGACAGCTATCGTGCCTGGAATCGCAAATGCATGAAATGATGGTGAGGCGCTCTGTGTGGACTGTGAAGCAGAAGAAAATCCAGAGAATCTGAGATTCTTTTTTACCACCTTGAAGACACAGCACGTCAGCTGTCCGGTTGTTTTCTTTTCAACGTTCACTTCAAAGGCTGTTGACAATTGGTCAGGCCATTAACAGGTGAACTGCAGTCCTGTCAGGAAACGAATTCGACTGATGACGAAGGAATTGACAAATCACCTAGACCATGAAATATGTGAAATAAATAAATAAATAAACAAATAATAATAAATAAATAATAAAAATTGAATAATTAAATTAAAAAAGGGAAATAAACAAATATGTAGATAATTAAAAAAAAAAACAAGTCCAGGCCAACTTTTTTCCCGTTTAAATCCACCTCATCTTCATTGAAAACAAATCAAGTGTCAGAAAGCTCTAGATAACAGAAAGGAAATCTTTCCTCATGAATTGCCGCCATTTTTGTCCCCACGCACGATGAATTAACACTGACGCCTTATCATTGGTGAATAGACAGCTCAGGGTTCTCACTGTCCCAAGCCAGTTTTTTTGTTTGTTTGTTTGTTTGCTTTTTTTTTTTTAAAGGACGGTCAGGGGTTTCATTGTGCGGATCACGACTTTGGTGACGTAATCTCTTTTCTTTCTCTTTTCTGTGTCAATCAAAATGGGCTCTATCCATTAAAATAGTGGGGCACGTTAAGGCTGCAAGGACTGTCACTGTCACGGTCTTATCGGATCAGCCAATCCCAAAGGGACTGGGAGAGTTAAGAAGCGTCGGTCACTGCGTTATCTTTGCTTCAGTGACGTAATCTCCCTTTTCTCTTTCTTCATTGCGCCAGTCAAAACAGGTTTTGTCCGTTTAAGCAGTGGGTGTGTTAAAGAGAAACATACAGACGTTTACTGCACACAGACAGACAGACAGACAGACACACACACAACACACACACACACACACACACACACACACGCACGCACGCACACACGCACACACACACACACACACACACACACACACACACACCCCCACACACACACACACAGCTGATGCGTTCATCAACACCTATGAGGTGAAAGAAGAGATGCTTAGGGAATTTGCGATGTAACAATGATGCTTCCACTGTAGAATCCGCCCCGGTAATTTTCACTTTGAATTCAGATGTTTGTTTCTGGAAATGACTTGCAAATCATCGTTTTCTGCATTTGTGAACAGGCATGACCCTGTTTCATCATCATGATCAGCGTTGTCTCATGAACGAAGATTGTACAATTATTGTCATTGTTGCTTACTTAATTAGGGTCATCGGCACCTCTCTGTCTTTAGTCAAGCACGACACTGTAGAGTAATATGACCTGTCAAGTCCTGTGCTTTGTTTGTCCATGATGTTCGGCTTCCACGACGGCATCCTGCAAGGTGTTTAGTGTTCAGGAGATCATAGCCATAAACATATCTGTACCAGACAAGTTCACAGCGTTTGGTAACTGTTTGGAGACTCAGGGCTTCATCTCTCTCTCTCTCTCTCTCTCTCTCTCTCTCTCTCTCTCTCTCTCTCTCTCTCAATGCTAATGGGAAAACATTTACAAGGGTCATTTGCAAACTTCAGTTGCGCATGAACAATAAACACCAGTGTGTGGAAGACCACGGTTTCAAAACTCAGCATGTACAATATACCCCAATGTGTAGAAGACCACGGTTTGAAACTTGCAGCAACTGAAACTCAGTTTATTCTTGTAATGGTTCTCATGAACTGGGATGTTGATCGAAAAAGCACTCTTTTGCAGAGACTTGATCCGCTTGAATTTAGACGCTGTTTTTGTAGTGTGTGGATCAGCCAGAGCGTTTGACCTGAAAACGCTCCACCCTGGGCTTTGATTCCGTCTTGAGGCATTCTGATTCACTCCTGTGTACAGTTTGCACACAATTGCTGATGAACATTCCCTCACAGACTTAAATCACCAGTTATCAACTATCTAATGCTTTACTCTGAACCGGCAAGTCTGGCACTTCGTTGTCCATCTTAAGTATGTATTTTTTCCCACTTTGTCGGGAATCCTTCTCCTCCTCCATCTCAAGCATGCAGACATCAACTTTGGGGTCATTTCCAATCTGTCCAGGTTTTCAGATAGTCCACTATGGATGTTGAAAACTCCAACAGTATTTTTCGATCTTGCCTCATGCAAACAAGAAGTCACCAGCTCACTGACTTATTGCATGGAATTATGTAGAAAATGTCCAGACCTTCACAGGAAAAAAACCACGTTACTGACAACTCTAATTTGTGAGAAGTATGCTGCTTAAACCGGCTTGTGCCCTCTTTTCCAACTGTATACTAAGTAAACACATTGCTGCTGGCAGCAGTGTTAATGCAGTCGAACTGACCGCTCTCGTTTTTGGCACCTTTAATGGGTTTTCCACTCTAGCAGAAAGACTTTTTGATCTTAGATCTCAAATATCTGCCGTTAAAGTCTTTTTCATCTTCTCCATCGCTACTCCCCCTTCCCCCCCCCCCCCCGGCTTCCTCCCCCCTCACCCTTCCTTAGCCCCCGGAAAACACACACAACGCACACACACACACACACACACACACACACACACACACACACACACACACACACACACACACACACATTCTCTACTTTTGGATTTTCACAAAATATGCATCTTTCCTAAAAGTGATGACAATGATACTGCGTTTACCTGGATTCCAACTCACGTTGGCACTGAGGACAACGAAGTTGCTGCAGCTTGCCATGAATACCACAGGCGATGATCTGTCAAACAGATAAGTTCCATTCACAGACCTCAAGCCGATAACCTGAAAATATATCAATGTCCCTCTGGCAAACGGACAACAAACTTCTTCCAAATCTGTTCAGCCTCAAAAAAAAAAAAAAAAAAAATCCCTTTTCGTCTGTCTCTAGACATGCCAAAGAGGAGACAGAGTTTGCAGAGTGTATGCTAGAACCGCCCGTTTTACTCATTCTTATACTTCAAAAGGCCAGGAGGTTCCTTGGTACCATGATTTGATAGAGTGTGATCCAAGGCACAAACAATTTTTTCAATTGCAGATTCTGAAAGATGTTCCACCCGAGATGATTTGTCTGTGAAGAACCCCCCCCCCCCCCCCCCCCCCCGCCCCCCAATAAGCCTGTTCTGGACAGAAATCGGGGAAATCGATAACGACTGTCTTTCCATTGCACAGAGAGTTACAATTCCTCAGTTTAGGGATCGAGCAAAACCCGATCAAAACAGGCACATCTTTTTATTTCAGGCGCACGCCACGATAACGATCAGAATGTCGACTGTCTGCATTACTGGCGCACCATTTCACGGTCATGTATTGTTTTTTTTTTCCCCCCATCTGATTGAACTGTTAAGCTGACTGCTAGGGCAAAATTGCTTTGCTGCGCTCCCATACACCACCCTCTGAACCACCTGGAAGCGCCATCCGACTCATGAAAACAGAAGCTCTGACACAGATTACCTCCCTTGCAGAATTCGGAACATGGTCAGTTTCAATGACAAACATAGTTGGCGATACACTTTGTTTCAGACGGGTCTTAAAATTTCAGCTTTTGACTGGATCTGGCGCTAAAGTCTGGCATTATAACTTTTAGGGGGTCAGGATTAGGGGAGGGGTGATTCAAGCTACCGCTTGGGGTGTCTACCATAACAAATAAAGAACTGTTAGATGGGATAACAAGGACAGCGGAAGGAGGGGAAACGGGAGAGGAGGGTGACTATCATCTCCGCACAGAAACTGAAGACAGAGTGTGTGTACGTGTGTGCGTGAGTGCGCGCGCGCGCGCGTGTGTGTGTGAAATGGTGGAAGGGAGACTTAGGATGAGACGTGGTTAGGAGATAACTGAATTGCAAACCGAGGAAATGAACGGTCGCCAGCACTATAACGTTCAAAACATTTTTCGGCAGGTGGCTCTGGATCCTTTTATTATTGTTATTATTAGTATCATTATCATCATCATTTATCATCATCATCATCATCATTATCATTATTATCATCATCATCATCATCATCATCATCATCATCATCATCATCATCATCATTTTCATGATAATCATCAGTATTATTATTTTTATTTTACTTTGGCACGGGGCCAGAAAGGTAGGAAGAGGAAATAGGACACAGAGACCAAAACATCTGTACTCCCTCCCTGCTCCTCCAAGTCCTACCTCCCTCTCTTCCCCTCCTCTCCCCCACCTCTCCCCAACCCAAGACCCACCTTAGCTGGTCCCTACTTTGGCTCGACATAAGGTCAAGATGTAATAAGAATAAAAGACCTTTTGCGAGGTATGGTGCAATCTTTCAGTAATACCATCTAAGGCAAACGACTGCGCATCAAATTCAACATTGACGGACGGATAACACGAGAGGTAGTTATGCGTAGTTGCAAACACACACACACACACACACACACACACACACACACACACACACACACACACACAGAGAGAGAGAGAGAGAGAGAGAGAGAGAGAGAGAGAAAACAGAGACAGAGAGATAGAGAGAGAGGCATATATACATACATACATACATATATACATTCCTATTCAGAGTGTATTCCTGCATGCATTGCAGAGAGAGAGAGAGAGAGAGAGAGAGAGAGAGAGAGAGAGAGAGAGAGAGAGAGAGAGAGAGAGAAGAGAGAGAGAGAGAGAGAGAGAGAGAGACAGACAGACAGACAGACAGACAGAGAGAACTTGATTCGATTACTGTGTTTCTGGAATGGAGTCCCTACGCTATCTGCCTTTCCCTGCATGCCATGCCCCTTTCCTGTGGTAGAATGCCGCTCTTGCACTGTTCAGGCAAGCGAAAATCGTTACTGTCCACATTGGCAGGAGAGAGAGAGAGAGAGAGAGAGAGAGAGAGAGAGAGAGAGAGGTATGTGTGGGGGAATGGATGAGAGAGAGAGAGAGAGAGAGAGAGAGAGAGAGAGAGAGAGAGAGAGAGAGAGAGAGAGAGAGGTATGTGGGGGAATGAATGCATTGAGAGGGCGTGCGGAGTAGGGGATCACGTAGAGGAAGTTGTAATATGCTTTACGTTTTAAGCTTCAAAATGGGGCTGCCCGAGTTTCGTGTTTTGATTCTTTTCGTTACTCCTTCATTTTGGAAGCATGTATTGGGCTATAGTTCATAAAGCTGCTGCAGAGGTGGACAGAGAATAAGGAAAATTATGAGGAATCCGAATTATACCTGTTTCCCCCTTCTCTTCCTGCCTCGACACCCGCTCTCTCCCTCTGCATAAAAAAGCGGCGTGTTGGAGTATTAAGCCGCCATGTTTGTCATGTGTTTTCCTTTGTCTGTCATAGTTTTAAATGGGTTGTTTGTTCTGACCAGAGAGACCTCGTTTAGAGACGTCAGAGCTATGCTCTCTCTCTCTCTCTCTCTCTCTCTCTCTCTCTTCAAATGCGATTATTTCTTTGAAGACCAGTGGGAAACGTTTTGACGTCACACCTGTCACGTCAGTGGACGCTTGCATCAGTCATCAGTGTTTGTTTCTTTGTATTTGTGTGCTCAGGGTTCGCGTCATGATCCCACCCCACCACACCCCCATCCCTCTTCCCCTCTCCTTTCATCCTCTGTGTTCCTTTCCCTTGGCCTTCGAATGTTGTCAGTTTAAACACATTTATTTTCTTATTGCTTTAAACGAGATTATATTTATATTTAGTTATCTATTTATCTGTTTATTTGTTTATTTATTTCTTCATCCATTTGTGTATTTATTCATTCATTTATCATTTTTCTATTCATGTATTCACTCACTTAATTACTTGTTTATTTATTTGTTTGTTTATCTATTTATCCATTTATCTATTCATTCGTATCTCCATTTATTATTTGTTTTCAAATGTATCAGAAAGATTATGTTTTCAGCTGCATTCGCTTGTTTGTTTGTTTGTTTGTTTGTCTGTCTGTCTGTCGGCAAGATTACGCAAAATGGATCGAACCGATTTAAACCAACCTTGGTGGAAAGATGGAACGTAGATTTGAACGAAACGTGGTAGAAAGATGGAACGCTAATTTCAATGAAACTTGGGGAGAAATATACAATGTGGATTTCAACGGAACTTGGTGGAAAGATGAAACCTGGTTTTCAAAAGAAGTTTGTTGGAAAGATGAAACGTGGATTTCAACAAAACGTGGTGGAATGATGAACGTGGATTCCAAGGAACTTGACAGAAAGGTGGAGTGTAGATTTAAAGGAAACTTGTTTGAAAGATATAGCGTGAATTTCAACAGAACTTAGTGGACAGATAGAATGCTGAATTTAACGAAGCTTGATGGAAAGATGAAACACAGATTTCATCAAAACTTAGTGGAAAGACGGAACGTTGGTTTCAAAACGCCTTGATGAACAGATGGAACATGGATATCAATGAAACTTGTGGAAAGATGGAACATGGATTTGAGCGAAACGTCTTGAAACGATGGAACGTGGATTTCAACGAAACTAAGGTGGAAAGATGGACAGTGGATTTCAACGAAACTTCTGGAAAGATGGAACGTGGATTTCAGCAAAACTTGCTGGAAAGATGGAAAGTGAACAGATGGAAAGTTAGAAGATGGAATCTGAAAAGGCGGAATACGGTCCAAGGACGGACCCAATACATCTGGACGCAAATCCAGATGAAAGACAGATGCCGGATCCGTTCAGCAAGATTGTGGGAAAAGTAACGAACCGATTTTTAAAGAAGCTCGGAGGAAAGATGGGACGTACCAAATTTTGGTCTGGAACTGTTGTGTTGAAGCGGGCGAATCCAGGATCCGTTATACCTCGGCAGAGGTCCACGCTATCTTGAATGCCCGTTTAGTTTACTTAATTACTTCTTTTTCCATTTTCATTCAGTGTCTGCCATCAGACAGCTGATGGTTCTGATTCTGTAGCGACACACTGTGAAGGTTCCAGTGCTGGTAATTCGGGGAATAAAGTGCTGCAAGTTCCTGTGTATCTTTTGTTTGTTTTTTTCTTCTTTTATCATTATTTTTCTATTATACATATTGTGATGTACGTATTTTCAATTTTAGTGCTGTAATTGTTCTTAAGCTAGTTACTGAACTGTGAGAAACCAGCGCTGTTAAGTAATGATAGTGCTAAGTTTATATCGCACAGACCTTGTACTGCATGGCTCACTACCCGGCAGAAGAGTGTCACATACGTATGAGAGTTAAAGGGTTGGGGTGGGGCGGGAGGGGAGGGGGGATGGCAAATGATTAATGTAAAGAGAGTGGGTAGAAATGGGGTGGATCTGCATAGAGCAGTGGGAAAGGGAATGAGGGGGGGGGGGGGGTTGGAGGGGGCTGGGAGCGAGGGAATCAGATAGGAGGAAGGCGTGAGTGGTAAAAGGTTTGTCGCACCCAGGTTTCTTCTGTCACAGTCTCAATACTGGTGGTCTTCAGCTATGCAACTCATCACAGGAGACACTGCACTGCTACTTTGTCACTTTTTTAATGCCTTTGTCACTGTTGTTGTTGTTGTTGTTGTTGTTGCTGTTGTTGTTGTTGTTGTTATTGTTATTGATGTTGCTATTGTTTTGTATTTTTAGGGTCTCCGAGCCTCCGTCTTTCTCATCTGTTTATCTATTTACTTACTCATTTATTTATTTTTTTTAGTATTCTTAATTTATAAACATCTTTTTAGTTTTAGTACTCTGATAGCACTTTCATCTTTGAATGAATTTGTAAAAGAACAGTGCACAGGATGATCAGGAAGACCAGTGTCAACAGATCTTCAGCTGCTGCCACCATCCCCTGTCCGTACTGTGATATATCTTTCCGGGCGCAGATCGGCCTGACCAGCCATCTACGCACTCACCCCCGATCCCAGGATGACTAGATGGTCTGCGTCGTCTCGACGGACAACAAAACAAACAAACAAAACAAGAGAACAGTGCAGTAAAGTAATGATAGTTCTGAATGTATGTCGCCAACACCCAGCGCTGATGTGTTCGCTACACCTTTTCTTCTTTACAACAGCTGCGAAACAATCTGTATTGTCGTAGTGGAGTTGTCACGTTAATGTGGACTGCTGTTAAAACGTTGTCAGTGTGGGAGTCTACTTCACTAAGGGGTAGTAGTGGTGCAGAATCACGACACCATACTCCACAAAGAGTGATGGTTAAGGCTGTAAAATCAGGTTCAATTCATCGCGCATCGTTATCCATTTATTGATGAATATATCAGGCACATATTGGCCCCTTGCTTAACCCAATGTTTAATAAAAGATAACTGTTTTAATGTGCATTATTCCACAAGAGTTCCATCTGTGGAATTTAGAGTAGTGTGCTCTGTATTTCTTTTTTTTTTTCTTTTTCTTTTTTTTTTTTTTTTTGCTGTCCCAACCTCTGCGCCACCTCAGAGGCCGTGCACCCACGCCGCTCATTCTGACACCCTGTCCACAGCCACAGCCCGGTCCGCCCAGCCGCAGCCCCGGCACCGGCAGTCCACAGGGAGCAGTCAATGTCAAGTCGTCAAGAGGCAACCCACCGGAGGAGACACTGCACTGCTGCCGAGTCACTTCGGTGGTGTTCAGTGGCGCCTGTTCTGATCTAACATACGCAGGACACCACCTACTAAGCCCCCTACTGACGACAATAATTGCTTAGTCGCGGAGCCGGCGTGAGTGAGCTCTCCCTCCGGAGGGCGCCACCACGTCCGTCCAACGACAGCCCCCATGGACTCGCCGATACCGGTGACCCCGACGGAACCAAACCAAGGCCACAGACGTGGAGAGGACATCGAAAT
>CM065724.1:43871160-43888660 GCA_033310375.1 Conus canariensis
GATTGGTTGATGATATTTTCCACGGTAAAAAGGTACAATCGAACAGGAGACTGATGAAAGCATTTCTTCTTTTTTCTTATTCAGTTTCTTCTTCTGTATCAGATTTTTTTTAAAAAGTAATCATTTTATAGTTGAAGTCAGCTGTACGAGTGATTAAGAACACAGGGCTAGATGTCATACGCTTCAAGGAATTGCTGTTGGTGCGAAAGAATAGGGCTTTTCAGTCCAAATATTTGATTGGATTTGACATATTCATTAGGATATGGAAATAGACGGAACTTTACTGAGAGAGAGGAGAGAGAGAGAGAGAGAGAGAGAGAGAGAGAGAGAGAGAGAGAGAGAGAGAGAGAGAGAGAAGAGAGAGAACGAGGAGAGTAGAACGTGGGGGAGAGAAAGAGAGAGAGAGAGAGAGAGAGAGGGGGAGAGAGAGAGAGAGAGAAGAGAGAGAGAGAGAGAGAGAGAGAGAGAGAGAGAGAGAGAGAGAGAGAGAGAGAGAGAGAGAGGACTGAGGGATAAACAGAATGAAGGCAGACAGATACACATAGAAAGAAACACCATCATAGAGAGCAAAACGCCTGGCATTCTATGAACGGTGAAATGTCAGACTACCCCAGGCACTGAGTGGATTCAACCAGCCAACCAGCTGTGTTAGTTATGTGACCACTGATGTTCTGGACCTGGGGCAATGTGAGAGACGGTTCCCTTGGCAACAGTACAGGGCTTGAGGAATGGCGGGCGTGGTGTGGACTGGACTGGGGTCACTCGCGGTCCAGTGTCGGCCACTGCTCTTGATTACAGCTTTCAGTTCTGACCAAATTGTACTCCTTTTCTCCTAGCTGGTCACTTGTTTTCCCTGTCTGTACCAGCCTGTCTGTCTGCCTGTCTGCCTGTCTGTCTGTCTGTCTGTCTGTCTTCCTGTCTGTTTGTCTGCTTTAAAAAAAAAGATGGTGAAATGGTAGCGTGTATAAGGTTATTTCATATATTGCTTACTCTTTTTCGCTCACATGCTTAAAACAAGTTGACTGTGTGGTTATACTCTTTTGGTTGTCTACCCTGTGTGTGTGTGTGTGTGTGTGTGTGTGTGTGTGTGTGTGTGTGTGTGTGTGTGTGTGTGTGTGTGTGTTGTGGTAGAGGGGTTGAGAAGAGGAGTGGGCAGGGAAGGGAGTCTGTATAGCAGTCAGAGTCTTTCCGTTGTCTCTCTGTGTGCGTGTGTGTCGGAAGAGGGAGTCAGAAGAGGAGTGGGAAGTGAGGAAGGAATATAGAAAATCCACAAATTCAGCAGAGCACTATAAACGAGGTTAAAAGCTTTCAAGAACTTTGGTCTCATGATAAGGCTCTGGAACGTGATTGTCGCCAACTTGGGGGTCGTTCTGTCGAGTTTGGGCCATGGCAATCCTTCTTTTGTGACCTGGGGGGCGGGGGGGGGGGGGGGCACTTTTGGTGGGGTGAGTCATGATGGATGCTGGCTTACTGCCAGACCGGACAACTCTCTACGTGGAGTCTGAGACTGAATGTGGGCTATCATCTTTGATGCGCACGCACGTGCGTGTGTGTAGGAGGCAGGAAAGGGGGGTAGAGGGCATGCAGATGTATTCTAGGATGGGATGGAGAGGGTCTGACTGCAGAGCTGAACGATGGGTGGTAGAAATAATAAACTTTGAGAACAATACGTAAAGGATATTGTGGACATCCGTACAATTCCTATCAAACAGCATATATAGAGGGTGAGATGATTTTATGAAAAAAAGAGATTCACAAGAAGGAAACTTGAACTGAAGTGATACAAACTGGAAAGTCAAAACTACAGGGGATAAAAGATAACGGCAGTAAAATGAATGATGGAAGCATACGTAGCAGCGTAACTGATTTCTTTGGAATTAAATAAGAACTAAAATTCAAGTTTGCAAGAAAGCCAAAGTGGCCTTGGGGGAATTTTGTTTTCATTTGGGATATTTGTTTTCATTTCTTCTTCTTCATCTCTCCTTCGTCTCCATCGTCTTCTCGTCCTCAATTGCTCCTTCTTGTTTTGAGTCCTTTTTTCCACTCTCCTTTTGAACGGGAGAATTCAATTAGATGCAAAGACGATAATGAAATTATGATTTGTATTCACACGCTACGAAGAAATATAGTTTGGATAGAACAACAACAACAACAAAAAATGAGGAGAAGAAACGATAGTCGGAAGATAGATTGGACGTTTCTATCCAGCACACACACACACACACACACACACACACACACACACACACACACACACACACACACACAAACACACAACGAAGAGGACAGAGACAGAGACAGAGACAGAGAGAACAGAGACAGAGAGACAGACAGACAGAGACAGAGAGACAGAGATACAGACACGACAGAGAGAGAGAGAGAGAGAGAGAGACAGACAGACAGACAGACAGACAGACAGACGACAAAAAGACAGAGAAGAAGAGACAGACAGACAGACAGACAGTCAGCACAGAGGGATGAGTGTAACCTATGAACTATGAAAAATCAAACTGCCATCAGCCCTCTCTCTGCTTGGTGTGTCGTCTAGCGACTTTTGCTATTCTGGACCCCAAGGCACCATGACATACGTTCCTCCCCTGGAGCAGAAGGAGAAGAATGGGCTAGACTGGCTACTTGGGGGGACAGGGGGGGGGGGTGTGTGGCTGGGGATGGACTGTGGTCACTGCCTGACCACGGTTTTCTTCCTGCCCTCCCTTAGCACTTCTCTTGACTACGGCTATTGCTCTTTCCATTACCGCAGATCGGATAGTTTGGACAGTTCTCTCTGCGGGTGACTTTCTTTACACGTTAACTTCATTCTGTTGACCTGCACGCCTGGCTGTCTACCTCCGCCTCTGTCTGTCTGTCTGTCTGTCTGTCTGCCTGTCTGTCTGCCTGTCTGTCTGTCTCTGTCTGTCAGTCTCTCTCTCTCTCCGTTTGTCTGTCTGTCTGTCTTTCTTTCTCTGTCTCTCTCTCCTGTCCCTCTCTGTCTGTCTGTCTTTGTATCTCTCTCTCACTCTCTCTCTCTCTCTCTCTCTCCTCTCTCTCTCTCTCTCTCTCTTTTCCTCCCTCCCGTTCCCCCTTTCTCACTTTCTCTCTCTCTGTCTCTATTTCTCTGTCTCTCTGTCTCTCTGTGTGTCTCTCTCTGTCTCTCTTTTTCTGTCTGTCTGTCTGTCTGTCTGTCTGTCTGTCTGTCTGTCTGTCTGTCTGTCTGTCTCTCTCTCTCTCTCTCTCTCTCTCTCTCTCTCTCTCTCTAATTAGCTCGTTGTGGTTGTTCTTGTGGACGTTCTCAAACGACAAGGATGCGCTCCAACTATGCAATTAAATCATCTGAAATTCTCTCCCTTCCTGTCTGTTTTCAACCCCCCCCCCCCCCCCCCTCACCTCTTCACTGTCTTCGTTTTTTTTTAGCTTCGTCTGTCTGTCTTTGTCCCTTTCTCCCTCCTTTCTCTCTCTCTCTCTCTCTCTCTCTCTCTCTCTCTCTCTCTCTCTCGCATTTACTCTTATTAGTCGTTTTAGAGCATTTTCTCAAATTACAGTTGATTCGCTCCATTTATTCAATTAAATCATTTAAAGTCTCTCTCTCTCTCACTCTCTCTCTCTCTTTCTCTCTCCACACACACACACACCACACACACACACACACACACACACACACACACACACACACACACATATAAGCAAACACACACACACACACACAAACGCACACATGCACGCACACGCGCGCGCGCACACACACACACACACGCACACACACACACACACTCACACACACACACACACACACACACACACACACACACACACACACACACAAGCAAAGACATACACACACACACACACACACAAAACGCACACATGCACACACACACACACACACACACCACACACACACACACACACACACACACACACACACAAGCAAAGACATACACACACACACAAACGCACACATGCACGCACGCACACACACACACACACTCTTTTGAGTCTTTCTATAATCTGTATAAAGATTCAGTACTCTTTAAAATACATGCACAAGATTCTTCACTGAGCTGCTGTTCAAGAACTCAGAAATCTACTCGTCCATCTAACTCGTCCATTCAAATTCGTAAATTGTATACAAAGACGTATGTACATGTACACAAATTTCGGAAACTGGAATCTCTCTTTTATAGGCTTAAAGTTAACGCTCTTCGTACAAAATTCCACAGAAATTTACAATGCGCTTGTGGAACAGTCGACAGTTTCAATACTCTGCATTTTCTTTTTGATTGTTCCTATTTTAACTCATCTCTCTCCAACTTCCGACAAAAAGATTCCCAATGCATTTTCCAGAATCTTCACGCCTTTTTTACATTTGTAAATTCGTTGATGTTAAGCCCAGTTGGCTCGTTTGTGTAAATATTTCTAGTTTTTTTTTTTTGTTTGTTTTTTTTTTGTAATTTATCTTTTAAATTGTTAAATTTAGAACAGTATTTTCTTTTCAATTGTCAAAGTCGTACACGCACACACACACACACGCACGCACGCACACACGCGCGACACACACACACACACACACACACACACGCACACACACACACACACACACACACACACACACACACACACACACACACACACACACACACACACACACACACACACACACACACTCGCACGTAGGCCTATACTAGCATTTTGCATACACTATTTCCATTTCTCTCATCCACTCATTTCTGCATTATTTTGTCTAATATCACTTAAAGTGAACAGACGTTAAATTGAAGAACTAACTAACACACACACACACACACACACACGCACACACACACACACACACACACACACACACACACACACACACACACACACACACACACACACACACACACACCATTTACTGCTAGGAAAGCATTCGCAAGAAAAACAATTTCAATAAGAAACAGTTACCTGTCTATTAGGAGGCTGTACATTTATAGTTAGCATCGTTTTTCCAGCTGAAAATTTTAACAAACATTGTGCTGCATTACCAACAAAATTTTACTTTCGAAAAGATCATAGGACCTAAAAGACATGCAGGCAAAACCAAAGAAAGTCAAACAAAGAAACAAAACAAAACAAAACAAATGAACAACGCCCAGAAGATCTAAATTTCAGCTTCCATTGATCTATATGTTCGATTTTTTTTTATAAAGATAATGTATTCTGAAGATTTGGATTATATGGACAGAAGAAAAGACAGCTGAACATTGCCACGTCCATCATCTTAGACCAATGTCCAGTGAAAAGTATAGCTCCCCACAGGTTATACCGCTTTGTAGCTATCCAAATGACGCTTCAAATTAATGTAATTCCATGGTCTTTGTTAAACAAAAATCTTAAATAGTTTAGTTTGATTTTTATTTTACGAACATGTCCCAAACGACCACAAAGAGCATTTTGAGGGCTGTCAACACGTAGAGGGGGTGGTGGGAACGTCCCATCGTGAAACAGAATCAAACTTCACAATATGCATGTCTGTCAATCAGTAACATTGTATCCAAGTATTGTCATCCTTAAAGGCGGATAAGTCTAGGCCATTCTGCGAGAGCCAGACATTCTGCATGATTTATCACTCCCAGATTTACACACACACACACACACACACACACACACACACACACACACACACACACACACACACACACACACACACACAAGGAAACCCAGAAAAGCTAAAGAAAAGAGAAGAACGTTTAGATAGGGCAAAAAGTACATGAAACATCATATGGACATGCAGGCACTGCAGAATGGACAGCCAGCGCAGCGTCCACTCAGGGTAGTCAGTGTGTACAGTCGTGTCACTTAGTCCACAGATTTTTTTTTTTTAAAGGAACAAAAAAGAGTAAGCAAGATTATAGGGGAAAAAAGGAAGGCGAAGGATCCAAGAAGGCCTACACACAACACACACACACACAACACACCACACACACACACACACACACTCACACACACACCACACACACACACACACACACACACACACACACACACACACACACCAGAGATCCCGCAACAATCTCAACAAATCAAGTTTAACATGTTCTGGAGGAACGACATGGAACAATTTGCCATCTTCGTTAAAAAAAATGTCCCTCGAAACTAGCATTTAAGAGCTCTGAAAATGAGCTTAATGGAAATATTATTGAACTTGCTCTCTCTCTCTCTCTCTCTCTCTCTCTCTCTCTCTCTCTCTCTAATGTGCCATTTAGTTACTATGTTTATTGAATTTCTGTAGGTTTTTTTTTTGTTGGATAGATTCATGATGCTTTAAATGTTTTAGTTACTCTAAAAGTTTTGGATAACATTCATAATGTTTGAATACATTATCTTGTTTAATTGTTTGTTTGTTCTTTATGATCATAATTATTTTTGTGAGGGCAGGATGAAAACAAAAGCTGTGAAGCTTATTCTTAAACCATCAATAAAGATCAGTAAACATCATTTTCGACGTTACATGCGCGCGCGCGGCGCGCGCACACACACACACACACACACACACACACACACACACACACACACAGAGAGAGAGAGAGACAGACAGAGACAGACAGAGAGAGAGAGAGAGAGATGTGTGTGTGTGTGTGAGAGAGAGAGAGAGAGAGAGAGAGAGAGAGAGAGAGAGAGAGAGAGAGAGAGAGAGAGAGAGAGAGGAGAGAGAGAGAGAGAGAAAGAGAGGAAGTGACAGTGGAAAAAGGCACGCAAAAAAAGGAATAAACGAAATAAAGGAACAGTGCGGAGGCAAACCATAGAGCAAAATAGAGGGGAGGTGGAGATACTGTTAGTACTGAAAGTGTCCTCGCTACCTCAAGGGAGTTAAACTCGCAATGCACATTCATATATACACCCCACAATTCAACCCGGTCAAATCGAATTCGGACGAAAACCTCCCTGTCACACTCAACGAGCTAGTCTACTTAACAACATTAGAACACCAGTTACTATACATTTGCGGGACAGTCTTTGTAGGCCTTAGTAAGGCATTTGACATTATTGACTGCAGTTTCTTCTTGAGGAAATTTAGGACTTGAATCAAATCCATAATCTCTCAAAGTTGTGATACTATTCCTAAAAAAAAAAAACCCAGAAAGGAATGGATTGCCAAGTTCATACGAATTTTTTTTGTTCATGCCAGTGAAATGGAAGTGTTCTGAAAATGGCCACTTTTATTTCCAAAGCACTCGCTGAGACTGACTTATCTTCCGTACAAGCTTTCGTTCTGGTTTGGTTTGGTTTCTCTTTCTTATGACACTAGTCTCTAAAATCAAAGCAAGGATGCCAGTTTAGTGCACACGGGTTTTTACAGTCAATGCAATAATGCAAATGTAGTGTACAGTTATTAACGAACTAATCTGGATAAACAAGTAAATTGATAGATATTCACCGGGCCGATCATCTTATCGATGTCGACCGAAACTTGTGTTCGTTTCTAGATTCCTCGCAGACCAAACCAACCAGCGGATGGAGTAGTCAATGCATTATTTGTTGAAATGTTTTCTAGTTCCACAGGGGCAAGCCCGGGGCTTAGCATTCCTTGCCACAGTTCCATTGACTTCAGTTGGGTTACGAGCTACGTGTCTCGAAGCTTGAAAAGGCAAACGAGTGATAGAGGTCTGCTAAATGTGTTTATCAGCGCTCTTTTGTACTTTCTTCGCGCTCTTTGGAAGTTGGTTAGACGGTTTGAGTGGTAGTTATGTCGTAACTTATTCATCACCACCTCTCTCTCTCTCTCTCTCTCTCTCTCTCTCTCTCTCTCTCATTATTGCAGCCTTGTCTTCTTTCGACGCACTGGATTATCTTTGATATGAAAAACATTATGACATACCTTTATGCGTTTTGCCTTTGTGTGAGGACTGGAAGCAAAATGAGAAAGAAAGAAAAAAAAAAACTAATAGCAAGCAAACCACAAATCTGTTATCATACCAAGAAAGAGCTTGATTAACTTGCCAATCTCCATCTCTCTCTCTTCCCCCCTCCCCTCCCCCCCTTTCTCTCTCCCTCTTTCTCTCTCTGCCCGCCTTCCTTCCTATCTTCTGTCTGTCTGTCTGTGAGTCTGTCTGTTTGTCTGTCTGTCTCTCTCTCATACTTGTGGATCAAGGTCTTATTCTTA
This sequence comes from Conus canariensis, assembly GCA_033310375.1. Lineage (NCBI taxonomy): Eukaryota > Metazoa > Mollusca > Gastropoda > Neogastropoda > Conidae > Conus > Conus canariensis. The sequence continues at coordinate 43,879,298 of CM065724.1, forward strand.
TCTGCCGCTTCGTTTTCGTGCAAGGTTAGATCACGTCAGATTGGACTAATTTGAGTTTTTCCCGATGATAGTAGGTTGCTACACTTAATGGATGCTGTGTCGTAGAACTTTCTAGCCAACAGAGCGTATTTGGTAATGGCAGTAAAGACCCACCTCTCTCTCTCTCTCCCTCTCTTGTATATATATATATATATATATATATATATATATATATATATATATTATGACAACCATGTCTTGTCTTGGCATGCTGGATTGTCTTGGACATCAGACAAAATTGTGATGTTCTTTTATGCGATCTACTTTACTCTAAGTCAGGGCTAGATGTAGATGTAAGGAAAAAAAAACGGAGCAAACCACTTACCTGTTACCATCCCAGAGAAAGAACTTGTATTAACTCCGCCCCCCCCTCCCCTCCCCCCCTCTTCTCTCTCTCTCTCTTTCTCTCTCTCTCATTCTCTTTCTCTCTCTCTCCTTTCCCCTTTGTTTCTCTCTCTGTTTGTCTGTGTGTCTGAAGTGCTCCGCACTGTTTTGGTTTTCTTCTTTGTATCCAGCACTGCTGACGACTGTATTGTCTTTCCTGTCCACTCCAACCCCGTTCCTTCCAGCTAGCTGTCATCAAAACGACATCGATTGGTGCCAGGGACTGTGAGAGGTGTGTGTGTGTGTGTGTGTTTACCCCGATTGTTGGCACTAAGCCCCCCAATACCTGTCTCCACTGCCACTAAACAGGCTGAGGCCAAGAGTCTCTCTTTCTCCCCGTTCTTTCTGTCTGTCTGTCCGTTTGTTTGTCTGTCTCTGTCTCTGTCTCTCTCTCTAAAAAAAATACAACACACACACACACACACACACACACACACACACACACATACACACACACACACACACACACACACACACACACACACACACACACACACACACACATACACACACATACACACACGCGCGTGCGCACGCACGCACGCACGCACGCCGATTTTCATATAATTAAATCATATTAATATTCCATTAAATTGATATCATTTCATGATTGGTTATCAATTCGTAAAAACAATCTCACAGCGTTCATTTTCATCGGCACGGTTTTAAAAATCTTGCTCAGTAGATCATGGATCCGTTCTTTGAACCGGATCCGCCCCGTGGATTCCAATGATATTAGATAGATGCATGTCCTAATTGTGGTTTTTCATTACTTTAAGTCTGAAGTGACCATAGTCAAATGATTATAGAATTTCTCCGTGGAGCTGACGGTCGTGAATTCGAACCGCTCGTACGATCGGGTTTTTTTTTGTCTTGAAAGCCGTTCTGTCCATCCAGCAATAAACGTGTACATGATTCAGTTCAGGGAAAGTTATAGGCGGCGGAAGGAGAGGATGGGCTCCGTCTTTCATCATGCCTGTTCCTATACATGGCGAACCTCTGATAGTTCACGCCATAATGCTGTAGTCTTTAAGCCTTTTTGACCTGCCTTTACATTTCACAGGACAACAAAATGACAAAAACACTTAAAACACTTAAAAAAAAACCCATTCGACTGCTGACGACAAGATTACATTTCAGAACTACAGAGTGATGTACATCGAGAGAAAGACAGACTGACAAAATAAGTGGACAACACGGGAACAATTACGTAACTGTCAGTGTGATGAACAACTGAATGACCCCATTCTACGTCACAGGACTGTGGTGTCGTAGCTGATGTAACGGTCACCCCAAATTCACACCCAGACTTCTGCCTGGTTATTGCCGATAGCGATGTCAATCCTTGCGAGAATGCTATGCGATCGAGGCTGTTTGGCATTTCATCAGACAACCACACGTGAACAGGTGTATACAATATATGTTTGCGTCTAAAAGGATTTGTTTCGAAAGAAAAGCACTAAATGCCATTTTACACAGGTATGAACACTACAAAGAGAAAAGACCCTTCGCAGAGGCTCAGTTTTTGCAACACATTCTTTTCTTGTTCCCAAAGGCGATGTCATCGTCTTCAGAGGTACATCTTGCTGACTAATAAACATAATTGTTCTCATTTTCTGGGATTTTTTTTTTATTGTGGTTTCGAAAGAAATGACTCCCAGTCCCACGTATGCAACATTCAAGAACAAATTTGTAAGAACCCAGCCGAATGTAACAAATGTTTACCATGCTGTGAGAAAGCAGTAGCGTAAGTATTGACTGAAACACCAGCGATGAAGAAGATGAAGAAGAAGGGCAAGCTGCCTATTTGACTCACGGACTATGTTTTATCATGTGATGAGGTAGTCAGTTCGAAACGAGGTGGGGATATCAGGACGTATGGGCCAGCATTATGGAATCCATGGATCAGTGAGGTAACTCACACTGTCTGTGCTAATCAATACATGTTATTTCTATTGAGACAGTTGGTATGGTAAAGAGGTAACACAAGCAGTGAGAGGGGAGGCAGTGTGGATGGCGGTGGATATGATCTATTTGCCATATTCGCCGAGATACATTTATCTGTGTTTTTTTTTTTATTTATGGTCATTTTTTTTACATATTTCTCAAGATGTACATTTACGTTTGGTCCCCTGTATGGTAAAAATATATGAAATGGTCTCATAATGATAAAATGAACATCTGTACCTGCTGCATCAATAATATAAATCAATACATATATTATCAGTACAGAAAGCAAAGGTGGTTACTAATTAAGAACTTTTACGAACATTTTGTTCTTACAATATTGAAGATTTTACCGAAAACATTCAAGTCATATTTAAGACATTTATCATTTATTGGTATCTTTATGCAGAGGTGGGCTCGAACAGTCCTATCAATGTTTATTGTTCTGCCAAGCTTTGTTCTCTTAGCGCTTGTAATTGTAAAAAAAGAAAGACGTTATCAAGATTTATCAACAACAACAACAACAACAACAACAACACACACACACACACACACACAACACACACACACACGCACGCACGCCACGCACGCACGCACACACACACACACACACACACACACACACACACACACACACACACACACACACACACACACACACCACACACACACTAACTCAGAATATCGAAACTTTGTGTGATCACATAGATTTGCTTTGCTTGTTAACACACGAGTCACAAATTGTCAGAGCAAGTGAAAAACAACGAGTTACTCTTGGATGTCCAGTGTCCAAGACTGCCGCCTTCACTAGTCCGTCCTCTGCTAATAAAATCGAACATGAAGTCCACTGTTCCACTGCTCTGCCCATAAACATACTCGCATGAATTGCAGTCTGTCAGAATTATGTTTGCTCTCTCTATCGATCCAAAGAGAGTTTTGAGCTTTTTTTATATAGGCAATAATGACAACATGATTAAAGAGGCAGAACCTGCCAAGTTCATTGCACAAGCGATGAAGTTAGGGAGATAATTTGATTGAAGCGGTTTGACGACAGTCTTTTTCATAATTATCAAGATGATCCCCTCTGTCTCTGTCTCTGTCATTGTCCGTCTGTCTCATTGTCTGCCTGTCTCTCTCTCTCTGTCTCTGTCTCTGTCTCTGTCTGTCTGTCTGTCGTCTGTCTGTCTGTCTGTCTGTCTGTCTGTCTGTCTTTCTCTCTCTCTCTCTCTCTCTCTCTCTCTCTCTCTCTCTCTCTCTCTCTGGGTGTTTGGGAAGGAAGAGAGGTCCGCGTCTCCATCTATTTCTGTCAGCAGTTCGGAGGGATTGGAGAGAGGGAAGTGAAGATGGGCGGGAGAGGAAGGAAAATGATAATGGGGTGGACAGAGGGAGAGAATGTGGTAGTGAGGTGATTTTTTTTTTTTTAACATCGAGATTCGCCCAGTTTTGCAAAGGCCCCACGTCTGGTGAACTCCGTCAGTGAATGAACGATAAAACACATCGTCATTGTCTCTTTCCGTGTCCTCTCTGCCTTCCTCAGCTTCATTCGGCCCATCAGAGCCCCATCGATTGACGCCAAGAATGGGGAAGGGGGCTCTGTTGACGCTGATTGTTAGCATGACGCCCGATTGCCTGTCCGTCTGAAGTGAGGCTTAAGGGGTGGGCGGACTCATAACTACAGAACTAGTATGAGAGAGAGAGAGAGAGAGAGAGAGAGAGAGAGAGAGAGAGAGAGAGAGAGAGAGAGAGAGAGTTGCGAACCGAATGTAGCTTCGCTGTATTTATCAACTGGCTACCTTCCCCCAGAAAGTTGTCTTTTATCCATATTTACGGGTTTGCTTGCCTATCGGAGAAATTGTGTAAGAGTACCGAACTTATTTTTAAGGGAACACAGTGAAAAGATGAAATATGGCTCCAGAACGAAGCTATTCAGTGTTGGTACGGACCGAGATCAAAGAAGGGATCAAGCATTCGTGTTGGTGAGGTCATATTGATGAAGTCCTTGGTCTTTCGTGTGTCCTGGTCGGTGACGGTTGCCATCACAATTAAGATTTCACGTAGCAGAGAGTAGGTGTTGTGGAGAAGATGGAAGAAGCGGGACCAGCTCGTGTAGTACAAAGAAAATGGAGAGTAGTTGTTCAGAAACAGAAGACCCATTTTTCAGGCTATGTCGTTGTCCTGCGGCTTGAGTGTTTTTGCCGGCAGTTATTTTGGTCAAATGACATCTTTATATTTTGAGGAGACTGGTCTGCATCCCTCCAGGTCATGACTTCCTTCCGTTGTCAGAAACATTTTTTTTTTGTCGCAGCCAACTCTTCACAGCTGCCTCTGCCATTGCCCCTAGGGCTCTGGCCCTCTTCTTGCCAGTAACTGGGAGCTTTTTCTTACGATCATAAGCCGGTGAGTCTACAACCCCCTGCTCTAAACTCAACGCCCAGATCTTTGGTTTGGAAGCCAGATTTCGTCAAGCTGCTGTAAATCCAGCATCCCCCTTTTTTAGTCTAGTAGATGTAAGCTGATCAGTTCTGTTTCACAAATGGCACGGTGAGTTCAATTAGGATAATTTACTATGATGAAGTATAGTGGAACACAATATCTAGTCTTGACTCCTCATCTTCTTGGCGATCTCTGCATGATTCTCCCATTCTGGAAGGTCTGCTTGCACTCCCAGTCATTCATCCCTTCCAGAAAGGAGATCTCACTTCCATGCTCTTCACGTCAAAGCTGTTGTACAGCATGTGTTGTGTAGGACATCGTTGCTGTAGCTTCTGGTGGTGAGGTGTATTCTCTGTGGTACAAGTCGCATGTGCATTTTCTTTCAGCACTTGGTTGTGTCTGCATGCACATCGTCCCTGGGTTAGCTCTGCTTCTCGTGTACTCAGCACATGTTCCAGTGTTTGTTTGCCCTCACAGAGCAGACATGAAAGATGATCTGATCTACCCCCGTTTCACCAGGTTTGAATTCGAGGGCTGGAGATCATAAACAGATCTGAGAATGAAACTGGTCCGAACAGGAACCGTGTGCTATGTTTCATCTCAACTGAGATTTTCTAAAAGTACATTTTCCCACATAGTCCAGCGTTCCTGCAGGCCTTTGTGGACTGCTGTCTGGATTCTCTTATCGTTCTCTTCTTTGTCTCAGTTTCTGTGTTACCGTCCCTCTCTTTGCTTTCCCTTTTGCCTTTGACCACCACCTCATTTTTGTTGATCCAGGTCCCTGTCTACTGGTTTGTGTGCGTCCTGCTGTTTCCCTGGTCATGTGGGTTTCCTTTGCCATGAAGTTTCCAGTTTCTGCCAGTCTTCAGTTTACGATGGACTGATCTTATAACCTTTTAAAAAATATTCACAAGCAAGGCTAGTGACCTTGTTTTGCCCAGTTGTATTCCTTGACGCAGAATTCAAGTGGTAGCTTTAGCTTTGTTTTGCAACATTAGAACTCAACGTTAATGAGTCCAGGTGGAACACCAAGCTATCTATTTGTGTATTTTGTTGATTTACACCTCCATTGGTTACACTGTGCTAGTGTTGATATCGAACATTAGTAGACTATAAATGAGCTTTGGCATCACCATAAACTGCAGACACAAGATCTTGCATTTCCATGGAGGCTACAATGGTCTATTATTTGCAGGCATTCCGTCGCCATTTGTTTGGTTTCCTTTCCCCTGTTTGTATGTCATTAAAGGTGTCTTCGCAACACCTTCCAAAGCTCCTGACTGGTTCTTTCATCATGATTAGAATGGCTTGCATGGCTACAATGAACTGTCTTAGTTTATTTTCCATTCTGTGGGGAGAGGCCCCGTAATTTCTTTGGTTTAAAACTCATCCTTGGTGACACAATTAACTTGTCTGTTTCAGTGTTTTGTGTGTTTCAATATTTCGTGTGTTTCAACTTGCTTGTTGTCAAGGAATACGAACTGGGCAAAGCATGGTTACTAACCATGCTTGTGTCATTCATGATGGCTGCAACAATTAGCACAGGAAATAATTCAAAATGTATTGATTCAAAACATGTATGCTTATCTTTGTCCAAATACAACACAAACTAAGTAAAGAAGGAAAACGAGTAATAAGAGAGTGGGGTAGGGGAGAGAGAGAGAGAGAGAGAGAGAGAGAGAGAGAGAGAGAGAGGAGAGAGAGAGAGAGAGAGAACATGGCAAGCAACCCTGATCAATGACTAGGGAAAAGGCAGTTACACAAGTTTCACCTTCTTGATATTCAATCAGACTGAATAAAACAACAAACAGGCTTAACAAAACAACAATCAAGTGCACAGTAGACATATACCTTACAAAGTGCATATATAACCGTCAATATTTACATAAGCCTTCGAACATTTGTCTTTATGAAAGCATTATGCTTTAGGATTTTTTGAAAATGTAGCCTTCAGGTTACACAAAAGCTCGCAGAGTACACGGTGTATCTGTTAAGGATTTGAGGAAGTCGTAAAATGGTTCCCCTGCACGCTTGCTTCTTCCCCCTGAAGCTCCCATACACCACCACCCCAATCCTTCCCCCTACCACTCCTTTACGTCCCCCTCCCATTTGCTTTGCCCTTCCCTAGTAAGAGGCGGAGGCAGCCAGAACAGTTGAAAGCCTAAATGGACAGCCGGACATACACGTCTTACCTTGTGTCACATCACGGAACAATGAGGTGCCACATCCCACTCTCTCACCCCTACAGTTCGCCACCCCTACTCTTCTGCCTACACCTCCTTCCGTTTTTGGCTTTCTTTTTCTTTGACAGCAAGGGGGGGGGGGGGGTGCGATTTGGCCCAAAGAAAGATGTAGAGAGATATGGGGAAGTTGTGTGGTAGTGAACTGAGAAGAGTAGGCGTCACTTGCCCTGCCCCTTGAATCCTAATGAAAACGTCCAATAAGACATCTCTCTGTCTGTCTGTCTGTCTGTGTGTCTGTTTATGTCTCTTTGTCCCTCTGTCATTAGCCCTCAGGTCACACAAAAGCTAGCAGAGTGTAAAGCAATTCTGTTAAGAGAACATGATCGCTTGCATAAAATTTGCATACAGAAGTCATCTTCCTGTCAAAAGACCTGCTTTTATAAGGATTTGAAGAAGTCGTTGTTAAGTGAATCCTCTGCACGCTCTTTTCACCCTGAAACCCCACAACCACCATCACCACCCCAATCCCCCCCCTCCCCCCACTTCATTTTATCACCGACTCATTTTCTTTGCCCTGCCCTCTTAAGAGGCAGAGGCAGCCAGACCAGTTGAAAGCCTTAATGGACAGCCGGACATACACGTCTTACGTTGTTTCACATCATGGAACAATGAGGTGCCACATCCCACTGTCTCTTCCTCTACAGTTTATCACCCCTGCTCCTTTCACCATCATCCCTCCGTTTTGGGCTTTCTTTTTCCTTTTCATTGGATTCCGGTCAGTGGCAGGGGAGGGGTTGGGTGGTGCTCAAACAAAGGAACACGTAGAGATAGGGGATGATGGGTGGTGCTCAAACAAAGGAACACGTAGAGATAGGGATGATGGGTGGTGCTCAAACAAAGGAACACGTAGAGATAGGGGATGATGGGTGGTGCTCAAACAAAGGAACACGTAGAGATAGGGATGATGGGTGGTGCTCAAACAAAGGAACACGTAGAGATAGGGGATGATGGGTGGTGCTCAAACAAAGGAACACGTAGAGATAGGGGATGATGGGTGGTGCTCAAACAAAGGAACACGTAGAGATGGGGGATGATGGGTGGTGCTCAAACAAAGGAACACGTAGAGATAGGGGATGATGGGTGGTGCTCAAACAAAGGAACACGTAGAGATAGGGGATGATGGGTGGTGCTCAAACAAAGGAACACGTAGAGATAGGGGATGATGGGTGGTGCTCAAACAAAGGAACACGTAGAGATAGGGGATGATGGGTGGTGCTCAAACAAAGGAACACGTAGACATGGGGGATGATGGGTGGTGGCGCCTTGACAGGAGTAGGCGTCACTTGCTCTGCTTCTTGGATCCTAATGAAAACTTTCAACAAGGCATCTCTGTTTGTCTGCCTGTCTGCCTGCCTGCCTGTCTATCTGTCTGTATGTCTGTCTGTCTGTCACTCAGTCTGTCTGTCTGCCTACGTCTCTCTTTCCCTCTCTCATTAGCCTTCAGGTTACACAAAAGCTAGCAGGGTGCAAAGCATTTCCATTAAGAGAACGTGATTGCCTGTGGCAGATTTGCATACTGAAGTCATCTTCCTGTCGAAGACCTGCTTTTATAAGGATTTGAAGTAGTCGTTGTAAAATGAATCCCTGCACGCTTTTTTTTTTTACCCTGAAACCCTACAACCACCATCACCACCCCAATCCCTCCCCCTACCACTTCCTTCCCTCTCTCTCCCATTTTCTTTTCCCTTCCCCCTTAAGAGGCAGAGGCAGCCAGAAGAGCTAAAAGCTTAAATGGACAGCTGCACATGATGTCCTACCTTGTTTCACATCAAGCTACAATGAGGTGCGACATCCCACTCCCTCTCCTCTACGGTTCACCAACACTACTCTTCCCGCACATCCGTCCTTCCCTTTCTGGCCTTCGTTTTGCTTCTTATTTGATTCCAGTCGGCACGGGGAGTGGCCCAAAAAGATGTAGAAAGAGATGGGGTAGGTTGGGTGGTGGTAAAGTTAGAGGAGTAGGCGTCTCTTGCTCTGTCTCTTGAATCGTAATTAAAACGTTCAACAAGGCATCTCTCTGTCTGTCTGTCTGTTGTCTGTCTATGTCTCTTTGTCCCTCTGTCATTTGCCTTCAGGTCACACAAAAGCTAGCAGTGTGCAAAGCAATTCTATAAAGAGAACGTGATTGCCTGTGTAAGGTTTGCATACAGAAGTCATCTTCCTGTCAAAGATCTGCTTTTATAGGGATTTGAAGAAGTCATTGTAAAGTGAATCCCTCGCACGCTTTTTTTCACCCTGAAACCTCCACAGCCACCATCACAACCCGAATCCCTCCCCCCTACCGCTCCGTTCTCTCCCTCTCCCATTTTCTTTTGGG
>CM065724.1:43896160-43916160 GCA_033310375.1 Conus canariensis
ACTGTTGTTGTTGCTATTGTTGTTATTGCTGTTGTTGTTGTTGTTGTTGTTGCTCTCCTCCTCCTCCTCCTTCTTTCTTGTTCTTAATGTTCTTCTCGTGGTTCCTATCTATCATCATCGTCGTCGTCGTTGTCGTCAGCATCATTACTATTGTCGTAACTGAATCATTTGATTTTTTCTCCTTACTATGTGTCTTCTTCTTCTTGAACCTTCTATTTATTGACTTCCATCTCCTTTTTTATCTCATCTTCTGTTCACTGTCATTATTATCATCATCATGACCACTACCACCACCCCCACCACCACCACCACCACCACCACCATCATCATCATCATTATCATCACCGTTTTCTTTTTTCTACATCTTCGTGTAACTTATCTTAGCCGTCATCTCATCATCATCATCATCATCATTCATCTTCTTCTTCTTCTTCTTCTGTCTCTGTCTCTGTCTGTTTCTCTCTCTCTCTCTCTCTCTCTCTCTCTCTCTCTGTGTGTGTGTGTGTTGTGTGTGTGTGTGTGTGTGTGTGTGTGTGTGTGTGTGTGTGTGTGTGTGTGTGTGTGTGTGTGTGTTGCTTTATTGCATAACCAGACGCATTAAAAAAAAATCTCCTTTCAAATTGTTACTGATTAGACAGCACATTCTCTGAAATCTAGCCTTAAAAAAGACGAATTTTATCACGATTTGTTTTTTGAGTGGGGAGAGAGTAGTTTATGCCAGCCAAGCAATTTCCTTAATATTTTTCTGATTATATGATTCCCTTGAGCGCAACGTTATTTCAATAATTGCTTAATGCAAAGAGGTGTTCTTTTTTATATTTTCTTTTCTTTGTAGAATTTCGATTGTTTGGTTTTTTTGTTTGTTTTGTTTTGTTTTTGCTGCTGTTTTACTGAAAGGTGTAGAAAATACGGCAACTGAACCAAGAGAAAAAGGAACAACAACAACAACAACAAACAAAAAAGCTTAAAAATTGTTCAAGCTGTAAGGAAGCCACCGAACACGTTTTAGCGGAGCCTGTCACGCAATGAAAACACGGCTTAAAAGACGGTGTTTGTTCAGCTATCAGTCTTACCGCGTGTGTGATTGGAGGCAGGACGACTGGGTTATCGTGTTAAAGGGACGTTATTCATTGGTTAGATTTCTGTTTCTTCCTCTTCTCCCGGTGGCCTTCGAGAGATGGGGAAGTGCAGCGTGTTAGACTAAGACCACAGTTTGTCACAGTGACCCTGTTGATTTCTTTCCCCTCCCTCTGCACCCCCCCCCCTCCTCCCTCTTCCCCCAGCTGGAAGACCTGTACTTTTGGCGCTAGTACCCATACTGGCGCCACCGTTTTCCAGACTTTCGTTGTGTGAACTTTCACTGCCTTGGGTATGTTTCTTTGATGGGGACTTTTTTTTTCTTTTAATTACGAACTACATATATTGCACTGTTTGGATGAAAAAAAAAAAAACAAAGAGAAGGGTCGTATGAGTTATTATTATTTTTTTTTTTAACTTTTTAAAATTCCTTTTTGATATCTTACATACATTCAAATAGAAAAAAACGATTATTTTCACCATATTACTAATACATACGTCCAAAATCAAATAGAAAGGAGTTCATTTCAATAAAAAAAAAGGTGAAAAAAACTGAAAAAACAAAACCAAAAAACAAATACACAGATACAACAACAACAACTACACTTAGTTCCAATTCTTTCTTTCCCATTGTTTACCCTCTCCTTTTTTTGTCATGTTCCTATATTCACTATTTGTCACATAATCTATTACATTAATTATAATTATATATATATATATATATATAAAATTACATATATATATATATATATATATATATATACATACATACATATACATATATACACATACATATATATATACACACACACATATACATACATACACACACATATACACATACACACATATATACACATACACAATATATATATATATATATATATATACATTCACACACATACATACATATATATACACACATACATACATATACACACATATACCTACACATACATGCACACATATATATATATATATACACTCATACATATACACACATACATATATATACTCACACGTATTCCCACATATACATATATATACACATATTTATACACTCACACACATACACATATATGCACACACATACCCATACATATTTCCATATATCCGTATACATAATTACGTTCACATACCTATACATATGCATATATACAGACACATACACACTTACATATGCACATTCTTATGTGTATGCATACATACACACATACTTTATATCCATGTTTCAGTTTACCTCTATACTAATAAGCTGTTTATAAAAGTGCCAATTAACATGAAAATTTCTTGATTGAAGCATTGTGTAAGCTATGTATTTTTCGGTTTCATACCGCTTTTTCAGAATTCTTTTGAATATGTTGTATTGAGGCACCTGGTCATTCATTTTACATGTGTAAATATAAAATTTTGCAAGAAGAAGAATTAAGTCGAATACATCGTCTGATTTAAAACTATTGTTGTTACCAAAGATAGCCAATTGTTCACTTACAGAAAACGATGTGAGGTGTAGACATTTTTCTTTGACATCGTTTTCAAAGTCTTTCCAAAAGTGATTGACATATTTACACCTCCAAAGCATGTGCTCTATACTATCTTTTCTTACTCGACAGAAACTGCATCTATCATCGGGTTTTACTCCCATAGATGAAAGAACTACATTGGTTGCTATAATTCTATGTATTATTCGGATCTGGAACCATTTTAATTTTATTTCTTGAATCTTTTTAACTTTTCTAAAGGTTGCCTTCCAATTAATATTAGTTTCCAGTTTTTCATTCCACTTCTGAGTGCATTTTGATATTGTTTTATCATCTAGTAAATTACTATAATATAATTGAGTTCCTTTTTTAACAGAATGGATAAGGTGTAGTGCTCTAGAAAGAGGAGTCTTGTTACAATCTACCAACACAATATTTAAAGTATTAACAAATTTTTGTATTCTCATAATGATAGCTCTATAGCTCAAAAAGTTGGTTCTTATATTATACTTATCAGTAAATTCCGCAAATGACATAAAGTTCCCATTATTTTTGCACACATCTGCAATATAAAGCACATTGTTGTCTATCCACTCACATCTCCTTAAAGAAATATTCTCTAAATTAATTTTGTCGTTGAAGAAAAGAGGCTCTGCCATAGTTTCCGATACATTCAAAGGTTTAGATTTATTGCAGAACATTCTGTATGCTTGAAATGTGTCTCTCCAAAAAAGGTTTTGTTGTTTTCCAGTTAACAAAAAGTTTGGTCCATATTTATAAACATCTTTGATATTTGGATGTAACGCAAGTAAAACTAATTTCCACTTATGACTTGTTTTTTCAAGTTTTCTTATCCAGCTTAATTTCAGCGCGTGCATGAAACACTTAACATCAGGAAATCCTATGCCCCCTTCTTCTACCCTTTTTCGTGCAGTCTTTCTGTTGATTCTATCATGTTTACTATTCCAGACAAATCTCAAACACAGTGTTTGAAGAGCTTGCATAAAGTTATCTGGTGGATTAGGCAAAAGTGTCCACAGGTATACTATCTTTGACAGAATTAGAGATTTTAAAACTGCTATTCTTCCTACTGGTGTCAGAATTCTTTTTACCCATATTTTATATAGTTGTTTAATTTCTTCGAATTTTTCTGAATAGTTCACTTCCTCACAACCAGTTATGTCGCGTTTAACCATATTCCAAGTATTTTGAATTTATGTGGATTCCAATCCAACTTGAGATTAGGCATATATCTTTTGTTTTGAATTCCTTTCTTTTCCTAGCCATATTGCGGATGTTTTTTCGCTGTTCATATTTAGACCGGAAATGGTACCAAACGTCTCTAAAGTTTGAATTGTTTCCTCAAATGATGTTTGGTCACCATTTTGTAACAACTGAGTATCATCTGCGAATTGTGCAAGTTTATGTTCTGTTTGGTTTATTACAATTCCTTTAATATCATTATTTTGTCTTATCATGATGGCTAATATCTCTACACATAAAATGAATAAATAAGGGGAAACCGGGTCACCTTGTCTGCATCCTCTTTTAATTTCAAACCAAGGGGATGCTTGCCCATTTACTATTACAGTAGCCTTACTATTTTTATAAAAAGTTTCAATCCAGTTGCACATTGAATCACCAAAACCAAAGGCTTTTATTACTTTTAACATAAAAGTCCAATTTACAGTATCAAAGGCTTTTTCGAAATCTACACACAGTAGTAATCCTTGTAAATCGTTTTTGTGTAAGTAAAACATTATATCATATATCAACCTAATATTGTCTCCTATGAATCTTCCTGGGATAAAACCTGTCTGATCTTCATTAACTAGACTTGGGAGAACTGATTTAATTCTGGAAGCTATGCATGATGATCCTATCTTGTAAACTACATTCAAAAGTGTGATTGGTCGCCAGTTTTTAATAAATTCTTTTGGTTTGCCAGGCTTAGGGATACAAATTATAATACCTTCTTTTTGAGTAACTGACAATTCTTTCCTTTCTAACCCTTCATTTAAAGATCTAACTACGAATACCCCAATTTGACTCCAAAAGAATTTAAAGAATTCACAGGTGAAACCGTCAGTCCCAGGGCTTTTATTGTTTTTCATATGCTTGAGCGCTGTTGTTGCCTCCGTTAAGGTTATATTTCCTTCTAAAGCCGTTGAGCTCTCCTCTGAGAGTGTTGGAAGATCTTGAACTATTTCATGTATGTCACATTCGTGTACGCTTTTCTTTTCATATAAACACTTATAAAAGTTATTGACTTCACAAATAATATCTTTATTGTCTGTTAGAGTCTTTCCATACTTATCTTGTAACTTATTCATTTGCTTACTAACATAATTTCTTTTTTCCAGCCCACAGAAGTAATCTGTTATCTTCTCCCCTTGAGAGATCCATCTTGCTCTTGATCTTAACAGAACACCTTCCATTTTCTTTTCTCTTATAGCCTGAAGTCTTTCATTCATTGTTTTTAGTTTTGTCAAATCTTCTGTGGTCTTTGGATTTTGTCTTTCTAAGGTTTGAATACCTATTATAAGTTCTTTTTCCTTTTTCTGCGTTTCTTTCTTTTTAAATGACGAATATCCTATTGTCAGGGAACGGATTTTCATTAGCAGTACATCTAAAAGCAACTGTTGTGTTATGTTAAATTCTAAATTGCTTACATAGGTTTGGTCAAATTCCATATTGTCATCGCATCTTACTGCATACTCTTTTATAGTCTCTTTAATTGTATGTCTGACCCTAGTGACATATTGAGAATCCTTTAATAAGGAGCAGTTAAACTTCCAAAAAGTGTTTGGTTTCGTCTGAAGCCGTTTTTAAACTTTAACACCACCATAGAGTGATCAGTCCTGTAACCAGGGATAATTTCGCAGTCAGCGACATCAGACACTAAATGTTCACTTATGAGATAAAAATCTAGTCTGCTTTGTTGTCTTGGTGTAGCTCTTCTCCAAGTAAATTGTTACCGGGATAAAGCTCACGCCAAATGTCGATTACATCTAAATCTACCATCAGTTCTTCAAGTTTTTCGGTTCCTTTAGGGTTATTAATATGCTTGTAATTATCATAATCAATGTTTGGATTTAACACTAAATTCCAGTCTCCCGCTAATATAAGATTCTGATTAGGTGTTCTCAATTCATGTATATGGTCTTCAATTTCTTGATAAAAGTCGGGATAATCTCTATTCGGACCATAAACATTAATTATAAGAAATTCCTTATTCATGAAATTCAGTGAAACAAACATATAGTTTCCTTCCGTATCTTTATAAACTTTCTTGAATTTAAATTCAAAGTTATTATTAAATAGGATAGCAACACCCCTAGAATTTGTACTATGAGAGGCAAAATAGCACTGATATCCCCATTCGGCTCTATAGTACTTGTCCATGTTAGGATTTAAATGAGTGTCTTGAAGTAGGAATATATTATGACCCTTTCCCCTTAAATAATGAAAAACGTCTCTTCTCTTTTTTAAGTCTCCTAATCCCTGACAGTTTACAGAGCAGATAGTAATGGTTTGATCCATTTTTGGAAAGAAGAGTGCAGATCGTGAGGTTTACCTTGAAAAACATGGTTATGTGTACATATATGACAACAGCACATCATATGAAGATTTGAAAAAAACATCAACACTAATTTGAGAATGAGCATTGGTTAAACAAATAATCACTTTTACAAATACAATCACATAAAAAAAAAAAAATCAAGCGTACAGTCACATAAACAGTTAAACCTTAACAAACAAACCAAAAAGAAAAGGAAATGTGAAATTGTAATCCCTTGGGCTGTGTTCACGCCACCAGCCAACGTTACATATAAATCAGTTTTTAAAGTGTGCCACGAAAATTTAACAATTGCACGTCTCCTTATCCGACTTTTACGGATGGGATGTTCAATAACGTTTAGGAATAAGGGAAAATTGGAAAGGGGAAAAAGTTAATGAATGCAGCAAAAGAGAAAATCTGATCTTTTAATATTTTGAAAAATATCATACCAACAAAGGACTGAATACAAATGTTTACGAATATAACTACAGTTTCATCCCGTTCTATATACATCCATATGTCATTTACGTGCATGACATATGGATGTATATAGAACGGTATGAGTTATTTGTTAAGAGGGAGGGGGTCCGTTTTTATGTATTAGAGCGTGCACACAGAGATTTGGTTTTTGTTATGGGTTCTTCAGTGTGTAGAATGACAATTGTACTACCAACCAAAGGATGACTGGCTCCGATTTTCAGTGACGCATGACGTTAGGATGCATTGTTCAGAGAGAGAGAGAGAGAGAGAGAGAGAGAGAGAGAGAGAGGAGAAGAGAGGGGCGAAGAGACTGAGGGAGAGAGAGAGGGCAGGGGGGGGGGGGGGGGGGCGACAGGGTGATGTATGAGTGGTTTGCGCAATGTCGAGCACTGTCTTGGGCAAACAGTTCAACTTTCATTTGGGAAGAAAAACTGCTTGCGACAAAATTCAGCTTTTATAGATTCTATTATAGCACAAAACAAGACAATGTGATTGAATAAGTACACTATGACAGAGTGCGATACTATAATACAAACCAATTGACCCACACAGCACACGACTTGGCCCATGGCCAGTCCCGTCCACCTCTACCTTTCTCGTTCACTCCCCACGTCTATCCCCCTCCCCTTTAACACAACCTTTCCTCCTCCCCCCCCCCCCCCCCCCCAACGGCTTCCTCATACACAAATACCATCGACCAGTTCCAGAATGTTCTGAATCCACATCCACACGCTAGACACTGTCTGTCCTAGCTCCATTCCTTGCCCCACCTACCCCCTACTGACGACGATCATTGCTTGGTATCCTAGTCAGACAGTGATTTGGACACCATCACTGCAGATCTCCGGACTGGCTGCACACCAAACGTGTATGCACCAAGGCCTTGCTTTAGGAGTCGAGTATTTAAAGACTGGCACATTAGGATTGTTTTGAGAATTTTTAATTGTGTCTGAAAGTTGATTCTCCTCATTTCCTTTCATATGGCCCTCAAGGTACCAGCCAGGTGGTTTCGAGCAGACAGATTAAATCAAAGGAATGAGATTATTGTGTGCTCTGGAAGTTGGCGCAAAGATAGGGTCACAGGTGAGTGCACAGGCCTGAAATATCTGTCATCTAAGGGGAAGGTCATGCATTTGAAGATTGTGATTTCATCGGTGAAGATCCCCCAGAACAAGGGAAATAAGTGGTGGGGAGTTGTTCTTTTGATCAAGTATCAGTTTAACATTAAATGCTTATGGTACGCCTCAAAACTCTTACATGGATTATATAGTGTTTTAGTGCAAAATCCTAATTGTGGCGTGTGGCCACTCACACCCTCCACGGATTTCTATTGGAAGTCAATGACGTAAGCTTCATGCATTCCTATCTCCCTCCCTTCCTCTCAGTACCAGCGTCTGACATGACCGGAGGGGATGGGGAAGGAACGGGAGGGAGGGGATAAGGGTAGGTGGAGGAGGGGAGGGGTGTGTGTGTGTGTGTGGAGTGGATCGAAGCAAACGGGAGTGTGGTAGGGGTGTCAAAAAAATCGATGATGGTTTGGAGGGGCACTACTTTGTAGAGCCGTACAGTACTATAGCAAACTGACAAGGTTTCTCCTTTCTTTTCGTTTTCTTTCTTTCTTTTCTTTCTTTCTTTCTTTCTTTCTTTCTTTCTTTCTTATCCTTTTTCTTTTTTTTTCTCTTCTCTTAGCACTGGCTAGAAAGTCATGTTTTCGGCCTCATCTGCTGGTATGCACATCAGGTTTTTATTTTCTTTTTTCCCCTTTTTTTTCAAGGTTGCGCTAATGCCTGGGAACCGATTTTTATCGAGACTCGATGGACAGATGGAGTGTAGCCCAAAGATCGACGAAGCCATTATATTTGGGTACGGATCCAAATCAAGTGGCGGATCCACCATTTCTTCAGAGTTAGTTTCGAAGGGAGGATACTGCAGGCAGAAATTGAAACAAACTCAAAAGAAAAATTACAGTGCCGTCGAACGAAAGAAAGAAACAAATTGTAAGACGAGCACGAAGCTTTTCGACCTTTGTAGTTTTCTTCAAGCAAGACAAAACAACATTCAAGACAATGAAAACAAAGAACGATCAGTCACTCATCTCCTGTAATTAAGCGCAAAATGCTTGTCTTGCCAGAAGAAGACCAAAGAGGTCCAACCGCGTCGTTTTTGTCTTGTAATATATTTGCTTCTTAAGTTTGTTGCATAGCCATTTTTTTCTTAAAGTTTGATCAGTGAAGTCACGCAGAATCTGCTGAACTAATTTTAATGAAGCTTGGTGTAAACGTGGAATATGGCCCTATCCGTATTACCTATCCATATCAACAGAGATCGACAATCCCTTCGACTTGGGTAAAATTCTTCGTTCTTCCAAAAGACCTACTTTATTGTATTTTTTTCCCCTTCGTTTCTTCATTCGTTCGATTATTTCTTCAATCGGTAAGTTAGTTAGTTGGTTACCTAGTTTGTTAGTTAATTAGTTAATTAGTTAGTTAGTTAGTTAGTTAGTTTTTTTGTTTGTTTGTTAGTTATTCATTTATAATGTATTTATTCATTTATTTATTCATTCACTTATTAATTCATTTATTTATTTTGTTCATTCAATCCTTCGCTTATTTCTTCAAGCGGGTATTTATTTATTTGTTCATCCATTCATTCATTCATTTACTGATCCACGTATCTGTTTACTTTACTCCTGAGAAAGTGGGCGTACACTGAACTATCAGGTCAGTTCGAACACCGAGGTTTGGGTTCAAGGAAAAGAAAGGGGTTAATGAATTAGCTTGTGTAGACAGATCTCCTTGCTTTTGACATTCTTTCAGAGATAAAGCAAAACAGACGTTCGGTAAGAATTGAGAGCGTTTTCCTTTGTCGCTTCTTCTTCTTCTTCTTTTCCTTCTTCTTTTCCTCCTCCTCCTCCTCCTCCTCCTCCTCCTCCTCCTCCTCCTCCTCCTCCTCCTCCTCCTTCTTCTTCTTCTTCTTCTGTCAATGAAGATGGAAACTTCCATACAGTTATGTCACACGCGACTGGCAAAATAACATCTCATGCCAAAATTAACCTACAGCTCGATGTTTCCTGTCTGACATAATATGGTAAGATTAAGTTTCGAAGCTGTCTTGCGCAGAAACTCGTTTCACGACGTCCATTAGTCTGGCGAAACACGTTGTTTGCTTTTGGCTTCATGAGGTAATGAACCATGCTGCTTAACATCCAGGCAGGAGAGAACCGGACAAGCCTACAACAAAGTAAAAACGTCATAAACACTTTGTTTCAGATCAGTATATTTCATAGGCACGAAAAACTTCGTAGGCGGATATTACTGATGATTAATTTTTGTATATCAGCCGAATATTCAGCGGTGCAGTGCAACGGTTCATGCCTGTTGCATTTTCTTTTTTATAAGTATGTTATTGTGTGACTTTCCTTAAAAGAAACAATTTTGAAACACTTCTTGTTGGGTAATAGGTATTTCATTTGGTAACAGTGTTATATAAAGTAAGTCGAAATCATACGTTTCAGAATTTTCTTTTACCTAAATCTTATCTTTTGAAACAAGTACAATTTGGAACCGATATTTCACCTAGAAACTGTCAGGCGACAAATGTCTTAAACGTTTATGTTTTTAGACTTTGACTAAAATGCCAAAGGAAATGGTGTGATGTAAAGGGCAATTTCGAGATATAGTTGTGTATAACATGGTGGTTTTCCATAGTAAGCTACCCGCTGTTTCACACAGTCAAGAGCAAGCTTTGATATTTGATGTGCTGTCGCTCTCTTACAAGTTATTTTGTCATTCATTTTAACTTTTCAAAGTACTAAATCATTGAGTTCTCTGTAAAATCACGTATCAAAGTCATTCCCGACTTACTTTTCTGTACGGTACATTACTATACTATACTATACTATACTATACTATACTATACTATACTATACTATACTATACTATACTATACTGTGCCGTGCGGTGCCGTGCCGTGCCGTGCCGTACCGTACCGCACACTAACTACATACACTACACTACAACTACACTACACTACACTGTACTGTACTGTGGCTGTACTGTACTGTACTGTACTGTACTGTACTATACTATTCCATATTCTCGCATTTGAGTTGCAAGTTTGCAACATCTCTCTCTCTCTCTCTCTCTCTCTCTCTCTCTGTATGCATGTATGTATAAATGTATGTGTGCGTGTACATGTGTATGTATGTATGTATGTATGCATGCATGTGTGCAAATATGTATCTATGTATTATGTATGTATGTATGTATGTATGTATGTATGTACATGTATGCATGCATATGTCAATGTATACATTTCTCTCTCTCTCTCTTCCATATCTATCTATCTATCTATCTGTTTATCTGTCTGTCTGTCTGTCTGTCTGTCTATATAAATCTACCTATATCATTATGATGATGAAGATGATGATGATGATGATGACGATGACGATGACGACGACGACGACGACGACGACACGACGACGACGACGATGATGATGATGATGATGATGATGATTTTTTTTTTTTGTCGTCGTCCATGTTGTTTCTTTTGTTGTTGTCGCTGCTGTCCTATCTTCAAGATAGTCACCCCAAAGACTGCCACGTGCTCCATCTTCTTTTGCCCTCTCACTCTCGTGACCCTCTTACCGCATCCCCTCGCTCACACCATACACACCCACATCCAGACTCATCTAGCCACTGGTCCTTAGAGAGCGATCATTATCAGACCGTTATTGAGCCACACTTACTACCAGAGGAGACACTCTGCTGCTGTTGATTGTAAAAAAACATACAACATAATGGCTATAAGTTGTTTTATATGTGGTTCCAGGTGATTCTGGTGAAGTGGAACGAGCCGTACCAGAGGTTAGCCAGCTGTGACAGTCGTGGTGTCATCTTTGTATGGATCAAGCATGAGGGGCGATGGTCCATTGAGCTTATCAACGACAGGAATAGCCAGGTGGGCATCTTCCCTTTGTCTGTCTACCTGTCTGTATGTCCCTTTCTGTCTCTGTTTATCTGTTTGCCTCTTTCTCTTTTCCTGCAGGCTACCCCAATGGAAGGAGTTGGCAGGTGGGAGCTTTCAGTCTATCTGTTAGTCATCATTCTGTCTCTGTTTGTTTATCTCTTTCTCTGTCTGTATGCTACAAATGGAAGGAGTAGGCAGGTGCGGGCTTTCAGTCTATCTGTTAGTCATCATTCTGTCTCTGCTTGTTTATCTTCTTTTCTGTCTGTATGCCACAAATGGAAGGTGTAGGCAGGTGCGGGCTTTCAGTCTATCTGTTAGTCGTCTTTCTGTCTCTGTTTGTTTATCTCTTTCTCTGACTGTATGCTACAAATGGAAGGAGTAGGCAGATGTGAGTCTTCTATCCGTCTGTCTGTCTGTCTGTCTGTCTGTCTGTATGTCTTTTTGTCTCTGTTTGTTTGTCTCTTTCTCTGTATGTAAAAAAAGGACAGAAGCTGGTACGTAGGAACCTTCTGTCTGTCTGGCTGTCTGGCTGGCTGTCTGTCCTTTTGTCCCTCTTTGTTGGTCTCTTTCTCTGTATGTTAAAAAGGAAAGGAACTGGTAGGTGGGAGACTTCTGCCTGTCTGTCTGTCTGTCTGTCTGTCTGTCTCTTTCTCACTCTGTTTCTCTGTTTCAAACACAAGGATTAAGCTGTAGTGAGCTTTCTGTGTGCCTGTCTATCTGTCTCTTTCTGTCTCTGCATGTCTCTCTCTTTCTCTGTCCATATGTCACAAAGGGGTGGAATAGGCAGGTGAAAGTCTTCGGTCGTTTGTCCACCTGTCTCTTTCCCTCTCTCGGCCTGTCAGCAATGACAGGATTAGCGAGGTGAGTTTCCGTCGGAATGCCGGGGACCCTTTTGTGACAAACAGCTTCCCGCTTTCTGGAAATCCTGTTCTAATAACTTGCTCGTTTCTCTTACTCTCTTTGACTCTGTCATTCGATTTATGTTCTATGTATTTCTTTGCTGTCGTTGACCTTTTCATTGATTTTTTTTTTGTAGCCTCTGTGGACTTGTGTCCCGTTTTTGTTTTGGAAACCTGCTTTTTTTTTCTCCCCCTGGTCACAGTGTATGAATAACCAGGTTCTTTTCTCGTAATTTGGCGTAATTTGGGTAGTGGGAAAAATGTACAGTCTGTCAAGACTGAATTCTAGTCGTTTATTCTGCAGACCCTGTTTACCCATTTGACCTTATGTTTATGTAGTTTTCGTTACATCTGTATGCTTTTCATGATTTTTTTTACGCTTGTGTTTTAATGTGAGAATAAGAAATGAATCTGAATGGCTGGCCCTCTCCGCAGCGCTTTTTCATTGCCGCCATGGGGAGGACACCAGATCAGTTACAACGCCATGAGATGTTCTCGGTACTTGTCTTTTTATCATCTTTATTCATGTTGTAATAAATCTTAAATAAATGTTAGCGAACCGCCCAGAGAACGTGGACAAACGAGTCACAAGACGAAACACAACGCGTTTCGACCTCTTAGGTCTTCATCGGGTGAGACATTAACGAATAAAACAACGAAAATTCACTTAGCTTTGATCGCTTCAGATCACTGCAGAATCACGTTTGTCCACGTTCTCTGGGCGGTTCGCTAACATTTATTTAAGATTTGTTTAGATTTCCGCCTGCAGTCGTCTCGCTTTGCAACTAGATCATGTTGTAATGTTTTTGTTGTTGTTGTTGTTGTTGTTGTTGTTGTTGGGAGCATGTGCCTTTTTGTCTCTGAGGAATCTGAGACCCAGGAAAAGCTCTGTGTGGTCGGTTAATCTGTGATAATGAAAGCTTTTAACTCAGGTAAATCAGGTGGAAGCCTTCTGTCTATCTGTTTGTCCTTTCAAATGTATATTTCAGGTGGTAGCCTTTTGTCTGTCTGTCTGTCTATCTGTTTGTCTCTTTCTTTTCTGTTTCTGTCCGTCTTTCCGTATGTCATTCGTAATAGGCATACATGGACGGGCATGAGCACAACCCCGCCCGCCTCCCCCCCCCCCCCCCCCTCCAAGACATAGTCACATTCATGGACACCAATGACCTTTGTACATGTCAGTTGAGGACGAGAGTAAAAAGTTAATTTAAAAGATTGACTGAAATGCTGTATAGAAAGTGAACGCCTAGTTTAATGTGGTAGAGATTTCCTAGTTTTAGGGCAAGGAAAGAGATGTAGCGGTCAGCTTTTCTTATGTGTTTGTATTTGAAGACAACAGCAACAACGAGTCAGCAGAAGAGCGGAGGGTACATACTGGACGGTAAGAACACAGCACGTCTGAAAAGTACGCTGGATTTAATGGCATTGAAACAGAGGCAGGCGATCTTATTTGAAATCCTAGCTTGACCAAACCATATCGGCGCAGTGGCGTGTTCTCTGAGGGAGCTTTGAGATTAATCTTACTGCAAGGTTTGAGCGTGCAGAAGTTTCTGAATGAGACAGTTTAAGTTCTTCAACAGCCGCTGGACGTTCAGGGTTTGATCAGTTGAGAGTTGGGTTTGGTAGTGCGTGTGCCATGCTGACAGTTTTCGTTCACTGTGTCTCCCTGATGGCGATCTCAGATCTGTATGCGTCGATCTTGATTTAGATTATTTTTCAAGCAATGCTTGCTTGAATTGTCCTTAAATGTTTGAAAATTCGTATCTTAACACTGCCACCACGCAAAGTTAAAGTTGTGGGCAAACTACGCCAAGGGGTTATCATAGAGGTCTGTAGTAAAAACTGACATCATGTTGGTTTTTAGCCGTTTTGTAACCTAGGCAAGAACGGCAATCACTCTGATTCTTGTTATGGCAGAGTATCTATTCGAAAGTATAATAATATTACACACCCTTCCTCTCCCACCCCTCTCTACTACACCCCAACCCCAACCCCAAACGATAACCCCGATTTAATTTATAAAGAACCCTTGCTTAATCTATTGATAACTTTTCAAGAAAAATAGGTAGGTAACTATGTTTTTCATCTGGCTATGACTATAACCATTTGACATTGATACAAACAATAACACAACGGTAAAAAATACCATATTATCAAATCTGACATCAGCAGATGCCAATATCATAGTATTTACATTGAGTGCAGAGGAATGATACCATATCAAGGACATTAGTGTAATGAAGGGAAGTAGTAACGCAATTTGGTGAAACATTATCGTACATAGGTAATTAGCACTAATATTATTTGATCTACTCAAAGAAAGGAGAGCAAAACTGAAAAGTCAGAGAGAGAGAGAGAGAGAGAGAGAGAGAGAGAGAGAGAGAGAGAGAGAGAGAGAGAGAGAGAGAGAGAGAACGAGCGAGCGAACGAACGAACGAATTTTATTTTTAGAAGGTAGTGGACTAAGCATGTTTGCTTTTTTTACATCCAGCCCTCTGGGCAAGAAAAAAAAATCGATATATAGTAAAAAGCAAATCAAACAAATACATGAAAAAATGCAACAATTCCTTGCATGACAACCTCTGACAAAAAAAGAAAATAGAAGGAAATGAAACCAATAATCACCACCACCGCCACTACCAACAACAAGAAGAAAAAATGATCAGAGAGAGACAGAGAGAGAGAGAGAGAGAGAGAGAGAGAGAGAGAGAGAGAGGAGAGAGAGAGAGAGGGAGAGAGAGAGAGAGAGAGAGAGAGAGAACAGACCTGAGGGGAAGGAGAAGGGGTAGGCAGGGGGTGGCACGTGCACAATGACGATGATGAACTACATTCAAGGAATGTGCGCATACAAAATCCAGACTGTTTGTTTTCTCCCTTCATGGCTGACTGACTGAGTGATGCACCGAATTTGTTATTATGTGCTGGTTAAGTAGAGGAGTGTGAGTTGTGTGAGGTGGGGGGGGGGGGGGGGGGGGCGGGGGGGAGGAGGGGGGGCGTGCGTGCGTGCGTGCGCGCTTGTGTGTGTGCGTGCGTGCGTGCGTGTGTGTGTATTCAGCGTTATTAAGAAGAAGAAGAAGAAGAAAGAAGAAGAAAGAAAGAAAAAAGAAGAAGAAGAGAGAAGAAGAAGAAAAGAAGAAGAAGAAGAAGAAAGAAAGAAAGAAAGAAAGAAGAAGAAAAGAAAGAAAGAAGAAGAAGAAGAAAAGAAGAAGAAGAAGAACAACAACAACACAACAACGATAATAACAAGAGGAAGAATGAATGAATAAATGAATGAGCGAACGAAAACAACTATGACAACAACAACGACATTGAGAACAGCAGCAACAGCAGCAACAACAACAACGACAATGATTATGGTAATGATAATGATGGTGATGATGACGACGACACAACAACAACAATAGCGATTATAACAACAACGACGACAACAATAAAAGCAACAATAACAATATTGATAATGATAATAATGATAACAATAATAATGATAACAACAATTATAATTATGATAATAATAATGACAAATAATGATCATAATAATAATGATGATGATGATGATACTACTACTACTACTACTACTAGTACTACTTATAATAATAATAATAACAATAATAATGTTAATGTTGATAATGATAATAATAATGATAATACTTACAATAATAATAATAATGATCATAATAACAATAATTATTAGAAAAATTAGTAACAATGACGACGCCGACGACAACGATGAGGATGATGATGATGATGATGATGATGATGATGATGATGATGATGATGATGATAATGATGATGATGACGATGATGTTGATGTTATATCTGTTCTCTATTGTTATTCAAATATTGAGAGGCACCGAATCCAGGATACCCTGAGGCTCAGCCATAATCTTTGAAAGAGTGCCAAACTCTCTCTCTCTCTCTCTCTCTCTCTCTCTCTCTCTCTCCTCACACACACACACACACACACACACACACACACACACACACACACACACGCTCGCTCGCACGCACGCACGCATGCTCGCACGCTCCCATGCATTCATTACATACGGACAGATGAGAGAGAGAGAGAGAGAGAGAGAGAGAGAGAGAGAGAGAGAGACAGACAGAGAGAAAAGAGAGAGAGAGAGAGAGAGAGAGACAGACAGAGACAGACAGAGACAGACAGAGACAGAGACAGAGACAGAGACAGAGTCAGAGTCAGAGAGACAGAGAGTCGTTGTTTTCAAAGACAAGCCTAGAAATTAGTTTCAAATAAAAAGAAATGTAACATAGCCCCAGAGAAGGAAAACATTTTGTTCCCTCAAGTATTGACAAAACGGTGAAAGAAAAGAGTTAAAAATGTGGATACAATTTTCATCACAAGAAAATCTCTTTGATGCTAGAGGCCTTTCCCTCGGGAAAACTGCTTCACAGGAAAATCGCTTCGTGTCTGCAGACTATGCAATTAGCCTGGTTTTCCCAGAAGAAAACTTTGACATTTCAATGAACAAAATCAAGCCTCGGAAAAAAATAGCAGTTCTTTCGTACTTGGCCCAGCGAAACGGATTTCCTGATGAAAACCTCGG
This sequence comes from Conus canariensis, assembly GCA_033310375.1. NCBI lineage: Eukaryota > Metazoa > Mollusca > Gastropoda > Neogastropoda > Conidae > Conus > Conus canariensis. The sequence goes on from CM065724.1 coordinate 43,913,193, forward strand.
GCAGTTTGAGGGATACGAGCAGAACACCTCAAAAAGGGACGTAGACACTGCGCCCTGTTGCCGTTCCCTGCAAGAACGGAAGAATATCTTTGCTACTAACTCAGTTTCTATTGTCAAGAGATTCTACAGACTGATCCAGTTCGTCTTCTGACTTTGTGAAGAATGCTGTTGATTCTGATACGTGTCAGGCATTGGTGATGTCTATCCCTTATCTATAGACACGAAAACTAGACACTGATGGCTGACCTTGAGCAAAAAGTCGAGGCGTTCAAAAAGAAATGGTTCAGACTGGACGGCAGCCTTCATCGAGGACACCGGGCTGCTCATCTAACGGGATGGCGAACGAGGAAGAAGAAGAAGAAGAAGACTGATTCACTGACTCTGTTATAAAGAACATGAAAACAAATATTTCTTTGTCACGTTTAGACAAGAAACTTCTGCTCGCGGTTATCATGTTCCGTTAGTTTGCCTGCGATGGGAATGTATCTTCCCAAAACTCCCTAGCCGGAACCGTCCTACAAGGTAGAATGGAGGGTGGGAGTGTACCTCGTCATGGCTCCCTATCCAAGACAGTCCTATAAGGCACAGTGGGGATAGAAATTATCTTGTCATGAAGCTCTGTCCAAGACATTTCTACAGGGTAAAGTGAAGGGTGGACTTGGGTCTCAAAATGACTGTCTGTCCGGGATCATTCTACATGATACAGAGGAGAGTGAACGTGTATCTTGCCATAACTCCCTGTTGAGGACTATTCTGCTGGGTACTGTGGAGGGTGGACATGTATCTTGCCTTGACTCTCTGTTCAGTCCTATTCCACAGGGTGCAGTGGAGTATGGACATGTAACTCAACATGATTCCCTATCCAAGATCATTCTACAGGGTGGTGTGGAGAGTAGACATACATCCCGCCATGACTCCCTGTCTAAGACCACTTCACAGGATCCTTTGGAGGATTGACCTGTATCTCGCTGTTACTTCCTGTCTAAGACCATTCTACTGGGTACTACAGAGGGTGGACATGTATCTCAACGTGACTCCCTTTCAAAAGACAATTCTACAGGGGACTGAGGAGGGTGGACCTGTATCTCGCCGTGACTCCCTGTCCAAGACCATTCTACAGGGTACTGTACAGGGTGGACGTATATCTCGCCATAACTCCCTGTCCAAAACCATTATACAAGTACTAGAAAGACAGATATCATAGACGACAGAACAAATTCTGAGTGGACAACATAAACCACTGGGCTGGACGTAACTTCTCTTCTCTGCTTCGGCTGACGGGGGACTGTAATGATTCAGGACTGTCCAAGTGTCCATCACGACACCCTAGGACCTGCTGTTGGCAGAAAAAAGACAAACAAACAAAAACAGACTCAGATCGTAGAACCATTTCTTCAGTCCCGGGAGACATTATTTTTTATGTGGGTCCTTTAGCATTCAATTTCTCCCCATGTTATTTTTGTTTTGAGTTTACTTCGGATTTTTATTTCTTCCTTTCTTTTTTTTCTCTTTTGCTTTTGTTCTGTCTTTTAGGGCCTCCATCCCCCCCCCTCTCTTTTCTCTCTCTTTCTCTCTCTGTCTCTGTCTCTCTGTCAGTCTCTCTGTCTGTCTGTCTCTCTGTCTCTGTCTCTCTGTCTCTGTCTCTGTCCCCCCCCCTCTCTCTTCTCTCTCTCCTTTCATCCACTATGAAATTCGGTCCTTTACTATAAATACATTGTGGTTATGTTTTGCTTATAAATAGACTTTCGTGCGGCATTTAATGTTTGTGGCGTTATTACAAAAAGAGAGCGTCGTGCGGTTTAGTTCACATCCAATACGGTTTAGTAGGTGCTTACACCTCAATTCATAGAAGAGACAGGCGTCAATGCCTCATACAGAAAGAACATTAACAGGGAAGGGCATGAAAGCTATCAATAGGAAAGCAATCGCTAGACAGGAACAGGACATCAATGCCATCAATAAGAAAGCAATCACTAAACAGGAAAAGGGGACATCCAAAGCTATCAATAGGAAAGCAATCACTAGAAGGAAAAGGACTCATATCAATGCCATCAAACAGGAAAGGCAATGAACACTAAAACAGGAAAAGGACATCAATGCTATCAATATGAAACAATAATGGAATGGAAAAAGGACATCAATGCTATCAATAGAAAAAATAACTAGACCAAAAAGGAATCAATGGCATCATATGAAAGCAATCTAGACAGGAAAAGGACATCAATGCTATCAATATGAAAACAATAACTAGACAGGAAAAGGGACATTGCTATCAATAGAAACAATCTATGACAGAAAAGGACATAATGCTATCAATATGAAACATAACTAGACAGAAAAGGCGCCAATGCTATCAATAGAAAGCAATACTAGACAGGAAAAGGACATCAATGGCTAATCACTAGAAAACAACTAATGAAACAATCATAAAATAAGGGCACATGCTAGTCAATAGGAAAGCAATTCTCGACAGAAAGGAACAAATGCTGTTAATAGGAAAGCAGTCACTAGACAGCTAAAAGGCGCCAATGCTGTCAATAGGAAAGCAATCACTAGACAGCTATAGGGCGCCAATGCTGTCAATAGGAAAGCAATCACTAGACAGCTTAAGGGCGCCAATGCTATCAATAGGAAAGCAATCAATCGACAGGAAAAGGTCGCCACAGGTGTAAAAAAAAAAAGCAATCACTAGACCGGAAAAGTTAACATATAGGAAAGTTATCACTAGACAGGAAAAGCGCGGCGATTCTGTCAATAGGAAAGCAATCTCTAGACAGGAAAAAGGGCACCAATGTGTTATTTAAAAAAAAATCACTAGACAGCAAAGGACACTATTGCTGATAACAGGAAAGCAATCACTAGACAGGAACAGGAACACAAACGCTGTCAATAGGAAAGCAGCCACGTCACAGGAAAAGGGGACAGCTTATGTTAAAACCAATGCTGGATTGGGCGGGAACAAATGTCA
>CM065724.1:43941160-43943660 GCA_033310375.1 Conus canariensis
GTCATATCATATTAAAAGATGTTTTGATATTTTTGGTTTTTCAGAGATTTGGATAAATGGAGGGGTTGGAAATGAAGTGATGTTCTTTAAGGATCTAAAACAACGAATGCTGGATTGCTATATGCAAGATTGGAATGCAGAAATTTCTCAGAGCGACCGTTTTTCAACATACAGATTCATTCAAATCTACATTCCACATAGAAAAATATTTGTCAGTTATCACAATTAGTAAATTTCGGTATGCTCTTTCGAGATTTCGTTTGGGATTATGCGATTTAAAAATTAATAACAAATATGACGGACAACCAAAAAAAACCTGTCCATTTTGTAATAAAATTGAAAACGAATTTCATTTCTTGTTTGAATGTCTAAAGTACTCATATTTGCGAGAAGAATATTTATCAAGATTCTATTCCTATCCAACTGGCGATTGTTTAGCTTATTTGATGCAATTTGAAAACACTATGATCCTTAGAAATTCGGCAATGTATATATGTTATGCACTGAAAACTAGACATGAACTTATGAACGGAAACTAGATATATGAATATGTGTTGTGATGGTTTTAAACGCAAGTGAAAATATTTTTGTTTATCTTGGTTTGTTTCCTTGACTTATTTCATTTCCCCTTGTAATTGTTTGCTTATAAATGTGTTTCTGGAAAGAAATTCCTTCCTTTTGCTGATGACCCGTACCTATTTCTATTTTATTCTCAGCAAACGTGTACCCATTGTATACAGGTCAGTGGCCTTACAATCAAAAACTTCAGAGTTCAGAGTTCAGAGTTCTCTCTCTGTCTTGCTCCTCCTCCTCTCTTCCCTATCTGGGAAAACCCAAATCGATCTCAGTCACCAGTTCCTCAGTGTCGGCAGATGTGATGTCTCCCAGACACTGTCAGTACTTTTTTCAGATCAACATTTCTTAGTGTCATCATCGACTGCGGCGCTTTTCCTTGATTCTTCTTGTTTGTCTCATCATACCACGGTAAAGGAAATGATGATGGCTTCCTCATTGCAGCTAGCATTTCACAACTCAGAGGTTACATAATTGCTGTTGCGACTCGGTGCCTGGAGCAGTGTTTCCTTTCAGGCTAGGTCTCAGTAAAGCTGGCTTCCTCATCCTCAACAATCATCAGGTGATGAAGTGGAGAAAAAAAAGAGAGAAGGGATGGTTTGAGGGTGACAGGAAAGAAGAGAGAGAGGAGAGAGGTGGATGCCGTGTGTTGTGTGTGTGGGGGTGGTGTGTGTGTTTGTGTGTGTGTGTGTGTGTGTGTGTGTGTGTGTGGTGTGTGTGTGTGTGTGTGTGTGTGTGTTGTGAAGTGGTCGAATCACCGAAATGTGAAGCCATTCAGGTAACATATAACAATTTTCATGACACTATCATGGAGGAAATCGGATGTGGGCTAGGGGAGAGGGTGGGGGTAGGGGATGGAGGGGGCTTGGAGCAGGGAAGAAAGGGGAATAAGGGTTGTAGTTAATCTTCAGAGAAACTGTTCAACAATATCAGACAGACCTCTTTTGAACAAAATAGCAACAGCAACAACAACCATTGCTGTCATCATCATCACCATCATCATCATCATCATCATCAGCAGCAGCAGCAGCAGCATCAGCATCATCATCATCATCATCATCATCATTATCATCATCACCATCACCATCATCACCACCACCACCACCACCACCACCACCATCATCATCATCATCATCATCATCATCATCATCACGACCATGATAATTCAAACTAATAAAAATCATAATGAACACAATAATATACAAAATGTGGGCGACAAATGAATGACATTATCCCTCATCGGTTTAGATTATTTTCCTTTCATTCTTCTTCTTTTTTTTTCTCTCTTTTGTCACGTTATAGCACCGGGTGTGATGATGACTTCTGAAGCTCCCTGTAACATTCCTCATGTCAAAAGTTGCATAACAGGGCGGTGTTTATTATGAACTAGTCTCGCCAGTCAAGCTAGGTCTAGGTAAAGGTAGATTCATCAACAACCTCAATAATCAGCAGCAGCAGAAGGAATGAAAAAGAGGAGGGGTACAAGAGGGAAGATTGGGGACGGTAGAGAGGAGGAGGGGAGGGGGGGGGGGTCGATACCTTGTAGAATCGTCAAAATGGGAAAAAAAGTCACTTCCATGACACCAGATAGGAGAACGTTTGGGAAGTGGATGAGTAAGGATCAGATAGTAAGAAGGTAGTAGAGGATAAAAGCAATCTTTTCAGAAAGTGTACAACAATGTTACACTTTTTTTCTCCCATGAAACAAAGAATTAACGACAATGGCCAGAAAGTCTTCACCATGAATACATCAAATTCATAACGTGACAACTAAATCACTTAAACTCTCTTCATTTGATTCTTCTCTTCTACCTTCCGCCCCCCCCCCCTCCCCACCCCCAGCCTCACCCCCATCCTTGCGTATACGATAGTATAGGATCTCATAATGGCTTTCGTCATCACAGATACTATTTCACAGGCTCAGAAG
>CM065724.1:43971160-43986160 GCA_033310375.1 Conus canariensis
GAGAGGTTGCCGGAGAAAGTAAGTGTGCGAGTCGATGGGGGAGAGTCAGAAAACAGCATGTCGATCCGAAAGTAGATAAGAGAAACCATATGACAGTGCTTCCATATCAAGTGAAAATTTTGTTCTGCATGTTTGGAAATCCACACACACACACACACACACACACACACACACACACACACACACACACACACACTCACGTGTACATATGTACACAGGTGTACACAGGTGTGCGTGCATGCGTGTGTCCATGCATGTGTGCGTGCTTCTGCGTGTGCGTGTGTGCATGCGTGCGTGCGTGCGTGCGTGCGTGCGTGCGTGCGCGTGTGCGTGTGTCTGTTGAATGTTACATTGTGCATGTCTTCTTCATATTTTAAACCCACTTTCTATCATCTTTTCTGTTGACTCACTTGTGCAGTTCAAATGATGTTTTCAGTCTAGTATCGACTCATCAGTTTCGTTTGCATCGTGTGGCATACACCGTTGTCACATGGGCAGGGTTAACAGATTTTGGTCTGAACTGCATTCCTGACTGTTGCTATTAAAATTTGTTTGGTGATCGAGCCAGTGTTGAGAGTCTTTTTTGTTGCTGTTGTTTTAAGTGGAAAAAAATAAAGAAACATTATGGAGTTGCCTGTGAATGACCGTTTTGAAAACAAACGATTAAACGAACATGTAAAAAAAACCCCAAAAAGTACACATGAAAATGCTTGTGAACGACCGTTTTGAAAACAAACAATTAAACGAACAAGTGAAACCATAGTTACCGCTTTTATGTGTTCGACACCCACGTTTCTTTGTTCTTTAAGATAGGAACGCCAATGCTGCAGTCAGGTTGAGGTTCTCCACGTGTAAAAAAGAATTTGCCTTTGTGTTGTGTGTTTGCATGACAGGTTCCTGCTCGCTTGGGTCTGATGGTTAGGACAGTGTTGGAGATATTCTGTTATTTGGGAAGTGTTGCATGAGTATGCAGCAGAGTCTTGATGAGTTTTGTGTTGTCTGAATAAGGAGGGTCCAGTCCTCAGTCTCATGGTGATCTCCTAGTTTGCTTTTTTTTGTTCCTGAAGAAGAGATAACAATCATCCTGGCTGGTGTGGTTTGGAGGTTGCTGAGGCCATCTTTTTATCACAATCGCCTTCCCAGTGGCCTTTAGTGCTTCGCTCTGTTTCTCTTGTGGACTCTTTCTCCCTTCTTTTTTCAGTCTGTTGGCCTTCTCGTCATCATGGATGACTGCGCACTGACTGGACTGCTGTATACTGACAAAGGCAGTCACAGCTTTGTCGAGTTTCTTGTTTCAGGGGTATGGGAGAGCTTGCAGGAAAAACATGGATTAAACAAACAAAAAAAAAAAGAAGAAAAAAAAACGACGGCTTTGTTCCGTCTTTTTTCTCCTGGTGAGTTCTGGCAGCGGTTTGGACTTTGTCTGTTTCAGTCTCATAGTTACAAGAATACAGATATGAACTGTTGGCTGGTCTTCCCATCTGTCCTTCTAAAGTAGATTCCTTCACCCCCACTCCTGGACCGGTCGTCTCTTCCACGTAGCCATTGGTTTATACAATGGTTACCTTCAGGTTTGGCTCGTATAGAGTCTAGCCTGCAGAAGACCATTGCATACACTGATACCTGGGACGACAGCTTCTCTTGTGGTCACAGGCTGAGCATCCTTAGCAGAAAATCAGGGACGCCGTTTTCAATATCGGGTTTTGGCATTGGCACTGAGGTATGTGTTGTAATGATCTTCTCACAAAACAAAATCAGGTTTGATAAGTCTGCATACTCCCTGTACGATCAATTTCCTTCTGGTTGCGCTTTGTTCATTGCGTCTTCATTAATTAACCTTAAGTTTACAACAACATTAAAAAAATTGAACAACCAAAAGTCAAAACTCTACACTCGAATTTAATCTCACACAGGACGCATCTTATATTGAAATGTTACTGTTTTGCATAAGCATTAAGACCCAAACAGATATACTGGTGTAAACAAGCAGTAACTCACCAGTGCACCAAATTGCTTCTGTATTTAAAGACAAAACAAACACCAAATTCAAGGGAACTCATTATACTTAAATGTAACTGGCAAAAAGCCCAACCCCATATCCCAACTCTATCTTCTCCTTCAATTTTACCTCTGCCTCTGCACTCTTTCCTGCACCCCACAACTCCCTCCACACAGCCTTTTTCACGTCACGCGAATCACACTCATATACACCGCCGATTATTTTCACATTACCTCCAACATTGATGTGTACGACGAGATACCCCTTATTCAAGGCATTAGTAATAACAAGCGAAAATTAGCCATTACTATACCAACCCAGACGCACTGATAGTCAATGGTAGACACATTCTCACGAAAAGGACTGGTATTAACTGTGGAAACGTCTCCCCAGACATATTCGATCCACCTGTATAGCGGGAGGGTGAGTGTCTACATTAAATCTAGACCCAGCAACATTACCCTACCACTACCACTGCTTCTATCATCCATGAAAAAGGCGCGGGGGGAGGTAAGGGGAAGGTGGAGGGGGGGAATCTGATGATCTTAGGTTTGCAGACATTCCAGTTTAGAAACTGCCAAGCTGCTAGTTTTCTTTGAGGATTTTCTTTGTTACCCATCATCATTTTTGTTGATCGGTCCCTTACCATTCTTGGCACCCCCATCCTAACGCCGTTCCTCTCTCTCTTCCCTCTCGACCTCATAATAGACGAATCATTCCGCCCCTATACGCCATCTCTCGAACTCGAGATGATAAAACGTTATTCCCAAGCCGCGCGTGTAACGATGCCCCATTTGTCATGGTACGTGGCTGCTAATTCCCTCTGATGCCAAGACTCTGGATCGATACTGTGGATGACTGGAATGCCCTTGGTCTTCTCTATGACGCCTGTTGCCTTCCACCCCCACCTCCCACCTCCACTGGTGCTGTGCGTGGGGGCAGGTGTCAGAACAGTGCCTATGGCTGCAATGTGTGTGTGTGTGTGTGTGTGTGTGTGTGTGTGTGTGTGTGTGTGTGTGTGTGTGTGTGTGTGTGTGTGACAGACAGACAGACACCTAAACGAAAAGAAGAGAGAAAGAGAGAGAGAGAGAGAGAGAGAGAGAGAGAGAGAGACAGAGAGAGAGACAGAGACAGAGTTATCCCCACACGTGTGTGTTTGTGTCTGTGTGTGTCTGTCTGTGAGTGTGCGTGCGTCTATGGTGCGAACATCAGGGAAGTCATAGCAAGATACAACGAGGAGTAGCAGACGTCTGCCGAGCTTTAACGGCAAAATCGAACGAACAATGCAGGCCTCTAAAAAAAAAAAAGAAAAAAAAAAAAAAGAAAAAAGAAAGTACAGAAAGAAGGCCTCGTAAAAGATGATACAGAGAGAATACTGAACGTAACAAAGTATATTCAGTGTTGCAAGATGATGAAAATTACATGTAGGCCTACAGGCGAATGAACTGCCCTTTTCTGGGCATATGTGACGGCCTCCCACAAAATGATAGATAAGTCGCGCAGGGCTGATCGCCGCTGCGGGCAACAAAGAGCGGTGAGGGTCATTTTGGGGTAAAATGAGATTTTTGCACAACACATAGGAAAACCATTGAAGCATATTATGTTTCACTGATTTTACCTAAATTAAGCTAAAAATGTGATTAAATGATTTTTTGTTCATTCCATGTCATCAATTTTAAGCAGCACTGATTGTGAAAAGTTACTCATTTTCAACGGATAATCGAGTGCACATCCCTCGCAGAGCCCCTGGCATGCCACACATCATTCGAAAGCTCAGTGTGTCTATTTTAAGAATCTGTACACAATTTTTTTAAAAATAAACCAATCAGAAGGCCTCTATGAGGCATTCAAAGTCGTACGCAAAAGAAAGCCTTCCAACCAATCAGCAATCAAATACTAAAATGGCCTTAGTAACTCAGTTGTTTAACAGCAGAGATGCTGCTTTTCATTGGTCACAGCTCAATTGAATCTACTGCTGCAAAGCGAGAGGACTTCAGGCGGAAATCTAAACAAATCTTAAATAAATGTTAGCGAACCGCCCAGAGAACGTGGACAAACGAGTCACAAGACGAAACACAACGCGTTTCGACCTCTTAGGTCTTCATCAGGTGAGACATAAACGAATAAAACAACGAAAATTCACTTAGCTTTGATCGCTTCAGATCACTTCACAGGGTTCAGCGCAAGGAAGAAGGCGTTGAACCCTGTGTTTCAACGCCTTCTTCCTTGCGCTGAACCCTGTGAAGTGATCTGAAGCGATCAAAGCTAAGTGAATTTTCGTTGTTTTATTCGTTTATGTCTCACCTGATGAAGACCTAAGAGGTCGAAACGCGTTGTGTTTCGTCTTGTGACTCGTTTGTCCACGTTCTCTGGGCGGTTCGCTAACATTTATTTAAGATTTGTTTAGATTTCCGCCTGCAGTCCTCTCGCTTTGCAACTAGAAAATACATATTAATTTAATCAATTGTGATTAGTGTATCTGTACTAAGATAACAACAAAAGTATCTATTACATAAGAAAATCAGATTTTTTTTTCATTTTCCAGTGCCCAGAACAGCCATTAAATACAGCAATATATATTTGACTGGGGATAACATTCAATTATTAAAGTGTTTGCAATTATTATTTTGATAGTTTCCCACATTTTCATCAGTTTACAGCAAAATTAAACCGTGGTTGCTAAGGAAAAATGGTTGGAGAAAGTAGGGAAACTTTAAAGCCATTTTTCTTAAAATGGTTACCGTGATAATGGGACTCTTTGAAGGGTCATAACTTTTTCATTTTGTAACATACAGAAATTCTTTACATATCATTGGAAAGATCTTTTTCTCCTCTTTCTGTTGATACACATATCTTGTTAAGTTCAAAATTCGACTTATCTATCATTTTGTGGGAGTTGGTCACATATTACCATTTCACTTTGAATAACATAATTATGCACACGCACGCACGCGCGCGCACACACACACACACCCACACACACACACACACACACACACACCACAACACACACGCACCACACACACCACACACCACACCACACACACACGCACAAACCATTATTTGTGACGATTTGTCTGTTTTGTGTCACATGTTAAAGAAGTTAAATTTTACATTCTGTTGTGCATGTTTACTTGTATTTTGAAATAGATAGGGGCTTAATTTACCGACTTAGAGGTAAGGAAATGTCCGTGCAGGTCCATTTACATAATTTAAGTTAACACAATAAATTTCAGACTCCATGTACAATTTTAAAGTTGACAAAACATTAGGGCTCCTCCTACCGTCCAAAAATGAACGAAACATTAGTGGGGTTCTATTTACACCCTTCAAGTTAAGGAAATATCTGTAACGCTTTCATGTACAGTCTACAAGTTAACAAAATATTTATGAGGATTTCTTACCAACGCATGAAAGTTCCCTGGAAGGTCATTTAAAGGGTTCCATACATGAGCCCCAAGTAGCGTTATTAGTGGAAGATACAGGATCAACGGATCTGAACACAACCAATCACAGTCACTACCCTTTGTCGTCTGGTCGTCAGGGGTGCTGTGAAGAACGCCTGGACAATCCACTGGTTCTCTTTACAGATGCCTATATTCGGTTATGGTCAATGAATGTGAGATCTTATACCCAGCCTAGTGTGTGCTGACAGCAAGCAGAACCGAACAAGTATGTTGATGACGGTGTTAGAGTGGGAGGGAAGAAATGGGAAAGAAGCGAGAGGAGTGTGAGGAAGGGGGGTGGGGGGGGGGCGGGGGGGGGGAGGGGGGGAGTGGGGGTGGCTTTCTCCATCAAAGCGGCGACTGCCAGCAACTTCTCTGTCACCTTTTTGATAAGGGAAGGGCGTTCTTATAATGCTCACTTTCTAATCAGTCTTTGAGGGAGAAGACGCGTTCCTTTACGAGACTGTCCTTTTCTTCTGCTCACTCAAGGTGTCTGGTCCTTGTCAAGGATTGATAATAGCGTTATCCATTTGGCGCTGGAGGCGTTTGAGAAGTCAATGGACAAAGATCAATTACAAATGTCTGGCACACAATGAATCATGGCCTTAGATATAAGATGAATTGGTGTTTTGGACGGGTGATTAATTGAGTGTTAGGCTCGGACGGAGGCTCGGACGATGAATTGCTATGAACGCAACATGAAATACACATTTCATCTGTGCACATGCACACACACACACTTACACTCGCGCGCGCGCTTGCGCGCACACACACACATTCATAGACGCTCATAGACGCTCACACATACACAAACGCGCGCACACACACACACAACACACACACACACACACACACACACCACACACACACACACACACACGCATATCCGCGCACGTATACACGCATGCAGGAAAGCACAAGCGTATGCCCACACACACACACACAAACACACACATACAATCAATCAATCAATCAAACACACACACACACGCGCGCGCGCGCGCACCCACCCACTCACCCACCCACCCATCCACACACACACACACACACACACACACACACACACACACACACACACACACACACACACACAAACACACACACACACACACAAGAACACACACACACACACACACACACACACACACACACATACACGTACATACACACGCAAGAAACACACACACACACACACACACACACCATACACACACACACACACACACACACACACACACACACACACACACACAATACATACACACACACACACACACTTTTTAGGACCTGGTCAGTTGCTCTGTAGACAGAATCAACTGATGAAATCTGGCGGACCTTCCTGTCAATGAAGGTTACAGAATTCGGTGAATCTCATATACAGACGTACCATGTATGTACGTATATATTCTTTTCTTGAAGAGATAAAGTTGAAAATTAATTACGTAGTCCAGGTTTTATTACCATTTCTTTCCGTTTAAAAATCCTCTTCATCTTTAATACAAATAAGATTAATGTTGTTTTTAAGGATTGGAGATCAAAAAGGAAACATAACCTTTTCTCTTTATGTTTAGCCAGTATCGTCCTCCTCCCTCCCCTGCCGTAAAATTTGCAACGTTTTTTTTCTGATTGGTGGGGAGATCCATAGGAGTTTTTATTCTCTCAGGAGTGTGAGAAGGTCACCAGGCTGTTGCTAAAGCATGTTATCTGTTGCCATTCATGTTGGACAAACTAAAGAATGACTTTTTGAAGCAATTATGCCAAGGGCATTTACTTTCACAGGGATGCAGCCGAGTGAGAGCCAATAAGAAATCCATTGTTCAGTCTGCCTCCTCTGGGCTTTTTTTCAGGAAGCAAAGGTGTAAAAGAGATTTTGAACTGGAAGGAGGAAAATGATGGGCATACCAGCCTAAAATGTCATTTCTTCATTTATGAATGTGAGATTGAGCTTCTTTGCAACAAAAGTACAGCAATCATCCTGAGAGTACCTTCAAAGACTGCGAAGGAAAAAAATAGTGGGTGGCGAGGAGGGGGGGGGGGGGGGGTATAAATGGAAAGAAAAGAAACGATGAAATCGTTTATGTTTCGCTATTACTTTTTAATATGTAAGCATTCATTTACTTATTCATTAAATCGTTTTTGCAATTTTAAAAGTTAACTGTGACACAAGATTAGAGAAAATTAGAGAAAAAAGAACTATGGTCCATGAACTGACTACAACTGAGAGGTGAAAAATGTAGGAGGGGAGGATGGGTTGCGTAAATCTAGCATTGCTTTTAAAACACGATCATACAAACCTCGTCTTATCCTCTACCTTTCCGTCAACCTCCCCATTCCTTCCTGCATCCGTCATCTCCATCCACACCCACTTTTCACGTCAGTCGAGCTACATTCGTATCAGCTGATGACTATTTTCACATTACCACCAACATTCGTGTGTATCCTTCGTTCAAGGTTTTGGTAATAACAAGCGAAAATTTGCCCCTATACCAATCCAAACGCACTGATAGTTAGTGGTAGACACATTCTCCCAAACAGGACTGGCATTAACAGTGGAAACGTCTTCCCAGACATATTCCATCCACCAGGAGGGTGAGCGTTTATGTTAAATTTAGAACCATCAACACTACCCTACCACTACCACTGCTACTATCATCCATGAGAAAGGCACGGGAAGGGGAGAAAAAAGACTGAAGATCTCAGTATTCACAGACGCTTCAATTCAAAAACTGTACAATTGTTAGTTTTCGTTGAGGATATTCTTCGTTATCCACTACCGATTTTGGTGATCGGTTCCATACCGTTCTTGTCATCCCTCATCCCCATCGCAACGCCGATCCCCTCAGTCATTCCCGCTCGACCTCACAGACGAAACAGTCGGCCCCTGCACGCAATCTCTTCTACTCGAGATGACAAAAAGTTATTCCAAGCCGCGCGTGTAACGATGCCCCATTTGTCATGGTACGTGGCTGCTAATTCCCTCTGATGCCAAGACTCTGGATCGATACTGTGGATGACTGGAATGCCCTTGGTCTTCTCTATGAGGCCTGTTGCCTCCCCCCCCCCCCCCATCTCCCACCTCCACTGTTGCTGTGTGTGGTGGCAGGTATCAGAACAGTGCCTTTGACTGGAAGTGATGGTATTTGTTGAGATGTGTGTGTGTGTGTGTGTGTGTGTGTGTGTGTGTGTGTGTGTGTGTGTGTGTGTGTGTTGTGTGTCTGTGTGTCTGTGTGTCTGTGCCTGCGTGCGTATGTGTGTGCGTGCATGCGTGCGCGCGCGCGCGTCGTTTTGTGTGTGTGTGTGTGTGTGTGTGTGTGTGTGTGTGTGTGTGTGTGTGTGTGTGTGTGTGTGTCCTGCCTTCTCCCTTGCATTTGAACCCAAGCTCCAATCCTTTTGTCGTTTCTGTCACACTTCTAATTGAACTGAAATGATGTTTTGAAAAATATATGTTTATGCATTGGCGTCCCAGTGTGTGCAAGTCTGGATAAACCAGCCACAGATCGCAGACGCCAGTCTGTCTATTTGAACAATATTCGCTGGATCAGACAGTGAGATAGAGAGGCCTCTCTGTGAGTACTGAAGTCTAGTAGAAATAATGGTAAAATGATGAGTAATGTGTGGTTAATGGGGAAACGCTCTCTCTGTAAGTGCTGAAGTCTGGAAGAAATGAAGATAAAATGAAGAGTAACGTTTTTGTTAATAGGGAAACGCTCCCTCTGCGAGTCTTAAAGTCTGGACGAAATGATAGTAAAGTGAAGTGTGATGTTTTGGTTGATAAGGAAATGCAATTCTTACAATGTTAGAACTCATAACTACGCACGAGAAGAAAATGTGCGAATAAAACGCCACGCATCCAGACTACAAAGTGTATATAATATGAAGCGCTGTCTGGGTTGTATAATAAAATCAGTTTGCCATTAGCTTATGATCAAGTATCTGAAGAGCAAGGGAACGGGCTAGAGATCGTATACGTAGTCTGGTCTGTGTTGACAACAAGTGGAACTGAGCAAGTCTGTTGAACACAATACGTGAGAGTGGAGGAAGAAATTGGAAAGAAGAGAGGACAGTGTAGGGGGAGAGGGGACAGGAGAAAGGGGTGGGCATAGGGTTCTCAATCAGACCGCCCGCCAAAAACTCCTCGGCTGCCTTTTTGAGAAGAGAAGGGCGTTCGTCTAATGCTCGCATCCTAATCAGTTTTTAAGGGAGATGACGTGTTCCTTTTCCTACTCCCTCGGAGTGTCTGGCCCATGTCATGAATTAACAATTGCGTTATCCATTTGGCATTGGAGGCTTTAAAGAACGCATGGACGAAGAAAACTTACAGATGTGAGCCTAGAATGAATCACAGCCTTAAATAGAGGACGAATTGATGTTTTGGACGGAGATGAATTGCTGTTAGACAGAAATGAAGTAACAAATACGAAATGTGACCGCTAATTCAACTTGTCGTTTAACATCAACTTTATCGTGTTATACAAAGAAGATAAATGTTGTTTTTATGAACCAGAGATTTTTTTTTTAAAGGAGAAAACTCTTCTATTTTTGTTTGACCATAGTCTACCCCCACCCCTTCCTCCCCTGCAATAAAACCATAACGTCATCTGATTGGGTAGGGAGAGCCGTGGGTAGTTTTACTCTCGAGAGATCGAGAGAAGGTCACCAGACTGTTGCTAAAGCACATTATCTGTTTCCCTTCACGTTGGACAAAAGAAAAAATGGCTTTTTGAAGCAATGTGGCTCGGGGCATTTACTTCGACAGGGATCGAACAGAGTGAGAGCCAGTAAGACATCCATCGTTCAGTCTGCCCCCTACTGGACTGGGTTTGTGGCGGGAAGCCGAGGAGCAAAAAGTGATGGTAAAATGAAAAGAGAAACAAGATGGGCGTACCAGCCTAAAATGTCATTTCTTCATGTACTAACATTAGATACGGCTTCTCGGCAACAAAGTTACAGCAATCTTTGTGAAAGTACCTGCAAAGAACGAAAGAAAAAGGAAAGAAAACCGAAGGGGAAAAAAATGATAAAAACTTTAATTACGTTAATCATTATTTGTTTACAGATTCATGTAAGCATTTATTTACTTTTCTATTGAATCAGGTACTGCAGTTGAAAAAAAAGTTATCTGTAACACCAGATCAGAGAAAAAAAAATGGTGCCCATTACTCTGACTGCAAGGGAGAGGTAAAAATCTCAGAGATGAGGAAGGGTCGAGTAAAGTCAGCATGGCTGTATACAGCACTACTTGACCGGGATCAGATTAGTTTGTTTGGGCTATAAACAACATGGCTAAAAGATACTGAGCAGCCTTGAGAAAATCCATGTCACCATTTATACATGTTCCTTGAATCGCATGAGAGCCTAGTAAGTACACTCATTGCAATGCTCCAGTAGAAAAAAAAAACGAGAGCTCAGTCTCAGGTCAGGAAGATTAAAGTTCTATTCCTGTATCAGCTCTGTGATTATAGGGTGTCCTGTATTCCACCTGTAAAGTGGAGTGACTTCACTGTCCCCCTTCAGTATATTTTTAAAGAAAGTCCTAGACTTGTGGCTCCTCGTAACTGGTCTGTTGAGGGAAGTGAACATTGCCAATAAATGTTGTGTTATACGTGTGAAACAAAATCCAACAGCCACCAATGAAAAACCGTTCTTTTTTAACCTGACATGTGATGTTAGACAAGACGGAGGAGCTGGTGATTGATTATCTAGAGGGACATTCTTCTTCTTCTTCTTCTTCTTCTTCTTCTTCTTCTTCTTCTTCTTCTTCTTCTTCTTCTCTATTGATAAGATAATCTGCAAAGTCTCGTCCATGGACCGTTCTTCCCTTCTCTTATTGATTCACCCATTTAATTAGCTAACTCTACTTCCAGCGCACCGTAGCCTCGTAAATTACCAGATGTGAAGTACATACATGGACAAATCCACATGCATAATATTGAAACTTCTTCTGCTGCCGCTGCCGCTGCTGCTATTGCTGCTGTTCCTTTTCATCATCATCATCATCATCATCATCATCATCATCATCATCATCATCATCATCATCACCATCTTTTTCTTCTTCTTCTTCTTCTTCTTCTTCTTCTTCTTCTTCTTCTTCTTCTCCTCCTCCTCCTCCTTCTTCTCCTCCTCCTCCTCCTCCTCCTCTCCTCCTCCTTCTTCTTCTTCTTCTTCTTCTTCTTCTTCTTCTTCTTCTCCTCCTCCTCCTCCTCCTCCTCCTTCTTCTTCTTCTTCTTCATCATCATCATCATTATCTTCTGCTTCTTCTTCTTCTTCTTAATCGTGCTCCTGTTCCTGCTCCTCCTCCTCTTCCTCATTCACATTTTCCTCTTTTGTTTTCTTTTTTTCTTGGGGTGGGGGTGGGGATGGGGGAGGGGTGGGGGTTATTCAACGGAGTGTGTAATCGGGGCGGGGTAAGAGTGGGGGTGAGGGCTGGGAGGGCTGAGGGAAGGGAGGGAGGATGGGAATGGTGGTGGAAGCAGGTTTTGCGATGAGCGCTACAGCAATTGTTGTATTATTATTGTCATTGCTGTTGGTGGTGTTGTTATAATGATGATGATGATGATGATTGATGATGATGATGTTATCATTATTATTACTGCTATATTAGTAGTAGTAGTAGTAGTAGTAGTAGTAGTAGTAGTAGTAGTAGTAGTAATAGTACTATTATCTTCATTATTGTTGTTGTTGTTACTGTTATTACTATTATTATTATTATTATTATTATTATTATCATTATTATTCTTTACTATTATCAGCAGCAGCAGCAGCAGCAGCAGGAGCCGCAGCAGCATTATCATCATTATCATCATAGTCATTATCATTGTTATTATTGTTATTATCGTCATCATTATTATCATTTATCATCAACATTGTCATTATCATTGTTATTAGTATTGTCATCAGCATTATCATTATTATTAACATTGTCATTATCATTGTTGTTATTGTTATTATCGTCATCATCACTATTATTATCATTATTACATCACCATCATCAATATCATGGTCCCATGCAGGTGATGTTTGGCACGACGGACGGGCAGGTGATCGTGATGAGCTCGACGGGCGCCATGTTGAGGCAGTTCACGGTGCACGAGGGACACGAGATCATCTCCATGGCCTGGTCCTGCGAGAAGTTCAACATGGAGGAGACCGACAACAAGGACACAGACTCCATGCACGGAGAGGAGGGTGAGGGAAAGGAGGATGAGGTGGGAGCAGCGGAGGGAGGGGTTGAGGAAGGGGCGTTATGTTTAAATGCTGATGTATTCGTGAAGATATGTTAGAGACGTCTGAGTAGGAACTTGAACATGATGAATCTGACAGCAGGCCACTAACATTATGAAGGAGTGTGGATAAGGAAGGATTGGGATGCTGCTCAGGTAAGGTCTGAAGTCCAGCTGACGTCGAAATCCACCTCAAAGATGAAGCCAGTTAAAACCCGTAGTACACAAAAACAAAAGACCGAAACCTGCCTTTAAAAGCAACGTGAAGACACCAATTGAAAGACTGATCTAAAACAAAGTCAACCTGTAAAAGTGTTGCTGCTAAGTTCCATACTCCGTCAACAGTGAGTTAAAAAGTCCAGTAAGCTCAGTCAGTAGAGCATCAAATGACATTCAGAGCCGGATCCAACCTGAGGAGAGACATGTTCACTGCCAACCTTTATGTGCAGTCATTCCAGTGGTGTCAGACAGAATTGAATAGGTCCCCTTCCTGCTCCTTCTCTTTCGGAATGTGTTTCTGTCGGCATGTTACCTTAGACAGGTGTTGATGCAGCATTCAAACCTGGAACGCGTAATCTAACCGGACTGGATGGCATTGACCATCTTAGACTGTAGTACTATCATGCTGGTCCCCAAAATGGCTTGGACGTTTGGGTGAGGTTCATTTCTGTGTAAAGTCTCCAGTGTGTTAAAAAAAAAAAGCCGACGAATGGACGGAGTATAACAGCCTAGGCCAGATCGTAGGAAAATGTGACCCTCTTTGGTTGAAGATGAATGCAGGGACACTTCTATGTTGCTTGATGACAAAGGGTTGTGGGGAAGTGCCTGACACGTTATCGTACTCGTGCAGCTGCGTCGCTTCATTAGTTTGTTTTTGTAGAGGGGTGTCTGAATTTACACATTCATATGAATGTATCATCTGCCGTGTTCGTTTCCTTGTTAAGGGTGTCACTGACATTTGCAAATTCGTGCAACGGTGTCGTTGGATATGTTTGTATCATTGTTAAGGGGTGTTTGAGATAGTAACGTATTTGTGCAAAGCTGTCTGTGTTTTTGTATAGGGGTGTTTAAGTTATTACGTTTTTATAAACAGGTATCGTTTGACGTATTTGCGTTTTTGTAGATGGATATCAGAGATTTATACGTATTCGTGAAAGAATATTGTTTGATACGTTTGTGTCTTTGTAGAGGGGTGTTTTATATATTTACGTATTTGTGCAGATGTGTTGTATATAATGTGCGTTTCTTTGTAAAGGGGCATCTAGGATATTCATTATATATATTATTCGTGAATAGGCAAAATGTAAAATTTGTGTGACTTTGTCGTGGAGTATCTTAAATATTTATGTATTCGAGCAGATGCAACGTTCAGTATATTTGTGTCTCCGTACAAGGGTGCCTAAGATATGTTTTAGTGAATGGGCGTTATTTGACATGTTTATGTCTTTGCAAAGGTGTGTCTGAATATTTACTTATTTGTCCAGATGTGTCGTTTCACATGGTCCTGTCTTTGACGACAGCTGTCAGAGATATGCAAGAGTTAAGGAACGAGTTTCATTCACTCGTTTGTGTGTGTGTGTGTGTGTGTGTGTGTGTGTGTGTGTGTGTGTGTGTGTGTGTGTGTGTGTAACATTTTGTATATATCTCAAGAAGGTGTTTGAGATGTGTTCGTTCTTTTGAGTTTAGGAAGGGATGTGTCAGATACTTGCGTACATTTCAGAGGCATGTCTGGAATACTAATAGGTTGGGTTTGCACAGTAGTTTGTTTATCTGTTGAATGCTGTTTTCATGGTTGTCTCCAAAATTTATGTCTTTTTCTATCCTAGGATTTCTTAAATCTGAGTATACTGGTAGAATATGTGCTTTTTTCACATAACAAAAAAATACGATGGAAGCGGGGGGAGTGGGAGGGGGACGGCTAGAACGGTTTCGGGGGGGGGGGGGATGGGTGTCCGTTGTGCATATGAGTGTGAGTGAGTGTGTGTGTGTGTGTGTGTGTGTGTGTGTGTGTGTATACGTGTGTGTGTTTGTGTGTGTGTGTGTGTGTGTGTGCGTGCGTGCGTGCGTGCGTGCGTGCGTGCGTGCGTGCGTGTGTGTGTGTGTGTGTGTGTGTGTGTGTGTGTGTGTGTGTGTGTGAGAGAGAGAGAGAGAGAGAGAGAGAGAGAGAGATCAGATCTGAGAGCAAGCGCAATATATGACGATAGAAGTAAATGAAACGAATTAAGGTGTTTCTTCCCCGAGGTGGTGATTAACTGGATTATAGTTGCTTGTGACATTCTGTCTGCTTCTTTGTCTGTCCCTGGTTTTCCCCTTCTCCAATTTCAACCCCTACTTC
>CM065724.1:43991160-44001160 GCA_033310375.1 Conus canariensis
TGACTCATTAAATCGACCTTATACCATAGTTCTACGCTTGGCTTTCCTTTCCTTGATACTATTTGTGAATAGCCGGTTTTAGAAATTAGACACAGCAGGAAGTATGAACATCGTCAGTCCAATGTCTGTTGTTTCAGGATGTGATCATGGTGAAGTCGTGCATGCCATGTTGGGGGTTTTGAGGGTTCGAATTACAGAGCTGTTTTTGAATCCTGTTATGCTTACTAGTTATTTATGCCTCTGATATCATATATCTCTTTATTTGGCATGTTTGATCTACTGCTGGTTTTGTTTGTTTGTGTTGTTGTTGTTTGTTTTTTTGTGTGTGTTATTTTCATTCTAATCTGCAGAGTTGGTGTGTTTTCAAAACTTTTCCTCTCTGTTAGTCTGGCATTTTGCCATATTCACGGCTTTCTTTGATCATATACAGAGAGTGTTCACTGTCAGTTTCCTGATTTTGTATACATTCGTCATTGTGTTGATGCCTTGTATTGTACTATGACGCAATGTTACAGTGTTGTTATTTGACGTACTGTGGCTCTGTTTGTTGTTCTGTTCGGTCTTTTACTGTCTTGATGTTGCATTGCAAATAATAGTATTCTATTTCACTGCATTGTAATGAATCGTTCAGTTCAGTATTTGCCTTGTTTGTTCGCCTCCTTCAGCACATAAGCTGCCATCCTGACCGTTCACTTGTTCTTCCAGTCACTAGATCTTGAGTCCTTCACGAAGCGAAATGAAGAATGATGGATGGAGACAACTTTATTTCTATGAACCCAATGTCTGGAACTCGCTGCCACCCAGTCAGTCCAACATCTCATCTCTCTGCCAGAGTTTTAAAAGCAGCCTGAAGCTTGAAGAGCGTGCGGGAGAACTCAGACCTCCGCCATGATCGATCGCATCCCGAATTTTCATTCTGTCTCATCTTCTGTGCTACTTTAGTGACACCGAACTCATGTCGCTTAGTCTGGCTCCTTTGTCCACAGCCACAGCCTGGCTTGGCTCGCCACAGCCCTGGCACCGGCAATCCACAGAGAGCAGACAATGTCAAGTGGTCCTGAGGGAACCCACCAGAGCGACACTGCGCTGCTGCCGAGTCACTTCGATGGTGTTCAGTGGTGCCTGTTCTGGTCCAACATACATAGGACAGCATCTGCTAAGACTAAACCATGTCCGCCTAACGGCAGTCCCCATTAATTTACCGTTGTCGGTGACCGCGCTGAACAAAAACGTGAGTGGAAGTCGAAAGTGATGTCACCATGGATGCAGGGCATAAAGGATAACAACATTTGAGTGGATTGAATGCTGATCACTGAGGATGAGGATGGTGTTACAGGTTTCTGTTCTGGCCTGAGACTGCATGACAAGGCTGTACTTTCATAATCCTGGCGTCTACCAGGCCCGAGAGATACAGACTACGCAGAGTCGCTTAGGAAATTTTTAGCCACACTCTCAGAGACGCATCCATTTACTGGAAGAAACTCGACTCTGTGGTTGCACTCGTCCCATCTGAGCCCGCACACACACAAAAAATGATTCAATAGTAGGTAGAAGCCGGTCAGGGCACAAAAATCCTACAGCAGATGGCTTTGAAGAAAATCGAACCCACGACCGCTCAGCCGGGAGTCCGTGACGCTAACCACTTTGCCACAGTGGCTGGTCAGATCCTGATTTCACCATTTGATCACGATCTGCAAGACAGGATCTGGAATAGGATCATGCTTTGGCAACATAGCATCTTTCACCAGTAAGGTACCTGTTTACCGTTTCTGTGAGGTAGCCGGTGGGTATAATGGCATATCTGAGAATACGCTTGCCGCTGACACTATCTGCAGCAAAATGTAGCAAACAGAGAGACAGCCCGTGATCTGCAGGCAGACGGAGAGCCAATCAGAGCTGCAGGGTGTAAGGAATGCCTCCAATGTGCGCAACAAAGCTTTCTCTGGAAAAAGGTGACAATACTTATGCTCCCTTTCTCTAACTCTGGAACAGTATTCCCTGACCTATGTTATAATTAAGTCTGTGCGTAGGACAGAAAGTGATTGGGTCAGAGGAGAGGCTCTACATGGGTGGCAGTGGATAGTCGGATGAGATGTGATCGCGGGATAGCGGTGGGGTGGGGGTACGGGGTTGGGGAATCGATGATGTGGATTGGTGTGGGAAAAGGGTGCAGAGGACTGCTTTGAGCACGTAGCTGACATGAATGAGTGGAGTGCACTGCGGGATTGAGCTGCTAGTGTAAGACACCTAGCTTTAGAGATTCAGTTCATTATAAATTATCTTTTTTGTTATCTTTCTCAGGGCAAACCTCTGACGGCGATCACCTGGGGCCACAACGACAAACGTCTGTTCGTGGCGGTGGGCTGCCAACTCTACGTGGCCTGGATCAGCAAGCAGGTGGCGCCACTACACTTCCTGTGCAGTCGAATCGTCCACCGTTGTGTCCGCCATGAAAAGAACGCTGATCTGCTTCCTCTGCCTCAGCGCATTCGTCAAGGAGTGCAATCCCTGTTCTCACCCACCGTCAAGGTGTGTGTGTGTGTGTGTGTGTGTGTGTGTGTGTGTGTGTGTGTGTGTGTGTGTGTGTGTGTGTGGTGCGTGTGCGTGCGTGCGTGCATGCGTGCGTGCGTGCGTGTGTGTGTGTGTGTGTGTGTGTGTGTGTGTGTGTGTGTGTGTGTGTGTGTGTTGTTTCTTTTTTATTATCTCATGATTTTTGAAACAGTTATAGTTCGAAAAGCTTCTGTTTCTAAGGATAAATCGAATCGTCCGTTTGTGCCCCAGAACCACATCCGTGTGTGTGTGTGTGTGTGTGTGTGTGTGTGTGTGTGTGTGTGTGTGTGTGTGCGCGCGCTGCGCGCGCGCGCGCGCGTGTGTGTAATGTGTGTGTGTGTGCGTGCGTGTTGTGTGTGTGTGTGTGTGTGTGTGTGTGTGTGTGTGTGTGTGTGTGGTGAGTGTTGATTCTGTCTGTCCTTGATTCTCTAGCCATCCTTCCCTCAACTCCTCTCCCTTAGTGTACACGTCAGGGTGTTCAGTTACTTTTCTCTCCGACCGTGAAGGTTACACTGGTGTTTGGTTTCCTTTCTTTGAGAAAGTAGGTGTTCTCTTCTCGCATCTTGCTTCAATAAAAACAACAACAACAACAAAATCAATGAAACGATTATTTGTTTTCCTTTAGATGGTGGACTGGATCGCTGGTGAAAAGAAAAAGACGTTAGATAACTGGGATTCTGTTTCCCAGCTTTGAGGGAGGAGAGGAAGGAGGGGAAGGGGGCATAGGGGAAGGAAAGGTATATTTGGGAGGGGAGAGAGGGAGGAGTTTTGGTTTTCTTTGTTTCTTTGATTTCTTTTTTTCTCCTATTTTTTTTTCTTTCAGTGTTTATGAGGGTGTGCCTGCAAGGGTGGTGGTGTGTGTGTGTGTGTGTGTGTGTGTGTGTTGTGTGTGTGTTGTGTGTTGTGTGTGTGCTGTGTGTGTGTGTGTGTGTGTGTGTGTGTGCTGTGTGTGTGTGGTGTGTGTGTGTGTGTGTGTGTGTGTGTGTGTGTGTGTGTGTGTGTGTGTGTGTGTGTGTGTGTGTGTGTGTGTGTGTGTGTGTGTGTTTGTGTGTGTGTGTGTGTGTGTGTTGTGTGTGGTTGTGTGTGTGTTGTGTGTGTGTGTGTGTGTGTGTGTGTGTGTGTGTGTGTGTGTGTGTGTGATTCTTCCTCACCCTTGGTAGCTCAATTATAACATTAAAGAAAAAAATCAAAGGCAGTTATCATATAACTTGTGATGAGGCACTCAAGGTCTGACCAGCGCGTTGGGTTAATGAGTCACGCTCAGACATCTGCTCAGTCTGGCCGGTCGTATCTTCTGCGCACTCTATCTTCGTGTTAAGCACCAGACTTGGTGTACTGTGTATGATGGACTGGTTCGCACGGAGTTACTTCTCTTTGATGAAAACGAACCAATTGTACAGTGTTGAATAGACAAATTGTTTGAAGTAGACAAGTGCCGCGGTAGTTGACTAGATCCAACACCTCACAATGACCAATTGTCTCCTCGAAAAATACCAATTATCTTTCAAAACAAAAACAGTGAGAATGACTTTCACGTAAACATGCTATTCATCACTGATCACGTTACTTCGAAATTTGTCGTTGTCTCGCTTTTAGAACTGATATAGCGGTCCAGTGTGATCATCATAAAAAATAAAATAAAAAGAATAATTAAAACAGATAAGTATTGCCCATGAAGTCAAATAACAGTGACGCCTAATCATGTGCACTGGTATCTTTGGTATCATCGCACGATTTGTCAAAGACTGCTTTGCACAGGCGCAGAATGCCCTTAAAGCCGGTGTAACATTCTCTAATCACTCCACTCTCCTATCGGTCCACGGGGCGAAGAGAAAGGGAACGCGCTGAAGTCACCCATCTCATCATCATCATCATCTCATTGCCCTGACCGCTGGGGTCGTTGGGGGGGACGTGATGAGGCAGCCGCCGTTTCTCTCCAGGATCTTCTGTTGGCAGCTGTCGTGAGGAGATCTGGCATGGTCATTTTGGTCCAATCCTTTATGTTTTCGGACCAGCTCTTTCTCTGCCTTCCTCGTATGCACCCTCCTTCAACGGTACCTTGGGGGATGGTTTTGGCAACCGTCAAACGACAGAAGATGGCATGGTTTGGCCACATCATTCGTCACAACACCCTCTCCGAAGTCACCCACCGGGGAGAAAACCCAGACCGACCTCTGCTCCCTCTTTGCTTCAGAATCACTCCCCCCCCCCCCCCCCCCCCCCCCTTTAACATTCTGAAAGTGCCCCAGACAATAAAACGCAGCAAAGCATGTTGCACCTGAATTTGAGGGAGGAGGAGTGGGGTGGGGTGGGGGTGGGGGTGGGGGAATTCTGGACCTGAGCCAAAGCAACCCCAAACGTGCTGAAAAAACTCACTCCCCTGCGCCAAACATTAGAACAGAAATAAGCCCAGATGATGTGTATCATACCGCTCAAACATCAAACAATGCATTTGAATGTCCATCGGTAAACAGAATGCACATATCTGCATGGTGAGCAAGTGTCGACGGAAATAGAAGAGGGAAGAAGAAGAAGAAGAAGAAGAAGAAAAAAGAAGAAGAAGAAGAAGAGATTAAGAAGAAAAAGTGAAAAAATAGACGGATGGACGCCCTACTTGAAAAAAAAATCGTCACAAAAAGACATAGCAAAAGAGGAGGTTGGAGGCAAAACAAAAGAAAAACATTAAAAAAAAACTCACTCCCTGGTGAGTAATTTTGGGCATGGTCCACAACCAGCCCATGGTGGAGATACAGGCAGGTGCCTTACCTCACCTACTCTAATTGACAGGGAAATGGAAACAGGCCCAGGCCTATATTCACTCCACCGTAGCCTGTATCACTCACCAAGGAACAGGTTTGGAACAGAAGTGTGGAGGAAGAATAATTCTGCCTCTGGTCCAAAATCACTACCTCCTCAAAGTCAGATGATCTGGTTGATCTGTTTAGTCTTTTGGGGAACACCTTGAGAATTTGAAGGAGGGGAATGATTTTAGAACAAAGAGGGAGATACGTCTGACTTTACTCCCGAAAGTGGGTTTGGGGCATGTGCCCTTTCTCAAACCCCCGGGGAGTGGTTTCGGATGTGGAATGATTACGGTACGTGACACCGGACGTAAATGTCATAATTCCCTGTTTTCATCGTTAAAGGCTGACCAGGGTCATATGTATGTTTGTTCGCTTGTTTGCTTGCTTTGATTCATTATCAGATGACTGTGAAGTCGAAGCAAGTGCCAATAATGTGTTTCACGTAGAAATAACTGTTTTCACGTCATATTCACCTTTTTTGTCCTTGTTTGTTACCCTTGTCACATAAAACAGCAAATGCAACTCTGATTTCGACTGACATTAGCTAGATAGCTCCCATATAAATTTCCTGTCAATACCAGACACTTTCCCTACAGTACCATCATCATAATTATGTTATGTCTGTTTGGTCTTGTGCACTAAAGAAGCATAGCTTTATAACGTTCCCTTATGTGTTTACTTGTATTTTCGCTCCTTTCAAGAACGGCGCAGTCAATTTCAGTCTCCTATTGAACAGTACACCACCACCACCCCCCCCACCCCACCTCTCACCCTTTCCCTTCCTCCCCCAACCCCTTTTCCTATACGTCCCCTCCCCTCTCCCCCAGAGTTACGTTCCAGACCCCTTCAAACTGCGCGGCTTCGTCAGCACGCCGCCACCGGGGAACGAGCGCCTGTTCTGCACCATGATTCGCCACGGCGAGGAATCGTCAGGGGGCACTACACGCTGTATCTGGAGTACCTGGGAGGCTTAGTGCCCCTGCTAAAGGGCAAGAGGGCCAGCAAGCTGAGGCCAGACTTCGTCATCTTCGACCCCAAGATCCGCCCCTCAGGGAAAGGTCAGCTTGTGTGTGTGTGTGTGTGTGTGTGTGTGTGTGTGTGTGTGTGTGTGTGTGTGTGTGTGTGTGTGTGTGGGGTGTGTGTTTCTTTTGGGAGAAAGGGAAGGATAGGGAAAAGAGGGTTTGGTTAGGGAATTTTCTTTTGAAACTGGCTCGCTTCATAAGCTCGCGATTACTATTTTCCCTGCGTTTTCGAGGAAGAGGTAACATCATCATGATCATGATCATGATCATAATCCTCATCGATGCATCATCACCATCATCATCATCATCTTCTTCTTCTCTTCTTCTTCTTCTTCTTCTTCTTCTTCTTCTTCTTCTTCAACGTCGTCGTCATCGTCATCATCATCATCATCATCATCATCATCATCATCATCATCATCATCATCGTTATAAGTATTACAATTATTATTATCATTGCGCTCCTACAAAATTCAAGCGTAGTATACCTCTTTCCGGCCATTTCAATCCTTCCCCTTCTGCACCCATCCCATCCTATTGAACAAAAGCAATTCAGAATTGAGAAATCAAGAAAAACCGTGAACGTTACGTCATTTTTGTCCTTGAAAAGGAGTATCATCGCCGTTTCCTTGAGGCGCTGTTCATACTTCAATTGTCGGTTAACGCTCTATAGTCTGTGAGGCTCCTTCAGTTTGTCATCAACTGCCACGTCGAGTTAGACGTTTTGCTACTCTGCCTTCTTTCAAATCAAACCTGGAAACCTTTCTTTCCCCCCACTAGTTGACCTACTGAACATGTACTGAGTCTTTTAGGAGTACAATGTGCGCTTAGGTATGTCCACCGATTTATCAAAGAGCTATCACGGTTCACGAAACTTGCAAGCCTACACAGTTACCTTGGGATTTTTCTGTGGTGCCGTGCCGTATCGTGTCATGTTAAGAATCGAACCGCGGACACGGAATTCTCTTGTTCCCGAGGTGAGCTTGTTTTCAACTTGGACCTCTTTCCGTGGGTGCAAGAGGAGGCGGCTTCGACCTGGAGCAAAGATTCCTTGTGGTGGAAGTTAAATTTTATTAAGGGAACAAGCGATGCTGCGTTTGTTCATTGTTTACTGATAATGGTCAGTTGGATCGGTGGATTGCTGGATGATTTTCTGGTCGGCTGACTATTCGGTCGGTCGGTTGGTTGATTGGTTGGTTGGTTGGTTGGTTGGCTGCCTGGTTGGTTGATTGGTTGGTTGGCTGGCTGGTTAGTTGGTTGGTTGGTTGATTGGTTGGTTGGCCGGTTGCTTGGTTAGTTGGGTGGATGGGTGGCTAGTTGGCTGGTTGGTAGGCTGGCTCGTTGGTTAGTTGATAAGCCGGTTGGGTTCTTGGTTGGTAGCTGGTTTGGTTAGTTGGTCGGCAGTGTGGCTGGGTACAGCGTTAGACTGCTTTCCAAAAGGAACCCTGGTCTTCTACCAACAGTGCCTATCAACGGGCGTGTCCCATCATTCTTTATGGTGAGGGAACTTGGCTGGAACGTCACCAGAAGGCCATACACCAAGAAGGGAGGAGGGGTGGGGGTAAGAAAAGGTGGCTTGAAGAAAGACGAGCGAATATCATACAAAAAGGATAGTAAATAAGCACATTCAAAGTTTTTTTTTTAAAGATCCATCTCTGTTAGAGAGAGAGAGAGAGAGAGAGAGAGAGAGAGAGAGAGAGAGAGAGAGAGAGGAGAGAGAGAGAGAGGATGTTTATATTAACAAAAATGAGCAGAAACAGAGAAGAAAGCAAGACATGCAATACATAATCGATCAATCAATGCGTGAAATGCATCCTGTCCCCCCCTGAATCCATACCAGCCACCCTCCTTACCTCCTGCTCCATACTCGTCTCTCCAAGCACCTGACTCCTCACTGATTTCCCATCCTCTCTCTGCCCCCTCTCCCCCCCCCACCTCCTCCCCGCCCCCACCATCTCCACCCACCCACGCCCTTTGAACCCAAGATACATTCGTAAACAGAAACAGGAAATGGAAGGGCAAGAAAGAAAGGGACGGGCGGGGAGCGGATGGGAGGGGGGGGGGAGGAGGGTCGAGAGAAGGCGGATACCTCTCTGCGTCTGGACCGCAGCCCATTAGGAGAAAATGAAGGAAGCTGTAGTGTGATTGTGGAGGGGGGGGGGGTGTAGAGGGGGAGGGGGGAGGTGGAGAGGGCGTAAAAGGAAAGGCGGGGGTCACAGAGACATTGCTCTTTTGTCATTGAAAAGGAAAAGTGGTGTTGCAGGACTGTGGACTGTAGTGTAAAATTCTACACAGTGTATTAAAGTACAAAGCAGCACAGTGCAACGCAAAGTAATTCAGTGCAAGGGAACATAATACGGTACAACAGATTACAGTTTCATATCTTATATCAGACTACAAGAACATACAGTACAAATATACAGTACAGTGCTAATGTAACACTGTAGGCCTGCAGCGTAGCACATGCAGCACGAGGAAGTACGGTACAGTACAATACAGAGCGATACAGTTTTGTACAGTATAACTCAAAATGCAGTACGACCCAATATAGTGTAATGCAGTACAGTACAATACAACTCAATGAAACACAATACCCTCAGAGCTGGCCCTCAGGTCAACGAAGTTCAGCGCAGAGAACAAAAACAGTATCACATACTATGCCAGAGTGCCATGCAACAAATCATGGTGTGGCACTGTACAGTCGCGGAGCGTCCTGGAGTATATATTAGTGCATGTTATAATATGCCTACGATGTTGCTTTCAAATGTCATTCTTTATCATTGAATGATCATGCAATTACCGCTTCCATCCTCCTCCCCCATGCCCGCCCCTCTCTCCACCGTCCCGCCCATCTGTCAAGAGAGAGAGAGAGAGAGAGAGAGAGAGAGAGAGAGAGAGAGAGAGAGAGAGATTTCCCCTGGGACTGCCCCTCCTCTCTCAGCCATCAATACGGTCTGACAGTTCCCATTATTCGCATGGAGCGTAGCCAATCATGGCCTCGGTGCCAGAGTCGTCCTCTTGGCGCAAACTAAGGTCAGCTGGCGACAGAGCTGGGCAGTCCCATCTAGCCTCGCCAGTGTCCGTGCTGCGGGCAGGGGTCAATGTGGGCAAAGGAGGAGAGGGGAAGGGATGGACACATCCCACATAAGAGATTCGTATCCTTCGTCATGTTTGAGAGGAGAGAAAGAAAAAAAAAATCAAGTCACAAGAATACTTTTTTTTTTTTAAAAGCCGCTTTGTTACCATGCACACGCTGGTGGCAGAATCGCGCGGTCCATTCTGCCCCACCAATGTCCGTGATGTGGACAGGGGTCACTGTGGGGAGAGGAATAGGGGGAGAGTGGTAAAGGGATGGTTACTGTAAAGGGAGCTGGAGAGAAAGACGGGAGAAGTCACAGCATCTTTTTTTTTTAATGTCGCTCTAGTAGAAAGAAACTCGTGGAGAGCGTGGCAGCAGAGAGTCCTCAGAAGAGAAGCCCCCTTCAAGCAAGTGTTTCGGCCCTTATCTCCTGACACTCTAGGGGGGTTGGGCCACACCCGGTTCATGACTCCGGATGTCCCTCTGCTGCCCCTTTTTTTCCCATCTTGGGACGAGCCATGGCTGGGATTCGAACCCATGACCCTCTG
>CM065724.1:44011160-44013660 GCA_033310375.1 Conus canariensis
AAAACAACACAGACATTGTCTTTTTTGTAGAAGGAAAACGTTATTTGAAACCTTGAGTCAGAACAAAAGTAACACAGTAGTGCAATTACTTGTCCGTTTGCTATGTGGAAAGAAAACAAAATGCATTGCTGTAGATTTCAAAGAAAGTTAAATCAATATATTTTTTTTTTTTTACAAAGGGAAGGTAATGAGAAGACTCAAAGCCAAAGTCATAGAGTTTGTGCATTAAAAAACAAAAACAAAAAAAAAAAAAACAAAAAAACAGAATTCCAAGTCTTGAATCAAAAACAAAAACAATTCAGTCTAATATGTTTTTGTATGGAAGGAACACAATGCAAAGCCTCGATTCAAAAGCTAAGCAACATATTCAGTGTAATAACCCATGTTTTTGTACAATAAAAGTAAAATGAAGGCAAGTCTAGATTCAAAACCAGTGCAACAGTCACTTTTTTGCTCCATTGTGGAAGGAAACCAAGAGCAACCCAACATATTCAGTGCTGTAATTCAATCTTTTCATAGAAGGAAAATGAAGGCAAAACCTTCAATAAAAAAGCAACATAGACTCTATAATTTTTCTTCTTTGAAAGGAAAAGCTAATGAGAAATCTTGAAACTGAGCGATACAAATCCTTCGTTTGGAAAGTAAGGGCAGTTGGGAAGGCGCACTTCTGCAACGTCCAAATTTCCTCTCAACTTGAATCAAGCACCACCCACATCTATCGTATACTTCCAGATCTATCCCCATAGCTGCCACAGATACATCGAGATTACGTGTGTCTGAAATAATGCCCATTGTCTGAGATACATATTGATGGTAGCTAAAGGTGTCTGCCTCAGTTTGTGACTGTGCTCTGACTTAATTGGTATCCCCTGCTCCACCCCACCCCACGCATTATTCCACTCTTTTGTGTAAGTCACTTTACTCCCAGGAGCCTGTACTCGGAGAGTTTGAACATCTGTCTGCCGAGCTGACGATCATGTTTTTGAGACACTGGTCTAGTTGGCTAGTTGATTTTTTCAGCTTGAAACCCCTCTTTGCCCAGCATTAAGCGATGTATTCAGGGGAGGTTGAAGGTGGCAGATAGAGAGGGATGGGCTCAACTTTCCACCTTGCCGTGTCCCAGAAATGGTTACATTCCGACAGTTCACTACCTCCACTGACTTAAGGGTATGGGATCTTTAATTCAATATTTTTTTTTTCATATTTTGCACACTTGATCGTAGTTGTTATTGGGATCAACATCAAATGCTACACAAGTTCTACATATCAAGAAATCTGTTCAACCCGACTTGTTATCCCCCTTAAATCCATGCTTTGTTTGTTAAGAAACGTAACCCCCATCTGCACCTCCATCCCACGCCACTACCAAATAAAAATTAAAGAGAGAAAGAACCAAATGAATATAGAAGTAAAATGAGAAAATGAATAAACAAACAAAATCTCCTGATTTGCAATGTTGGAGAAAAGAAAGAAAAGAAAAGTAATCTCCACACTACAATGTCGGGAGTTCGTCCTTCGACCACACACATCTTTACACCAAGTCACGTTCAAATCAGCTCAGCAGTTTTGTTCCCTATAGTCTTACTGACAAACAGATGGTGGATGAACACATACTAGCTGTGATGGAGGTAACCACACAATGTTACTGTGTGCCATGTTCAATGTGAGGCTGTATAATCATTCGTTGTGTGGTTAAAGTGACCAGACGTTTCAGAAGGGCACATGCTGACAGAGTTCGCCATGCGATGTCTTACAGTGTTCTCTTGACGTGAAAGATTCGATTGTAACATACTTGATCGTTCACAGTGGAGTCGAAAGTTATGTTCTGTCATTTTTGTGCCTAGGCAGAAAATATAGTCAAATGATTTTAAAGGTGTTAAATGGCAATACTAAATATTTACTGATTCCATATGGGAACCATCTTGTCCTGTCTAGTATCCAAACCCCATTTGATGCATCTTATCTAGAGTCGTTTATCGTGTATGCTTGTATGCATATGCACTTATATTGGTGCATGCTTGTGTGTATGTGTGTGTGTGTGTGTGTGTGTGTGTGTGTGGGGGGGGGGGGGGGGGGTTATGCCTGCATGCATGAGTGTGTGTGTGTCTGTCTGTGTGTGTGTGTTAGAGAGAGAGGGGGAGAGAGAGAGAGAGAGAAGAGAGAGAGAGAGAGAGAGAGAGAGAAGACAGACAGACAGACAGACAGACAGACAGACAGAGCGAGAGAGAGAGAGAGTTCCCTGCACAAACTAACACCATAAGACTTGATTTAAACATAGCAGCCAGTGCAGTGATTTCCCACAAGCCCTCCCCATTTACCTTAAACACTCCAAAGCACCTGAGCGTTGCATGCTGCTGGCACAAAGCTCCTAAAATACCTCTTAACTAGCCGGATGTAACGGATTCTCGGGGAAGATGGAGAAAGGAAGGGGGGGGGGGGGGGTAACATGAGAAAGGTGGAAACTCTGCTATCTTCTTGCCTGTCCCGTTGTCATGACCAC
>CM065724.1:44026160-44031160 GCA_033310375.1 Conus canariensis
TCTTTTTTTGCGCGCGCGACCTGGTTTGCATGAATGTTTTCTTTAATAATATTGCGTGTCAGATTTCCGAAGAAAAATGGCAACGGCAATTTTAGTCAGTATGAATTTTAGGGATGGGTTTGAAAGGCCGAGGAGGGGTGGGGGGATTGGAAGGAAATTCGAGAGTGTAATCGATTTGCTGCCCTGTGGTTTTACAGTAACAAGTCACGAGGCGGTTATTGCTTCAGGTCTCCGTCTGTCACCATCTAACGATATCTTTATCTTCCTGTACACTGAAGGTGTTGGTTGAGCAGAAGGTTGTTTGCTGAACGAGAGGAGTTTGCTGAACGGGATGGTGTTTTCTCTCTCTCTCTCTCTCTCTCTCTCTCTCTCTCTCTCTGAGGTTAGGATGGGACCTCATTATAGAGAGGAGGGCTCTCCCGGCAAGGTATCTCAACAATGAAACATCGCCAAAATGTAGGAATATTGTTTTAAGGTGTCTAAACGTTATTGATTCTTAAAATCTCGGCGCTCAGTTCTGACAATATATCGAGAGGAAAGCTGTTCGCCAACGACTTACAAAAAATAAGCAGTGTAGTGGAAGGGTACGTGATTTCAGTGTACGCAGGAAATGCTTCAGTACGGGAGACTGCCTGCCTCGTGTGCTCTTTGTTAGTTGTATTGTAAATCCATTGATTCCTTTCATACGTTTCAATGGACCATTTTTGTTTTGGTCTGCCTAGTTCTTTTCTTGTTTTGTTTTCCATTACCTAGCAAGCATCTAGCTCCTATGAAAAATGTAGACCCAGAAGAACGTTGTGGGGTCTCCGATATAATTGAGGTCACGAATTTAGATGCGTAGCATTTTGGATTGGATATTGTTTAAGTAGATTACAACTTGATGACATCAAATTTGAGTTGGATTAGACCGTGGACAATTTTGAACCGATGATGTAGAAGGGATGGGTGAGGTGCTGCACTATGGAGAGAGAGAGAGAGAGAGAGAGAGAGAGAGAGTGTGTGTGTGTGTGTGTGTGTGTGTGCGTGCGTACGTGCGTGCGTGCGCGCGTGCGCGTGTATGTGTGTGTGTGTGTGTATGTGTGTGTATGCGTGCGTGTGTGGCTGCTTGAGTGCATGCGTGCGTGCGTGCATGAGTGCGTGCGTGCGTGTGTGTGTGTGGGGGGGGGGAGGGGGGTGTTGGCTATTAACACATAGATAAAGAACAAATTGCAATGAATTCTTTCGTGAAGCGCTGACGAAAAGTATCTGAGCCTTCTGATCTTGAACTCCAACAAAGTATTCCAGACTTTCATATTAGCTAATTTGACAGGTTTCCTCAATCGAAGTATGTGAAGGGTGGTGTCTAGCGTAACGAATTGATCCTACCCCTTGGAACAGCATGACAACTTCTGCAAAATCTGTTTGCCATAAGACACACGATAACTGTTGTCCCCAACTCTTTCACCTCTTCTAATACTAGCATGCCCCCCCCCCCCCCCCCCCCCCCCAATCCAACTGCTTTACAGTTGAAACGCCAGTCTGTCTCCCTGTCTGTCAGTCTGCCTGTCTGTCTAATTGTCTGTCGCAGTTTTTATGTCTGGTGGTAATATGCATTCTTTTACGTTAACGTTTTGTACTCATGCCTGACATTGTGTACGGTGACGTGTAATAATTGTGCCTGAGGACGCCCTGCAATAATGTCTAGTAACACTCCGTCATTGTGTATGGTGACGTTTTGTACGTAAACACCCATGTCTGATAACACTCTGTAAATGTGTATGCTGACGTTTTGTATTTATGCCTGATGACGTCATGTACATTATGTCAAATAGCATTTGTAGGTATGTATGGTGACGTTTTGAATTTATGCCTGGTGTGTGTGTGTGTGTGTGTGTGTGTGTGTGTGTGTGTGTGTGTGTGTGTGTGTGTGTGTGTGTTTATATCTATTAACATTCTGTAATTGCGTGTGGTGACTTTTGTACTTCTATCTGATGACGTCCCGTACTTACGTCTTGTACCACTGTTCTTGTGTATGTAACGTTTTGTACTTATGTCTAATGACACTCTGTACTTGTGTATGTGATGTCTTGTAGTTATGTCTGATGACGTCCTGTACTTATGTATAATGACAATGCTATTGTGTATGTAACATTTTGTACTTATGTCTGATGACGTCATGTACGTATAATGACAATGTCATTGCGTATGTAACGTTTTCTACTTATGTCTAATGACACCCTGTACTTGTGTATGTGATGTCTTGTAGTTATGTCTGATGACGTCCTGTACTTATGTATAATGACAATGTTGCTGTGTATGTAGCATTTTGTACTTATGTCTGATGACGTCCTGTACTTATGTATAATGACAATGTTATTATTTATGTAGCATTTTGTACTTATGTCTGATGACCTCCAGTAGAAAGAAACTCGTGGAGAGCGTGGCAGCAGAGAGTCCTCAGAAGAGAAGCCCCCTTCAAGCAAGTGTTTCGGCCCTTATCTCCTGACACTCTAGGGGGGTTGGGCCACACCCGGTTCATGACTCCGGATGTCCCTCTGCTGCCCCTTTTTTTCCCATCTTGGGACGAGCCATGGCTGGGATTCGAACCCATGACCTCTGGACATGCTCATTTTCCACTTAATGACTCGCGCTTTAACCACTGAGCCACAGGGACACCTGATATTTGTAGGGAAATTAAGCCTTATGAAGTTCACTTTTGTTCCTCCTTGACCAGATCCAGCTTGAACACCTCTCTGCCGCTTCTGCCATTGCTTTCAGGGCTCTGGTTTTTTCCTTCCCTGCAACTGAGAGCTGTTTCATGAGGCTGTATGCAGACGTTCCTACAAACCCCTAGCTCCAATTTCTGCAGTGAGGACTTTGACCTGATAGCCTTCTCTCCTCAGGCTGTTTGCCAGATCAGCATACTTTTCAGTCTTGTAGATTTGAGCTGCCTCCATTCTGTTCTCATATGGCACCGTGAGCTCGATCATGATCAGCTGCTTGGTTGACTTAGAGTGGACTACTATGTCTGGTCTCATGCCACTCTTGCTGATGATCTCTGGGTGACTCTTCCATTCTGGGAGGTCTGCAGTGCACTCCCAGTCATCTGCCCCGTCCAGCAGACTCTGCCTGCATGTTTCGAGTGGCACTGTTGTTCTTGGCCATGATTTGCTGCCTCCTGCCGTGAAGAATGTTGCGGGTGCTTTTGGAGTCCTGATTTTCCCTTTTGTGGTGTTGGTACTAGCCCAGACTACTTGTACAATTTCTTTGAGCACTTGGTTGTGCCTCCATGTGTACCTTCCTTGAGCCAGGGCTACTTTACATGAGCTTAGGACATGCTCCACTGTTTGTTTTTCATGGCAGAGGGGGCATGCAGGATCGTCTGTTTTCCCCCACTTCACCAGGTTTGCATTTGAGGGCAGAAGGTCATATGCAGATCTGAGAATGAAGCTGATCCTGAGAGGGGCCATGTGCCAAATGTCATTCCAAGTGAGACTTCTTTGGAGTGCATTCTCCCACGTTGTCCATTGCCCTTGCTGGCTCTGCTGGACTGCTTTTTGGAGTCTTTTTTGGTCTTCTTCTTTTCTCATCTCCTGAATCATCATGTCTCTTTTGGCTTTTCCTTTGGCCTTTGACCACCATTCAGTTTTGGTCACCCCCAGTCCCTGTCTGTTGGTCTGTGTGTGTCCTGTTATTTCTCTGATCTTGAGACTTTCTTTTGCAGAATCCATCGCCTCTTGAACTTTCCATTTTCTGCCTGTCTTCAGCTGGGGCTTAATTGCTTCTACCACCTTGTCTCCTGAGTCCTCCAGCATGCTTTGAAGTCTGATCTTCCCTGCTTTGTATTCCTCCAGGATGGATTTCAGGGGTAGTTTCAGCTTTGCTTGGCGACAGTACAGCGCTATGTCAGTCAGACAGGGTGGGACACCAAGCCATTTCCTTGTGAACTTGTTGATTTTGGCTTCCATTGCCTCCACTATGCTGGTGCAGATGTCGTATATCATCAGAGGCCATAGCAGCTTTGGTATCAGCATGAACTGCAGACACCAGACCTTGTATTTGCCAGGGAGCCCACACTGGTCAATGGTCTCCAAGCCTTCCTCCGCCATCTGCTTGGTTTCTTTTGCTCTTTGTGTGTCTTTCAGCGTATCATCATACCATCTTCCAAGGCTCTTGACTGGTTCTTCTGTGACTGTTGGAATGGCCTGGTTGGCAACACTGAAGACCACAGATCCGGCCACTTTTCCTTTCCTCAGTGAGAGACTCCGTGATTTCTTTGGCTTGAACTTCATTCTGGATGAGGCAACTATGTCGTCCAGCCTCTCCAGCACATGACGTGTCTCGTCTTCTCTGGATGAAATCACTGTAGTGTCATCCATGAAGGCCTTGAGAGGAGGCATCTTGTATCCATCGCCAAGGTCTGTTTGTCTCGCGTTGTTTGTTGTTGCTTTCAAGATGAGTTCCATTGCCAGCACGAACAGTATTGGGGAAATTGCACAGCCCATTGCAATACCCACTTCCAAGTTGATCCAGTCTGTTGTGTACTCCTTGGTAGAGAACCGCATTGAGAAGCCATTGAAGTACTTCTTGAGCATGTCGCGGATGTTCTTTGGCACATGGTACATCTCAAGAGCCAACTGTATCATCTCATGGGGCACAGATCCATATGCGTTTGCCAGATCAAGCCACACTACGTCCAGGTCTCTCTTTTCTGTTTTTGCTTTTTGGATTGCGTCCCAGATCATTGTGGCGTGTTCTACACAGCCCGCCACGCCTGGGATGCCACCTTTCTGGACTGACACATCCAAGTACTTGTTTTCCATCAGGTACTTGGTCAGCCTTGCTGCCATGACAGAGAAGAAGATTTTCCCTTCGACGTTCAGTAGTGATATTGGCCTGAACTGGCTAATGTCACTTGAGTTTTGCTCTTTGGGGATGTACACACCATCTGCCGTCATCCACTGGCCGCTGATCTTCTGGTTTCTCCAAGCCGATCGCAGCAGCCTGTGGAGCCACTCCAG
>CM065724.1:44036160-44038660 GCA_033310375.1 Conus canariensis
GTCTGTGTTTGCTCAGACCTGTATTCTCTGTGGTAGCGTCGCCAAGTGCTATGTAATTATCCACATTAATATTCTCTGTGAGAACATTCCATAGTCAGTGTTAGCACAGCACAGATCTTTATCACCTGTGTGAATATTGGCAGTACTATTTTTACCCACACCTGTATTCCCTGTAGGAACATTGCTGGATCTATGACTTCCCAGCTGTATTCCCCCTAGCAGATCCGCTCACAAAACCCAAGGGGAGGTAAATAGCATTTCTTTTGATAACCGATCTCTCCTTGCAAGATATGTTACTTTAATCAAACCTGGAGATCGGCCTGTTAGACAAGACAAGAGAAATCGAAGAATTGTTGTTCATAAACTCCGTAGATGTGAACAAAAAGTGGTTCAGAAACTATATGTTTTTTTGTTTTTTTTTCAGCATATATCAAGCAAATATATCACACATAATGCTATGAATAATATTGTGGAAAGCATCAAAATACAATAGTGGGACACCAACCATATATGAAGCATTCAGTCGTACAGCACAAGTGATTGTCAGAAACCCCAATCTTTGCATTGTTCCTTGGCAATTTCTAAGCCTTCTTAGAATTAATTGGCGCTAAATCATCCTTCAACACTGACGATATGGAGACAGAACCCGAAACTGCAACGGTTAATGATGAGGGTTAGAAAGGACATGTTTGGGGTTGTCAGAAGAAGAAGAAGAAGAAGAAGACATCCTCGTACCATTGCTTGTCATGAAAATAGAAGAAAAAAGTTGGATACATCCCTTGTACGTGGCTTGTCATGTCAACATCCGTCCCAAATTATTCGCTCTGGACAAATCCCATGGAGGGCCGAAGACAACACACCAGGTGAAAAGCACGGACGAACAATTCGACCTCATTGTGTAGGCTGCTTGATGGGACTGTGCGCCTGACCTGATTGTGTTCCTGATCTGATTGAATACTTAATCTGATTGCAGCGCTCAGCAACAACACAGACACAGATGCGAGAGATCCAGGAACTTCTTCAGCGCAAATGTACCTTTCCCTCCCTACTCCTTCCGCCACCACTGTCTCCCCACATCCCTCTTCCTCACTTCTCTCCCCTCCCCGCACCCCTGCCCCCGCACTGCCCGTCCCTACCTCTTCTCTCTTC
The DNA here is from genome assembly GCA_033310375.1 of Conus canariensis. Classification (NCBI taxonomy): domain Eukaryota; kingdom Metazoa; phylum Mollusca; class Gastropoda; order Neogastropoda; family Conidae; genus Conus; species Conus canariensis. Next base: position 44,037,310 of record CM065724.1, read on the forward strand.
CAGACCATTTTCTTCTTTCCTCCACTGTTTGCTTCTCTCTCCAGCCAGTGGCTTCCCCTGTCGAGGGCTTATGCTGAAATCCGAGCCACACTGGAGAATACCAATTGCGTTACTTTCTCCTAGCATTTTATTCCTTTTAGCACGTTATTGATTGGCTTTGTGTGGGTCGAAGGACGATTGTGTTTGCGTCTTGATGTAGGGGAGCAAGAAGAAGAGAGACTGAAGCTTCGGGAACGAGAAGCCTCTACCCACTGCCTGTCCAACTGAAATGGGTTTTCTTGGAACTAAATTGCAATACGGTTCATCTGCGCAGTTTCAGATATCCCTTGGCTACTGACCTATATATACATCTTTATCTATCTATCAGTATATATATATATATATATATATATGTGTGTGTGTGTGTGTGTGTGTGTGTGTGTGTGTGTAGATATAGATATATATATATATATATATATATATATATATATATAAAGATAGAGAGAGAGATCTTTCTTTTATTGACTTTTTAGAACTCATTTATGTTAAAATGCATATAAGACCAAAGACAGAATTACTGCGCAGCCAAATGAAAGAATAAACAAATTACAAAACAAGGAACTAAAAGTACATTCGCTACTGATCTGTTGCACAGGGAAGTACAATTTACGATTGCATCTGAGTGTGTACCTTATTCTTACCTCTGGCGTTAGTTTCTTGAACATTAGCGATTATCGATTTTCAAAAGACAAAGCTCGAGATATGTGTTGCTCTCTCTCTCTCTCTCTCTCTCTCTCTCTCTCTCTCTCTCTCTCTCTCTCTCTCGCGCGCGCGCGCGCGCGCGCGCGCGCGCGCGTGTGTGTGTGTGTGTAGAGGGATGTGTGTATCTCACTCTTACCTCTGGCGTTATTTTGTTGAATGTCATCGATTGTCGACTTTCTAAAGACAAAGCCAAGAGATATGCTGTGCCTGGCCCGAAGATTTTGGGATGGGGTAGGAGAGAGATTGAGGTCTGAGAGGTTTATTGATTTCTATTAACACGAAAAATCGAACTTTGTTCTTTTTGAAACCACGCCAGTAGATGAAGAACGCTGACTGAGATTTATGAAAATGCCGGCTGTTGCACAATCGGATCCAGAAAGAGGAAAAGATCGACTGTAGTAAGAAACGTACAAGACTTCACTTCCATCGAAAATCTCACAATGATTGTATCAACCTTACGACGCTTACAGAGACATGACCTTGCACTGTAATCATGTTCACAAATAACTCTTTGTCAAACACCCGAACCCCGATTATTTGTAGTCTATGAATTTCAAGGTTTGACAGACAAGGTTTAGAAAAACAACAACAACAACAACAACAACAACAA
>CM065724.1:44041160-44056160 GCA_033310375.1 Conus canariensis
CTTTACGAATAAACATCTGCATCTGCATCTGCATCTCTCTGTCTGTCTGTCTGTCTGTCTGTCTTTCGTTCTCTTTCTTTCTCTCTCTCTCTCTCTCTCCTCCTTCTCTGTCTTTCCTTCTCTCTCTCTCTCTCTCTCTCTCTCTCTCTCTCTCTCTCTCTCTCTCTCTCTCTCTCTCTCTGTGTTTTTGTTTGTTTGTTTATTTTTTAGTTCCTTCTGTTTGACTGCCCAACATGTCATTATTTCGTTTATGAATAGTCTTCTTGTCATTGTAGAACTTCATTACAGTGTTTGCTATGTTGTATTGCCAGTATGAATGATATGTGTTGAAATAATGTACGCATGTCAAGGACAAACTAAGACTAGGCCTTGGCCTAGAATCTCCATCCCTTCGTATTAAATATCAATCAATCAATCAATTAATCAATAAATAATCAATTTCTCTCTCTCTCTCTCTCTCTCTCTCTCTCTCTCTCATCTATCTATCTGTCTATCTTTCTTTCTTTCTTTCTTTCTTTCTTTCTTTCTCTGTGTCTGTCTGTCTGTCTGTCTGTCTGTCTGCCTCTCTCTCTCATCTGTCATTTTACATTCTACCTGTAGATATGTATTTATCGTGTATATGATTACTGTTTGTAACTGCATTGTGATTGAGGCTCCATCAGAATGGGCCAATCACCTTCTGATTATAGAATATATTCATTCATTTCATTCATTCATTCATTCATTCATTCATTCTCTCATTCTCTCTCTCTCTCTCTCTCTCTCTCTCTCTCTCTCTCTCTCTCTCTCTTTCTCCCTCTCTCTCTCTCTCTCATTCCAGCCGGTGGGAACAGCGACCCCAGCGCCGTTCTGACGGACAGCAGCTCGGAGTCGGAGGCTGACGTAGTGACGGACGGTTGTGCCGGATCCCCCCGCTTGCAGCGCCGGCGACGGCACAAGGTGTTCCGGGCCGAGAAGGTGGAGCGAAGCATCACCTTCCGAACGCTGGACGAGCTGCTGTACAACGACAACCTGCCAGAGGTAACCATCATATCGTTCTGCCTGAAGTAGGGGCCGCTTGGCCCGGTGGGTAAGGTAAGGAAGGCGTCAGGCTCCTGTTCAAGGTCAGGGTTCGAGTCCCACCCAAGACGGTCAGGTTCGAAGATAATTTTTTCATCAGAGTTAACGTTTTTCATTGCAGACTCCATGCCCTTCGTAAATCACCCGAGGAACCGTGCGGGAACACATGCATGAACAATAAAGGCCCCATGAATGAACACATACATGAACAATAAAGATCCCGTACGGGAACACATACATGAACAATAAAGATCCCGTACGGGAACACTTGTGTAAACATTAAAGGTCCCGTGCGGGAGCACATATATGAACAATAAAGATCCAGTGCGGGAGCACATGTATGAACAGTAAAGGTCCCGTGCGGGAACACATACATGAACAATAATGGTACCGGGCGGAAACACATGCATAAGCAATAAAGATTCCACGAATGAACACATGCATGAACAGTAAAGGTCCGTGTGGGAACACATGCATGAACAATAAAGGTCCCGCACGGGGAACACATGCATGATCAATAAAGGTCCCGTGCGGGAACACATGCATAAACAATAACTATCTAGTGCGGAAATATGCATAAACGATCTCGCACGCACCATTAAATCGTATCCCACCTTTCGGAGACGAGCAGGCCACTGTATGCGAGTGGGATGGTTGGCACGCGAGTGCTAGTGGGATGGTTGGCAGGCGAGGAGGGATGGTGCACATAAACACATGGACACTGGTGTCATGTGTAGGCATCATCCCCGAAGGCAGAATGTGGCTGCCTTAACGATGGGGTTAAAAACAGTGGCATACGCAACAAATCTCACCGATGACGAACCTCTAGCTAGGGAAGAAAGAAACAAGAGAAAGATCTCTGTCGATGTAATAACTCGAATCTGCCAGAGATAACTGGTGCTCTGTTCGAAGTAACAGAATAGCTCATCTTACCAAAAAGTCATAATGGTACTATGCTTGAGTATGAATAACGATATTTGTCAGAGATATAATGATTTGCCAGAAGTGATAGAGTAACTTCGCAGAGGCGAAAATAATGATAACGACAACTTAATTATGTAACCTGTAAGAAATAATTCGCAGAGCTGATATTCTGCCAAAGATGATTATAATTTGTTAGTAGCAATAGTGATCATCTGCCAGGACTAATAATGGAAGCTGCCATTCTTTAAAAGCAGACAAATAAAATATATCAAACGAAAGATAGAGATACTGTCAACGTACCTGAGGTCATACTTATAATATTCTTTAAGTAATCTTGTTAATCTTGTTGCCATAACAATAATAATTTTGCAGGTGTAGTGATGTAGTAATTCTCTCTCTCTCTCTCTCTCTCTCTCTCTCTCTCTCTCTCTCTCTCTCTCTCTCTCTCTCTTCTCCTCCTCAACAGAGCTACAAGCTGGTGGAGGTGACCTCCAACATCTGGGGCACCAAGTTCCACCTGACGGGCGTGGCTTCCTACCTGCCCAGCGTCCTGGGCTCCGTGGTGTACAAGACCAGCCTGCTGCACCTGCAGCCCCGCCAGATGACCATCCACCTGCAGGAGGTGTGTGGCAACGCCCAGCCCTGGCTCGGGACCCCAACTTCACTCCTGCCGGGGCCAGTGATGACGAGGAAGACGCTGCGTGTGAGTGGAGGGTTTTTGGTGCTAGTAGTGTGCGTATACAGGAAAGGGGGATAATTTGAAACCGGATTAAAAAAAAGAGAGGTAATTTAAATCTGGAGTTGACTGATGACATATTCATTATACCCAAGAAAATTTAATTTTGTCGGGTTTGGGGGCTCGAAGCGTCGCTGGGAATTACTTCCCTTTGCACACAGAAAATCTCAACTTGACAAGAACTTTTTTGTTTTTTTTTTTCAAAAGCTTTGGAAGGAGCGTTATTTTGTTTGAGTGCATATATTTTTCTTAATTCAAATTCTTTGATTGTGTTAAAAGGAGTTAAAACAGCGAAAAAGATACTGGCTACAGAGAAGCTCAATGACTTTGCTGTCCTTTGGTGAAACTTCAAAGAAGATTATTGATCTGTGGAACAGAATCTTCCCGACAGCATGATGAAATCGGCTGAAATAAACTCCCCTTGCTCGGTATATTGAAATGCTGGTACAATTTATCAAGCAAGGTTCAATTTTCCCGACGCTTGTATAGCCAGCTGTCGCGTGCTTTTTTTCGTTAGAAACCTAGAACTGGTTTGAACTGCTGGATCTTTATCATGCCTTTTTGTTAACGTCTCTTAAACACACACAAACGTGCGCTCGCACGCGCGCATGTGCACGCACACACGCGCGCGCGCGTGCAAACTTTAGAAGTCACTGAAAGCGCTGTCTTTGTTGCGAATCGCGCGCGCGCGCGCGCGCCGCACGCACGCCACAACACACACACACACACACACACACACACACACACACACACACGAGCGTGCACTCATACACACGCGCAAACTTTAGAGCTGACTTTATGCACTGTCTCTGCCCGAATCCCAAGAATCTCGAAATCAGTTGTCAAAGACGGAGGCATGTTAATAGCACCCAGGTTAAAAAACAACAACAACAACAACAACAAACAAACAAACGACTTGTCATATGTGATCTTAGCCAAAACAAACAAGGCAGCGAACCAGGTTTGCGGGTTAATCAAGCGATGTCATGTTTCAGTTTTTGCACTGCTCTTGGCTTTGTTGGAGTTCTTTTCCAAGGAAGTGACACAAACTGGAGCATACTTAATAATCTGGTCTTCCTTTCTTGTGTTTTGTTATTTGGATGACAAATGCAGGTAAGTTAGAAAAAAGAAGAAAAGACAGAAAAACGGAGTTGTTAAGAGATGGACTCAATTGAAATAGATGTTAGTTCATGTTTGTCAAACGTTGAAACACGGACAATTAACATTTAAATCGGCTTGCGAGCGTTGTGTTTTTCAGAACTGGACATTACCAAATTCTACTTATCTTCAATACATTGGTAGAAGGGGGGTCAGTATATGTAATTTTGATTTGCTAAATTGTTTGTCCAGTTTATTTTTGCATCAGTACATGTCAGGTTCAATTCTGCCAATGTGCAGATTTCATTTACGGTCCTAATCGGTTAAACTTAACGTTTGATAAAAAAGATACTCTTAACAGATATGGAATTTGGTGATGTTAGAAGGTTTACTTACTCCTAGTGAACAGCTCAGGGCATTCACTTTTATAACAATTTACTGTGTTTTATCGGGAAAAAAAATTACTGAGACATAAGGTATAATACGAAATATTATATGAACAAGAAATTGCAAACAGTAAACAACGAACAAGAAGGTGTTGGCATTTGTGCTAGCCGACTTGGTGTGGTAAGCAGCATTCTTTTAGAGTTCATACACACAACACACACACACACACACACACACACACACACACACACACACACACACACACATACACACACACACACACATGCGTGCGCACGCACACCCGCCCCCTTCCTACCCCCCCCCCCCCCCCAACACACACACACACACACACGCGACCATTCACATCGACATCTTAAGAAAACACGTTTGTCGAAAATGCTCTGTCTTTTTTTTTTCTATCGTGTGTCTATTAAAAAGCCGTTGCTTTGGACATTGTTTATGTGTTTATTTTTCTTCTTTTCTGCAGCACAGTAGTCTGTTTCACTTCTTTTTTTTTGTGGTCATAATCTAACTTGCAATTACAAACAACCATAAAAATTAATACAGTTTGAAAATGGCAAAATATATCAATACTTCATCAGAAAGTGCAAGCTAAAAACAACGCTTTCTTATTCTTAATGTGCAAGCACTTTACTTTCTCCAGCAACACGCTACGCACAGGCCGTACTGCTGATTTCGTGAACGGAAACAAAGTCCCTTATAACGTCTGCCAAAACAGCTTCGTCCACAAGTTCACGAAAGACGGCAGTGAAGCGTGCCTACTACAGCTGGCCACCCCTCATGCTATAGTCTGTGGTGTGTATCAGCTGTGTTCTGTTGCCAGGGTGCAGGGAAGGCGAACTCCCCGAGGCGCTGCAGACCTCCCAGTCCACCAGCGTGCAGGTGGACAGCTGGGGGGAGAAGATGGGAGGCAGCCCTCAGGTCTGCTGCGTGGACGTCCAGCCCCCCAGCCCAGCCACGGTGACGCCACTCCACACCGCCACCACCACCATCAGCACCACCATCAACAACCCTCAAGATGACGGCGGCGGCGGCGGCTTTGTCTTTGACGGGGGGAGTAAAGGAAGCAACAGTGGAGGATTCGGGACGGGGGTAGGTGGTGGGGGCTTGACCCCTTTGTCCCCTGTCTTGACCTCTTCTGGTAACCTGAGGTCAAGGTCACTGTCGCCGGTACAGGACAGCAGCACGCAGACGTCAACTGTGGCCTTCCACGGGGAGGACAGCAACCTGACTAAAGACATCTACGCCACTCAAGGAGCGCGGCCTAAGGTGAAAAAGAACTCAACCGCCAAGAGGCCGTCTACGGTGAAGGCGTTACCCAGCCCCGCCAACACTGCATATGCAAGCCACAGCATCTACGGCGGCCAGACAGCCTCGTACAGTACCAGCTGTCACTCGTCCTCGGCCTCTCCCCTGACCGCCTTACCTCTAGATCTAGCAGACACGGAGCTGACCTGCTCCCCTGTGAGCCCCGAACCCGAGGTGGCGGACATCCTGAAAAGGATCGCCAGCGGGGGAGGCGAAGGGGGCAGCAGGTGGGCAGACCCGGCCTGTCAGACTATCAAGTTCATCGACGAGGAGGTTACCGACTCTTCGGAAGCTCCTTTCGAGAACAACCTCGTGGCAGACTCCGGTTCTTCATCAGCCCCTTCTAGCGTCATCCTTAAGCGGAGGTTATACCTTGCACAGGGAATGACAAAAGAAGGAGAAGATGGGGGAGGAGGGGTAAATCAAAGCGAAGACTCTTCACCGCAAGGCGAGGTCAGGACGCCTCGGATATGTGTGGACAACGTCGTCACACAGACAGACAGAGGGGGAGGTGTCAGCCCCGTCAGAGAAGACTCGGGTCCTGAACGTAGGTTCGATCTCGTGGCGGCCCTCTCCGCAACGCTGCCGACCTCAGGTCTTCTCCCCGGTGGCGGTGCTGGTGGTGAGATTGACATCGTGCAAAGTGCCTCCCTCCCTTCCTCCCCGATTCACGGGCCGTCTAAATCCGAAACGCCCACGCGAAGAATGCGGGAGGAGGTGCTGAAGAACCGTTCCCGCCATCTCAGTCCAGTGTTGGCACGCAAAGGGAAGCTGGAAGGTTTGGAGTCCCTGGAGGACGACCTTGTCCTCACTGTCATGGAAGACTTCAAGGGAGGGAAATCGTACCGCAACCTGGAGACATTCCAGAAGGCTCAGCTCAAGCACAAGGTAGTGGAAAACTTCTGTTTGAATTTGCCTTTTATTGTATTGATTTATTCATTTATTTATTTATCTATTAAATCGTTTATTTATTTACGGTTCTTACGTCTTCATGCAGAACTGACTACGTTTTGGTATTATCAGGAAATGATTGCTCTGTGTGTGTGTGTGTGTGTGTGTGTGTGTGTGTGTGTGTGTGTGTGTGGGGCGTGCGTGCGTGCGTGCGTGCGTGCGTGCGTGCGTGTGTGTGTGTGTGTGTATGTGTGTGTGTGTGTGTGTACAGGGATAGGGAGCATAATGTAACGTGTGTTTCTAAAAAAAAAAAAAAAAGGGGGGGGGGGGGGGGGGGGGGGGCTCGACCGATCTTTCCTTTCTTGTATGGAGATTATAGTTGAAAGAGTCGATAGGTCTGATTCTTCAGTCCATCGGCCGTGATGTTGTTTGGAAAGCGACTAGCGGTTGGTTTGTGTTATGTGTAATTTTGGAGGATCATTATACAGAGAGAGAGAGAGAGAGAGAGAAGAGAGAGAGAGAGAGAGAGAGAGAGAGAGAAATGCAGGCAGCCAAAACATAGGATGTAGACATTGTAAACCTGTTTTGTTTCCCTCATTGTACATCTAGTAAACTAATGTTTTTTCTCTCTCTCTCTTCTCTCTCTCTCTCTCTCTCTCTCTCTCTCTCTCTCTCTCTCTCTCTCTCTCTCTCTCTCTCTCTGTGTGTGTGTGTGTGTGTGTGTGTGTGATTTTCTATTTTCTTGTTAACTCGTTACAATCTTTGAGTATATGATAATGGTATTTGTATCCACACAGTTTTGTCTTTACTTAGAATCGTCTTTCTCCTAATTTTTGTTTGCTTATTTTTTGTTGTTGTTTGTTTGCTTTATAATTCCGTGTCTTACCCTCTTGTTGTTTCTTTTATATGACGTTGTCTATTTGATTTTGTTTTCAGCTACAGCTACCACCTTCGGTTTTCACAAAATGCAAGACTTCTGTAGGTCTTTTCGTTTCTTTGTTTGCACGTCATACTCATCTTTTGCAACCGCTCTCTCTCTCTCTCTCTGTCTCTCTCTTCCACCCCTTCTTCTTTTGTTTACATTGCAAATCCCTGGTGTGTTTTTATCATTTTACTTTTTCTCTGTCTCTTTTTCTCTCACTTTCTTCTCACTATTTGACAGACTTTTTACTTGTTCTTGTCCATCGTTTTCTTCCTTTGTTTGAACTGTTGCTTGTAAACGTTTTGCTTGCCCTTGTTCGTAATTTTTTTTTTTTTTTTTGCACTGTTGTTTGTAAACGTTTTGCTTGCCCTTGATCGTAATTTTTTTTTTTTTTTTTTTTTTTTGCACTGTTGTTTGTAAACGTTTTGCTTTTCCTTGTCCATAATTTTTTTTTTCAACTTTTGCGCCTTTGCACTTTTGAGTGAAAACGTTTTGTTTATCCTTGCTCATCAATGTTCAGCTTTGCACTGCTTAATGAACAAAACAAACAACAACAAAACTGTTTGTTTGTCCATTCTCTTCTGCTCTTGCACTGTGGATCAGAAACTGTTTTGATTCTGCGTGTGCATCGTTTTACGTTCATTTGTGTTTGCATTACAGACAAAGCACCTTTGTTAAATATCTGTCTGCCGTCTAACATATTTGTCTGCTTTGTTGACTGAACAGTTCTTGCTAGCTCGTGTCCATTAAATTCCCACTTTGTGTGCATTATTGACTGAGAAATATTGCTAGTCCCCGTGCACTTTTTTTTTTCACCTTCCTTTTCACTATTGATTGACAGTTTTTTGCTGGTACCTTTCTTTTCACATTTTTTTTTTCTTTTTCCCCAGCACCACCCCCGCCTTTACTTTTTTTTTCTTTTTCTTGTTTTTTTTTTTCCTTCTTTTTTCATTTTTTTTTTCATTTTTTTAAGGCGGTCTTTTATTATTTTTTTTTTCCCGTTTCTTTCTTGACTCACGCTCACCATGCAGAATCTGTGTGTACATTACCGATGGACAATAATTATTGTTTGATAGTTTTAGTGTGTAGGAGAATGATACAAAATGTCTGGGTTTGTTTATGTACTGATGTGTGGTGTACTGACACTTTCATTCTGCTGTGATAACTTCTTTCTAATAAATGGATACAATTAAATCAACATAAGGGTAATAAAATATTCATAGAATTAAGAGCAAAAAAAAAGAATTGTGCGTGCGCGCACTCGCGCGGGTTCATATATGTGTATGTGCATGTGTGTGTGTGTGTGTGTGTGTGTGTGTGTGTGTGTGTGTGTGTGTGTGTGTGTGTGTTTACCTTTTCATTTTTTTTAAATTCTAAGTTATCATATGTGAATCATGTCATTTATGATAGCATCATTATCTTAGAGTCACTGGCCATTGTAATTATTCAACATATTTCAATAAGATTGTAAGAACGGTATATACTTTGTTCTCAGTTGCAACTGTTGTTCAAATATGACTTGTAAAGCAGGCAACGCTTTTGTTTTTCGAGCTATACTTATGCACATGTTAGCTATTAAAAGAATATCATTAACTGCTGCTCTTTCGATCTTATTGAATTTTTTATTTTGCACACCAAACATTACATCAGCCAACGACAGTTTTAGCGTTTTTCCAACCATAGTTGGTATGAACGTTTCTGTTTCTTCCCACAGTCTATATACGGGTGGGCAATAATAAATGTTCCATAAAGTCAATGTCATTGACACAGTTATCGCATTTATTGGTTTCTGTTAATTTCATTTTCTGAAGAAGAATATTTGTACGATAGACGTTGTGATTTATCTTCCACTGCAGCTCGTATAGTCTGGTTTCCGTTGTGGATTCTCTTGGAATCAACCATACGTTTTTATCTAATTGAACACCAAGCTTTCTGCGCCAGAAGGCATTAGCATGAGGTAAGGTTTTCGTGGTATTATTTCTTTCCAATATTTTATGTATCTCTTTGGGTTTTACATCAAACAAACTTGCTTCACAAGAAACTGGCTCCTGAGTATCTAGAGAGATCCTGTTTGTTCGTATCCATTCCAGCCATACTGCTGGGATGGCGTTGCACACGGCGTTATATTCAAATAATGTGTCTGCACTTCTATATCCTAGTAGTGTTTCCACCTCTTCTAAACGCAGCAGTCTACGTTTGTTGAAATGAATAATATTTCTCACATGTTGTGTACCCTTTTCTTTCCACTTGTGGAAGAACAGCACCATTCCTTTATACTTAATTAAATCCTTATAGAATAATAACTGATCACACACATTGGATGGTTTTATTTCTTCGATTTTTTTCTCTCTCTTAATATCTAGATATGTAATAATCACGCTTTCCAGAATTCATTTTCCAAATGGTCTATACAATGTACATGTTTTGATCTACAGTTAATCTTCAGTTAGTTCTTTTCACATTTATTGAAAAGTATTTGGTAGCAGACTGCCCATTTTTCTTCCATTATTTCCACTAGTGACTCAAAAATTTCTAATAGTCGCAGTCTATCATTTTTGCTTTTGTTTGCCCTATCGATGGACTCTGTGTGTGTGTGTATGCGCGTGCGTGCGTGCGTGCGTGCGTGCATGCGTGCGTGCGCGCGCGCACGCGTCAGCGCTAATCCCTATCCGTTCTTTTTCAACTTAGCATTTTCCTATTGATTGAGCACGATTACTTTTTTCCTGCTAGTCCCTGCTCGTCAATTTGTTAAAACCTTTGTTTAGACTCTTGAATAACACTGGCTGGTCTCTGTCCATTATTGATATCTTTTGTTCCACTACTTACTGAAAACTACTTGGTTGCCCCTGTAAATCACTGAGCCCTTCCCGGAAACACATTAAACTGAAAATGCTTTGCCTGTCTCTGTCCATCAGTTTCTCCTTTGTTTTCTCTGTATATTAAAACTTGTTGCTCGCCTCTGTCCTTTATTTCCCTCATCCGTTTGCGCTATTGATAGAAACTTTTTTTTGGTTGCTATTTGTTTTGCATACTCTCTCTGTCGTTTTTCTGTCTCGTTTGGACTGTTTGTGTTGATTTTGGTTTTGCCCCTGTCCATCAATCGGTACCTTTGTTTGCACTATTGATTTTTTTTTGTAATGGCCTCCTGTCATTCAGTCTTCGCCTTTTTTTCCGCTATTAAGAAAAACATGGTACACTCTCCTGGTTCATCAGTCTCTATCTTTTGGTTTGCATTACTGATTAGAGTGTGTGTGTGTGTGTGTGTGTGTGTGTGTGTGTGTGTGTGTGTGTGTGTGTGTGTGTGTGTGTGTGTGTGTGTTGTGTGTGTGTGTGTGTGTGTGTGTGTGTGTGTGTGTGTGGTGTGTGTGTGTGCGGCTGGGGTGTGTGTGTGGTGTGTGTGTGTGTGTGTGTGTGGTGTTGTGTGTGTGTGTGTGTGTGTGTGTGTGTGTGTGTGGTGCTAGCCCCATCTCCATCAGTCTTCACTTTATTCGCACTATTGTTTCGATTTCTTTTTCTTTTGTACTGGCCCCCAGTCCATCAGTCTCCACCTTTGTTTACATTATTTTTGTTTGGTAGGTTGGTTGGTTGGTTGGTTGGTTGTTGTTGTGTGGGTTCTTTTTTTTGCGCTTGCCCCATATCCGTTAGTCTCCACTTTTGGTAGCATTATTGATAGAAAAAAGAATAACGAGCTCCTTGTCCATCAGTATTTCACCTTTGTTCGCACTTGTGAAGGACAAAGGATGCTAACACTCGACTACTATTACATGCACAGACAGACAGACAGAGAGAGAGAGAGAGAGAAGAGAAGAGAGAGAGAGAGAGAGAGAGACGAGAGACAGACAGACAGAAGACAGACAGACAGACAGACAGACAGAGACAGAGAGGGACAGAGAGAGAATTACTTTGTGTTCAGCGCTTCTACGTGCCAGCATGCGTGTGTGCCGGTGATAACGTGCAACAGGTCGTATGCAATGACTAAGCTGACTGAGAGGAACAGCTTTTAGAAGAGGGCGCATTATCGTCCATTCAACGTTCTCCTATTTCATTGCAAGCACCTGTAAATGCAACTTCTAAGTCAGACTCAAGCCTGTCAGTGGAGGGTCAAAATGTCGATGGCTGTATTTTGTTCATTATAAAGCGCTGAAGCCTTACTATTTTGGGTTCATCGGGGCAGAAAGGTCGAGGAACATAATGACAGAAGATTTCCCATGTAGACTGTCGCCCTCAAAGGCAGCCTTATTCGTGTTTATACTGAGGATGTTGCGCATTTTTAATGGAAAGAAGATGAACGCGAAACTTATTAGTTTGAACTTCGTCTTCGGTTTTGTTTGTTTGTTTGTGTTTAATAATATCTGTCCCGGCCTTTTATTTACAAATATTGATTTAATGGCGGGAGCAGTTGATTCGTCGAATTCTATAAACATCTTTGTGATTGTAATTCTAAGTAACTCCGTCGGCTGACATGACATAGACAAACAAATTACAAGACATGACACGACGCGTTTCGACCTCTTAGGTCCTCTTCAGGCAAGATAAGCAACTTTCAGAACAACATTCAACGCCCATCTTGCGTCGAATTCGAGAAGATAAGTAATTGCTCGTTCTTCGTTTTCATTGTCCTGAGTGCCGTTTTGTCTCGCCTGAAGAAGACCTAAGAGGTCGGAACGCGTCGTGTTTTGTCTTGTAACTTATTTGTCCATGTCAACCGGCGGAGTTACTTAAAATTACTTTTGAAATTTGCATCAATTTCCCCCTGCACTTTGAAATAATCCTTGTGATCGATAGGAAGGGCTGTCGGCCTTCACCTATAGAGTGTCTTTTGAACTGAGATAAATGATCAACACACTGTCGGCTTCATTTTTGCTTTGTGTCCGTGTTGTCCAGTGCGTGCTGTGGTGTGAACAGTAATCAAATCACAAGTACGCACAAACGCAAGCACGCACGTAGATGCAGATACAGGAATGCAAACACGCTATACGTGGTGGGAACAGCAATCAAGTCACAAGTACGCGCAAATTCATGCACGCACGGAGATGTAGATCATACAAACACTCAAACACGTACGTGGGCTGATAGTCTTACAGTTGGGAGTGGACTGATAAATCACCTCACCTCACAGTCCAACAGGAAAAGGGGCGCGGAGGGGGGGGGGGAGGGGCGGAGACTGGCAACTTATGTCAGAGTTCGACATTTTGGGGGGTAATGGGGTAATGAGGTATTGGGGTGCGGTAAATCATGTCACAGTCCGTCATATCAGAGGTAGTGGGGTGTGGCAAATCACATCACAGTCCGTCATATCAGAGGTAGTGGGGTGTGGCAAATCACATCACAGTCCGTCATATCAGAGTAGTGGGTGTGGCACATCACATCACAGTCCGTCATATCAGAGGTAGTGGGTGTGGCAAATCACATCACAGTCCGTCATATCAGAGGTAGTGGGGTGTGGTAAATCATGTCACAGTCCGTCATATTAGAGGTAGTGGGTTGTGGCAAATCACATCACATGCCGTCATACTGGAGGTTGGGGTATGGCAAATCACGTCACAGTCCGTCACATCGGAGGTACAGGAATGGCAAATCACATCACAATCCGTCATATTAGGGGAGGGAGGGGGAAGGGGTAGTGGTATGGTAAACCACGTCATACTTCGTCATATTAGAGGTCGTGGTATGTCATATCACGTCACAGTCCGTCACATCGGAAGTACAGGAATGGCAAATCACATCACAACCTGTCATATTGGGGGGGGGGGGGGGGTTGTGGTATGGTAAACCACGTCATACTTCGTCATATTAGAGGTAGTGGTATGTCATATCACGTCAGAGTCCGTTACATTGAGGGTAGTGGTATGGCACATCACGTAAGTGTGTCATGCTGGGATCAGTGATATAGTAAATCATGTCACGGTTTGTCATATTGAAGACAGTAGTATGGCCAGTTAAGTCATAGTCCATGACAGGATGGAGGTATGACGAATCACGTCACGGTCTGTCATATTGGAGGTCGCAGTATGGCAAATCACGTTACAGTTTGTCATATTGGAGGTACCAGTATGGCACGTTACAGTCCACTATATTGGGGGTAGCAGTATGGCAAATCACGTGACTGTCCGTCATATTTCGGTTGGTGGTGAAGCAAATCACGTCACAGTCCGTCATACTGGAGGCAGTGGTATGGCAAATCACGTTAGTCACTGTCATATTGCCTTTAACGGTGTGGCAAATCACGTCACTGTCCGTCATGTTCAGCGTAGCGTTTTGACAGATCACGTCAAATCTCGTCTCCTAGAAGTAGTTTTAAGGCACATTACGTCACAGTCCATCTTATTGGATGTAGCGGTATGGCATATCACGTCACAATCCACTGAACTGGAGGTATCGGTATGGCGTATTACACAGTCTGTCAAATCGTGGGCAATAGTATATGGCAAATCACATCACAGCCCGTCATATTGGATGTAATGGTAAGGCAAATCTCGCACAGTCAATCACGTTGGGGTTAGTGGTATGGCAAAACACGTCAGAGTCCGTCAGTTTGGGGTAATGATATAGTAAATCACGTGACGGTCCGTAATATTGGGGGCCGTGGTAGGGAAAATCACGTCACAGTCCGTCAGTTTGGGATAGTAGTTAGTAAATTATATTATTATTATTATATTGGGTATTTATATAGCGCCTATCCTCGGTCACAGACCAAGCTCTAAGCGCTTTACAATAAACACATACCTCACTCACTCAACGGGCTGCCTACCCAGGTAGAGCCGGCCGAAGAGCAGCCTACTGGCGCTCATTCAGTCGTTTCCCGTACCATTCAAATATCAGTCACTCATTTTCATTTATCCCTCCAGTTTCTCACATAGGATGCATGCGATGTTTATACGTGTCCTCCATTTCCACCTGTACACGATGGCACACGATAACAGTAAAATCATGATGTAAATCATGTCTCTGTCCGTCAGTCTAGGTTTGGTGATACGGAAAATCACGTCAGAGTCCATCAGTTAGGTTGGTGTATGAAATCACGTCAAGTTCGTCCAAACATTATGGTTTGGTAGTGGTATTGCAAATCACGTCATAGTTCGTCATTTTGGGGGTAGCATCAGTCATATCCGTCAATTTGGCGGTAATGGTATTGCAATCACGTCAATTCCCTCATTTTGGGTTAGTGGTAAGGCAAATCACGTCACTCCCTCATTTGGGAGTAAGGTAGGCAAACACGTCACAGTCCATCATATTTGGTTAGCGGAATGGCAAACACGTGACGTCCCTCATTTGGGAGTAAGGTATGGCAAACACGTCACAGTCCGTCATATTGGGGATAGCGGTACGGCAAAACACGTGACGTCCCTCACATTTAGAGTAATGGTATGGCAAAACACGTCACAGTCCGTTACGTTGGGGGTAGTACTGTGGCAAATCATGTCAGACTGCGTAATTTAGGAATCGCAGTTTGGCAAATCACATCACAGTCCGTCATATTGGGAGCAATGGTACAGCAAATCACGTTGTAGTCTGTCAGGATGGATGTGTGGATGGGACTGATCGGCAAACCACATCAAAGTTCATTACGTGAGAGAGAGAGAGAGAGAGAGAGAGAGAGAGAGAGAGAGAGAGAGAGAGAGAGAGAGGGGGGGGAGGAGAGAGAGAGAGAGAG
>CM065724.1:44058660-44066160 GCA_033310375.1 Conus canariensis
TGCGTGCGTGTGTGTGTGAGAGAGAGAGAGAGAGTGTGTGTGTGTGTGTGTGTGTGGAGGAGAGAGGAGAGAGAGAGGAGAAAGAGAGAGAGAGGGGGGTGGGAGGGAGTGCAAGTGTGTTATTGTTTTTTTTCATTATTTCTTTGACTATAAGGCCTTAGCTAAGAGATTGTTGTTTATTGCTGTACCCCTTTCAGTGGCTGACAATATCAAAGGTGGTGAGTCACAGACATTAATCAGAAGAGGTCTCGAAAAGGGTTGAAGTTGATGGGCCTACATCCCTGAAAACTCACTTTCCTATGACATATTGCTAACTGCCCGCAGAACGCGTGCACGCTGAATACAGGTAGGATCCAGGAAGCACTGACAGATTCGGAAGATGAGGGAACCACCATCTCCCACCCAAGCCACGAAAAAAAAGAAAAGAAAAGAAAAAAAAGACCTCCTCAGAAGAGAGAAGGCTTGTTTCGCTGAGGGGGGTGGGTGGGAGGGTGGGTGGGGTGGGGGTGGTTGCCGCCATCTTTGATCAGGCTCTGAGATCAGAGGGAAATCCTAATCGGTGCTAAACCCAGGCCGTGTCACTCCCTGCCCTGCTGTCGCATTGTGAATCTATCTTTGCAGATGAAACGGGAATTGCACAGAAAGCTAACGATCCACTTCATTGCATGGAAAGCTAACGATCCACTTCATTGCATGGAAAGCTAACGATCCACTTCATTGCATGGAAAGCTAACGATCCACTTCATTGCATGGAAAGCTAACGATCCACTTCATTGCATGGAAAGTTAATGATCCACTTCATTGCATGGAAAGCTAATGATCCACTTCATTGCGTGGAAAGCTAACGATCCACTTCATTGCATGGAAAGTTAATGATCCACTTCATTGCATGGAAAGCTAATGATCGACTTCATTGCGTGGAAAGCTAACGATCCACTTCATTGCATGGAAAGCTAACGATCCACTTCATTGCATGGAAAGCTAACGATCGACTTCATTGCGTGGAAAGCTAACGATCCACTTCATTGCATGGAAAGTTAATGATCCACTTCATTGCATGGAAAGCTAACGATCCACTTCATTGCATGGAAAGCTAACGATCCACTTAAGCTGATAATTTGCTGTCTCTGCAGATGAAAGAAGAATTACCTGGAAAACTTGTGAACTGCTGAATTTGGCCATTTTTCTCTCCTTTTTGTTCAGGGTAAGAGGGGTATGGTTGGGGTAGATAGAGGTTTGGGGGACAGTGGCACGGGGCTCGCATCTAACAGGGACAGATCTGTGTCTGAGCAAGGATTGATCAGATTGTACCCAGTTTCTGCTTATTAAATTGTGCTAAGCTTGAGTGCGTGGGCACGTCTGTGTGCTGAAAAGAGATTTGGTCATCATGTCACTGGTGTGTTGTGTGTGTGTGTGTGTGTGTGTGTGTGTGTGTGTGTGTGTGTGTGTATTTAGGGGGGGGGGGGAGGGGGGCACGCGCAAGCACGCGCAAGCGCACGCATGCACACGTGTGTGTGTGTGTGTGTGTGTGTGTGTGTGTGTGTGTGTGTGTGTGTGTGTTGTGTGTGTGTGGTGAGTGAGTATTGAGTGAGTGAGATGCTGAGAGAGAGGGAAAGAGAGAGAGGGGGAGTGAGTGCGTGTGTGGGGGTGGGTGGGTGGGTCATTTTTTGCATGATTTATTTGACTATAAGGCCTTACCTATAAGAGATTGTAGTTTATTGTTAAATTTCGTTTAGTAGTTGAAGATATCCAGGCACATTATCACGGGTTGTGAGTAACAGGCATTAGTTAAAGGAGGTCTAAAAAATGGTTGTAGTAGGCAAGTCTTCTGAAGACGCATTTTCCTATGACATACTGTTAGCTGTCCCAAGAACTTGTGCACCATGTATACAGGTATCATCCAGGAAGCACTGACAGAGTCCGAAGATGATGGCAACCACCTCCATCCCAACCACGGAAAAAAATATTCCGCAGAAGAAAGGAGGTTTGTTTCACTGAGGGGAGTGAGGTTGGTTGTCATCATCTTTGACAGGGCAGTGAGATTATAGGGAAATCCTAATCCTCAGTCCCTGCACTGCATTGTGAATGTGTCTTTGTAGACGGGAACGGGAACTGCATGGAAAGCTAGTGAACCGTTAAGCTGAGAATTCTCTGTCTTTGCAGATGGAAGGTAAACTGCTTGGAAATCTTATGAGCCACTGAAGCTGTTGTTGTTGTTTTTTCGGGGGATCAGAGGTATGTGAAAGGGGGGGATGAGAGCAATGGGGGCCGCATCTTACGGGTTCAGGATCCATGTCTCAGCGAAAATTGATCAGACGAAACTCAGTTTTGGATCATTAAATTGTGCTCAGGTTGAGTGCATTAGCATGTCTGTGTGCTGAGAAGAGATCTGAACATCCTGAGTCACTGATCGTGCGGCGCGCGCGCGTGTGTGTGTGTGTGTGTGTGTGTGAGAGAGAGAGAGAGAGACAGACAGACAGACAGACAGACAAACAGACAGATAGAGAAAGTGTAGATGGTTATACGAAGATGTTTGTCTGTCTGTCTGTCTGTCTGTCTGTCTCTGTCTCTGTCTCTCTCTCTCTCTCTCTCTCTCTCTCTCTCTCTCTCTCTCTCTCTCTCTCTCTCTGGTGCTGTCGTTATAAGTCTTCTGAATTTGATTGCGTCTATGATTGTGATTTTTGTTCGTTTTGTATGTTTGTGTTGTTTTCGATGCAGAATCATGATTTGAGCGTTACTAAAAACAGAGCAGCTCACTTTCGACATTTGAAGAACTGTCATCACCCTTCCCCTTCCCTCTAGCGTTGTCCATCCATATCGTATTGCAATCAGCAATCAGCAACGGCTTTTTCTCTTTTCTGAAGAGAAAATAAGTTGGTCTTGCTATGGAATGGGGGGACGCACTGAATGATTTCTCTGAATGCAGCCGGCAGAAATGAGAAATAAATGAGTAAACAACTGGTGGAAGGAAGGGGGAAAGAAGGTATGGGAGGCAAAGAAGAAGGCGGGTGGGTGGGTGAGTTATGGGGTGGGGAGCTGGAGGAAGAATCGAGGGTGCAAGAGAGGGAAGAATTTTTCTTCCTTTTTTATTTTTTCTTGTTTTGCGGTTTTTTTTTTTTCTTTTCTGCAGTTTGTCTAGACACTGGTGAAATGATATGCGTCTGCAGTAAGGCTTGCTGAGAGTGCCCTATTTTAATACATTTTTTTTTTTTATTCGCGGTGACGTAGACTTTACCCTATCTCTGTCTCTGTCTGTTTTGATCTATAGTGTTTGGGCGGTGATAGTAGACTTTACCTAGGTTCACTCTATGTTTTTGATCTATAGTGTTTTGGCGGCTTTACCTAGGTCACTCTATGTTTTTGATCTATAGTGTTTTGGCGGCTTTACCTAGGCTCACTCTATGTTTTTGATCTATAGTGTTTTGGCGGCTTTACCTAGGCTCACTCTATGTTTTTGATCTATAGTGTTTTTGGCGGCTTTACCTAGGCTCACTCTATGTTTTTGATCTATAGTGTTTTTGGCGGCTTTACCTAGGCTCACTCTATGTTTTTGATCTATAGTGTTTTGGCGGCTTTACCTAGGCTCACTCTATGTTTTTGATCTATAGTGTTTTGGCGGCTTTACCTAGGCTCACTCTATGTTTTTGATTATAGGTTTTGGCGGCTTACCTGCCACTCTATTTGATTATTGTGTGGTGGTGACGTGTACTGCAAGAGGAATGTCTAGGGCACAGCTGGACAGAAGATTTAAGAGCAGGTGCTCCTTTCTAAATTCTTACACTTAATGGCGGCCAGGCCGCATCCAAAGGCCCTTTTGCCACCACATCTGTCTGTCTGTCTGTCTGTTGTCTGTCTGTCTCTGTCTTCTTCTCTCTCTCTCTCTCTCTCTCTCTCTCTCTCTCTCTCTCTCTCTCTCTCTCTCTCTCTCTCTCTTGGCTCTTCCGTGATTCAGAACTAGGAGTCCTTTATAGTCAGTGGCTTCAGAGCTATGTCACCATCAGCCAGTTGTCTTACCCACAAAGCTAACGGGCACCTGTTGTATATTGATATAAGCCTCACGAGGTTCACTGTTGTTTCCCCTCTGCTAGTAGATCCCGCTGGAACTCTTTTTCAGCTGCGTCTGTCATTGCCTGTTTCATGAGATCACATTGGTCTACTGTCCAATGTACACAGTTCAAAATCTGGTTTCCATAACGCATAACGCCAACACACCCCCCCCCCCCCCCCCCCCCCCCCCTCTCCTTATTTACAAAGCATTGACATACGGGGTGACCAGATTACTCATGTGCGAGGCAGGATAAACTAGCTCGCGCAGTCCAGCGATCGAAGCGTTCTGGACCGTTGGTGATTCATCTCTCCTTGTAGTTGTTGACTGAATGCTGGACTTGGCGTGCTTTGCACCCACCTTACGAGCAGGGAGGTGGGAACGAAGTGTGTGTGTGTGTGCGTGCGTGCGTGCGTGTGTGTGTGTGTGTGTGTGTGTGTGTGTGTGTGTGTGTGTGTGTGTGTGTGTGTGTGTGTGAGATAGAGAGAGAGAGATGTTGGTGAGGGAGCGTATAGTGGACAGGAATAGGGTGAACAGAGGCAGACATGGGGTGGGAGTAGTCAAAACTCACACACTACAGATAATCGGGTGCCCATAAGTGCGAGTTTTTCCCACCTTAGAGTACACCCTCCATGTTCAATACGTGTGTATGTTCACTGTCAGTGAGTTCGAACTTTTCCTCATAGAAAGCACGAGTATGTAAGTTCATGTGCAAATTGAATTCATTTCAGTTTATGTGACATTGTTTCTCTCTTCTTATTTTAAAACCGAATTACACAAATCAATGTTCTATTTGAATCCACTTTTTTTTGTTAATATGTGTCAGTTGCACTTTGTCATTCAGGTGAAGCAAGTAGTTATAGCTGATGCTGATGTTGACATCAAGTGAATGATAACGAATAAAGAGAAGCCAGCCTTGATAAAAAACAAAAATGGCTATACATATCAAGTGTTCAAGGAGACACACTTTCTTTTTAAGAATTTGGAGACGAATGGCAATTATTTCTCAGACAAGTTTTACAATGAATATCCCACTGTATTCAAACTGATGCAGAAACTAAAAGAAACCCAAACGAGTTCTAACCATCAAAATCAATCTGATCAAGGCACCCACAGAACTTCCTCTTATCAGACGAGAAAGGTGGGGAAAAAAACCTGCAATACATGGCAGTTTTCAAGAATCAATATCAAAGTCATAGCTATCGTGTGAAATGAGTTTGTCTGGAAAAATCTGTCTTCCCATCTTTGAGGTGGTTATGCTTTGTCTTTTGTTGCTCAGTAGACCTAAACTGGCGAAAGCGATTTTGAAAATGTTGATGCATCTCTTAAATGTAACCTCTAATCAAATAAGATTTAAAATTTAGTTAAATAAACTCAGTGAACACCCACTATGTTTTCAACCATGAAAAACATACTCAAACACATGTGTACAAATGCAGCTCTGAAAAAGGAAGCACAATTTTACAACCACAACATGCATAATTGTGGACAAAAATACTCATGTTTTTCCCAGACTATAACATGCCTACTCTTCGTATAAAGTTTGACTTGAATGCTCACTGACATTTGCATAAATGCATGTCTGTCATGTGCAGTTGTGAAATGATGGATTCAAAGCAGAATGGAAAAAAGTATGGAGTAAAAGGAAAGAAAACCAAGAGCGATGTAAATTCTGAGCATTCGTCCTCTCGCCCATACTAAATTAAATCGTTTTGACTATGAGGCACAGACAGATCTCCAGGTGGAATTCACATATTGCTGATATTTACGTGCAAAGATTCTGTTACAATTTCATGGAATTCTGAACAGTCGTCTTCCAGTGATATTCACACACCCACACGCACACATATAAACACTCACCACCCCACACCACCCCCCCCCCACACACACACACACCACACTCACTCACGCACACATGCACACACAGCACACACACACACACACACACACACACACAACGTGTTCTAAACAAAGCACATACTTTACAGCGGTGACAAGATCACTCACGTGCAGGGCAGGCAACTTAAACCAGCTCACGCAGTCAAGCTATTAAAGCGCTAAGGTGAGACTCGACCCTAAGTGATTAATCTCGACTTGAAGCTGTCGATTGAACGCTGGGCTCGACGCACTTTAAATCCACAGCACGTAGAGGCGAGATTGAGGGAAAGTGTGTGTGTGTGTGTGTGTGTGTGTGTGTGTGTGTGTGTGTGTGTTGGCTCACTTTGAACACATGGCACGTAGCACGGAAGTTGAGGGAAAGTGAGTGTGTGTGTGTGTGTGTGTGTGTGTGTGTGTGTGTTGGGGTGTGTGGCGTGTGTAGTTGCATGTGTGTGTATGTGATTGTGGTGTGTGTGTGTGTGTTGAGAGGAGAGAGAGAGAGAGAGAGAGGAGAGGAGGGAGAGGTTACTGAGGATGGACAAGATGGGGCAGGGGGAGGGCAGTAAAGAGGACACGGTGGGTATTTGTGGAGCGTAAGAGAGAACAGGAGGTGGGAGGAATAGACGGGCAGATACTAAAATGATAGGAGACAAAAGAAGGAAAAGTCTGTGTGTGCAGACCCTTCCCTGCACAGTTCAAAACAGCGTTCTCTCTCAGATACTATTTTAGACCAATCTGAGAACAGATTTTTTCCCCTGGTACTTGAACCCTTTGCCTGTTAAACCTCCAGGTGGAATTGACATGTTTGCGGCGTCAGTCTACAAATCTCAAAAGTTTTGATGATATTCTGTTGTATTGTGATCATTGAATGTGCATGCATACATACATAGACTCACATGTACGCACCCACACCCATGTGCGTAAGCACACACACACACACAACACACATGCACACACTTACTCATGCAGATCCTTGACCACACACACAATATATATATATATATATATATATATATAATAAACTAACAAATTCCAAGGACAAGTACCGAGCACCATTTCAGCAACTTACAGAGCAGTCCGGTGCTGCAATGACCGCAAGAAACACCCAACCACAAACAAAGCTTGCTCTTATGTCTTAGATAGAAGAAATAGGGAGAGATGAGCATTCATATCTGCAGTGGTAGATAATTCTGCGTAACTAACAGTATGTGTTTGAGTGGGTGAATGGAGAATAATAAAATGCTTCTCAAAATGAGCCTCTTGCAAGTTTATAGTCTCCAAAAGGAAGACAATCTCCAACAGGAGAGAAACTCACAACATATAACTCCTGTCAGATACCGTATTCGCAATCTAATTGTTTTTCCTCAGTGATGGCGGAAAGCGGTAACTTTCTCCTCTGCCTTTTCGGTTTTAAGAAGAATGCTATCCCAGAAAAAAGGCTGTGTGCAATACCGTAGTATGTTTGTTGATTTTCAAAAAACCAACCAAAGTTGCCACCTAAGAAGCAAAAGAAAATCATGAAAGAGCAAAACAAACTACATTTTCTTGTGAAAAGTAGAAAATATAAAAAGATAACC
>CM065724.1:44068660-44078660 GCA_033310375.1 Conus canariensis
TGTTAGATTGGATGAAATTATAATCAACTGTTTGCTGATGTTCGCTATGCAAACAGTCTGTTAGATTGGATGAAATTACAATCAACTGTTTGCTGATGTTCGCTATGCAAACAGTCTGTTAGATTGGATGAAATTACAATCAACTGTTTGCTGATGTTCGCTATGCAAACAGTCTGTTAGATTGGATGAAATTACAATCAACTGTTTGCTGATGTTCGCTATGCAAACAGTCTGTTAGATTAGATGAAATTACAATCAACTGTTTGCTGATGTTCGCTATGCAAACAGTCTGTTAGATTGGATGAAATTACAATCAACTGTTTGCTGATGTTCGCTATGCAAACAGTCTGTTAGATTGGATGAAATTACAATCAACTGTTTGCTGATGTTCGCTATGCAAACAGTCTGTTAGATTAGATGAAATTACAATCAACTGTTTGCTGATGTTCGCTATGCAAACAGTCTGTTAGATTAGATGAAATTACAATCAACTGTTTGCTGATGTTCGCTATGCAAACATTGTTAGATTGATGAAATTATAACAACTGCCTTCCAGTGAGCTTGTGGACGTGCGCCTACATGCACAAGCTCATACATGCACACACACACACACACACACACACACACACACACACACACACACAACACACACACAGGCGCGTGAGTATGCGTGGTGTGTGGTGTGTGTGTGTGTGGTGTGTGTGTGTGTGTGTGTGTGTGTGTGTTATGTGTGTGGATGTAGGTGGGTGGATGCGTGTGTGTTTTGTTGGTCACATAAAAAGGACAGAGAGAGAGAGAGAGAGAGAGAGAGAGAGAGAGAGAGAGAGAGAGAGATAGCACGCATGTGCATGTGCACGCGCGCTCGTGTGTGTGTGTGTGTGTGTGTGTGTGTGTGTGTGTGTGTGTGTGTGTGTGTGTGTGTGTGTGTGTGTTTCCCAAGATATATCTGGCAATATACTGTTATTATTCAGAATGAGTCTTGTGTATACATATACGTGCACATGTGTGTTTGTGCGTGTGCGTGTGTGTTTGTGTGTATAAGAAGGAACTGGTCATATTGACCGGTACGAACATGAGAAGCAACATTTCACGGTGTTGGCCTATAAGGAAAACATGGGTGTGTGTGGTCGGGCAGTTGGTGGAAAGTGGGAAGAGTGGTGGTGGTGGGGGAGGGAGAGAGTTAAGAACGCTCGTGTACAGTGTTTGTAACGTAACCAGGCGCGGCTAGGAACAGGCGAATGAAATCAGGGACATGGAGACGGTTGGGGGGAGGAGAGGGGGGGGGGAGGGGGGGAGAGGTGAGGAAGAAGGGGGTGGGGGGGGGGGAAGGGAGGGAGGGGCGGAGGGGGCAAAGAACTTTATTGATTGACAGCGTGACTGAGGCTTGTCCATGGGATCGGCTGGAAATGGTCAAATCGTGTTACGGGGTCCTCCCACTCATCTTCTGTGTCTGTTGTCTCTCTGTCTGTGCTCTGTCTTCTGTCTCTGTCTGTTTGCCTGTCTTTGTTTTCTTGGCTTTTCTGTCTGTTCTTTTGTCTTTGGTCATTTCTTTTTTTTTCTGTCTGTCTCTGTGTTGTTCTTTAATTTTTGTTTCTTCATTGTTTTTGTTTTAGTTTTTCTATGTGTTTTATGTATTCAGTCTATCTTTGTCCTTGTCAGGTTTTTGTTTGTTTCTGTTTTCTATTTTTGTCTGTCTTCTTTCTTTGCTTTCTCTTTCCGTCTGTTCGCCTTTTCTGTCTGTTTATTGTATTTGTCTGTCCTCTGAATCTGTCTCTGTCAGTCGTCTGCCTCTGTCTGTCTTCTGTCTCTGTCATCTGTTATCGGTTTTCTGTCTCTGTGTTTCTTGTCTGCCATCTGGCACTGTCTGCTGTTTCTGTCTTTTATCATCATATGTTTTCTGTCTCGGTCTTCTGTCTGTGTGTTCTGTCTCTGTGTGTAGGCGCACTGTGTCTCTATGTGTCTTCAGTCTGTTACCTTCTATTCCCGTTTGTGCTTTTTGTCTGTATGTCTCTGTCTGACTTCGGTCTCTGTCTGTCTTCTTCTACTGGGTTTGTTTGTTTGTTTGTTGTTTTTTTAAAATCTTTTTCCTCTGTCTCTGCCTTCTGTCTCTGTGTCTGTCTGCCTCTGTTTCAGTTCTGTGCTCTCTGCCACTGTCTCTCTTCTGTCTCTGTCGTCTTCCTCTGTCTTTTGCTTGAGCCTACCGTCTCCTCTCTCTCCTCTCTCTCTCTCTCTCTCTCTCTCTCTCTCTCTCACAGATACACAGACACACACAGACACACACACATACACATACACACACAGAGATACACAGACACACACATCACTGATTTGTGTCTGCATCATTTGATCCTTGCCTTCTATCCATTGACTCTGTCTCTATCTGCCTTCTACCTCTGTTTTGTGTGTGTGTGTGTGTGTGGTGTGTGTGTGTGTGTGTGTGTGTGTGTGTGTGTGTGTGTGTGTTGTTTGCTTTGTTTTTTGAGGGGAAGGGTTGAGGGGGGGGGGGGGGGTTGTCTCTGTCCTTCGCTTGTGTCTGTGTCTTCCTGTCCGTGTCCTCTGCTTGTGTCATCTGTCTCTGTCTGTCCTTATCGGTCGTCTTTGTTCACTGAGGGTTAACCAACCTATCGTAACCTTTGCAATGTGGAGACCTTTGGAGTCGTATTTCAGACTGTCTGTGCGTGTGTTTGGGAGAATAACGGTGCGTGCGTGCGTGCGTGCGCGTGTGTGTGTGTGTGTGTGTGTGTGTGTGTGTGTGTGTGTGTGTGTGTGTGTGTGTGTGTGTGTGTGTGTGTTGGGGGCACGAGGGGATGTCAGAGAAGAGAGAGAGAGAACGAATGTCGCTTGCGTGCGTGTGTTGTTTGCGTGCATGAATTCGAGCGCGCTCGGGTTTTAATGTCTAGATGTTCGAAAGCTGATGTCATAAAAACTACATTATTGAATAAGAAGCTAGAGAAGAACACACACACACACACACACACACACACACACACACACACACAACGGTGAAGCCTGTGACTAAATCCTGCTCAACCATACCGTATTCAAACGAAAAACGCGCCCCTCCCCACACTTTCATTACATCAGCCAAGGTGTTGTTCACAACCACATCATTTGGGTCCTTCTGACCGGACAGTTATGATTTCCCTTGTGTTCGTAGGTTGATTTGTCTGTTTATCTGCAAGAATGCACAAAACTGCAACAAAAGCGGTGATGACCAAACCTGGCGGGAAGGAAGAATGTGCTCCAAGGACAGATCCAGTATTTTTCTGTATGGAACTATGTTATGGATCTGGAGCTAACGGCAGATCTAGAATCATCTCTCTCTCTCTCTCTCTCTCTCTCTCTCTCTCTCTCTCGCTCTCGCTCTCTCTCTCTGAACACATATACACTTGTGATTTTCTTTTAAACATGAATGCTAAAAAAAAAAAAAAAAAGTTATTGTTGGAAATGGGTGACTTTACATGCGAAGCAATGTTTTTTTCTTTTTCTTTCTTTTTCTTTTTGTTTTTGTTAACGGAATATAAAGGTCTCTGCTGTCCCATGTGTATGTGTGTGTGTGTGTGTGTGTGTGTGTGTGTGTGTGTGCGCGCGCGCGCGCGCGCGCGTGCGTGCGTGCGTTTGTGCGTGTGTGTGTGTGTGAGCTTTCTAGTTGCTTTAACGTTGACACTTCGCCCCCCCCCCCCCCCAACCCCCCCCCCCCTCCCAAGTCTTATTAAAAGGTAGAAACAGACAAACAAACAAATGAAACACAAACAAAACAAAACCAACATGGGAAGTAACTGCTTTAATCGCTTCGTTTTTACGATTGAATATATCTTTATTTATGAAATCACTCAAAGGCAGGGCAGGCATTAGCTCAGCCTTGGTAAAGGTCTCTGTTCTCCCGTGTGTGTGTGTGTGTGGTGTGTGTGTGTGTGTGTGTGTGTGTGTGTGTGTGTTGTGTGTGGTGTGTGTGTTTGTGTGAGTGTGTGTGTGTGTGTGTGTGTGTGTGTGTGTGTGTGTTCGTGCGTGCGTTCGTGTGTGTGTGTGTGTGTGTGTGTGTGTGTGTGTGTGTGTGTGTGTCTGTGTGTGTGCGCGCGTGCGTGTGTGCGCGTGCGTGTGTGTGTTCGTGCGTGCGTGCGTGCGTGCGTGCGTGTGTGTGTGTCTGTGTGTGTGTGTGCGTGCGTTGTGTGTGTGTGTGTGTGTGCGTGGGGTGTGTGTGTGTGTGTGTGTGTGTGTGCGCGCGCGCCGCTTGGCAGGGGGGGGGGGGGGGGGGGAGGGGGGTGGAAGACACAGTTCCTGTTGTTTTCTTTTGTTTGTTTTTGTTACTCCCCGCCTAGCTGCGTACCTTTAGTGTGTTGTCGGCTTTGATCACAGACACCCCAACATTTAATCAGATTTCAAAATCTGGTCGACCCCACAACCGATGGAGAGCAGGATGGGCATTGAGGTAAGGGATGGGGGCGGGGCAGGGGTAGTTGGGTGGGAAAATGCGTGAGTGAACACAAAACGTTGCCCAGGGCAGTGGACAGGCTCAGTCGATTTCGTCTGTCTGTATACTGTTCACCACGGACTGAGATCTGCTTGCAGTACAGTCTTGATATTCCTCTCAGCCTTTTGTAACGTCAGAAACACACACTTTCAATGATAATTATCATAATAATAATAATAATAATAATGATAATGATGATAATAATAATCATAGAAATAGTAGTGTAGTAGTAGTTTTAAAAAAAACAACGATAATTATAATAACGATGATGATGATAATGGGGCGTAGGATTGTGATAACTATATGTGCTTTGCAAATGACAGCTATCGCAATGATGATGACGATGATGATGATGGTGATGATGATAGTAATGATGATAACAACAATAATGATAACAGTAATAATGGTAATAAAATAACAACAACAACAATAATAATGATATAATAATAATAATAATAATAATAATAATAATATAATAATAATAATAGTAATAACAATAGTAACAATATGTTGATAACTAGGCCTATGTGCTTTGCAAACGAAAGCTATCGCCACACTTTCATCATCAGCAGAAGCACCATCATCATCACTATCACTGCTTCTTCCAACAGCGGAAATACAAACGTTCAAAACCGGATGAACCCTCAAAAGTCCGTTGATAACGGTGCTTATTTGCATTCATAACAATATTTATCACATCAGCAGCAGCAGCAACATTTTTATTGCTACTTAACCCAACCAAAGAACTTTTGTTTATTTATTTTATTTATTCACTTGTTTATTCATTCACGTACTTATTCATTCATTCATTTATTTATCTATTCGTTTATCTATCAGTTTTTGGTAGCATCATGCCTGTTTGGTAGTTCATTTATCCATGCGATGCACTTCTTTTGTTTTCAGTCCGTCCCGGGCTGGATATCTTTATCTATTATTCATGCCGGTGTAGCTTGAGAAAGGTCAAAATAAACCGAAATATTGCCATTATCTTATGGGTGTCATGTGGCTTCTATTTTTCATCTTCCTATTATTCGTTGATATATGTTTAGTTACGCAGAAGTTAATTCTTCAATCCATAGACAGTCGGCGTCCATAGCATCATAATTCTGGTTCTGCAGTTTGTCTACCACGGTGTGTGCGTGTGTGTGTGTGTGTGTGTGTGTGTGTGTGTGTGTGTGTGTGTGTGCGCGCGCGTGCGTGCGTGTATGTGTTTGCGCGTGTGCAGTGCGTGCTTTGACGTGAGATGTTTATATTTGTAGAGTGTGTAGGCCTTCAAGCTTTAAACTGGTCATTTGGTGTAATTATTATTATCATTATCAAAAGCGTTATGACCACCTTTATCATTGTCATCGTCATTAAATTTTGAAGGTGTTGTTGTTGATGATGTTAACTGCATAAAGCATGGTAAACAGATACCTGTAAGAAACTGGACACTTGCATGTTTTACAGGTGTTTCATAACGTATAGTCGCTGAATTACGCATCCTTTGCGAACCATATGCTAAAAGCGTAAGGATGTAAAGTCTAAAGAAAAAGATATCGATGTAAAAATGTTGACAATTGAAAGAAACAATAAAGGTTCAAAGAACATTAAGAAAGGGTTAAAAGGACATTAGCGTAAAGGCTACTGGGTCGAAAATGATTAGGAGAAATGTACGTGATGTTAAATCCTTCATGTCAAAGCTAACATAATGTTAAAACCTTTATTTCAAACTTGATAAATCGTTATTCTCAATGCTAACACGACGTTCATCTCAAGGCTAACAGTAAATTAATCTTAAAACCAAAGGGACGTAAACTTGAGGCTAAATTCTCATGAAACTCATGACTGAATTTTGTGGATTTTTTTTTTTTTTTTTTTTTTGTGTGTGTGTGTGCATCTTAAGGCTAAACGGACGTGCTTCCAAGAGTGAAAAGTGAAGGGATATCAGTCTGAAAGTTTGAAGAATGTTATTCTCACAGTTAATTACCACAGACATTTTCAGCTGAATCGTAAGGCTAAGAGGACGTCAAGTAAAGAGCCAGGAAAGATAGTGATCCAAAAGCTAAGGGGTCTGGCACTAACGTCATGATAACCTTTTCAGCTGCGCCGCGTGCAAGGGGGCAGCTGTGGGGGGCAGTTCGTGATGCACAACAAAGCCCCGCTGTGGAACGAGAACAGCCAGGTGTACCAGCTGGACTTCGGGGGCCGGGTCACGCAGGAGTCCGCCAAGAACTTCCAGATCGAACTGCAAGGCAAACAGGTGGGTATAGCTTTGCCCCGAAGAATGCTGTGGATGATTGGTTGGGCTGGACTGGAGTTGGTGGTTGTGTGAAACGTTGAGTGGTTATTTGATTGAATTTGGCTGTTTTTTTGTTTCAAAGTGAGGTGGAACTGAAACAAACATAAAAGAAACATTATTAAGCCGCCTAACAAAAGAAACCAACAAATTACAAGACAAACACTGTACTGAAACAAACATAAAAGAAACATTATTAAGCCGCCTAACAAAAGAAACCAACAAATTACAAGGCAAACACTGTATTTGTTTTGCCATTTGTTTTGTTTCTTTCGTTCGGTGTCATGGTGATTTTTCTTTTTTTTTTGAAGTTTCTCTGGAATTGGTTGGCTAAAAGCGAAGGAAATGTGGAGTGGCAACAGTACCTTGATACTATGGAGATAGAATACCCCTGAGAATAGCATGAGACTTGAATTCTCATTGAGAAGTGACACCAGCAGGTGTTTTCTGCAGTTGGTTGGCTGGTTGGATGGATCCGTTGATGGTTAGTCAAATCGTTGGCTGAATTGCTGGATGTGTTGGGGGGAATCGAAATTGAGATTAAGCTGAGAAGAGAGGGCTTGAACGAAATAATCGGTGACTTTTTTGACTCACGTGTATAACAAAGTGAACTCATGTAACCACTATACTTCGATTGTCTGCACGTGTGTGTGTGTGTGTGTGTGTGTGTGTGTGTGTGTGTGTGTGTGTGTGTGTGTGTGTGTGTGAGCGTGCGTGCGTGCGTGCGTGCGTGCGTGCGTGCATGTGTGTGTGTGTGTGTGTGTGTGTGTGTGTGTTACAATTTTGCACGGCGATAGATATTGATATGACACTTCCAGCCATCTCTTACATGAAGACGTCAACAAATCATAAGCGTCGTAAATCTGCTATTGGCAGTTTCAGCAATTTTTTTTTAAATTAAAAACTAAGATATAATTACCATGTATAATTATTGCTTTACACATCGACGAAATATGTTATATGATGTTTTATGCAAACAGTGCAAGAAATATGAACTTGCTTTCCATTAAAATCTGACAAGTTAATTCAAGCCACTGGGCAAAGTAGCAGATATAAATGAATACCTTACTGAATGTAGATCACATAATTATTTACTCTGTGTAAACATCTATCTATCTATCTATCTATCTATATATATATATATATATATATATATATATATATATATATATATATATATATCCAAGTATAGCAAAGTGATTATTAATCATTTCTGGAGAATGTTCATTATTCGTGGAGAGCCAAGTGAATGAAGCTTTCTGAAAGCCGCCAATGAAATAGTCATGCTTGTTTCCACAACAACACGTACCATACCAGATATAACAGTACAGTTTAAAACAAGGATCAAACAAAATTTACAGCGCTGATGAAAACACAGGAAATCCGGCTAGATAAAAAAAACAAAAAAACAAAAAAAAAAAAAAAAAAACACCATCAATGGAAAACAAACAAACAAGCAAAAGTTGTGTTCGGCGTCACAATGAGATGCTGACTAACATTTGAACAAGTCCGCGCCAAAATGCGCGCATGACGAAAGGCAGACAGCTGCTCTGGCTAGATCTAGGTCAGTGTGACCCACTTACCGTACACGTGTGAACTTTTGACCATAAAAGTTACCGCAGCAATGCTGGGTCCAAGAGACTGCGTAGACTGATGGCAGAGTATTATTAATTAACCAACAGCATAATAATCGCTTCGGTCGAGTGCTCCAATGTGTCCGAATTGGACTGATACTTGTTTCCGACTCACGACCCTAAAATTCCCTCCCTGGAGATGTAGATTCTATCTGTAGTTGCTATCGCCCCCAATGGGCATATCGTCACTATCATCATCATCATAATCATCATCATCATCTTCGCTATCATCATCATCATCATCATCATCATCAGAATTCAGTTAATAATGCTAGCAATATCATCAGAATCCAGTTAAGCAGCTGCGCATGTCCAGTTTCGATTTTTCACTCCAAAATTATGTATAACACCTAAAAACTTACCTATGCTCTGTGGTCTCTCACAGGTGATGCAGTTCGGACGCATAGACAGCAACGCATACACGTTGGATTTCCAGTACCCCTTCACGGCTCTTCAGGCATTTGCCGTGGCTCTTGCCAATGTCACGCAGCGCTTAAAGTAGTCCATGGGCATTGCCTCGTCACACGGCGCTTAACGTTGCCATGGTAATGTCTCCTAGTATCTGAGCAGCACTTTCAGTTGCCATGACAACGTTGACCTCCTATACACGAGTTGCCCTTGGAACACCTGACGAAAAGCCCAGAAAATAGCCATGGTGATGACTCCTGCCATGAAGCCTGTTCAACCGTGCTGACACTGTTTCAAGTCATACGGCCTGTAAAGTTACCATAGCAACCTACATCTGTAGTCTCGCAGCTCTTGAAACTGCCATAGCAATGGCTCCCATCATACGTCCCTTAAAACTATCATGATAATGTTTCCTGTCATGCTGCATTTTAAATACCGACGGCAGCATATCCTTCAGCGCAGCCCCTGATGTAGTAGTAATGCCATCATACCCCTTCAGTCGTGCTTCGCTTCAAATTGGTGTGTGTGTGTGTTTTTTTTTTCTTTTTCTTTTTTTTTTTTTTTTTTTTTTTTGCTGTCCCATCTTCTGTGACACCTCAGTGGCAGTGCACCCACGCCGCTCATTCCGACACCCCGTCCACAGCCACAGCCCGGTCAGTTTAGCCACTGCCCTAACATTGTCAATCCACAGAGTGCAGTCAATGTCAAGTCGTCAGGAGGCAACCCACCGGAGGAGACACTGCACTGCTGCCGAGTCACTTCGGTGGTGTTCAGTGGCGCCTGTTCTGATCCAACATACGCAGGACACCACCTACTAAGCCTCCTACTGACGACAATAATTGCTTAGCCGCGGAGCCGGCGTGAGTGAGCTCTATCTCCGGAGAACGCCTCCACTTCCGTCCAACGACAGCCTTCCATGGACTTGCCGATACCGGTGAGCCCGACGAAATCAAACCAAGGCCACAGACGTGGAAACTGAGGTTACTATGAGAGGGCTTGAAGGGCCACAGAATCTGAGACTTTTTTATGCTGATCGATGAGAATGAGTATGATGAAGATGATGCAACGGATTTCCATTCCATTCTGAGACTGCATGACAGGGCTGTTCTGTACTCTTCCTTTCATAATGTATCCCGGCGTCAACCAGGCCCGAGAGATACAGACACCTGTAGTGTTGGTCAGGAAATTTGAGCAACACTCTAAGAGACG
>CM065724.1:44083660-44138660 GCA_033310375.1 Conus canariensis
CTGTACTATGCTGCTCTTTGGAACTTAGTTTGCCCATTAACAACCATATCTACAATACATTTTTGAGTTCTGTTGTAGCCATTTTTCCTTGTGTGGATACAGCCTAAAATTTTATGACCTAGGTGCTCTGCTCATCTGCCTGTAGTCTCAGTTATCACTGCAAAAGTGTGATTACATATGAGAAAGCTTGTCCATTTTTTTTTTATTGTTGTACCTTCTTTTGCATAAGAGTATCCGTCTCCAGTTTCTGTTATACTTTCTCTGGCATACGAGTAGTTTTGTCTCAAGTTTCTGTCATGTTTCTTTCCATGAGCAAGCGTTGTCTGATTGAAGCCATCCTCTGTGCAGGTTGATCAGGCTAACATTTGTGACCGTGTACATACACTTGTTGGATAAATGAATCTTTATGACAGTAGTCCGGGCAAGCATGTGAGTTTTGTGTGATAACAAAGTCTGATTACATGTTAGAACTGGTTCTGTTTACGTTGTGCTCAATGCATTATTCACTTTTCTTCTTTTTTGTTTTTAACTGAAGTTAACTGTTGTGTAATTTAGAGTTGGCAAGTTGTTATTATATATATATATGTTTTATTATGATTTCATCTTGAAGAATTTATGAAGTTGCTCAGGGTTAGTTTTAATCAGGATGAGACATTTCCATGCATGTAGTTAACTTTTTGTATTTCAATGATCTCTCTCTTTCATATATATGTGTCTGTCTTGGGGGGGGGGGGGGGGTCAGATCGTGGAAAAGCTTTCTTGTCACCAAAGCCAGTGTTTTAAGCGTACAGAAAGATGTCAGATCAATAAAGCATGAGACCTAAAAGCTTTACAATGATACAAACTTGACAATGAGAGAACTCGTCCATTAGAAGGAAAACACCCAGAGTTCCAAAGGCATGGATGGCCACAGTAGACTAGAGACAAACCACAATTACACAGACATAATGTGGTGACTGTATAGATGGCTCTCTCATTCATAGTTGACCCCTGGCCCCCACTTCCATCCCTCTCTTCCATGACATGACAGGCAGTCAGTGTTGTCAGGTGTATGTAATCCAAGCTCTTGACTCATGTCAGTAAGACAGTTGTATATTAAGCACCAAGATGTGATATGACAACTTGGTACTGTGTGCATATCATACTGTGTGCATATCAAAGTGCTGAAGGTTTTGAAAGTATACTGTCATCAAAATGAAACAACAATGAATGATTGGATCCAGCCAAAGTGAGATTTTTTTTCAAAGCTCTTAATGAATTATAAATATTTTCTGATCTCCATTCCAGAAACAAATCATAATTATAACTTCCCCGGATTATACCTTTCTTTTTTTCTTTGCTTAGTTCTAATTCTGTCATTATTCATTTCAGTGGCTCAGGAAGAGACAATATAGAACTAAAAATTCAGGTGTTTGAGGATTCAGCAGACTCCTCAGCATCTCCCACTGGGTAAACAAATGAAAGAAAAAGAACAAGAAAAAAAAAACATGGTACAGGTTGCATATCAATACTTCTATGGACAGACAAGAACCGTTCCTTTCAGTCATCAGATGCTTGCCTGCGACAGACATGTGTCTGGCCAAGACTCCCACTCCAAGGCCCTTGTCGAGGGGAACGTGCAGGTGGATGGATGCAAGAAGGCATGTGTGGATAATGAGAAGGGCTGGATTGGTCACAACACCTCTTTAACCTGTTGTACATGACTGAGGGTGGAGCAGTCTGGAGATCCTGAACTGCCCAAGTGTCAGACACAGCACTGCTATCATCCATGGTCATTACAACAATGATAATGATGATGAGGGAGACAACTCGTTTCCCTCAAAGAGGTTTGAACTCGTTCTAAAAGTATCTGATGGAGAAGATAACTCCAGTCCCTCAAAGAGATGGGAACTGTTTCTAAAAGTATCCATCCTTAACCTTTGCCATGCTTGCTGGATTGCACTTGAAATGCAGACACAATAAAACCGTATCTCTTGAACTGTTGAGAAAATTAGTTATGGCCCCAAAACCTAGCTTTCTGTCATCAAGTTTCTGTTTTCCCCCCAAGTGAAAAAGTTGAAAAAATAATCCGTTATTTCTACTATGTATATGCTTCCGATGACACACCCCTACAGTCATACACTAAAATCTTTACTGCAACTCACTTCACTCACTCCAGATGATGCAAGTCTCTCCAGACCCATACATTTCACGGAAACTTTACCATGTCTCGCACTCTGTCCATGTGTGTCTTTTTAAGACCTATTCTCTTAAAAACAAAAGTTCTGTAAATTGTAATGGGTCATGACAGATCCTAATCATCAGGATATATAGTTAAAAGCAGTGCTTAATAAAGGTTAAGGAACAGGTTAGTGAATAAAGTTGGTAAACTGGTACACAGTTGTTACAGTGTGTTTACTCGTTTCAAGTAATCCTAATCTGCTGATCTTTAAATGCATTATTCATTCAAAAACTTTTAATACTGAAATTGTTGTTACTGTGCTTTTCTACTGTCTTTGTGATATGTGTTGTTCCATGCTGTTTTTGAAGTTCATTCATTATGAGCTGTTCATAAAACTTTTTAATGTTGATCATAGTGATTTGGACTTAAACTACTGTTCTATTCATAGTCTTTGTTTTATCAAAAATCTGCCACCTTTGATGTATTGTAGATATGCAGAGATCCAGAAGCTGAATTTAATGCGTTACATTAAGGGTTTCCTTTATTATTGTATAGACATGATAAAGTAAAAAATCATTTAGTTTATGCTTGGTCGCTATATGATTACTATGACAGGTGATACCGTAAAAATCAAGTTATCATGGCTGAAAATAAAGTTGTTTTTTTTCTTGTTTCATTCATTCATTTATTTTTTCATGTGATGATGCTGATCTGTGAGTATGTTTTATTCAGAATAAATATTTACCGTCTCCGCTGTGTTAGTATTCTCTGAGTAACTTACCAGAGATTTACATTGAACAAATTTTGCACATAACTTCTCTTATACATAAAGTCTTTGTACATAATCTCTTCGCATCTGCATATATACACAAATATATGTGCGGTTTCAATGACATTTCTGTTACAGTTTGTGAGTCAGCCACACGGGGCTTCTTCAAGGCTGTAAGCATATTTAAGGAGAAGTCACTCTTGTCACAACAAAAACAAAACCCACACCACGCACACAAAGTGCTGAGATACAGCTAGCCAACAAGTTTCTAAACTGGGAAGCTGAGGTACCCTGATATCTTTTTCCAGGTAGTCCCACCCAACACCACATATCTCTGAGTGAAACTAATACGATTCAAAAAAAAGGAAAACCTTCCGAGAACATGAAAGACCATTATGGCAAGCCAGGAGGTATTTGGATGTGAGGAAGCGAGGGATTACAGTTCAGATCCCTTCTGTTCCTCCCACTCCCTCTGAACCTTCTATCCCTTAAAAAAACAAACAAACAAAAACTGCCACCCACAAAACACAAAGAAAGTAGTTGTGATGTTCATGAGTTTAATTGATACTGATGACCTTGCCAGTTTCATTTACGTGGTAGCTGAACTTCTCCTTGATGTTTAATATTTAATTTCAAATATTTTAGGAGTTTAGTTGTGGGATTAGGTCCCTTAACGGTCTTAAACATGTACGCCCTTTTCCCCTCTTTGACCCTCGTTCCAAAGCAATCTGATCGGCAGTCATACAATCTTTGGAAAGAAGGAGACACAGAAACTATGTTAGAATCTTCAACACCAGATTTTAAAACATCATCTCTTTTCCTATCATTTATCATGATAAAGAAAAGAAAAAAAAAAACAACCTCTGAGTCTACGTAAACGCATTTATTAAGAACAACAGCCACTGTATCATAACAAACAAACAAGCAATAACAAAAACACTACACCAGCAGATTCCAAAGGGATTCCTTCTTATCAAGCAAAAATTTCACCCATGCATGCTTGGCTGCAAGTATGGGCATGCACAAAGGAAAACTAAAGCAAGACTCACACCAGTCAACTGCCATGCATGGTGTTTGGTAATGAAAGGTGGCTTCTGAAGTGGACTGGTACTCTTTCATATGTCACATTCACTCAGTAGGTGTGTGTATGCCGTGTTTCATGTGTCAGAATGTGTAATGAATCTTTATGGCAATTGTCACAAAGAAGGCTGGGAATGTGAACTGAATTCATTCCACACAAATTTTAGCAAACTGGCCACTGTTCAATCTCAGCCTTGATGCATATTCTGTACACAAGAAATCATTGGACATTCATAATAACACTGAAATCCTTGAGACTGGTAGATGTGGGCCATGCTGAGTACACTAGCTATGCTGCAAGTTTTTCACCATCACATGTTAAAAAGCATGAAAATTAATTCAACAGCACTTCAATGCAACAAAGCCATGTTAGCAAAGAGCGCTGCAATGAAGAACAGCCAGCGCATATTCCAGTGTTAAGCTCTCTGCCTAGTCACCAGATTACATCATACAAGCTGGCACAGTATCAGTTGTAACGATAGAAAAAAAATGAGTGTAAGCGCTGGGACAAGGTCAAGAGAATGGTCAAACAAAGGCAGGGAAACAAAAGTTCAAAAACGGGAAGGTTAGTCAAAGAGAGTAACAGAAATGAGTACATTTCTCTACACTGCCCACCCCCCTCCCTCCCATTCTCCCCTTCCACTGCCATGCACTGTCACTAGAAACCATCAGCATGCCAGAAATGGGTGTCTGTGTGCCACCACAGCTTTCTGTCCCAAGACCACCCTGTGGCGCGCAGTATGGGGTGGCTATTCAGGAGACAGATTAAAGCACCAGACTGGCCACAACAACTCAACGTAAGACATGTTTCATGGAGGCTGGACTCTAGGAATTCTTGCGAATTTGGTGAGAAACGGTGTTCCATAGCAAATTCTAGCGGTGAGCATTGTAAGGCAGAGGAGAGAGTTTACTAGCATTGTATTCAAACTCTCTTGCACATGAGAGAGTAAATGCCTGACATTTTTAACCTCCTGTATTCTAAGCAAAAAAAAAAAGTGAAGTCTTGTGACTGGTAGATGAACCAATTAGAATGCTGTCTCTCAGACAGCTGGAAGAAGTGGTCATATTTTTTAATCTGAATTTGTCTAGCACCGGATTCCATGCTCCTCTTGTCTCGCTTCCCTTGCCACAAGGACAGGATCACTACTCGTGAATTCTTGCAGATGTGAAACTCGCCTCTTGTGTATATGAAAATCCTTGACTGCCTTAGTGTCATTTACACCTGGTGTTAGTGGGAAATGAGGGTGAAATTATTCTTCAAAGTTTTGCTGACAATCAGGAGCCTTTCCAAAGCCTGACCAGTGCACAATGTAAGCCAGCATATCTGCCAAGTCTTGTCCATGAGACACAGCCATTTCTTTTCTTATCTATTTCTTCACTTGTTTCTTTATCCAGCAGTAACTCAAGCGGACTGTGGTCTCATGGTTTAGCAGGTGTAATGTAGTGAATAAGGACTAGTCTGCATGCAGTAACCCCTACTTGATGATACTGAAATAGATGCCATCATTGTGTCAAAAAACACTCCCAAGAGCCACTCTCATTATGTTATCAGCTCACACTTGAATAAAAAGACAGAAAGACACAAGAAGATAAAGACCGAAAGCACAAGTAAGAGAAGCAGATTGCTTCAGTCTTCAAATGCATAACACTCAAAGCAGAGCATCAAATCAGTCTCAAGATAATCTCCATCGTTTTTGTGCATTTTTCTTGTTGAACTTTATTCTATCTTTCCAGAAAAAAAAAAAGTAAAAAAATCAAACAGAAAAAAAATTCATCTGTTCATGAAAAAAAAAGAAAAAAAAAAAAGAAAAACAAAGTATCACATTTTAACAGAGTATAAAAATGATAATGAAAGCAAATCTGAAATACATCACAAAGGATCAGTTATAACCCAGGCCAAACAGAAATACTTTCCACTCATCCACAAACATGTATTTAACTTTCTGAACTGTTCCATACATCCACTGGCTCCATGGCTCTCATGAAAACTTGCACTTGGAGAAGTCCATTTCTGGATGCTGCTCCATAAACCTGCAATAAAGGCTTGAAGTTACAATTCAGGAAGAAAAAAAGAAAAAAAAACTCATACAGGTTAAAAAAAAAAAAAGGGTAGTACAATTCATGACAAGCAAACAAAATAAATAGCGAATATAGTGATAAAGGAACAAATATTCTTTGGGGAGAGGGTGGCATCACAATTCAAGCCTTCCCACTTCAGGGCTCTCCATGTTATGCATTTCTGCACAAAGCAGGAAATGAAAGAAACGAACAAGCAAACAGAAAACACACACTGAAACTTCAAAGACAAGGCAGGCTAACGCAGTGAAATATCACAGAGGATCAGGCTGTGGCAATCACATTTCCCTTATATGTTCTATGGGAAGGTTTAAAAAAAAACCTCCCACATAATGTAAACTTCAATGCAAGCCACTCCACAGAAATGAAAGTAACTGCTCACAATCAGTATTCTCCATGAGTACACAACTTCTGCAGGGTGTATCTAGTCTGTTCTGATCAACGCTGGCTTTGAAAGAGTGGATTTTTTCCCCCATGGCACATGCAGAAGGTCAAATATGACCATAAAATCTCATTTCTTTTTCCTTTGAAAATCTTGAAATTATAAACAGTTAGTACAATGATGTGGAGATCTTGTACAATGATTAAGAAGACATTGACAACAACCGTCATCGTCTGCTGCTGGTGAGAAAGGAGCTCCGTGAGTGTATCTGCATGGAATATAAGCACCCAACAAAAATCACACTTTTTTTTTTTGCTTTCTTGTAATCTCAAACAAGAATGCATTATAAAACATTTTATGCTCTAATTCCCTCAGACATAGAAGAGAAAGTAGTTTTAGTGCGCTCAGTAGTAACACAGCTTTTTAGTGCGTTTGGTAGTAACACAGCTTTTTCCCTCCGCATGTGTGCTAAAGACCTCATAAGGCATCAGTGTCATCCATACATCAATCGCCATACTAGACTACATCTCTTGGACCTGGTAGATCCAGAATATTGAGAAAGGAAAGTGTGCACTGCCTGTCATGCAGTCGGAAGCAATGAACCGCATCATCATCATCATCTCATACAAATTGGGCATTAAACAAACAACAGTCTATGAATGTCTACAGGGAGCACCATGATCGTTTCTCAAATAATGATTTTGTACAAATGGGTATAGACACAGACAAGAAAAACAACAACAACCAAATCCCAGGTTGATTATGTCTCTTTTCTGGTAACCAGACTGTCCCACCACACATACAGCTGTTTGCCTTCCTTCCATATTATGAATGTTAACCTGATTCAGCTAACATGTTACTCAGAGTTTATGAAATAAACACAGCTTTAATGCCCCATACCAGGATGTTACATACACATCACATTTTACAGCAACTTCTTAAAACAGTAGCAATCTTCATTCATGCAGATCTACCCCTGAAGGACTTGTAAGAAATATTAGCAGAAAAAATCCATCCATGTTGAGAGAACTATGGCATTAATCCATCAAAAACATATCAATCTTTTGAAATTCAACACATTATTTCCTGCATTTCTGTAACATTTGAACGAACATTTCCGTAGGTATCTTATTTTTCTCAGTTTGAGTGTTTACGTGTGTTATGTGTATAAAGAGAGAGAGAGCGAGCGATAGAGAGAGAGGTGTGTGTGAGTGTGTGTGTGTGTGTGTGTGTGTGTGTGTGTGTGTGTGTGTTGTGTGTGTGTGTGTGTGTGTGTGTTGTGTGTGTGTGTGTGTGTGTGTGTGTGAGTGTGGGGTGTGTGGTGTTTGTGTGTGTGTGTGTGTGTGTGTGTGTTGTTGTGTGTGTGTGTGTGTGTGTGTGTGTGTGTTTGTGTGTGTGTGTGTGTGTGTGTGTTTGTGTGTGTGTGTGTGTGTGTGTTGTGTGGTGTTGTTGTGTGTGTGTGGTGTGTGTTTTTGTGTGTGTGTGTGTGTGTGTGTGTGTGCAAGCACACACATGAATTTCAACTGATACTGAAGCATTTACAGTGTACAGAGGCTAACACAGAGTATTCCATACATCTTTTTTTCTATATACAAATACATTTTTTCATGATTTTTCTTTTTCAG
This sequence comes from Conus canariensis, assembly GCA_033310375.1. Taxonomy (NCBI): domain Eukaryota; kingdom Metazoa; phylum Mollusca; class Gastropoda; order Neogastropoda; family Conidae; genus Conus; species Conus canariensis. The sequence continues at coordinate 44,091,754 of CM065724.1, forward strand.
TACGGTGGGAGAGTAAGAAAGAGAAAGAAAACAATCCACCACATAACAAGAAACTGAACTGGCTATCACTAACTATTTGTACTTAATCTGCTCTCTTGTCAGTAGTTTCCCTTTGCATAGAAAGCCAGCTACACACAGTAACAGATTTTTGTGTGAAGAAGCTTACTTCTTCAGGGTTTCCTGTTTCTTCTGCTCATCTGACGTGGGAAGTCCCCTCTCCTTCTGTCTCTGGTCATACATCATCTTCTCCACCATGGCTCTCGTTTCACCATCAAGATCAGACAACTGAAAACCGTAGAAACTATGCAACATAATGTATAATACAGGGGAAAGGGGGAAGGGGTGGGTGGGGAGAAAGGGTAAATAAGCCCTAAAAACATGTGCTTGATTCCAACAACAATACTAATTCATTATAGGAACCTATATCAAAACCGACTTATTCAATGCTGCAGCTTACTCTCACACAGATAGGTGATGTTGCAATTAACTAGAAAAACAAGAGAACACCTCTCCCCCCCCCCCCCCCCCACCCTCTCCCCCCCACCCCTCAACTGATTGATATCTTATTTCTCTCAAAAACGATTAAATATTTGCCAGTAAATGTCAGCATCTTGACAACATGAAAATATGAGTACATGCATGCAAACGAGCATTTGGCTTTCTTTGCGTGTGTGCAGTTGAAGCATATACATGGAAAAGACCACAAAAAAGGACTTAAAAGAAAGAATTATTCTCTTACGACAACTGACACAAAACAAGATATGTGAGAAATCAAAATCATTCAAACTATACAGTCCAATCTTCCATGACTTATCAGTGTTGCTGCCATATTCATTCTGACTGGTTCTGCTGCAGTCCAGACATGGAGTTACTGAAATCCAATCATCAACACTATGGAATGACCCACCGGAGGAGACACTGCACTGCTGCTAAATCACCTTGCCAGTATTCAGTGGTACATGTTTCAATTTTATATATGTAGAAAGAAACTCGTGGAGAGCGTGGCAGCAGAGAGTCCTCAGAAGAGAAGCCCCCTTCAAGCAAGTGTTTCGGCCCTTATCTCCTGACACTCTAGGGGGGTTGGGCCACACCCGGTTCATGACTCCGGATGTCCCTCTGCTGCCCCTTTTTTTTTCCCATCTTGGGACGAGCCATGGCTGGGATTCGAACCCATGACCCTCTGGACATGCTCATTTTCCACTTAATGACTCGCGCTTTAACCACTGAGCCACAGGGACACCTGATATTTGTAGGGAAATTAAGCCTTATGAAGTTCACTTTTGTTCCTCCTTGACCAGATCCAGCTTGAACACCTCTCTGCCGCTTCTGCCATTGCTTTCAGGGCTCTGGTTTTTTCCTTCCCTGGAACTGAGAGCTGTTTCATGAGGCTGTATGCAGACGTTCCTACAAACCCCCTAGCTCCAATTTCTGCAGTGAGGACTTTGACATGATAGCCTTCTCTCCTCAGGCTGTTTGCCAGATCAGCATACTTTTCAGTCTTGTAGATTTGAGCTGCCTCCATTCTGTTCTCATATGGCACCGTGAGCTCGATCATGATCAGCTGCTTGGTTGACTGAGAGTGGACTACTATGTCTGGTCTCATGCCACTCTTGCTGATGATCTCTGGGTGACTCTTCCATTCTGGGAGGTCTGCAGTGCACTCCCAGTCATCTGCCCCATCCAGCAGACTCTGCCTGCATGTTTCGAGTGGCACTGTTGTTCTTGGCCATGATTTGCTGCCTCCTGCCGTGAAGAATGTTGCGGGTGCTTTTGGAGTCCTGATTTTCCCTTTTGTGGTGTTGGTACTAGCCCAGACTACTTGTACAATCTCTTTGAGCACTTGGTTGTGCCTCCATGTGTACCTTCCTTGAGCCAGGGCTACTTTACATGAGCTTAGGACATGCTCCACTGTTTGTTTTTCATGGCAGAGGGGGCATGCAGGATCGTCTGTTTTCCCCCACTTCACCAGGTTTGCATTTGAGGACAGAAGGTCATATGCAGATCTGAGAATGAAGCTGATCCTGAGAGGGGCCATGTGCCAAATGTCATTCCAAGTGAGACTTCTTTGGAGTGCATTCTCCCACGTTGTCCATTGCCCTTGCTGGCTCTGCTGGACTGCTTTTTGGAGTCTTTTTTGGTCTTCTTCTTTTCTCATCTCCTGAATCATCATGTCTCTTTTGGCTTTTCCTTTGGCCTTTGACCACCATTCAGTTTTGGTCACCCCCAGTCCTTGTCTGTTGGTCTGTGTGTGTCCTGTTATTTCTCTGATCTTGAGACTTTCTTTTGCAGAATCCATCGCCTCTTGAACTTTCCATTTTCTGCCTGTCTTCAGCTGGGGCTTGATTGCTTCTACCACCTTGTCTCCTGAGTCCTCCAGCATGCTTTGAAGTCTGATCTTCCCTGCTTTGTATTCCTCCAGGATGGATTTCAGTGGTAGTTTCAGCTTTGCTTGGCGACAGTACAGCGCTATGTCAGTCAGACAGGGTGGGACACCAAGCCATTTCCTTGTGAACTTGTTGATTTTGGCTTCCATTGCCTCCACTATGCTGGTGCAGATGTCGTATATCATCAGAGGCCATAGCAGCTTTGGTATCAGCATGAACTGCAGACACCAGACCTTGTATTTGCCAGGGAGCCCACACTGGTCAATGGTCTCCAAGCCTTCCTCCGCCATCTGCTTGGTTTCTTTTGCTCTTTGTGTGTCTTTCAGCGTATCATCATACCATCTTCCAAGGCTCTTGACTGGTTCTTCTGTGACTGTTGGAATGGCCTGGTTGGCAACACTGAAGACCACAGATCCGGCCACTTTTCCTTTCCTCAGTGAGAGACTCCGTGATTTCTTTGGCTTGAACTTCATTCTGGATGAGGCAACTATGTCGTCCAGCCTCTCCAGCACATGACGTGTCTCGTCTTCTCTGGATGAAATCACTGTAGTGTCATCCATGAAGGCCTTGAGAGGAGGCATCTTGTATCCATCGCCAAGGTCTGTTTGTCTCGCGTTGTTTGTTGCTGCTTTCAAGATGAGTTCCATTGCCAGCACGAACAGTATTGGGGAAATTGCACAGCCCATTGCAATACCCACTTCCAAGTTGATCCAGTCTGTTGTGTACTCCTTGGTAGAGAACCGCATTGAGAAGCCATTGAAGTACTTCTTGAGCATGTCGCGGATGTTCTTTGGCACATGGTACATCTCAAGAGCCAACTGTATCATCTCATGGGGCACAGATCCATATGCGTTTGCCAGATCAAGCCACACTACGTCCAGGTCTCTCTTTTCTGTTTTTGCTTTTTGGATTGCGTCCCAGATCATTGTGGCGTGTTCTACACAGCCAGCCACGCCTGGGATGCCACCTTTCTGGACTGACACATCCAAGTACTTGTTTTCCATCAGGTACTTGGTCAGCCTTGCTGCCATGACAGAGAAGAAGATTTTCCCTTCGACGTTCAGTAGTGATATTGGCCTGAACTGGCTGATGTCACTTGAGTTTTGCTCTTTGGGGATGTACACACCATCTGCCGTCATCCACTGGCCGCTGATCTTCTGGTTTCTCCAAGCCGATCGCAGCAGCTTGTGGAGCCACTCCAGCACCTTGGGACATTTCTTGTAAAGCTGGTAAGGTATTCCGTTTGGCCCTGGTGATGATTTGGCTCTGGCTTTGTCGACCACCTTCTTGATTTCCGCCAACGTTGGAGGCTTGCCATTGAACTGTTCCTCAGGGTTGGTTGGCCACACCAGACCTTGAATGTCGAGTGGTGCTTTGCTCTGTGGGTCAGAGTATGTTTTCCTCAGATGCTGCTCAAGAACTCCTTTGTCCACACTTAGGGTCCCAGATTTTGGCTGCTCAAACAGTGTTCTGGCAAACTGGAAGGGGTCTCTGAAGAAGCGCTCTTGTGTCTTCTTCTTTTTGCTCTTCCTCTTCCTCGCAGATTCCGCTTTGCTGAGGGCGCTGTGTTTTTCTTTCAGGTCTTTCCACAGTTTTTCCAAGCCTTGTTTTTCAGCTGGCAGTGCGGTCTTCATTTGCATCTTGAGGTTTTTCTTTTGGACCCTGATCTTGTCCATCTTTTCTTGGCGTCTGGATTTCTTTGGAGGTGTTTTCTCTTTGGGTAGTTTTGCTCCATAGGCGTCTCTACATGTGGCATACACAATGTCCCCATATGTGGCTAGTTTGTGTTCCAGGGTGCTTTTCCCTATCAGTGCATCGAGTCTTTGGACGATTTTTTGCATCCAGTTTCTCCCAATCTTCAGTTTCGTTTGCTCGTGGCAGGTTGAGTTTCAGGCGCCTGGCATCGAGGGCCTGTGCAAATTCCTCATCCGAACCAACAGCGTGGATGTCCTTGGCACTGTGGTTTAAATCCTGGCCTTGGTCTTCCGACGTCTTATCTGCTGATGCAGTGCGCTGCTGCTCATTCAGATGAGTCTTCACACATCCCATCTTTGTTCTGTGGATCTTCATGCCACGGGTGGTAGCGAAACGCTTTCCACAGACACATGGATATTCCATTTGGTCCATGTTCATAGTCCGTTTGGGATTTGCAGTCATGATTGGTTGAGCACCGATGGATTCATCATTCTCTCCCCCTTTCGGTGAATCCTGGGAGCATCTTTTGCTTTTATTCTTAGTAGCCACATGTTTAAGGCAAAGTGGGGAGCCAGCCCACAGAGCCCTCGGTTCTGGTCTTTCCCAGTGTCCTCCGGTCTTTCCCGGACGTCCTCCGGCCTATTCCCGGAAGTCAATGGTTTACCCATGCATCAGTAGAAAGAAACTCGTGGAGAGCGTGGCAGCAGAGAGTCCTCAGAAGAGAAGCCCCCTTCAAGCAAGTGTTTCGGCCCTTATCTCCTGACACTCTAGGGGGGTTGGGCCACACCCGGTTCATGACTCCGGATGTCCCTCTGCTGCCCCTTTTTTTTTCCCATCTTGGGACGAGCCATGGCTGGGATTCGAACCCATGACCCTCTGGACATGCTCATTTTCCACTTAATGACTCGCGCTTTAACCACTGAGCCACAGGGACACCTGATATTTGTAGGGAAATTAAGCCTTATGAAGTTCACTTTTGTTCCTCCTTGACCAGATCCAGCTTGAACACCTCTCTGCCGCTTCTGCCATTGCTTTCAGGGCTCTGTTTTTTTCCTTCCCTGCAACTGAGAGCTGTTTCATGAGGCTGTATGCAGACGTTCCTACAAACCCCCTAGCTCCAATTTCTGCAGTGAGGACTTTGACCTGATAGCCTTCTCTCCTCAGGCTGTTTGCCAGATCAGCATACTTTTCAGTCTTGTAGATTTGAGCTGCCTCCATTCTGTTCTCATATGGCACCGTGAGCTCGATCATGATCAGCTGCTTGGTTGACTGAGAGTGGACTACTATGTCTGGTCTCATGCCACTCTTGCTGATGATCTCTGGGTGACTCTTCCATTCTGGGAGGTCTGCAGTGCACTCCCAGTCATCTGCCCCATCCAGCAGACTCTGCCTGCATGTTTCGAGTGGCACTGTTGTTCTTGGCCATGATTTGCTGCCTCCTGCCGTGAAGAATGTTGCGGGTGCTTTTGGAGTCCTGATTTTCCCTTTTGTGGTGTATATATGCAAGATATCACCTGCTAAGCTGTACTCTACAGACACTAATTACAACATGTTCTTTAAAAAGCTTTGGAGGTTTTCTCTCGTTCTTTTTAGATGATTAATCTTACAGACTCCCAACTCCTCTATTCCTCACCTTGGAATTTTCAGGCTGCACTTTCTTGGTGTTGATCTCAGGATCTGATGTCACAACACGACTCCACCACTCCATCTGGTTCACCTGGTAACATGTATGCACACATACAAACATAACATTCACTGATCAAGCGCCACATTTCTTACAGCATATCTGACTATCATGGACATTTCAATACTTTCGTTCCTTATTTTTCTGGATTAGGAATGTACTTGAGCTTTAAAACAGGACAATTTCAAATTTATTATGCACCTGTCTCTATCTCCACATCCATACACTTTCCCCCAAAAAGGTTAAATACTCCTGAGAATTCAACACAATCATGTCTTTTGTTGTTGTTATTGTTTTTCACATTTTCACTGTTTTTCTGAGCTTCTGGGTACTCCTTTACTGTTGGCCACAACAGAGTGTAAAGAGGTTCAGTGTTTCAGGCATGGTCTAGATCAGGTACCCATTTACAGTTGAGTGGTCAGGAAGTGTTTCCGAGCAATAAAAATCCAAGTCTGTGATTGGTTCAAACTCATAATGAATGAGGTGAATTTTCTGACCATTTGACTGCTGACCCGTCTTTTCCATTAGTTATATAACAAAGGACTTCTTTTTCTGATCTGCTACTGTACATCTTTATGTTTAAAAATAAATGAATTTGTCCTGTGTGCATAATCAATATGCTCATAGTGTCTGATTCTCTCTCTCTCTTACTCCCCCTATACTGACCTTTTCTAAGTTAATGAGCAGCACTTTCTTGTCCTCAATACACCAGGTGGACTCCTCCATCTTCACACCGTTGTACATCTCTCCCTCCAGAACCGGGGGGTGCCCCTTCAACCCTGCCTTGATGTGCTGAACAATATTTCAACAAGATTAAACAGTATTTGAACAATATTTAGGATTCTCATTTTGTAGCGTGTAAAATAAGAAAAAAAAGAAACTCTCTCTCTCTCTCAAACACGCACACATACATGCACACATACACACTCACCATTCTATAAAGTAGCACAAGGCTGAGAAGTTTATAGCTCTGTCATAACATCCACTTCTTGGGTAGATTGTGCAAACTGTTTATAACTGTGTTATGTCATAGTGTATACGGGGGGGGGGGGGGGGGGGGGGGGTGGGGGGGGTTCCACCACGTTAATGCCCTTGTATGTCAGTTTTAATAAAATAGCTGAGTTTGGAAATGATAGATAACAGTCATACAAGCCATGGAAAAAAAATCAAACAGAATAGGTGATTCGTTTTTTTGTTTTCTTTTTGTGTACTTTTCCCCTCTCCCTCCTTCCCTATTTTCCCATATATATGCATTTTTTTCCAGTTATGTATTTACAAATTATAATTTAAACATTGTTATTATTATTATCATTTTTATAATATCATTATTGTTACAATAGTTCACTATCTATCAGTGTCTGTTTGTAACCTCCGCGTTACACTCGACCAAACTCTTTCTTTCAAACAACATATCTCTAATGTGTGCAAGTCCTGCTACCTTGAACTTCGTAGAATCAGCTCCTTTCGCCGCTTTCTCACTCAAAATGCCCTGAAGACTCTAATCTGTGCTTTTGTTCTGTCTCCGCTTGACTATTGTAACTCCCTCCTTGCCAGTTGTCCCTTAATGCTCATCTATAAACTTCAAAAAGTTCAGAACAATGCCGCCCATCTGATCTCCTGCTCCTCTAGATCTGATCACATATCACCAATTCTGTCATCCTTGCACTGGCTCCCTATTCAGTCTCGCACTGACTTCAAAGTTCTCCTTCTGATTTTCAAATCAATGAATAATATGGCTCCCTCCTACCTCTCTGACCTCCTTCATCTTTATGTTCCGTCTCGCAACTTACGCTCATCCACCAATTCTAGTCTGCTTCGGCTTCCCTCTGCTTGCCTGAATGAAAACTACAGACCAACGATCTTTCTCTTACATTAAACCTGCTCTGTGGAATGGTCTGCCTTCTTCTCTGCGTAACACGGACTCTTTAAAGACTTTTAAAACCTCCCTAAAGACACATCTTTTCCCCCGGACTTACCTCTGTGCGCGCGTCTGCTTGTTTTGACACGCTCGTGTGTCTGTCTGCGTGTGTTTTGTTTTTCGTGTGTGTGTGTGTGTGTGTGTGTGTGTGTGTGTGTTGTGTGTGCGTGTGTGTGTGTGCGCTTTGAGTCAGAATTAGTATTTCATCATGTTTTTGTACTATGCGCTTTGGGCTCTTGCGAGGTAAAGCGCTCCATAAATATCCTTTTACATTAGATTACATTACCTTAGTCCTTCATTTCTGTTTTCAATTCGTAAAGGTTTAAGACCCTTGCAGTCATATGTGACTGGTTCTCAATATGATTCTATAAATATGGTTACTCTGAATGCTCATTTTTCAGTTTCTAACATATTACATATATGAGAATATTTTTGTATGATTTTATCATCTTGTGCTGAACGCTGTATGTAAAGCTCTTAAACCTAAACCTGTCTGTTTCAGTACTGTTGATGTAAAATGTGTTTCTTCAAGCGCAAACAGAACCTTCTTTGCATTGGGCAAAACAACGTACATGGACTTTCCCCCTCACCCTGCTCTCCCATTCCCCTCCCATGGTTTAACTGTCTATGTAAAGCCCTGCAATTTTTCTTTTTCTTCTTTTTTTTTTTTTTTTCAACGTCATCTTCCATGCTTCTGTCACGTTTCTTCCCATGCTGTTCATTTCTGCTATGCACATGATACACATTTCGTCTTGTCACAGCCCTGGCACCAAGAGCAATGAATACCAGGTAATCATAAGATGCCCCAACAGGAGACCACAAAACCCTTTTTTGCTTGCCCCTCCATTACCAAACAGGCGACATGGAATCCAAAGAATCTATATTCCACAATGCTCATGCTGCTTGCAAAAATCATGGATAAGGATCAAACTTTACACAATGAGGTTAAAATAAGAAATGGAGATAATTCTGAACAACAAGAAAAGAAAAGAAGAGATTTTCAATCATCTTATCAATCTCCGAGATGTGTCCATTTAAACTCTAGGGTACTAATGTGATGACAGTCATCATACAGTGATACACTGTTTAAAACATAATTTACATTAAACTAGGACTGGCAACTTACTCATGATTTAAGCATGCATCATCATGTCATTTCCTTTCATTAAAAAAAAAAGAAAAAAAAAAGAATATTTTGATAGACTATTTCTCAACACTTTTAACAGAAATTAATGATTAAAAATGAGACTGTTTCAGAACATTTTTATTACACACAAACACTTGAAGAAAAATGTGTGCTTTAACAGACATAGCTAAGTACTTTTTTCAAATGCAAGTACAACCAAATCTGTTCCTTCTTGTACAACATTATTTTCCACTGCAAACGGGGAAGGGGGGGTCTATTAAAGGGTACATGTTAAATCTGCAGATATCTAAAAAATACTTGCAGAACTTGCTCTGTTTGCAACTGATTATACTATAAAAACTCAGGAAGTCTTTCACAAGATCAATTTGTTTGCCAAACAATTCACCAATGAGTGCAGAAGAAACAGAACTAGTGCATTAATGGAGCAACAACATCAATCATTTAGCTGGAAAAAAACAAAAAAGAAAATCCGCTCTTTCCTTCCCCCATACATTATCCCTGTAGGTCCCCATCCCAAATCCTGTTTTGCCTTCTAAAGAAACCCACCTCCATATCAACTGTAGTAGACTGATTACAAAGCATGAAAATTCATAAATTCTGTGAGGAAATAATTACTGGTTTCATTAACCCGTAGAGTGCCTTTAAGCCGTCAGCTGACGCCGCATTAAAAATGCTTTCCCAGTGCCTATGGGCCGTCCACTGACGTCATGCATTTTTCTTGAATTTTCATTCGTTACTATTTCTATCAACGGACTTAAATAGAGTGTGCGTAGTAAGCCTTATATGTCTGTAGTATTAAAATGATATGTAAATGACCACACGTGGGGGGAAAGCCCATTTATTCTCATCACTGACTGGATGACCAGCCAGCACTTCGTCTCGCTTGCAAAGATGGCGGCGCAACCTTCGACAAGCGCAGCGACCAAATCAACGTATTTACACAGCTGAGCAGGCTCTGCTAATGATTTTTGACAAAGACAATAATCTTTTATTCAACGACTCACTCGAGCATGAAGGTGAGATGATGATAGTCATGGAATTGCCAACCGTATTAGTCAGTTATTGTGTCGGGCTGTGTGACCTCAGTGTGTGTTCAGCTGACTGGTTTGCCAGCGTCGAACGAGCTCGCCTAGTGTGTACTCTGCACTGCGTGCCAGTGGTCAGTGACGTGGTAGTCAGCGCGAGAGGGGAGCGCGGCCTGCTCGCGGCGTGGCACGGGGCAGAGGGAAAGGTAGGGAAGAGGAGCAGTGAAAGAGAGGGTTGAAGTCCAGCAAGGGGGCGTGGTGGGGAGAGGGGGGCGTGGTCGTGGACTGACCTGTCTGCATAGAGTGTGAGCGTCTTGATAGACTTCTAAACTGTTTTACTTTCATTTACAGGTGTAGTGTGACAATACAAACTTTATTTTCAACTTTTTTGCTTTGTGTTCTTGTTTGGATGTGAAGATGTAGTGGTAAATACATATGCTTTTGATCGTGGAAAAAAATCTATCCAAATCTAATTGCCTAAATACTTTTTTATTATCAAAATTAAAACAAAAGAAGCCCAGATTCAAAATCTTCATTCAATTTCCTTCAAAAATCATATATATTTCATTGTTATATCTTTTGTAGTTTCTGAGCTAGAATTTTTTGTTAATTATTACCCCCAAATCATTAGATTTCCCTGGCACTGGAAAAGCCTTTGTTTGTAACATTTTCAAGCAGCGAATGGGTTAACAGTGGTGCACTGTGCTTCACAGTGACTACACACAGACACAGACACAGACACAGACACACACACACACACACACACACACACACAAGTGCTGCATCTGTACATAGTTCCTTATCAACATCCTGAATGCTGTAATGTCACTAGTATTTCCTAAAAAATGCAATAACAACTCTATTCATATTATTCATAATTTCATTTTCTTTTTAAATACTGAAAATTCACGATTGGAAGGGCAAGTGGGGGAGTGCAGACCTCCGCCAACGTCAGATAGATCTTGGATTTGTCCTTTCAGTTCATGAAAGGAAACGGGATATAATTATGTCTCTGCCATCTCTGCCTGGGGAAGTAGCAGTTGCTACAGACTGAGTTTACTTCCCATATATATATATTTTTTTTTTTTTTTTTTTTTAGAAATAGAACACAGAACAATAAAACATTTAAACAAATTGATACAAAAGTTTTCATATTTCATGTGGACATGTATTACTTTGCAGATAGTATCAACTTGTAACAATTATTTCACAGAGTTCATGTTCAGTGGAACTAGCTGAACAGATTATAGATTTTGATTCCGATACATGCCACAGATCAGCACCAAAACAAAATCTCCTTGGTAAAAGTAAAGGTTAACTGAAACAAGCTCTTGTTTTAACTGGGTATACAGGTGGAAGAAGGATGGGAGGCTGAGAATGATAAGGATAAGGTGAAGGTGAAAAAAAGGAATAAGAGGAAGGAAAAAAAAAAAAACAACAAAAACAAAACTATACCACGGTTCAAAGATACACAGTATTTTCAAAAGCTCACCTTCTTGCCAATGTCGACCACAAGATCTTTTCCTTTCAAGGCAAAGGTGACATCAAACGGAATTCGAATCTGAAACACATGTCAGGTTAAAATCTAAACACTGCCTTCTGTTGCAGTGTGAAGTCTGAACTTTTTACTGATCTGAGCCATACCAGCTTGATTATGCTGATGAAATGGAAATAAAGTTGTGGTGGGAGGAGGGGAGGAAAATGTGGAAAACATATAAAAAGACACAGAAGGAAGGAGATGAATAGGGACAGTTATTAGAAGATTCATTACTTGATCGTTTTTTTCACACCCAGATTCACTGGTTTCATCCTTCACACGTAGATGTATCTTTCATATCACTCACTCGTTCATATCTGGATTGCTAGTTTTATCTTTCTTTTTCAGGCTTGGATTTGAAAGCTTATCCTGCTCTCTTTTATCCCTGGATTTCTTAGTTTTATCTGTTTTAAATACTTGTATTTACTAGTTTATTTTGATCTCTTTCATCTATCATTGCTTTCTTTCATGCTTGGATTTGTTTGTGTATCTCTCTCTCTTTCACCCATGGATTTACAACATTTTTTTCCCCCTCCTTCATTCCTAGATCTGCTTGTTTATCTTTCTCTCCTGCTGAAAAAAAGAAACAGCTAAAAGTGTTTGCCCTGGGTTTCCTTGTTCATCTTCCTGTAAAGTCTGCATTTCGCATTTAATTGGGTTTTTTTTTTCTTCTGTCAAGCCTGGATTTGATGTTTCTTTTTTCATGCTTGTATTTGTCATTTCATTTTTTTTCTCTTCTACACCTCTTTGTGCAATGTAAAATGAGAACAGATTAAAAAAAAAAAAAAAAAAGGTTAGTGCTGCATTTACCCTTTTCTCTTTCATGTCTGGATTTGCTAGTTCATCTTACCCTATGCAGAGACTATATATGGTTTACCTTTCTTTCACACCCGGATATGTTAGTCAAAGGTTAGTGCTGCATTTACGCATTTATCCTTTTCTCTTTCATGTCTGGATTAACCGATTTGCTAGTTCATCTTCCCCTCTGTAGAGACTACTATATGGTTTACCTTTCTTTCACACCTGGATATGTTAGTCTACCTTTCTTTCTTCTACTACCAGTATGACAAATTGTCAACCACCCCATCCACTCCTACACCCACCCTCTTGTACAAACTGTACAAACACACACGCCACCCCCCTTTCTCTCTCCCTTTGTCTCATAAACGGCAGTATAGATTTCAAATCTATGCCAAATCTCTGTCTCTCCCCTCTCAAAACTCCCCCCCTCCCCCCTTCTCTCCCTGCTTTGGCAACAATGTTATGGAAAAAAGATTAAGTCACTTTCGAAGTACTTGTCCCACTCCCTCCTCCCTCTCCCTTCCCCCTTTCCTTCCCTCTCACCTATCTTGCGCGCAGAGATCATCTGGGATTAAGACAAAGGAATGTGCTCCCTTCCCCCTTCCCCTACTAGGTACCATGGTGACTGGAGGTGTGTGACGCAATCATAGTAAACAGTCCTTTGTCAACTGGCATGTGCTGATATAGGCGCTTTAAATTCAAACCCCGATGACTAAGAAAGCGCATTTTTGAATGTTTCTAAACTGTTCCCCCCCCCCCCCCCCACTTTCTTTGTCTTAATGACACAAAGCCAACCGGAACAGGCACCTGAATAAGTGACTCAGTCTATAAAAAGGGGAAACTCAGTCCCTCCCATTCACTGCCTCCACCTACAGCTGTAAGACTGACACAGTGTAAACTAGAGAGAGTGAAAGTTCATCTCACCTACTCTGATTTGGTCTATGGTTCACTGATCACCCAGAACTGTAAGCTGAAACTATGTTTCTAATTTTTGAGACTATGCATTGCTTGTATGTATGCCATGTGTTTTGACTGTATAACTCTATGCCAATACTTGGTGACAGATGATGAATGAGTATTTCATTGTAATAGTTTATTTGCGACAACTTCGTAAAAACTATTAAGATGCTTGGTTACGATACTTTGGTAACACTCTGATTAACCCTCTTTGTTTACAACCTGACTTTTGCCAGTGTTCAATTCTATCTGTTAAGATGATAAGTGAATGATAAATTCTGATCGGAAAAACTGTATGCCTGTACTAGGTGAAAACTGTTAAGGTGATTTATGAATACTGTTGATTGTCGGAATGCTTTGTAGTATGTGACTCTAAACCTGAACCACATGTGTACTTGGGCTAAGTGTATTCCAAGTTATTGCAACCCATACTTCTAAGAAAAACACTGAAGCATTATTTGACTTCCATTGTTCAGCCTTGTATTATTGTCCACTACCCCTTGTTTTATTCAAACTCTGAGGGAATTATGGCAGATATATATTTATACCAGTCTAATCCTTTGTTGGCTAAGATCTCACATAGATTACTGAAAGCCAGAGGGTAAGTATGAGAACTCGACAAGCCAAACTCTCAGCTAAACTACAGACCAAGTTCTGTTTGTTTTTAATCTTGGTTCATACCTACCCTCGGCATGCCTGGTAGAGGACAAACACCGCAGCCCAGCACATGATCAGCAGGTCTACATAGAAGTGGATCAGTCATCAACTATCCTCTCCAACATCAGATAAGGTCTGATATTCCAAATGGACTCCAACTCAGCTGATCCGGAACTTTCCCTCTCTTAATGATGAAACAGGGGGAACCAAAAATCAACCTGAAATGACTTTGTGACATTGATTTGAATATTTCACCCTTGTATATACAAGTAAAGTTGATGTGTGAATGTGCATTCAACATGTGTCAGTTCTTTGTTGTTCATTCAGTATTGATTGTTTGAACTTCTCTCTAATTCTATCTTTCGGAGCTACAAGTACTTTTATGTGTACAAGCCTAAGGAAAATTATTCCTGAGCCACTCTTGAGCAGTTTTAACAGTCCCCAGAAAAAACAGTTATTTCTTTTGATGACCAGTAACGGAAAGTAAGCTCCTTCCATAACTACCAAGAGGTGAAGGTGGAGGTGAAATTTTAACATAACTCTAATAAAGAAAATATTCTCAGTTCATCCCCTAGAAGACACACAGACCCACTTCCAACTCTTGTCACAACGAGATGGAACAGGTTTAACAGGGTTTCACCCTGAATATGCATGTTGATCCTTTTCTCTTTCATACTTAGATTTGCTAATCTTTCTGTCTTTCAGAGTTCCCACCAATTTCACAAAATAAAAATCCATACTTTTTCCAGGCTTCTAGGTGCATTTTCCAAAACCATCCAGAGAGAAGACAATATGCACAAACACAGGAAGCATGGGCATGCACGTGTGCTTAACTTACCTAAAATCTTTTCACATTTTTGAGTATACATCTGAAAAAATATGCGAGGTCCTGATACTTCAAAATTTCAAGACTTTTCCAGACCCTGCTGGAAAGAAGAGTATTTTTCAAGAGTTTTCCAGCCCTGGAGAACTTTTCATTTTTCCATAACCTTTCCAGACTTTCAGGACTCGGTATGAAACTCTGTCTAGATTTGTTAGTTTCAAGTCTTGGTTTGTTAATTTACCTTGTTAGTTTCAAGTCTTGTTTTGTTAATATACCTTTCTCCCTGTCACACCATACCTCAACCTCGCCCAGGGTCTGAGTCCACTTATAGTTGGGAAGGTCGGCACCATTTCCAGAATTAGGCTTGATTTTGTTTTTGTCCTTCTCGTCTTCTTCCTCATCACTTTTGTCACCATTTTCCACCTGAAAACATATAAACCATCACATATGATGACTCATCGGGAATTCAGATGAAAAGGTAAAGATAATAACAGAATGACATAGTCCTTGTTACTGTAATGAAATGCCAAAGAGCCATTCTTTCTTTGTGAATACCATAAACAGTTCAAAATTTCCCATAGCTTATCAGGTATCGGATCAGTGAACTCATGGAGGTTCACTGTGTCAAGGGCATGGCATGAAAGAGGAGAAGCAGATTATGAATTTGTTTACTTCATTTCACTAGATCTGGAACTTGAGGAAAGGCTTTTGTAAGAGAATTAATGTAACCAGAAACAATTTTACTGTGTTCTTTGTGTAGCAGGTCAACACAAAACCTTGAGACAAAAAGCTGATCTTAATCATAACCTGTCCATGCGTGAAAACGCTGCAGTCTGCTAAATCGTACTTATCTTGTTTCACCTTTGCCATATTCTATCAAAACAGGTATCCAGAAGAATGTTCAGTCTCATGTATCTTTTTGAATGTCCACACCTTTTTAATTTTCTGTATGAAGATGTTTTACCATTTTCATTGCATGTGATGCAAAGTTCTGCCTTTTAAGTTGCATGCTATTTTTTTTCTCATAAGTTCAAAAGAACAAAGCTGCAGTGATCACAAATCTGTTAATGATAACCAACACCAACTGTTCTTGACTGAAAGTGAAACTGTCCACCACTCAATGTTGTGTGCAGATAATGACAGGATGTGCAGCTTGGTTATGACACTAACTCAAACTGACCATCAGTTCAGTTTCTACTATTCTAGCAAAGGTTTCTTTTATACTTGAGAAATAACAACAAATACCAATGCCCTATTTTCACACACATTTTGGGCATTGTGGAAATTATGTTGGGACAAATCTTACTCATCTAAGAAAGATTTCCCCAGCATTTAAACAGACTTCTAATTCTATTCAAGTTCTATGACACGCGTCTCTCACTCAGAAACAATAGAAACAGTAATCACTAAAAAAAAAAAAAACACTCTTCCTACACCTGGACATAAATTCAGTCTTTCAGTGATTACATTAGTGATTTCACACACACATGTACATGCTTATGCAAACACATACACAAATATGTGTCCTTGCACAATCCAGATGCCTGGATGTATGAATAAATACCCAGACCAACTTTTTTCTTTATCTGATAGCAGCCTCACACTGTTCACAAAATGAAAATGTTTGCTCCACTTTACGAGCTGCTGGGCCAGGCTTCACTATCACTGTGTTTCACATTTTTTCATTTGATACACATATTTTTCAGACTTTCTTAATCAAGTAAAGAATATCACCTGAAGAAGCCTGTCAGGGCAAGACTTGAACATATTCCTCCCTAAAAGACTATAACTGAACTACCTACCATGCATGACTTAACACTGCCATGCATGAGTCAACAAATACCTACACATGCAAACACACTACCTTTGTTTCTTCTTTCTTGGGGGTGGGTGCACTGTTTCCATTTGCGCCAATCTCTGTCACCTCCTTTTTCTGTAAAGAAACAGAAGAAATGTGTCACATCATCTGTGGTTCTCATCACATGAAAATGGGAGTACATCATACCCTGAATTAAAAACAGTGACATGTCTTTAGCTCTGACCTCTTCTAGACAGGAAGTACATTCCGGCCCAGGTGTATCAATCGGCTACCCCTGCGTGGGACCTGGTCATGACAGTCAGTTCCCCCACTGCCCCAATTGCTAGTGTTGGTGCTCTTGTTTACCTTGAAAATTGAAACAAATTAAAATCTGACACTCTTCAGCAGCAGTCAATAAAAAGCAATGTAAGGTTTTACTTTTTAGATTTATAACAAGGATTTATCTTATCAATGGATTCTTAATTGTTTATAAATGAATAATGGTGCTTGTTGACTTATCAATCTTAGATCACTGTTGGTATTCTTTATAATGGATCACCAGATGACAAGAGGCAAACTTTTGACCAGTTTCCTCACTGCACATGTGCTGATTTTCCTTTTTTAATTTTTGCTTTTGCTTTTTTTGTTGTTGCTTTTTTGTTTGCTTGTTTGTTTTTTCCACAAACTCCATGGCTTTTTCAGGCTATTTAATTCCTTTGTCCATACCATAGAAATGTATTTATCGATCTCTTTTCATATTATTTCTCAGACTGTTTTCCACTCTTTGAAAACAAAACCTCTTGCTAAATCGCTTCTTCTAATGATTCTGCTTCTATTGGCGGATAACTAATGCAATGCAAGATGTACATGCAAGGCAGCTAACTGTATACCAGACTGCTTATGCAATATTATGCTGCAAGTAAAAATCATACATAAGGGTCGAATTAAAAATAAAAAAAGACTTACCATTTTACCATGAAATAAGGATAATTCTGGAAAAAAACAAAAAATGCAAAAACCTGATTTCAATTATCTTTACAGGTTGGTGGTATATGTGCATTTTAATTCCCGTGTAAAACTATGATGACAAGTAGCATGCATTTAATTATATTTCCCTTGAAGTAGGGCTGGGGACTTTACGATTTTCGCATTCAGCATATTCTATTATGATGACATCTGCTTATCAAGCAACTAAGAGCTTTTTTCCTCTTTAGGCTCTAACACTGGCGTCCATGGCTAACATGAGGTCTACAGAAGTTAGAACATTTTCAACACTATGACCAAACAATCTGAATTTCTGTTCTAATAAAAAATACCTGCAAACATCTATCCAGCCAACCCCACCTGACTGAGCTCTTTCTCCAGCTGCTCTGCTTCAGCATCTGTCAGTTCTTTGATCTTGGGCTCCTCCTGCTGTGCCTTCTCCGCCTCTCGCTTCTTTCGCTCCTCCTCTTCCTTCTCTTTGGCCTTCTTCTCCGCCTTTTTCTTCTCTTTCTCAAGCTGCTGCTTCTTCAGTTTCTGAGCTTCCCCCTGGTACTTGTGGAATGCTTTCATCACCAGCTGGGAGACAGAATCACACACCGAGATAAAATTCTGCACCTAAAGCTTCATCCTTAAATAATGCAGTGGAGCATCTCAATAGCAGCCTTGGAAAACCCTTGAAAATCAGGTCTTCAAAGTAAAGGGAGGTGATCTTTAACAATGATAACTTGCTACACAAGAACAACTCAATGACAAAACGGAGGAGTTTGAACTTTGATACCCTGCTGACAAACTGATATGCCTAAATCATGACTCATTCAGAAAATGGACTTCTGTAGTTTTTGTTTAACTATACACAGTTTTTCCCCATGGACTGAAAACTTTAACTGATAAAGTGATTTTACTCTAACAGAGTTGTTTAGAGACTGGTCAGATGATGCTCTTTCCACAAACAGGGTGGCAGAACAAAGGGAAATTCAGGAGGTGATTGCACTTGTGAAAGGCACACACACTGTGCATTAACTTGATGGAACAATCAACTAATTCTTCCCAGTGCATAAGCAGCTGACAATACAAAGATTCAAACTACACAGGTCTACTTGTCAAATTCTTTCTTTTCTAAATTTACTGAATTATTTTTAAACATAACAGAAATTCACAAGTTGCATTCATGACAAATCTGTTTGGCCACAAACATAAAACACTTTTCTTTTAAATCATGTACAGGTCACAATCTTTTTTCATCTCATGCATGCCTGTTGAATATGGCCCAAAGGGTATGTCATGAGTTGACAAGAAGACTATATTTAGTGTACTGCCACCGAAAGGGTGGGACTCTTTACTGGGATGGCTTTTAGTTTTACTGGGAAGTTTAACTGCATCTCATACTGCAAACTAATTCATATAAACTAAGTATATAAACAATAGCAACAACTCAAAATTCATTACCCACACACTGCAAGTACTTCCCTAGGATCAAGAATGATAGAAATCCTGCAAATTGACATATCAAATGTCAGAAAGTCATCATTGTTATGACAATGGTGTTGGTAGGCTCTTTCTCCTCTAAGCAATGTGTATGAGTGCATGCACACTTCTCGTGTGTGTGTGTGTGTGTGTGTGTGTGCGTGTGCGTGCACGTACGTGCATGCGTGCGTGCGTAAGTGCATGTGTGTGTGCATGTGTGACTGTGTGTATGTGTTGGGGGTGGGGGTGGGGATAGGGGGGTGCGTGTGTGTGCATGTAGGCCAGCATGCCACTGTCACGACTGTGTGTAGTGATTTGGTCAAGAGAACCACCTTTTTTTTTTTAGTCAACAATAAATCTTTACCAAAAATTATTCATCTATAATACAGTGACAGTCACTTTGGTAAGAATCAGGTGTACTATGAAAGACTTTAGCAGTCATGAATTGTCAGATTCACATTCCCTGCTATCAGTCATAAAGGAATAAAGAAGACAGTCTTGAACACAGAAGTAAACATTTATGCCATGTACTGATGTAGTATATATATACCTCTTCTGCTTGGGCCGATCCTGTTCCAGTGAAGAAGTCTGTTTTTCTTTGCAAAAAGCCAAAGAAGTTATCCAAAAGCTGTGAAAGCAAAAAGAAAATTAGACAATAACACAATAAAATCAATTAACATCAAAAGCAACCATGATGATTTATAACTTGGAGGATAATAGACTTTAAAATGGTTCCAGCTAAAAGAATTTGAAATCATAATTGCAATCTTTGCTGCAGAACTTGCACATATATATCCAAATCACACAACTTACTAGTGGTACTAAATGTGGTGTACCAAAGGCTATAGAAAGTTTTCATCTCTGTTCATTTAGTACTGGGTATATATATACTCACCAAGTTAAACTATACAAGCAATGACCAACAATGCTGACATGTGGTGTTAGCTCTGATTCACCATTTCTGCATTTTGATCCATATATATATATATATATATATAGAGAGAGAGAGAGAGAGAGAGAGAGAGAGAGAGAGAGAGAGAGAATGGTACTGAGGATCAGCGCAATCTTAAAAACAGTGCTCAACCACAGTGGGAGCGACATTTGTTATATTAAAAGCAAGTTAAAATCAAGCTGCTAAAAACATCTACAAATTTGTTTCACGCTGTGCGGTCGTCAGGATGTGATGAGCTTGTGTTGCCAGTGCCACGTATATATATAGCTAGCTGGTTTGCTGTTGTTTTTTCCCCGTGCTACATGTGTTTCTCAGGTGTTGGTTTTTTTCGCTGATAGGAACTTCCATCTGTGTCTGCAATTGTTAACCATTTCTGTTCTAACATTTAGAGTTGCCAACTGTGGTTTACATAGTATAATGTATTTCTCTGTTAGGCATAGATTGCATTTTTTTGAAATGTTGTTGTATGATGCTGCTCTTTTTAAAATTTTCCAAGATATGTTGTAGTCTATGTTTTTTTCTTTAAGTTTCCAAATGTATTTACTCAATTCTGTTTGGTTTTTGTATCTTTCTTTGTTGAATGATTGTTTATGGTTTGCATATCTAGTTTTGAATTGGTTTTCCGTGATACCTACATATGTTTCTTTTGCGTTCTCTGATGTTACAGTGGCTTGGTACACAATGTTGTTATAAAGGCATTTGTTGCTTAGGGGGCACTGTTCTTTTTTGGTACAGTTACAAGATTTCCTTTCGTTACCCTCCTTTTTTTCTGTGCTGCTTTTCATTTTGTTTGCTGAATCGATGGCATTTTTAAGGTTCGGCATACATGAATATGATAATTTGATGTTGTTTTTGTTGAATATCTTAAATAATTTATGGTCTTTTGGGAAAGATGATGTCAAGATTTTAAAGAATTCTTTCCCTACATTTGTCATGTAACGAAACAGTATTCAACAACGCTACAGCTGAATACCAAGAGGCGTTACATACAAGTGGCTACAATTACAAACTAAGATACGATCCAGACAATGATACAAAAAGATGCAGAAAGAACAGGAAAAGGAATATCATATGGTACAATCCCCCATATGATGCAAGAGTTAAAACAAATGTAGGGAAAGAATTCTTTAAAATCTTGACATCATCTTTCCCAAAAGACCATAAATTATTTAAGATATTCAACAAAAACAACATCAAATTATCATATTCATGTATGCCGAACCTTAAAAATGCCATCGATTCAGCAAACAAAATGAAAAGCAGCACAGAAAAAAAGGAGGGTAACGAAAGGAAATCTTGTAACTGTACCAAAAAAGAACAGTGCCCCCTAAGCAACAAATGCCTTTATAACAACATTGTGTACCAAGCCACTGTAACATCAGAGAACGCAAAAGAAACATATGTAGGTATCACGGAAAACCAATTCAAAACTAGATATGCAAACCATAAACAATCATTCAACAAAGAAAGATACAAAAACCAAACAGAATTGAGTAAATACATTTGGAAACTTAAAGAAAAAAACATAGACTACAACATATCTTGGAAAAGTAGATCAGTATGATTATGGATGACCTCTGTAGTGCATCTCACCGACTGAGTTGAGTACAATGGAACTGGTTTCATGTTGTTGTCTTTAAGTTTGTAGAGTCTTTTGCCCGTTCATAAAATATCTTGTGTTGTTCTGTGGCTAAGTCTATGGTCGACATTGTGTAGAGTAGGGGTCAAGGCCAGACTTGACAGATAGGGTCAAGGGAGTAATCCTGTGGTTTGTATGTTGTGTGAATTCTTTTCATTACCTCATGTTTATAAAAATTTTCCTAAGCGAATAAATTAACTACAAATGGACGTCAGGTAGGCGTCGCCCTGTGTGCCTTTCTGCTCGGTTTTGTTCCCATTATTTCTCTTTGCGTTTATGATAAAACAAGTTCGTGTTTTGATCACGTGACTTGTGTACCAAAAATAGTCACCAGCGTAGCGTGACAATTCCGATGTTTTACTTTAAGGCTTTGGAGAAGAAACTTACGTTTTCTGATCATTCTAATTATACCCACTTGTACTTATTCGTGTTGGAGTAATGGCGGTGGGCCTTTGTATAACAGGTTTGTGCTTATATTGTTGTTTTCAAGTTAATGTTTTGTAATTTGTCATTCATGTTTGCCGTGTATGTGATATGTGGTGTGCTTGTGATTGAGACCGAAACTGGGTCAAATTTGTTTTTACTGTGCATCTGCAAAAAAATGATAACTGGGACAGGTCTGGGATGCTTGTTATTCCGGACAATTGTCACAAGTGTTAGCTCATATATAAGCAAATGGAAAAATGCACTTTTTTTACAGTGTGTAGTTCTGACTCTGGTTAGTTTTTTACACTCTCTTTCCCAAATTTCTAGGAAGATAATTGATCTGTTTATCCCGTTAACAAGTTTTTTGTTGTTGTCTTGTAAAACATGATGGCTCAGAATCATTCGTTTAAAATTTGCTCATTAAACTGTAATGGGCTCAATAACTCAAAAAAACGAAGAGATGTTTTTGATTTTCTTAGAAGAAAAGAGTCCCACATATATTGTCTTCAGGAGACTCACCTAAAAGAAGATTCTGAGAGCTTTATAAGAACCAGCTGGGGTTATAATGTATGGTTGTGTGGCACAGAAACAAACAAAAATGGAGTAGCTGTGCTCTTTAATAGCAATTTTGAG
The DNA here is from genome assembly GCA_033310375.1 of Conus canariensis. NCBI lineage: Eukaryota > Metazoa > Mollusca > Gastropoda > Neogastropoda > Conidae > Conus > Conus canariensis. The sequence goes on from CM065724.1 coordinate 44,114,278, forward strand.
TACAAGTTGCTTGATGTTATTCGAGATAGGAATGGATGTTACATTATAATGAATATTGAGTTTTTGAAAAAAATATTTACTCTAGTGAACCTATATGGGCCCAGTGGTGGTGATAACCCTGAATTCTTTGATAGAGTGTGCGAACACATTGAACGCATTGGCAACCAACACGTTATAATTAATGGAGACTGGAACTGTGCAATGAACAGGGATATAGATGCTCGAAATTACACCAGTGTCAGGAATCGTCCAAGAACTCGTGAAAAAATAAAGGATATAATGACAAAATACAATCTATTTGATGTTTACAGAGATATGTATCCAGACAAAAGAGAATATACATGGCGGAAATTCAACTCTTTTAAACAAGCAAGACTTGATTATTTCATGATCACCGAGGAAATATTGTCAGAAGTTAATGATGTTCGCATAGATCCAGGTTATAGGTCTGATCATTCTCTTGTTACATTAATTTTAAAAAAAGAACAGTTCAAACGGGACCGTCCTTTCTGGAAATTTAATAACAGTTTATTAAAAGACAAACAATACATTTCTGAAATTAAAAAAGTAATAAGCGAGGTAAAAAAACAATATGCATTACCCGTTTACAACTTGGATAACATTGACAATATAAAGAATGAGAACTTGTCATTCCAAATTGATGATCAACTTTTTTATGAAACTCTATTGCTTGAAATCAGGGGCAAAACAATCTCATACAGTTCACATAAAAAAAATATGGAATTAAAGAAAGAACAGGAGCTTGAAGCAAACATTAAAAATATTGAACGAAATCTATACAAACAAGACATTCCTAAACTAGAATATTTAAAAACGGAACTACAAGAAATCAGGGATCATAGAATCCAAGGTGTGGCAGTGCGTTCAAGGGTCCGCTGGTTGAACCAAGGCGAAAAGATTAACAAGTATTTCTGTAATCTTGAAAATCGAAATTTTGTTGATAAATCAATCCCTTTCTTAGAGAGAGAAGACGGGTCAGTCATTTCAGACCAAAATAGCATTCTTTCTGAAACTAAACATTTTTACGAAAATCTATATAGCTTTAGAGATGTGGCAGATATTAACATCTCTGATGAATTTCCGGGTGCACCAGTGTTGTCTGATACAGAGAGTGAATCAATAGAGGGTTCAATTACACTTGAAGAGGCTGCCATTGCTTTAAAAAACATGAAAAATTATAAAAGCCCTGGGCCTGATGGGTTTACCGTAGAATTCCTAAAATTTTTCTTCGTTGATATTGGTGTTTACCTTGTGCGCTCAGTTAACGAGGGATTCTCCAAAGGTCAGCTATCTATTACCCAGCGACAAGGAATAATAACATGTATTCCCAAAGATGCTAAACCAAAAAGATTCATTAAAAACTGGCGACCCATCTCCTTATTGAACACCACTTACAAAGTTGCATCTGCCTGCATAGCTAATCGCCTTAAGACTATGCTTCCATACATCATACACGAAAGTCAAAAAGGATTTCTAAAGGGAAGATATATAGGGGAGAATATTAGATTGATATATGATGTGCTTTTGTATACTGAAAAAGAAAATATTCCAGGAATGTTCCTTCTAATCGACTTTGAGAAGGCGTTTGACAGTGTGTCTTGGTCATTCCTACATAAATGTTTGAAATTCTTTAAGTTTGGACCAGACATCATTAAATGGATTAAAACATTCTACACCCAGACTTCTACTTGTATTTCTGTAAATGGTCAGTACTCCTCATGGTTCTCAATAGAGAGAGGGGTCAGACAAGGAGATCCACTCTCTCCTTATTTATATCTAATTTGTGCAGAGATCTTATCACTGATGATTCGCTCCAATGAACTTATTAAAGGAATTACAATTAATAACAAAGATATTCTCTTATCGCAATTTGCCGACGACACTAGCTTGTGTTTGGATGGTTCAGAAAGATCATTTAACGAGGCAGTATCTATCCTCATTAAATTTGCACGAATTTCTGGTTTGAAAATTAATTTTGGCAAATCCCAAGTTGTGTGGTTGGGGAGTAGAAAGAACTCTCCAATTAGATACATGAGGGATAAAAATTTTGTCTGGGATCCTGGAACTTTCAAAATTCTTGGCATTAAATTTTCCACTAACATTGATACCATTGTACGAATTAATTATGAAGAAAAACTTTTTGAGATAAGAAGGGTTCTCGCTCTTTGGAGGAAAAGAAATATCACCCCTTTTGGTAAAATTATAGTGATTAAAACTTTGGTATTTAGTAAAATTGTCCATCTATTAATTAATTTACCAGACCCTCCAGAGGATTTCATTGATGCATTAGAAAAGGAATTTTACACATTTTTATGGAATGGTAAGAGAAGCAGAATAACAAAATCTGTTGTTCAAAAACAGTACTGCGAGGGGGGACTCAGAATGTTGAATGTTAGAAATTTTATCTCTGCTATGAAAATAAGTTGGTTGAGAAGACTAATGTGTGAGTCTGATTGGAGGGAGTTTACTATTAATATGTACCCTGACCTGGGCATTATAGGTAATCTTGGAGCTGAATTTTCAAATGTTGTTATGAATGTCATTAATAACCCATTCTGGAAAGATGTTATGAAGCACTATAAGAAATTATGTTCCAGATGCTGTCCCATCTCTGTGCATGATTTTATGGTTGAATATATTCATTACAATATCAATATTTTGAGGGACAGAAGGGTTATTTTTGTACAAGAATGGAGTGATTATGGTATTTTCTTTGTGAAACAACTGTTGAATGAAAATGGCAACTGGATGACATACCAAGAATTCTTGCAAAAATATCAAGGTATTAACACCAATTTTCTCTTATATGAAGGCATTTTAAACGCAATTCGTACCTATTTTCAAAAACTCCAGATATCTTTAACTTCCAGATACAAGCCCCGAGACCCAAAAGCCTGGTTTTATATTAAAAGAGGTAACAAATCTGTTCAAAACATTCTAAATGGAAGTAATGCCCTCCCAACAGCTATCCATAAATGGAATAATCTTTTTGAAAACCTTAATTGGAAAACCATCTTCTCTCATTGCTATAAGGCTTCTACAGATATGCAGCTTAGATGGTTTCAATGCAGACTTTTGCACAGATTGCTCCCAACACAGAGGTATTTATTTCTGTGTAAAATTATTGAATCCCCTATCTGTAACTTCTGTGAAGAGGATGAGCAGACCATTGATCATATGCTTTTTGACTGCATTATTGTACAGAGGTTCTGGAGAAATCTGCAAAGTCTATTAAAAAATAAATGTCAGCACTGTGACAACTTCATTATTGACAAAGAGTTGGTTTTGTTTGGTACCAAACAGCATGTGAAAATGGATAAAGCCATTGATTTTGTTCTGCTCTTTGCCAAGTTTTACATTTACAAATGCAAATTACAAAATTCCCCTCCTGACCTACATGTCTTTCTCACAGTATTAGGACACAGATTCAAACATGAAAAATATTTGGCTTTTCTTGATCATAGTATAGGACAATTTGAGGAAAATTGGTTGCCCTATTACCCTATTATACCTTAACTTCCTTTGTGATGTGTGAGCACCTATATGTATGGAAGTGTATAACTTACCTTTTCTCAGGTTGTTTACAACTGTGAGACTGGGCTGTTTTATATACTTTGGTAAAGGAATTTGAGTGCTTTACAGTGGAATGTTATCCTTCTCCTGCCCCAATGACCCATGCCACATTAGATTCACACTGCTTTCCTTACACCACTTGCTGGTGTTTATGTAGTGGTTATATACACAATGTATGTATGTGTGTGTGTGTGTGTGTGTGTGTGTGTGTGTGTGTGTGTGTGTGTGTGTGTCTGTCTGTATTTGTATGTATGTATGTGTGTGTGTGTATGTGTGTGTGCACTCATCATAAAGGTCACTTGGTGTCATTATTAGAAAGAATGACAGGGTGAATGTCTGATGTATCAATGTCTATATTTCTTTTTGAAGTCATAAATATTGGAACTACTATACATTGCTCATTGTATCAATATAATGCCTATGTAAACTAGTGTTATAAATCAACTTTGCCCATAGGAATGATGATAACATTTACTGATTTAGTCGCTACTAGTTGCTGAATACTATTATTAACAGTATTGTTGAACCTATGCTTGATTACCAAAGTGATGTGTCCAATGTTGTTTCTGGAATAGATTCCTTTACTAACTATTACCTTTACTTTCATGGTTATTCTTTCTATTCATATGTGCATATTTGTGCTTTGTATGTGTCTTGTAAAAAAACCAAAAATTGTTCAATAAAAAAAAAAACATATCTTGGAAAATTTTAAAAAGAGCAGCATCATACAACAACATTTCAAAAAAATGCAATCTATGCCTAACAGAGAAATACATTATACTATGTAAACCACAGTTGGCAACTCTAAATGTTAGAACAGAAATAGTTAACAATTGCAGACACAGATGGAAGTTCCTATCAGCGAAAAAAAACAACACCTGAGAAACACATGTAGCACGGGGAAAAAACAACAGCAAACCAGCTAGCTATATATATACGTGGCACTGGCAACACAAGCTCATCACATCCTGACGACCGCACAGCGTGAAACAAATTTGTAGATGTTTTTAGCAGCTTGATTTTAACTTGCTTTTAATATAACAATATATATATATATATATATATATATATATATATAGGGTCCCATACATGTATTCACACACTCACTCAATCACAATGAACATTTGAGCCTTATGATTTCAAATGATGTTCAGCATAATTATTTGCATATTGCCAGTGCATATTCAGTTTCATTCAATCTTGTTGTACATGTAATGATGTATGCTAAATTTACACACATGCATAGTACACACAAGCACATGTATACACAAGCACTCTTGCACAAACTGAAACGTTTATGTCAAATACATGACTGTCTGTTAACAAGTGAAAATAAAGTTTCAACATCCCAACCAACTTGTGACTTTTGTTTTTGTGTGTACTGTCTTTGTTACTTCGAGTAACTTTTTCCTACGCTTTGGGACTGCATTGACACACTAAAATGACATTGCACATCCACCACTATTCTTCCTCTCTATTTTCCGCTTTAGGAGATGGCTGACTGGCTGAAGATGAACAACATGCATTTTACAAAAATATCATCATACATTTTTGTATTATTTTTTTCTTCTTTTTCTTAAATCTCTGCATATTAGTCATTTTCATACAATTTCATGCAACATTTAAAAATATCCTCATCTTTGCTGATGAGGTGGTCCTGTGCCCTATGAGTTTTTGTTTGTATTACTTCTCTTTCTTTCTTTTTTTTAATGCTAGTCCAATTATCCAATAAAAATTCCTTATTATCGGTGTTTCGATTAAAGAAATGTACACTGTCAAAATAAAGCAAAAATGAAAGTAGAATGTAAACAAAAAGGGCTCAAATGTACAACCTTTATTGAAAATGGATGGAGAAATGTCTTGTGTGTGTGTATACACGTGATTCATTACAACCCAAGAAACTGCATTCTTCATTTAGTACACTCCCCCCTCCCCCCCCCCCTCCGACTGATTTAGTACTTTTCCTAATTATGGAAATATTTATTTTCTGTTAAATGAACATTTTTAAATATTCTTTTTGTGAACTTTCGACTGGTCAAGAACATGGGGAAGGTGGGGGAGGCACGGGCTAATGTTGACTAAGAGGTGGAGAAAAAAAGGTGCATATATACACAGACACATACAGTGATGATCCCACATAATTTACCACTTCCTTCCATCATGAAGCAAAATACATTGTCAGAAAAAGTCATAAACAGTTACGGATCTGATGGATGGCTTCTCTTAATCTGTTAATGTGGCAAGATTTCTCTCTGCATTTTTGTTTTTATTTCTCCATTTTAGTATTCACTCTTCTCATTCCCAAATTCTCAATAAATCTAGAATTAGTAGAAATTAGCTGAACTGAAACAGTCAAAACAATACACATGTACGTATGTGCAACACCAAATGCTGATGTGTGTAGTATGTTCCTGAAAACCTTAAAGTCAGACACTCCTGACTCCTGATATTTCAATTCTTCAAACAAATCTTGATTTGATCCATTACAGTCTGCTACTAAGAGGCAAAGGGAGTTTGAAACCAGGAAAAAAAAAATCACCGCCTTTACCTAGCCAATAGATCTGGACCTCTTTTTCTGCAGTATCTGTGCCTTAGATCATTATGGGCCACCATCCCATCTCCCTCTCTCTTATTGTCAGAAAGCTTCGCATACAACTAAAAGAAGATTGCAGCACATATTTCAATGTATAAATGGATCATTTGCATTTAAACAGTCAACAATTACATGACTCAAGTCGTTCTCTGAAGTTCAGCCGCACAACATGCTAAATAACATTCACAGTAGTAACGTCGATCTTCTGACACATACACTGTCTCTGCACCAGACTAGTCCATCATCACCAATTTTGTCAAGCTGTACCCATTCTCAGTGCTTTTTCACCCTGTTTTCTCTGATTCATTGTAGACTGCTGCTTTTTCCTTTTGTTTTTGCCGATTCACTGCAGACATCACAAATCTTGTTTTGTCAAGTGCTTCAGCTTTAGTTTTATTCATGTCTATGCACCTGCATCAGTGCATGGAATGAACGTCTTTTCTGTAGTTGGACTATCAGGAACTAAGGAAGTCACTTTACTAATTTGAGACTCTTCTGCACCTTTCCACCTGAAGAGTTCCGGTCATCATGGCAGTATTCTTCAGATTTTATCACCAGTATAACTACATTAGCTATATTTTGATTAACCTCATCAACAATGTTCTTTCTAGAGCAATTTTTTTTGTTTGTATCTGAATACGCATCACAAAAAGTAAATTCAATTTCATGTCAGCACTGGCGAGAGCCATATGATATGCACTCGTCCCCCATCCTCTTTCCTTCTAACAACTATTGCCACGATCAATTTTGGACATATGTACAGAAGTCTACAAATCAAGGGAACAGCTGATCAAGATCCACGTGTAAATAAAGTGGGGGAAGTCCTAATTTAGAAGCCCCACTTTGTATCAGCGTCATTGACTGACACCCTCTGACTCACGAAGCATCCTCTCTTTGCAAAGAAACATGTCTGTGAGACTAACATAAGGAGGCCTGTAAACTGTAATGTGTATTAATTTTAAGAATAAACCAGGACACTGCGGGACTGACCAGAAAATCGGGAACCTTAAACTTCAGTGAAAGTGTAATCCTCTTTAAAAAAAAAAAAAAAAAAAAAAAAAAAAAAGCAGCTTGTTTAGAATGGTCTAAATCGCCGTCAATTCCTTGCGTTTTATTTGCGATGTGGAACAAGCTTGTCCGACAATAAAATTTTGTTTGCTTTAAATATCCATGACAACAATCACTGAACAGCAAGTGAACAATGACAACGAATTTGAAGCATCGGTTCGACACACAACACAGCCGCGATATGATTGTAGATCTGCAATTATAATTCATACCTCATGAATCCCTCCTTCGCATTGCTGGGCCATGTTGATCAACATTCCATCAAAACGTTCAGGATCGGCGTTGTGCGACATGATTCTAGTTTTTTTCTGTTTCAGTCGATTGTCACAGGACTTCGTCAAAGCACGTCCGTTCAGCACAAAAGGGAAATTACTTTGCCTCACAAACCCAGTGCGAGAGAATACCAGAAACTTCTCTCATTTTACCGGAACTTACTGAAAAAAATCACCAGCCGAGCCGAAACCAACAAGTGTATAAATACTTTTTTTTTTTTTTTTTTAAACGTCACATTTTCTTCGCTCACACTCTCCTTTAGTTTCAAAACGAGGTGAGTGAGGGCGGAAAATGAAGCAAATCTTTAAAAAAAAAAAAAAGAAGAAGAAAGAAACGGGATTAGTTCCACCAGACAATACAGACAAACAGATTACAGGACAAAACAATGCTTGGGTCTTCTTCACGCAAAAACAAGCAACATTTAGGACCATGAAAACGAAGACCGAGCAACCACTTATGTTCTCATATTGGGCGATTGCACGTTATTCATTGTCTTAAATGGTACTTTTTTTGTGCCTGAAAAAGAGCCAAGAGATCGAAATGTAATGTGTTCTGTCCTGTCATCTGTTTGTTGTTATCGTCTGGTGGAATTAACACCGTTTCTTTTTAAAATTCACACTCAATGTTTACACGCAATAACGCTGTCTCTTCAGCAACTGAAAGTAATTAGTAAGTGTTTTCGTGGATACGCTGGATCAGAACAAGGCATCACTGAACACTAATGTGGTTTGGTAGAAGTTCAATGTCTTCCATGGTGCACTAATGACAACTTGAGATTGACCGCTCCCCGTGGATTGCTGCTGCTGACGCTGTGATGGAACAAACTGGGTGTGGCTGTGAGCGAGGAAGGCGGGGTGAGCGGCGTGGGGGCAACAAACGCCACAGGAAGATATGGAAGAAAAAAAAAACAGCAAAAAGAGATAGACAAATAACTGAAACAAGAAATGATAATGCAGACAAGTCGAAAATTTCGAAAAATGCTTTCTTCGAACGTTACAACAAAATAGCGGGCATCACACACACACAGACACACAGACACAACAGACACACACACACACACACACACACACACACACACACGCACGCACGCACGCACGCACGCACGCACGCACGCACGCACACACACACACACACAAGAGAGAGAGAGAGAGAGAGAGAGAGGAGAGAGAGAGAGAGGAGATTCAGATTCAGATTCAGATTCAGATCTTTTATTCTGTTAGGCCATAGCCCCTCAGAAGGGGGATACAATAATTGAGATAATATTCTAATATCAATGCGACAAGTAAAACAAACAAAAACAAGTTCACAACGTTCACATTGTTACAAGGTTTAAGCCTGCGATGCATCAGCGCTTACACTGCTTATTGTTATACACTTAAACAAATATATGTAACCATGTTAAACGAGATTGAAGCATTTAATGATAAAAAAAGAACCTAGGCTGTAAGAAATTTTCGAATCATAAATGTTTGCACAAAAACAGAGCAAACCGCTTTACAAGTGTTTCATTTTTTGAAGTCATTGGCATAATCAGCTTGAAGATACATGGTTGTCTATAGTATTTTTCTGGAATAAACTCTTGCCTAATACAATAAAGTTCCTGGCACGAAAATACAAAATGAACTTCATTATCAAAAGCCTCGTGACATAATGGGCAAAGGAGATGATCATCACTGAGTTCTCTATAACGATTAAAATGACTACTTATTTCTGTGATACCAAATCTAAATTTTGTTAAGATGTATCGCAAATGTTTGTCTAAGTTTATAGACAAATACAATGGCAATCTATGCTCTGCGTTTAACATACGATATATATCATATCTGTCACTTTCCTGAACATGATAATGCCAGCTTTGCCATCGACAATCTATTAATCTCTGACGAAATTCACGGATAAAACCACGTATGTCCCCAACACCCTGACTTTCCCATACAAAGCCAAATCCATATTCATACAATTTTAATCTTACCCTCGAAGCCCAATTTGTCTTGCCTTCGGCATCAAACTCAACTAACATATTGTAAGCTCTATGGGGTAATCTATGTGATTGCATTCTTGTTAACTTTAACCATTAACGAATGGAGCTGACTATAGAAACTAAATATATAGGATACCTATTTGTCTCCCCGTAGACTAAATCATTAGGCGTATATATAGATACTCCCAAAAACTTCTTCAGTGCGTATAAATGTAGCTTCTCCACCTCATAAGCAGAGCTGCTAATACCCCACTGTTCAGCACCATACTGCACAATTGGTTGGATTTGAGAATCAAACAATTTTTAAAATAGTGCTAAAGAATTGTTATTCAATATTGTCAGCTTTTTCATAATACACAATAAGGCGTATTTAGCTCTGCTCACAAGATCTTTACAAGCAAATGTAAAGCTCAGGCGTGTTGAAAAGAATATACCGAAATATTTGTAAACATTTACTACTGGCATGATATTTCCGTTATAACTCCATCTTTCCCTAGCAGCAAGATAACCTCCTTTTCTAAAGACTATTATGTTACTTTTTGTCATGTTTACATTTAATTGATACAGCAGCTCTTTCTAGACTGTTCAGCTGTGTTTGCAGACCAACAATAGTTTCGGATAACAATACCACATCATCGGCTAATAGCAGAATAAATATTTCTAAGACATCATTCACAAACCGCACGCCATGTCCTCCAGAGTTAATAACTTCCAACGTTAATTCATTAATGAATAATGAGAACAAAATAGGGCTGCAAACATCTCCTTGTTTTACCCGGATGTACAGTATATATAATCTGTAAGAGATCCTCCACATCGCACTCTTGCTTTTACAGAGTCATACATGCTGATAATGGACTTATACAATTTACCATGAACACCATTCTTGAGCAAAATCGGCCAAAGGATACTTCTATTTACAGAATCAAATGCTTCCTCAAAATCTATAAAGGCTACATATAATTTACGATTCAATCCAAACTGTTTTTCAACAAACGACATCAAAGTGAACATATGATCAACTGTTGAATAATTCTGTTTAAACCCTGCTTGAAATTCACCGTAAGTTATTTTCTTCAATCCATTCCTGAAGTCTTCTATTAAGGACAGTGCTATATAATTTACTGTATATATTACTCAAAGATATTCCTCGATAATTGTTTGGATTATTAGCATCAGCTTTTTTTTATACAATGGAAGGATAATTGACTCCGACCAAATTTCTGGAAAAAGACCTCTGTCAAACAAAGCATTAAGAAATTCTTTAGAAAACAAACAACCAGTTCAGATTTGCAAGCATATTTAACTATCTCTCCAGTTATCCCGTCAGGGCCTGCAGCTTTGCCATTTTTTAATTTTCTTAATGCCAACAGAATTTCTTCATTTGAGATTGGACGATTTAAAGGACAGTTACCACTATCGTTGCCAGCACTTTTGCCATCACTACATGGTTGTGCTAATAAATTACCATCATCTTCATTTCTTTCAAGCAGTCCTTTAAAATGTTCAGACCAGTTCTCCAAAGTAATATTATTTAAAGGTTGTTTCTTACCACCTCTAATCTTCTGTACTGTGTTCCAGAAATCTTTCTGAGAGTTTACAGACGCTACTAATTTTTCTAACAATGCTCTGTTAAAATCCCTTTCTTTCGTTTTCAAAAGTTGTTTGTATTCCCGCCTAGCATTACAATACAAAACTCGATCCGTTGAAAGTTCACTACGATTTGACTTACTTAGTAATCTTCTAGCGTTCCTTTTACTTTGGCGACACTCAGTGTCATGCCAATCATCACATTCCCTACGATTATTTACATTTATCCGCTTTGTCATACATTTTGCAGCATCTTTTAAATAAGAATTAAAAGTACTGAGCGCGTCGTTTACATTTACATCAATTAGTCTGATAGCCATTTCGACTCTCTGCTGGATCTCAGATGAACACATCATGTCTATAAAGTGATCTTTATAATTTTCATTCCAAACAAACTTTTCCACAAAATTGTTAATAACTTGTCTTTGGGTTGATTTAATCGATTATTGCTAACATTAATGGTCAAAACAATAGGCATATGATCAGACTCAATACGTTCATATACATGAAGTACATAGACGTCAGAAACACTAGCAAACATATTCCTTGACATTAAAAAATAATCATCAACACTATTTCCACTTTCAGATACGTACGTGTAGCGACCTTCGTGGTCGCCCTCACACATACCATTCAAAATACATAAGTATAGACTTGTACACATATCAAGCAACATTTTGCCATAATTATTAAGTTTTTTATCCTCAGAATTTCTGTCAGTGTATAATGGGCCGCTAGAATGCTGTTTACCAAAATCTAAGATATTTTCACCAAAACCCTTTGAAAAATTTGCAGTTCTGGCATTGAGATCACCGCTAATCAATACAAACACGTCATCACAAGAAAGCATACAATCATATATAAATTCAAACAATAAACTTATTCCATTTTCAAGATTGAAGTGCAAGTAATATGGTGAATCCACAGGAGGCACATATGCACACACATATAATACATTTTTCATGGTACCAAACACAGATTTGTCAATTATAAACGCAAAGAAATTATCCGACTGAATATTCAAGAGTTTTACAAATGAGCAAAGCTCCTCTCTTATCAGACACAACAGACCACCCGAGTGTCTACCACGAGCTGAGAGCTTTATAGCTGGTTTACAATAAACTTGATACAAAAAAAAAAAAATACAGAAGAGTGAAAATCTTCCACAAAAGTTTCAACCAAAGAAATAATATCAAACGAACGAACAAACGAGACAAAATCATTGTCGCGTTGTTTTGAAATTAACCCGTTAACATTCCAGTGTAAAAAGGTGAAAGATTTGGAATCAATATTCAAAACCTCGTTTTCATTCGTACTGTGCACAGTGGCCGAAGGGGGGCAGTCATGTGCATTTTCAGACACACAACACATATCAGATTGTAACACACATTCATAGCTTTCGTTTTGTGTTGAAGGGGAAGCTGAACTAACGTCAGAAAACAACACGCTGTCAAAGACATCACGCTCTGCACGTGCTACCCCAGTGTCACCAATACTGCCACACAGCGAGGCAAGGACCGGTGTTACACTAGTGTGTGTTCCCTTTAACCAGGTTTATTTTTACACGAGTATTTGGGCCGGCCGACACATTATTCCATTTTTACAAGCTCGTCGTTTCCATTTACAGTGAATTTATTGCCATCGATAAGAAGATCGTCGAAAATCATAGTGGCCCGCTTATCCTCGCTCCTAGCTTTTTTCACATGGGGTGTCAACCTCCTCCTAATCTCTCTCTCACACGAACAGAAAAGTCTTCACCGACAAAAAATATTTGTTCCCCGGAGTTTGCCCTTAGCCTTCAACACTACTACTTTCTGTTTATAAAAACGAATCTGGCTATGATGGGCGAGTCACGTTTGGGATTTAGTCGAGAGAGAGAGAGAGAGAGAGAGAGAGAGAGAGAGAGAGAGAGAGAGAGAGAGAGAGAGAGAGAGAGAACGAATACGAATACGAAGTGTTTTATTCAGATTTAGGCCTAAGCCCCTGTCTGAAGGCGATGGTCATTCACCGACTCTTATAGCCTAATCTCACACGCACGCACACACACACACACACACACACACACACACACACACACACACACACACACACACACACACACACATATACATACATAACATGAAATTTAGACACTGGTCATAAAGCATTTGTCATGCACTAAACAAAACAAAGTAAAGTATAACAAAACAAAAATTCCATTGGTATCTGGTCCATCAATAGTACTTTTTTATATTGAAGCAGTACGCAAACGTTTCAAAGCTTTGTAAGTGAATAGTGCTACATTACATAATACACTCTCATAACTACATGCCAGAAGTAAATTAAACCTGAAATGACATGGATCATTATAATACTTGGGCTGAATGTATCTTATTCTCAAATCATGAAGAACAGGGCAACAGAGAATAATATGAATGGCATCTTCCTTAAAAACATGACACAAGCGACACATAACTTTATCTGCTTTTTCACTGTATCTAAATCGGTGGCTGGCTATATCTGACACACCAGATCTAAGTTGTATGAGAACACTTTTTATATATCTATTCATAACAATTTCAACATATGGTTCCACAAGATTTGTTGCCTTAAATTCCCTATATTCAGCAAATCGGTTACTGGCGTGCATGTGACTGTGCCAGTCTTGCCACCTAGGCTTACAGTCGATGATTTTTTTTGTTTAAAGCATTTGACAAAGGCTGCAATATTTGAGAGAGAGAGAGAGAGAGAGAGAGAGAGAGAGAGAGAGAGAGAGAGAGAGAGAGAGAGAGAGAGAGAATAATAGTGCACCGACTGCTGTCGGCAGGCAAACAGCAATGTCACAGAGACGAGTGGAAAAGTGAGGATAGTTCTAAACAGTAGGACCAGGGAGAAACTGAATGGGACGGTGGGGAAAAGGCGGCGAGGATGGGGGGGGGGGGGGGGAGGAGGGGGGGGGGAGGAAGTGGACAAATGAGCGTGTTCTCTTTGTTATCACAAGAATTATTTTCTACATTTTTCTGTATTTGTTACGTACCATGTTGATGCATCTGAAGAATGATGACATACTGCCGGAAAATTCACCTGTCTGTTTATATTGTCAAAGATTTAACTGTTCTAACACCATGAATAACTAAATATGATTGCACAGTCGCTTAAAAGGTGACATAATACAATTATGTAAAATTCTCATATGAAACTGCAAAGCGGCCTGACCAGCCATCTACGCACTTACCCCCGATCCCAGGATGACTAGATGGTCTTCGTCGTCTCGACGGACAACAACAACAATAACAAGCATATAGTTGGATTAATAATAGTAATTTTATTTTGCACTTTGTGGTACTTTTTAAATTTTTTTTATTATAACGTTCTTGAGTTCAGATGTCAAAACTCCACAAACAATTAGTAGACTTAAGAATCTTCTTGACAGTGATTCAATGAAAGGGAAGGGGGAGGTGGAATGGGGGGGGGGGGGGTGAAGGGGGGGGGGGGGGGGGAGTTCAGTGGGTTTGATTTTTATCTGAGTGATTTTGATAAATTGTTGGCAGATTTGGTTTTCAATTGTATAGGGGACATTACTAGTCACATAAATATTCTGATAGGCATACACCAGTGACGTCCCTTTGGCGGAGCTCGAACAATAAAGGCATTTACAACACTTACTCAGGACACTAAATCATTTCTACGTTAACTTAACTTGTGTGTAACAAAAATATTAAAGAAATACAAACGTGACACCAAGGTGATACATGACCTTTTCTTTAATTAGAATGAATTACCTCTCAGGCAAATTTCGTTCATAGAGAAAGAGACAAGACAAGATAAAAATAAAATATTTACTTAATTTACGAGGATAACAGACAAGTGCTAGAGTGATTTCAATGTTCGTGCTGAGTTGGAACAATTACATCAAATATCATAAAACAACACACATAGAAGCTTCTAAAACAGAGAGAGAGAGAGAGAGAGAGAGAGAGAGAGAGAGAGAGAGAGAGAGAGAGAGGAGAGAGAGAGAGAGAGAGCATGCTTTGGAACAAACTAAGGAATGAACATGAGGGAAAAGTCATGTTGTCTACAGCCCAGCTGATCAAAGAGACCATTTAGGCTGATAACAGATCTCACTTCGTTTAAGTATGCCGACAAGCATTTAAATGCACACACACACACACACACACACACACACACACACACACACACACACACACACGTTGTACTATTCAAAGTTCTACACACTCCACCCCCCCCCCCCCCATCCCTCCACCGTTCTTTTCTTAAGCACGCATTTGCATACGATACACACCATTAACACATCGTCTGATATCACTTTTAGTGAGAAGACGTTAAATTGAGGAACACACACACACACACACACACACACACACACACACACACACACACACACACACAGATGGCTATGCACAAGCATGAGAACAAAGAAAAAAAAAAAGGAAAAGAATTAACAGCATTCGGATTCGTATGGTTTATTCACATGAAAGGGGTATGAATATAGTACATTTGAAACAAATATACGCGACATGTAACAAAGTATATGAATATACAAGCTCATTAAGAACTTTCAAGAGGTAGCCATTTCTCTAAGTTTGAATGCCTTATACAAAAAGAACGAACTATTTCGAACATCTTTTGATGAAGTTGATGACATCAATAGGGTCAATCGAAATAAGGAAGACTGTCTATCGAATTTAGGCTTAATGAATTCATTTCTAAAGTCAATAAGGGCTGGACAGCAAAGAACGAAATGCATCTCACTTTCTTGGGATTGTTTACAAAGAGGACAAAACAAATTATTGTCATTTACACCGGCTTTGTATCTAATTTATGCACAGCTAATTCCGATAATCCAAGTCTGAATTTTGCCATTATGTATTTAAAGTGTCTATCCCTTTCTAAAGTTATGTAAGATTTCAGGTCATGAGAATCACCAAAATGTTTGTAAAAATCAAACCTTTCCATACTGTGCACACAGTTTTAACCATTTTTGCCGACTGCAGTCAACTAGTCGTTGACAAAAACAACTTATTTACATTTCCAACACCTTCATTCAGTCATACAAAACAAAACCATATTCAAAAAGACACATATGTACTTTACTAGCTCAGTTATTCTTTTACTGTAGATTCAAGATCATAAAGCACATTATAAGCTTTACGAGGTATTCCGTACTCCTCCATATGAAGTAAGTTAAGGCAGTAGCGGATGCATTTAACTGCAGAAACAATATATACAGGAAATTTATCCGTCTCGCCATATACAAGATCATGTAGGCGTCCGCCTCTTTACACCTAGACAATTCTTTAAAGCGAAAAGGTGCACAGGTTCACAATGCATGGCAACATGATCTAATCCCCATAATTCCGATCTGTGCTGAGCGATTGACTGCACTAGACTATGGAACAACTTGCAAAATACAGCAAAAGACGTATTGTTGAGACCACATAACTTATTTACAATACAGAGCAAAACATTTTTGGCCTTGCTAGCAAGCACTAACAGAACTCAAACGAGTAGAGAAAAGTCTGCCCAAATATCTTCAAGTTTTCACAACAGACATGGAAGCATTATCACATAGCCATCGTTCTCTTGAACTTAAAGAACCACCCTTACTAACATAATAATGTTACTTTTAGACAAATTAACCTTGAGCTGGAGAAATGTAGCTGAGTGCTGCATTCAGTTGTGTCTGTAAACCGATAACTGTGTCTGATACGAAAATCTAAGAGAGAAAAAGCGGCAGTCGGTTCTAGTGTCCCCCAAGGCACAGTGCAAGCCCTTTGCTTTTTCTGTGCCGTGTCAATGGCCTCCTAGAATCTGTAACATAAAAAATAAGCCATTTGGCAGATACTGCCTGCTCTATCGAGAGCGAGAGGAACGCACAGAAAGGTTGAAGGAGAGACAGACCTACAGAAAGGTTGAAGAGAGAATCATGTTTTCATATCGGAAAGTTGAAAGCACAATAACAAGTTCTGACGTGAAAATCATATTAAAGCAGAGAGAGAGAGAGAGAGAGAGAGAGGAGAGAGAGAGAGAGAGAGAGAGAGAGAGAGAGAACTAGCCCCAGTTAAATCAAAGCTGGACCACTTTAACTTAAAAGAATAAATATAAGAAAAAATGTGACTCAGGTCTTCATGAAAATAGAGAATGGGTAGGGGCGGGAAGAGTATTTTATAATCATCCTAATTTCCCACTTTCACCCTTCTCCATGTGTGTGCGCGCGCGTGCGCGCGCACACACACACACACACACCGCGCGCGCGCGCGCGGCGCCACACACACACACACACACACACACACACACACACACACACACACACGGGCACAGTCATGGTTAAATCACACGCTGTGTACTTTTCTTGAATTCAGATGCTGATTGAAATGCAAACATATTGGACTGGATGCATGGATTTGTTTCCGCCTCGTAATGACGCATTGGCTGTTAAGCACACCTAATACTTATTTCCACGCTGGTGCATACAAAGCGGGTGGTGTTTTACGCTGATAGTGGCGCCAGCCTTTTCTGATTGTTACACCGGAGAAAGTTGCTGCCAATTATTGAAAACCTCTGCCCTTTGTTGTGCAACGATGTGGAAAATGGTAATGGGCGTGCTTGCATCCAGTCGGCCACCTCAAAATGGATCCTCGTGGTCGGCCAGGCTGTCAACAATATGAATTCAATCGGATTAAAGCTGAATAGCTACTCCGGTCTGGTATCTTGAAAGATGTTATGAACATAACATGTCAAAAATCTACTAATCAGGAAAGATTGGCTTCTCAAAAGACAACGTAATTCTAGTACTAAGATCTGCTTATTGGAAACGGACATTGCAACCTACCTGTTGCCTTGTCAATACCAGGGCTGTATCAAAATATACAATAGTTAAATATTATTGACGGGAAGAAGGCGTGGCTAAGACCAGGGGTTGCTAAACTCTAGGGTTGCCTGGTAGACTAGCGTGCCGCCGAGTAAACGACCGCATTCGCTGCTCGCCATTGGAAAATGCTTCCCGCACACCCTTTACATGTTAATTCGACCGTGTCGGCGCAAGTGTTGTCGTTAACTAATTATAGGTCCATTGAAACGAGGGGAATAATGAAGGGTAATAGTTTTGTAACAACATAATAAGGGTCATGATTGTCAGACAAGAGACAGGTGAAAGGACAGGTTGGTTAGGGCGTGGCTTGACGAACTAGAGCGAGATGGGCGTGTGGAAGGTCATACGTTTGACCAGGCTGGAGGCAGTCGATGATCAATAATACTGTGAATGAACTGCAGGGGAGGAGAAGGGGTGGGGGGGTGGGGGTGGAGGGGGGGGCGAGAGACGGAAGGGGGCTAGGGAAAGGGATAGGAGATGGGGAGGGTAGGGAGGGAAGAGAAGAATACAACGAACAGAGAGAAATGTCTGTTTAGAACATTTTCATGAATGAAGTTCAAAGCAAAATTAAGAACTCCAGAGTAAAAAAAGGATACTGGATCAGTGGGAGTAAGAGACAAAAGGCAAAGTCAAAAATCGAATCTGCCTATGTGAAGAAGTCCTTGTGGCGAAAGCCTGGATTTAAAAAAAAAAATCTTTTCTCTCTCTCTCTCTCTCTCTCTCTCTCTCTCTCTCTCTCTCTCTCCCCATACATACATACATACATATTATATACATACATAAACGTATACGTCATTACTTGAACATCATCTCATTTTATAACTACGTTTTTATACTAACACACGTGCTCACTCCTCTTCACTTTCTCCATCCTTTCCAGCAAACACGCACGCACCCCTCCCCCCATCCTCATATATATATATATATATATATATATATATATATTAGTGTGTGTGTGTGTGTGTGTGTGTGTGTGTGTGAGAGAGAGAGAGAGAGAGAGAGAGAGAGAGAGAGAGAGAGAGAGAGAGAATAAATGAATGAATGAGTGATAGTTTATTTATGTAGGCCTCAGCCCCTCATGAAGGGGTAAATGTACAATACATGACGTTTCATCGTACCAGTTCAAAACAAGTACATCAACAACGACTATGGCAATCGTATGCAGCACTATGAAGTAGCTATTTCTCTACATTTAAAAGCATTATACAAAAACAATATATAAAAAAAGATTGCGTATAACATCAGGTTTAGGAGATGCCATCAGTAAACTTAGTTTAGATAAACAGGGTTCTCGAAAATATTTAGGCGCCCAAAATTTTTTCTCTAATTTCTTTCAATCTTTGGTGACAAACAACGAAGGTTTACCTCGTCTGCAGTAGACATCTGACATAGTGGACACATCACATCACTGCCATTTCAGGATTTATACCTTAAACGATGTAAATTCAAATCAGATATACCCAGTCTAAACCTAGTCGTTATACATGTTAGTTTTCGATCCATATTTACCTGTAAATATTGCTTAACGTCATAGGTATTACAAAAAAAGTTCTGTACATAGCAAATCTTTCACTAGTGTAAATGTGATCATTCCAGGTTTGCCATTTACAGTCAATCAAACGTTGACGAAAGATTGCTATGAAGTTATTTTCATTTCCCTCACCTTGATTTAACCACACATCACCAAAATCATTGCTATATAAACATACACGCACATTTGATACCCAGTTCTTTTTTCCTCTTGCATCTAAATCACACAACATTTTGTGTGCTATATAAGGTAGCTTATGTTCATCCATGCGTAACAGCTTAAACCAATATGGAATGAAGCTGACCGCAGAATTCACATACATGGGAAATCTATTTGCTTCACCATACACTAGATCCTTGGGGGTTCGCAGATATACACCTAAATACGTTTTGAGAGCAAACAAATGAACTGAGTCACAATAAACCGCGGTTTTGTCTACCCCCCATATTACTGATTCGTATAACAGATCTGGCTAAACACAGGTATAAAAAGTTTTATAAACAGTTCAAAGGAATTGTTGTTTAGAGCATATAGCTTCTGTACTGTACATAACAATGTGTTTTTCGCTCGACTGGCAATATGATAACAGACAACTGCGAAACTCAGACGAGTGGAGATAAATATTCCCCCCCAAATTGTAAACATTAATTACAGGCATTATCACACCATCGTATCGCCATCGTTCCCTTACACTTAACCTCCCCTCCGAAATACAGTTATATTACTTTTATTCATATGAACCTTCAACTGAAGTGAGGAAGCAGCACGATGCAAATTGTTTAGCTGTGTCTGCAGACCCACAACAGTCTATGACATTAGAACAACATCATCAGCTAAAAGAAGAATGAACAACTCAAATGCAGTATGTGAAAGCACAGCACCATGTTTTTCGTTATTAATCATCTGTAGCGCTAACTCGTTAATAAAAAAACAAACAAACAAACAAAAAACCCAGAGAATAATACAGGGCTGCATGCGTCCCCCTGTTTCACTCCTGCCGCGCATCTTACGTAATCAGAAAGTTTAGAACAACATCTTACTCTACATTTTACATTTGTATACATACCTTTAATACGCTTGAATAACTTACCACTGATGCCATTTTTGAAAATAATATAGTCTGTAGCAGATTTCTGTTAATCAAGTCAAATGCTTTTTCGAAATCTATGAACGCTACATAAAGTGTGCGATTATATGAAAACTGTTTTTGTTTGAGTCTAACATGTTATGTTATCCACTGTCGAATATCCTGTTTTAAAACCTGCGTGATACTCACCAGTAATATTGTTTCCATCTATCCATTCTTGTAACCTGTTATTAATAATGGAACTATAAAGTTTGCTGCTTGTGTCAATAAGAGAAATACCTCTATAATTATAGGGGTTATTAATATCTCCTTTTTAAAGCAAAGGCAAAATAATGGACTCTGTCCAATTATCCGGGAACATCCCCTTATTAAAAAAGGTATACAATAACTTAACGAAAAGTCTACTGCTTGATTATTTGAGTACTTCAATAATTCACTAATGATGCCATCAGGCCCTGCTGCTTTCCGATTTTTCAGTTTTCTCAAAGCCAGCAACACTTCTTCTTTAGAAATCGGACGATTCATGTAATTATTACAGTCGTTGGTTGCCAGAGTTTCACGATTGGTGGGAGTATCTATATCTATTTCTAATAAGGACTTTAAAGTGGCGGAACAACTTGTCAACTGTGATCCCGCTTCTTGGCTGTTTTCTATTAAACGTAATTTTGTGGAGTGTCCCAGAACTCTCTCTGATTCTTTACTGATGTGACTAATTTGTTCCACAATATATTACTAAACTCTTTCCTTTTCCTTTTCTGTAAATTTTTACATTCACGTCGAGCGATGGTATACTTTTGTTGGTCCTCTTTATCCAGTGTCCTATGACTAAAGCTTAGAAGTCTTCTCACTTTCTTCTGGTTGATTTTGCACTCCTGGTCGAACCAGTCACATGGTACCTTTTCTTTATTAACATAGCTCAGTTGGTAGAGCGCCTGACTCGTAATCTTGGTGATCCTGGGGTTGCGGGTTCGAATCTCCGCCGGGGCGTTTCGGTACAGGGGGATTTTTCCCTCGGAGTTAACATTAGTTCCGACTCCTTTTCCCATACAGTCCTTCGAATGAGACTATAAACCGAGGTTCCGTGTGTGAACGCACGCATAATATCTTGCACACACGTAAAATCCCATCACCAACTTTCGGAAGAGTAGGCCAGTTTGGCCGTTGGTATGGATGACACGTTACACACAGCATGCACCCTGCGTAAGAAATGGAAAGAATGAAGGAAGTAAAGAAACTGAGTGAACGATATTGAACGATATTGACTGGATGACACGGGAAACGACTGAATGAAGCGCCAGCTGGCAGCTCTTCAGTCGGCACTACCCAGGTAGGCAGCCCGTTGTGTAAGCGAGTGTTGATTGTAAAGCGCTTAGAGCTTGGTCTCTAGCCGAGAACAGGCGCTATGTAAGTATTCATCATTATTATTATTATTTATATACTTCTTCATACAGTTCGCACAGTCTTTAATACATTCATCGAACATACTTAATGCTTCATTGATGTCAACGTCTATTAAGTCCATAGCATTGTTCAACTTGATATAAATTATATGTTGTCTTTACAAAGCGAGTCATAGAAAACACCCACGTACTCACTGTTCCAAACGATTTTCTCGATTATTTCCTTGTTACTTTCCTTTCCACTGGCAATGACTTCGTTATCCTGTGGAAATTCTACTCGAACTGCAAAAGGCATGTGATCAGATTTAATCCTTTTATCAATCGCAGTTCACATGATTCATACACCAGTTACTCGAGAAAATGTAATAATCAGTGACACTGCATCCAGAATCTGAAAAATATGTATAGTGACCCTGAAGGTCGCCCTTACATAAACCATTTAATATACTTAAATTTAAAGCAGTGCACATATTAAAAAGTAAATTCCCGTAATTATTCAAACATTGATCTTGAAAACACCTTTAGAAGTATAAGACTCACTCTTATATCGCAATTCAAGAATATTTCCTGCCAAAAAGTCCCGAGAAATATTTGAAGTTCTACTGTTTAAGTCACCACACAAAATCGCATAAATATCTCTTGTTGTCATAATCAACCAATCTTCAGCCAGCCTTATTCCATTATCTTGATGAAAATGAGTATAAAAAGGTGAACCTTTGGTGGAACATAAGAACACACATAGAATACATTTTTTCTCTAAACCGACCAATTCTTTATTAATGACAACTGCACAACAATTCACTACATTTTCTGTGTCAGTGATTTCTACATATGGAGCGAACTCGTTCTTAATCAAGCACATTATGCCTCCTGATCGTCTTCTCTTTTGAGGAAGCTCTACTGCTGATATTTAATAATCTCTACATCCTGTGAAAACATTGGATTCATTTTTTTCCATAAAGGTCTCTACTAAGCAAACAAAGTCAAAACTAGAAATAATAGAAACAAAATCGTGATCTGTAAGTTTGGACAATAAACCGTTGACGTTCCAAGTAAGAAATGAGAAAGGATGCACTGCCTTTGAAACATTTCCATTCATCCCGTGCACACTGTCACTCGACCGCTCACTCACACCGATACGATCAACAGCCATTGTCTCGGTCAAACAAACTGGGGTGAACACAAAACCGGTGATGGTCCAGACTAGATACCACAACTATTTCTGTCAGAACAAAAGCGCCATATAGCACTGGGCAGGCAGATTTCCTATGTAGCCTACACCCATACACCGCATCAAAATCCTTAAAAAACATTTTCTGTCCTTCCACAAGCAGATGATCAAAAACCATTACAGTTCTTTCCCCTAACCTGTTGACTTCCTTCAAGTAGGATTACAGCTTACACCTGATTTCCCTGACTCTGTAGGAGAAATCTTCTCCAATGAACACATTGCTACCCTGCAGTTTTCTCTTTGATTTTAGGATTAATAACCTATCGCTGTAAAAGCAGCAGCGTGCTATAATGGGGGTGTCAGGCTTTGCGTTCAAACGGTGCACACGATCGAATTGCCAACTTATCAGTGATCATGTCGTGCAGTTTGTTTTAACATTGTTCGTGGGGTTCATTCTGTCCTCTGGGTATGCCATAAAAAATCAAATTATTGCACTTTGGTCTACACTCTTAATGGTCAGTCTTTTTTTTTTCTCTTTTGTTGTTGTTGTTGTTGTTCATTTACTTTTGCCATCAGATCAGTGTTTTTCTGTTTTTCTGTGACAGTTCGAGATTCTGATTTCTAAGCACACCCATCTCATGCATCAGATCTTGAATACTGGTTTGCAAGGCAGCATTTTGCACAGTCAATTCTTTGATTCCCTTCTCCTATCAGCAAACTTACAGTTTCACTGTTTCAGTCATGGAGTCCAGCTTCGCCATGACGTCAGCCCAGAGAGTCTGCTTTGAAGGAGGAGGAGGAGGTGTGCGTCTGCAAATGTCCTGTCCACTGCCCCTGTCCAAGCTGTTCGATGTCACCAGTGCTGGCCAGTCTGGACTGCCGGAGGTTGTACTCCCTTGGTCCGGGGTTCTGCTCCACATCCCACATTGCAGGAGAAATCCGCCCCAGTACATCAGAGTAAGGAGCAGGCCTAGTTAACACCGTCCGCTCTGCATCGGGGTCACAACCTGGCGATTCTTAGGCACATTTTTCAGTGGCTCTTTTCAACATAAATGTCTGATAAACGGCAAGAAAACAGCCACATCGTCGACCTAAAAATACAGTGGTGCCGACGGCAAGGTACCTCAGACATGTGCTAGCGAAGTCTTAAGTCAAAACAATCAAACAGTTCGTTACCGTTGATAATTCTAACGCAGCGATGTAAAACGCCGTCTTGACGTCAGT
>CM065724.1:44141160-44143660 GCA_033310375.1 Conus canariensis
ACATTCCTGAAATTTTCTACATACAGAATACTGATATATTTTTCTCGAGAAAACATGTGTTTCAATTTACCATACATGGACAACCGTGGACTATTATCCAAATGGTTTCGCCATTGATGGCAGAAATTACTAAATAGTCTGAATTTTAATTCTTTTATGAATCCTATTTCATTACCACAACCAAAAATCCATACTTCTTGAAATCCATTTTCACACAGGATATTCTTGACATGTGTGGCCCATGTTACACGGCCTTTCTCATGCATAGACAGTGACATGTTGTACGCTTTCTTTGAAAATCTGGTATCCGGTTGTTTTAACAATCTAAACCAGTACTTAATACACCGGGTAACAGTTGATATCCATAATGGAAAACGTCCAAGTTCTCCATATGCTACGTCGCTTGCTGATTTGTTCCTTACATGTAAAAATCTTTTGCATGCGTACAGATGTACTTGCTCCAGCTGAGGGTAAGCTTTGTACCCCCATATCTCAGAGCCATAAAGAAGCAACGGGACAACCTGTGCATCAAAAAGTTTGAAGAAAATATCCGGTGAATTACACCCAATTCTTTTTAGTGTGCACAGGATGTCGCTTGTACATTTCTTCCCTCTAAGTTTTAGTTCTTCCATGGCAAGTGTAAAACTATGTCTAGTAGAAAAAGTAAGACCTAAGTATTTGTACGAATTAACCACTTCTAGCGGGGTGCCATTCAGAAACCATTTCTCCCTTGAGCTGAGAAAACCACCCTTCCTGAAAACAATAATTTTTGACTTGTCTAAATTCACTGTTAACCGCAGTCTTTCTGTTTCTCTTTGGAGAATATTCAGTTGATGCTGTAGCCCAATCGCAGTAGAAGCCAAAAGAGTGAGATCATCAGCAAACAGCAAAAGGAATAGCTCAGTTTCGTCTGATGTGAGGGTAGCACCATGTTTACCGTTTAAAATTACGTCATTTGCAAGTTCATTTATTAACAAGGAAAATAATAATGGACTGATAACACATCCTTGCTTTAAGCCTTGTAAACATTCAAAGAAACTTGAGTAGCGTGTATTATTATGACATAAAACACACGCTTTCACATTGGAGTACATTGCCTGAATCGTTTTTAGCATCCTACCTCGCACGCCTGCTCGTAGCAGAACCGCCCACAAAACCTTACGGTTCACAGTATCATATGCTTTTTTGAAATCGATGAAGGCCACGTATAGTTTCGTACTCTTCTGCAAATATTTTTCAATTACTGCGTTTAAAGTGAATATATGATCTATCGTTGAGCGGCCTTTTCTAAAGCCTGCTTGTGCTTCACAAATGATACGGTTTTGCTCTACCCATAAAGTTAACCTGCTATTGATAATATGTGTAAAAACCTTACTAAGAACACTCAAAAGAGATATGCCTCTAAAATTATCAGGAATGTTGGCATCACCCTTCTTATACAATGGAATTATTGCTGCCTCCGCCCATTTTGATGGGAAAAAACTCCTAGAGAATATAGCGTTGAAATACTTCTTCAAGTAAGGTAGAACTATTTGCTCTGCATTCTTCAACATTTCAGGCAAAATACCATCTAAACCCGCTGCCTTCTTATTTTTCATGTGTTTAATCGCTTTACTGATTTCTTTTTCACTTATCTCTCCATCCAATATATGATCAAATAACGTTTCGTCTGATTCATCATTTAGGCAATCTTCCCCGTTAACAAATCCTTCGTTGAAAACTGATTCAAAGTGCTGTACCCACTCGTTTTCTGTTATGTCATTTGGAACAACACTTCTTCTTTTATTCTTGTTAATTTCATTCCAAAACTGACTGGAGTTTTCCGCTGAGCTTAAAAGATTTTTCAAATCAAAGTTTCTCTGTGCACGCTCTTTCATGTCGAGCATAGTCCTGTATTCTTTCCTTTCTCCGATGTATTTAACGTAGTCAACTTTATCTTTAGTTTTTCTAGCCCTTCGAAGATGTCTTATTACTTCCCTTTTCTTTGAAAAGCACTCATTATCAAACCATCTGGCTTTACGAGCACTTTGTTTACCTACTAACACTTTTCTTTTCATTGGTTCGGCTGCCTCCTTTAATGATGAAGTAAAAATATTCACCGACTCATCTAGATCCATATCAATCAGAGAAATTGCCAACTCAAGTTGGGTCTGAAAATGTTCTGATCTTAAGTGTTCAGTGAACATGTGGGTTTGATCCTCTGACCAAATAATCTTCTCTAGCTGGACAGCATTGTTGACAGTGGGTTGAACAATGGGATTACCTATCTTACAATATAATTCAACAGGCATGTGGTCTGACTCAATTCTGTCTCCTATGACCATCCGTTCAAAACTGCCACAAAGGTCGAAGCTCGTAAGGAAATAATCAATAACGCTATGACCCTGTTCAGAGAGATATGTGAAATTACCAGAACCCTCGAGCTCTGGACACCCATTTAATATTTTCAAATTAAAACAGGCGCACATATCAAGTAACTTCTTGCCAAAATCATTTGTCG
>CM065724.1:44148660-44166160 GCA_033310375.1 Conus canariensis
CTTATACACTGAAACAGCTTCCCTTTAATACCATTCTTCTGAAGAACTGGCCACAGTAGCTTCCTTGAAATGGAGTCAAAGGCCTTCTCAAAATCAATGAAAGCTACATAGAATTTACGATTTAACGAAAATTGCTTTTGTACTATTGCTAGTAATGTAAGAGAGAGAGAGAGAGAGAGAGAGAGAGAGAGAGAGAGAGAGAGAGAGAGAGAGAGAGAGAGCGTGTGCGTACGTACGCGCGTGTACGTGTGTGTGTGTGTGTGTGTGTGTGTGTGTGTGTGTGTGTGTGTGTATGTCTGTGTGTGTGTGTGTGTGTGTGTGTGTGTGTGTGTGTGTGTGTGTGTGTGTGTATTGTGTGCTCGGATGCGTGCATGTATGTGTTTTACCATTTGCTGTAATCTGTGGGAGCAAACATAATTTTGTGTCGGCGAGAGATGGATAGATAGATAGATAGATAGATAGATAGATAGAGAGAGAGAGAGAGAGAGAGAGAGAGAGTGTGTGTGTGTATGTGTGTGTGTGTGTGTGTGTGCGTGCGTGTGTTCGTGCGTGCGTGCGTGCGTGCGTGCGTGTGTGTGTGTGTGTGTGTGTGTGTGTGTGTGTGTGTGTGTGTGTGTGTGTGTGTGTGTGTGTGTGTGTGTGTGTGCTCGGATGCGTGCATGTTTGTGTTTTACCATTTGCTGTAATCTGTGGGAGCAAACATAATTTTGTGTCGGCGATAGATAGATAGATAGATAGATAGATAGATAGATAGATAGAGAGACAGAGAGAGAGAGAGAGAGAGAGAGAGAGAGAGTGTGTGTGTGTGTGTGTGTGTGTGTGTGTGTGTGTGTGTGTGTGTGCGTGCGTGCGTGTGTTCGTGTGTGTGTGTGTGTGTGTGTGTGTGTGTGTGTGTGTGTGTGTGTGTGTGTGTGTGTGTGTGTGTGTTGCTCGGATGCGTGCATGTATGTGTTTTAGCATTTGCTGTAATCTCTGGGAGCAAACATAATTTTGTGTCGGCGGGAGATAGATAGATAGATAGATAGATAGAGAGTGTCACCGATCGGCGGTACTAAATCAGTATGTCCATGTGTTTAAGAGTAGTGGTGGTTCAAGATAGAGAGCGTGTGCGCGCGCTCGCGCGTATGTGAGGTTGGGGTTTAGTTAGCTAGAGTTAGGTTAAGTTCCTCAGGGCTAGGTAGTAAGGTTAGGCTAGGTAGGGGGGCAGGTGAAATAGGACATACAATATTCTTTCATTCCAGTCTTCACTTATTGAAGGAATGGAATGGAAGCGGGAGGTTGGTTTCGTTCCCGATTGTTACCCTTGTGTTACTTTGGTTCTACACCAGAGAAGGCGGGGCAGGATATCGGCTGTTGTTGTGTTGTCAAGTCTGTGAGTTGTGGTGGTAAATTGTCGTGTTGTTGCACGAGCAATAACTAGTCCGTTGGTCAGGCGTGTCAGCTCTGCGGAGGGATACACTGCTCTGACCAATCGTTGTTTTGTGTGGTGAGTAGAGTTCGCTTGATTCCGACCAGGGCGGAATGCGTTGGGGTAGCTTCACTTCGGTCCCTGGTGTTCGTCGGAGTGGACGTACTCCTTGTAGGTGCGGCGGCAGCGCCGTTAGTTTTGAAGAGTGACTTCGAGTCATAGTTAGTGCCAGGTCCTCGTCGGGGTTGGGTGCCCTTGGCCTGTGTTGAGTCGGTGTCGTCCTTGTTGCAGCCACTGTCAGCCAGTTGCAGAACTGGTGTGGTTGATCGTCTGTATGTCCAGTTGTGTCAGCAGGTATCCTGTTCCGTCCTGAGGCTGGGGCCAGATCACCGCAGTTCTACTGTACTGCCGCGTGCCGGCAGGTGAGCGGCGCTTTCCAGTGCCTGTTGTTTCCCGGGAGAGGGAGACCACCCAGGCCGTCTGCCTTCTGTGGGGCAGCTCTCCTCCAGCTACCGGTGCTCTTCCGGGAGTTCTCCGGCACTGGTTCCTCGTCCCTGTTTAGGCGTCCTGTGGGAGGGCGCTGCACCAGGCCTTTTCCACCCTTGGTGTCCGGCGGGGCCTTCAGAGGAGGAGGCGTCCTACGAGCCCCGGACCCGTCGAGAGGGCGTCTGGTGTGTGTGCGTTGGGTGTCGTGCCCATCGCGGGGAGGAGTCAGACTGCGGGAGGCCACGGTCAGCGCCGGGGTGCAGAGTCTTCGGGGAGGGTGTCGGCCCGCGGAGGAGCCACGGTCAGCGCCGGGGTGCAGGGTCTTCCGGGGAGGTGTCAGCCTGTGAGGGGCCACGTACAGCGCCGAGGACTGGAGTTTTCCGGGCCGGGATGGGTCGTCCCATGTTTGTGATAGAAGGGGTGTAGCGTTAGGCAGTAGGGTTAGGGGTGTTAGCTACTGCCTCCGTTTAGGACGTAGTGGCCGGCACAGTGTAGGGTACTTGTCGTTGCCTCCCTTAGGGACGCAGCGACCAGTTTGGTAGTGGTCCCGGGTTAAAAGAGAAGGGTGAGTCCTGGGGAGAGGTGTGGGTGGTAGCAGTCGTTAAGAGATTAGAGTCCCTTTGGTAAATCCTTGTCCCTAGTAGTTAGTCACCACGTGTGCGGGCTATCGCTGTGTCCCCAGGTCACAGTGATATACCGCAACTGGTGTTTTAGGTTAGGTTAGGGTCTTCCAGGTCTTTATAGTAGAGTAGGGTGAGTCAGCGGGAATTGGGATACTTGTGTGCAGTTGTGGATGTGCGTGAGTGGTGGCGCCATGGAGTGTGTGTGAAATAAAGAAGCGTGCGTGATTGTAAAACTGTGTTAGTGTGCTGTGTTGTCTGACCTAGTGTGTGATAGGCGTGGGTAGGGGTGGTAGGGTCGTCCGGCTTAGCGACCGTGACACTTTGGTGGAGATGCGAGGTACTTAGGTGGTTCTGGGTAGGTGATAGGTAGCTAGAAGGGAGGTAGGGGGTGTTGTGTCCGGTGTGTACGTTGTGTGAAATGTAAGTGGGTGGTTGGTGGGAGCGTACCAGTACCCTGGGAGATGGTACGTAGTGTCCCTGTTCACTTCAGGCAGCTTTCCAGTGGCATAGGGCGGGGCACTTGTGTTGGTGTGAATGGGTTGGCGCTACCGTGTGGGTGAGGTATGAATGGTCAATAAACATTGAGTGGTTGTTGGAAGTGTGAGTGATTACACCGTACAGTGTAGGTGAGGTGCCGGAAGGTACCAGGTGTCTTTTGAGTCCCTTACATATGGTATACCCCAGTGAGTAGGTAGAGTGGTACCTGGCCCGTGACTGTGCACGCTGTGTGCTCGGATATCCTGTGGGGATTAAGGGCAGAGTAAGCCCAGGTGACTGTGTGTAGGAAGCACGAGGGTGCGCAGTGTTGTGGCATAGGGTATGCTGTGAGTGCACCTGAACTTGAGGGGTGCAAGTGCACTGTGATCGTGTGGGTGCGGCCTACCAGAGACAGTGAGGCCTGTGACTGTGGGTAACTGGTGCGCATGCACAGTGGACAGTGGACACACGGTGTCACGTGGTTCAGTCCGTGACCAGACAGTGCATTGGTAGTATTGTATGGGTTGGAGCCCATGTGGGTATATGTATGAGGTACACAAGTGTGGGTGGAGTTATGCTTGGTGCGTGACACATTGAGAGTATTGTGTACTTGTGCTGAGTTGCTTCAGGGGCTAGTGCGTAGTCAGGAACCTCCAGTTGCGCTCAGATCGCATACTGTCCGTTGCTAGTTCTGTGGTGGTAGGGGTACCCTATGTCTAAACACACCCGAGCCCATCCGCAGTACGACCCGATAGTGTCATGGATCCACAGGCCCCCACGGCGGATACCAAACCTAAGGTTAGTGACCAGGGAGCGGGGGTGGATCAAGAACAGGGGACGGGGGCTTATGCAAAGTTTGCCAAGTTGGGAGCGGCGATGGGTTTAGCTGGGGGAGACCTCGCCAAGTTCGTCACAGACTCAGTACGTAATGAGGATGAGAAGACGGCGAGAGAAGCAGAATTGGAGCTCCGGATGGAGGAGAAAGTGAGGCAGAAGATGAGGGATGAAGAGGAGGAAGCTGCTAGGCAGAGGGAGCTAGAGATGCAGCAGAGGAAGATAGAAGAGGAGAAAGCTGCTAGGCAGAGGGAACTAGAGATGAAGCAGAAGAAGATAGAAGAGGAGAAAGCTGCTAGGCAGAGGGAACTAGAGGTGAAGCAGAAGAAGATCGAAGATGAGAAAGCAGCGAGACAGCTGGAACTGGAACTGCAGAGGAAGAAGATGGAGGAAGAAAGGGCAATAAGGGAAATAGAAGCTCAAGCACGGCAAGCCGAGTTAGATCTCAAGAGACGAAGGGATGAAGCCGAGTTAGAGGCAAGAGAGCGAGAGCTAATCATACAAGAGAGACAGGCCTTAGATGAAGCAGCGCATAGGAAACGCTTGATTGAGGTGGAGGAAACGAAGCATGTCCACCTTGAGCCGTTAGGAGAGAACGACGACGTGGACGCTTTCATCGCCCAATTTGAGCGTGTAGCCCAGATGTGCAAGTGGAGCAAGACCTCATGGCCCACACGTCTGATGTCTCTGCTGAGAGGAAAGGCTAGAGAAGCGGTGATGCGGTTAAGTGCGGATGAGTTAGGCGACTATGATCAGATAAAGGGCGCCCTGTTAAGCCACTTCAGGCTAGATGCTGAGGCCTACCGGGAAAAGTTCAGGAGCATCAAGAAGGACGCTGCTGAGACTTTCGGCCAGATGCTGGGAAGGATGAAGCGGTGGTTTTCCCTCTGGTGTGCGGCAGCGGGCAAGGATGAGAGTGTGGCAGAGGACGTAAAGGATCTGCTGTTCCAGGAACAGTTTTATCAGCTATTGTCTCCAGAGTTCACAACTGAGGTGCGGAAGACATGCCCGAAAACTGTGGAACAACTTGCAACGGAAGCTACTGTTTTGGCAGAGGCCAAAAGACTGGGGAGGAAGGCGAGGCAAGACCGAACAGTTAACCAGCCCAACCTGGGTAATAGGCGCGAAACAGTAGGGAGCCAGCCCACAAGAGATCCCAACAGAAGTGATGGTGCACTACAGCAGCTGAACAGGAGATCAGAAGGGCCTAGATCGACCATAGTTTGTTTCAACTGCAAGAAGCCAGGCCACATCGCTAGGAAATGCCCTGAGCCCCATTCTGTTGGAGCTGTTCATTGTTGTGACCAGCCCCAAGCTCGAGTAGTCCCTACGTTGTGTCGCCCATGCGCTGAGCAGCGGTACGAGCCTGCGTGCATTGTAGAAGTTAACGGGTCTCCGGCCAATGGATTACGGGACACTGGTGCCGGACACACCGTAGTGGCCAAGTGGTTAGTACCAGCAGATGCGTACACAGGAGAGACAGTCCCAGTAGTGTTGGCTGAATCCAGATGTAGGTCTGTGTTACCTGTGGCGGTAGTAGAGTTAAGTCACCATTCATCGCGGGAAGTTGGAGGTTTTGGTCATGAATAGCCCTGTGCAGGAAGTCCTGATCGGAAACTTCGCAAAGAGAGTAGGAGATCCCGGTTGGACACGTGTGCCTGTATACGCAGACCCGGCGCTGGTAGGGGCAGTGCAGACACGCGCGCAGAGAGCCAGGGAGCAGCAAGAACCTGTACCACTGCCCGTCGAGGAATGCGTTCTGAACACCTCTACCCAGCAGTTAATTCAGTTGCAGGACCAGGATGAAACCTTGAGGAAGGCTCGGAGTGCGTGTGAAGCAGGGACGCACTTCCACACCAAGTTTGGACGAGTGAGTACGCTCGGAAGTCTGGTGTACTGGTCCGGCGGTTTAGGGTCCCAAGGACGTAGCGAGTCAGATCTGCGTCCCAGCTGAACTACGGACCACGGTGATGAAGCTAGCCCACGACGTACCCATGTCTGGTCATTTAGGTACCACCCGAACCAAGGAGCGAGTTGGTCGCCATTTCTATTGGCCAGGCATGCATGCTGACATTCGTCGGTACTGCCAGTCATGCTTCCAGTGTCAGCGTTCAACATGTGGACACGAACGGGAGTCCCTGGGTCAGTACTGACTGACAGAGGAACCCAGTTTACTGGTCAGATCATGCAGGAGGTCTACCGACTATTAGCCATTCGGGGTCTGACTACCACACCATACCATGCGCAGTGCAATGGATTGGTGGAACGCTTCAACGGTACTTGAAGCGGATGCTGTGCAGACTATGTCAGGAGAAACCAGGTGATTGGGATCGGTGGATACCAGCTACTGGTGCGTACGAGAGGGAAGAGTACCAGGTTTTCGCCTTTGAAGTGTATGGCCCAGTGCGCGGCCGATGCAGATACTGAGAGATCGGTGGTTCAACCGAAAAGGCAGAGCTCTGACAGCACAGAATACGTCGTCAACCTGAGAACTAAGATGTGAGTCATGAGCTGGCAAGGGAAAACTTGGCAACGGCAGCTATGAGGTACAAGCGACATTTTGACTTGAGGCGAAACCCAGGAAGATAGCTGTGGGGTCCAGAGTACTAGTACTTCGGCCGACCAAGCAGAACAAATTGGAACTGGCATGGAGAGGTCCCTATACAGTACTAGAAAGAGTGGGTGAAGCAGATTACCGCATAGCAGTAGGGGGAAAGACGAAGATTTTCCACGCAAACCTACTAAAGTCGATTCATGAGCGCGCTGCAGATCCAACAGCCTCGGTAGCTGCGGTTGTTGTGCCGGAGGAGCCTGAAGAGGAAACAGTAACTCCCTTGATGAGCAAGGACATTCCTACCATTCCCTTGGAGGCCACAGAAGGCCCAAAGAGTGGTAGTACTTACTGAAGACCAGCACTTTACAGGAAGTTGCACGAGTTAGTGGCCGAATTCAAGGAAGTACTGACTGATGTGCCCTCATGCACAAACCTAGAAACGTGCGCATCAAGTTGACGTCAGACATCCCTATCAGGTCGAAGCCATACCCAGTGCCTTTTGCGCAACGAGAGACAGTTAGGGAGGAGGTCAAAGCCATGATCAGGATGGGTGCGATTGAGCCATCGACGTCGCCATACTGCTCACCCATCGTACTAGTTAAGAAGAAGGATGGGAAGATCAGGTTTTGTGTGGACTTCAGGAGGTTGAATCGCATCGTACAGTTCGATGCTGAACCCATGCCGGATATCGATACCTGTTCGCCAAGCTTGGAGAGAAGAAGGTGTTCAGTAAGATCGACCTCGCTAAGGGGTATTGGCAGATCCCGATGAGTAGAGAGGACCGCGCGAAGACTGCTTTTGCTACACCGGAAGGACAATTCCAGTGGAAGGTTATGCCATTTGGACTGTGTACTCAGGGGCAGTGTTCACGCGCATGATGAGAAAAGCTATTGCAGCCACTTGAGAGCCCAGATGTCGATAATTTCATTGATGACATCCTGGTGGCCACAGTTGATCAGGACAGCCATATTGAGGTTCTCAGGCGTGTTTCCAGAGACTAAGGAATGTCTTTGTCAGCCCGCCTTCAAAGTGTGAGCTGGGAGGAAGGAAATCACCTACTTAGGGCACAGGATAGGTGCAGGGAAGATATGGCCTGAGCAGGATAAAATGATCCGCATTTTGGATGCGCCTAGGCCTGAGACCAAACGACAAGTGCGGGGATTCCTGGGATTAGTGGGGTACTACAGGAAATTTGTGCCCCGGTTTGCTGACATTGCCAAGCCCCTTACTGATCTCACTAAGGGAACAACCAGGCAGGTGAAATGGGACGACGAGTGCGAACGTGCGTTCCAAGCTCTGAAGCAGCATTTCTGCCAACCTCCCGTCTGTAATTTGCCGGTACCAGGTTTGACATTTGTGCTCCAGACTGACGCATCAGAAATGGGAGTGGGAGCTATACTGTGTCAGCAGTACCCTGAAGAGATGCGCCCTGTAGCATGTGCCAGTAGAAAATTAAGCCCTGCAGAGCAGAATTACCCTATAGTAGAGAAGGAGTGTCTGGCAGTGGTGTGGGGAATACAAAAGTTCCAGGTGTATTTGTATGGGACTCCCTTTATTGTCCAGACAGATCATTCCCCACTCCAATACTTAGAAAAGATGAAGTCTGTTAGTGGGAGAATCACAAGGTGGGCACTGCAGCTGCAGCCATTACAGTTTACGGTGCAGGCAGTGTCTGGAAAGGACAATGTGGCGGCAGACTTCTTGAGTCGCTTGCCGTAGAGAAGAGAGAGAGAGAGAGAGAGAGAGAGAGGAGGAGAGAGAGAGAGAGAGAGAGAGAAGCCTGAAGGTTCCATTAACCTGTGTCGTGAGAGGTTGACATTTTGAAGCTATGCATGTGTCATTGGAAGAGAATGACGTAGCAAGTGTTACTGAGGGTGTGGTATTGTAGCACGTGTTACACAGCGGTCGTACATAGCAGAGCAGCCTCAGTTATGAATTTATATGTAGTGCGTAGTGTAACGGCTGCCTGTAAGTGCCTGCATTAAGGTCTTGTGGCAGCGTTAGACCAGGTTGATTAATGTAACCTGTGATTGTTGTGTATTTAAAAGTTGATGTGTTGTGATGGAAGTTTTGGAGTGCATCAAAAGTAACAGTAGGACAGAATGAGTGAAGGGAATTGGATTTCTATAGGTAGGGTGTGGCTAAAACGCCGATCGAGTGAGAAGTTGTTGTTGGTTTTAACCTGTAGTTAAAACTTAGGCAGGGGGGTGTGTCACCGATCGGCGGTACTAAATCAGTATGTCCATGTGTTTAAGAGTAGTGGTGGTTCAAGATAGAGAGCGTGTGCGCGTATGCGTTGTGTGTGTGTGTGTGTGTGTGTGTGTGTGTGTGTGCGCTCGCGCGTATGTGAGGTTGGGGTTTAGTTAGCTAGAGTTAGGTTAAGTTCCTCAGGGTTAGGTAGAAAGATTAGGCTAGGTAGGAGGCTGGGGAAATAGGACATACAATATTCTTTCATTCCAGTCTTCACTTATTGAAGGAATGGAATGGAAGCGGGAGGTTGGTTTCGTTCCCGATTGTTACCCTTTTGTTACTTTGGTTCTACCAGAGAAGGCGGGGCAGGATATCGGCTGTTGTTGTGTTGTCAAGTCTGTGAGTTGTTGTGGTAAATTGTCGTGTTGTTGCACGAGCAACAACTAGTCCGTTGGTCAGGCGTGTCAGCTCTGCGGAGGGATACACTTGCTCTGACCAATCGTTGTTTTGTGTGGTGAGTAGAGTTCGCTTGATTCCGACCAGGGCGGAATGCGTTGGGGTAGCTTCACTTCGGTCCCTGGTGTTCGTCGGAGTGGACGTACTCCTTGTAGGTGCGGCGGCAGCGCCGGTAGTTTTTGAAGAGTGACTTCGAGTCATATAGTTAGTGCCAGGTCCTCGTCGGGTTGGGTGCCCTTGGCCTGTGCTGAGTCGGTGTCGTCCTTGTTGGCAGCCACTGTCAGCCAGTTGCAGAACTGGTGTGGTTGATCGTCTGTATGTCCAGTTGTGTCAGCAGGTATCCTGTTCCGTCCTGAGGCTGGGGCCAGATCACCGCAGTCTACTGCCGCGTGCGGCAGGTGAGCGGCGCTTTCCAGTGCCTGTTGTTTTCCCGGGAGAGGGAGACCACCCAGGCCGTCTGCCTTCTGTGGGGCAGCTCTCCTCCAGCTACCGGTGCTCTTCCGGGAGTTCTCCGGCACTGGTTCCTCGTCCCTGTTAGGCGTCCTGTGAGAGGGCGCTGCACCAGGCCTTTTCCACCCTTGGTGTCCGGCGGGGCCTTCAGAGGAGGAGGCGTCCTACGAGCCCCGGACCGTCGAGAGGGCGTCTGGTGTGTGTGCGTTGGGGTCGTGCCCATCGCGGGGAGGAGTCAGACTGCGGGAAGCCACGGTCAGCGCCGGGGTGCAGAGTCTTCGGGGAGGGTGTCGGCCGCGGAGGAGCCACGGACAGCGCCGGGGTGCAGAGTCTTCCGGGAGGTGTCAGCCTGTGAGGGGCCACGTACAGCGCCGAGGACTGGAGCTTTCCGGGCCGGGATGGGTTGTCCCATGTTTGTGATAGAAGGGGTGTAGCGTTAGGCAGTAGGGTTAGGGGTGTTAGCTACTGCCTCCTTTTAGGACGTAGTGGCCGGCACAGTGTAGGGTACTTGTCGTTGCCTCCCTTAGGGACGCAGCGACCAGTTTGGTAGTGGTCCCGGTTAAAAGAGAAGGGTGAGTCCTGGGGAGAGGTGTGGGTGGTAGCAGTCGTTAAGAGATTAGAGTCCCTTTGGTAAATCCTTGTCCCTAGTAGTTAGTCACCACGTGTGCGGGCTATCGCTGTGTCCCCAGGTCACAGTGATATACCGCAACTGGTGTTTTAGGTTAGGTTAGGGTCTTCCAGGTCATTATCGTAGAGTAGGGTGAGTCAGCGGGAATTGGGATACTTGTGTGCAGTTGTGGATGTGCGTGAGTGGTGGCGCCATGGAGTGTGTGTGAAATAAAGAAGCGTGCGTGATTGTAAAACTGTGTTAGTGTGCTGTGTTGTCTGACCTAGTGTGTGATAGGCGTGGGTAAGGGTGGTAGGGCCGTCCGGCTTAGCGACCGTGACACTTTGGTGGAGATGCGGGGTACA
Source organism: Conus canariensis (assembly GCA_033310375.1). NCBI lineage: Eukaryota > Metazoa > Mollusca > Gastropoda > Neogastropoda > Conidae > Conus > Conus canariensis. Next base: position 44,159,111 of record CM065724.1, read on the forward strand.
TAAGGGGTTCTGGGTAGGTGATAGGTAGCTAGAAGGGAGGTAGGGGGGTGTTGTGTCCGGTGTGTACGTTGTGTGAAATGTAAGTGGGTGGTTGGTGGGAGCGTACCAGTACCCTGGGAGGTGGTACGTAGTGTCCCTGTTCACTTCAGGCAGTTTTCCATTGGCATTGGGCAGGGCACTTGTGTTGGTGTGAATGGGTTGGCGCTACCGTGTGAGTGAGGTATGAATGGTCAATAAACTTTGAGTGGTTGTTGGAAGTGTGAGTGATTACACCGTACAGTGTAGGTGAGGTGCGGAGGGTACCAGGTGTCTTTTGTGTCCCTTACATATGGTATACCCCAGTGAGTAGGTAGAGTGGTACCCGGCCCGTGACTGTGCACACTGTGTGCTCGGATATCCTGTGGGGATTAAGGGCAGTGTAAGCCCAGGTGACTGTGTGTGGGAAGCACGAGGGTGCGCAGTGTTGTGGCATAGGGTATGCAGTGAGTGCACCTGGACTTGAGGGGTGCAAGTGCACTGTGATCGTGTGGGTGCGGCCTACCAGAGACAGTGAGGCCTGTGACTGTGGGTAACTGGTGCGCATGCACAGTGGACGGTGGACACACGGTGTCACGTGGTTCAGTCAGTGACCAGACAGTGCATTGGTAGTATCGTATGGGTTGGAGCCCATGTGGGTATATGTATGAGGTACACAAGTGTGGGTGGAGTTATGCTTGGTGCGTGACTCATTGAGAGTATTGTGTACTTGTGCTGAGTTGCTTCAGGGGCTAGTGCGTAGTCAGGAACCTCCAGTTGCGCTCAGATCGCATACTGTCTGTTGCTAGCTCTGTGGTGGTAGGGGTACCCTATGTCTAAACACACCCGAGCCCATCCGCAGTACGACCCCGATAGTGTCATGGATCCACAGGCCTCTATGGCGGATACCAAACCTAAGGTTAGTGACCAGGATGCGGGGGTGGATCGAGAACAGGGGACGGGGGCTTATGCAAAGTTTGCCAAGTTGGGAGCGGCGATGGGTTTAGCTGGGGGAGACCTCGCCAAGTTCGTCACAGACTCAGTACGTAATGAGGATGAGAAGACGGCGAGAGAAGCAGAATTGGAGTTCCGGATGGAGGAGAAAGTGAGGCAGAAGATGAGGGATGAAGAGGAGAAAGCTGCTAGGCAGAGGGAGCTAGAGATGCAGCAGAGGAAGATAGAAGAGGAGAAAGCTGATAGACAGAGGGAGCTAGAAATGAAGCAGAAGAAGATAGAAGAGGAGAAGGAAAGGTTAAAGCAGAAGGATGAAGAGGAGAAAGCTGCTAGGCAGAGGGACCTAGAGATGAAGCAGAAGAAGATAGAAGAGGAGAAAGCTGCTAGGCAGAGGGAACTAGAGGTGAAGCAGAAGAAGATCGAAGATGAGAAAGCAGCGAGACAGCTGGAACTGGAACTGCAGAGGAAGAAGATGGAGGAAGAAAGGGCAATAAGGGAAATAGAAGCTCAAGCACGGCAAGCCGAGTTTGATCTCAAGAGACGAAGGGATGAAGCCGAGTTAGAGGCAAGAGAGCGAGAGCTAATCATACAAGAGAGACAGGCCTTAGATGAAGCAGCGCATAGGAAACGCTTGATTGAGGTGGAGGAAACGAAGCATGTCCACCTTGAGCCGTTGGAGAGAACGACGACGTGGACGCTTTCATCGCCCAATTTGAGCGTGTAGCCCAGATGTGCAAGTGGAGCAAGACCTCATGGCCCACACGTCTGATGTCTCTGCTGAGAGGAAAGGCTAGAGAAGCGGTGATGCGGTTAAGTGCGGATGAGTTAGGCGACTATGATCAGATAAAGGGCGCCCTGTTAAGCCACTTCAGGCTAGATGCTGAGGCCTACGGGAAAAGTTCAGGAGCATCAAGAAGGACGCTGCTGAGACTTTCGGCCAGATGCTGGGAAGGATGAAGCGGTGGTTTTCCCTCTGGTGTGCGGCAGCGGGCAAGGATGAGAGTGTGGCAGAGGACGTAAAGGATCTGCTGTTCCAGGAACAGTTTTATCAGCTATTGTCTCCAGAGTTCACAACTGAGGTGCGGAAGACATGCCCGAAAACTGTGGAACAACTTGCAACGGAAGCTACTGTTTTGGCAGAGGCCAAAAGACTGGGGAGGAAGGCGAGGCAAGACCGAACAGTTAACCAGCCCAACCTGGGTAATACACGTGAAACAGCAGGGAGCCAGCCCGCAGGGAGGTCCCAACAAAGTGATGGTGCACTACAGCAGCTGAACAGGAGATCAGAAGGGCCTAGATCGACCATAGTTTGTTTCAACTGCAAGAAGCCAGGCCACATCGCTAGGAAATGCCCTGAGCCCCATTCTGTTGGAGCTGTTCATTGCTGTGACCAGCCCCAAGCTCGAGTAGTCCCTACGTTGTGTCGCCCATGCGCTGAGCAGCGGTACGAGCCTGCGTGCATCGTAGAAGTTAACGGGTCTCCGGCCAATGGATTACGGGACACTGGTGCCGGACACACCGTAGTGGCCAAGTGGTTAGTACCGGCAGATGCGTACACAGGAGAGACAGTCCCAGTAGTGTTGGCTGAGTCCAGATGTAGGTCTGTGTTACCTGTGGCGGTAATAGAGTTAAAGTCACCATTCATCGCAGGGAAGTTGGAGGTTTTGGTCATGAATAGCCCTGTGCAGGAAGTCCTGATCGGAAACTTCGCAAAGAGAGTAGGAGATCCCGGTTGGACACGTGTGCCTGTATACGCAGACCCGGCGCTAGTAGGGGCAGTGCAGACACGCGCGCAGAGAGCCAGGGAGCAGCAAGAACCTGTACCACTGCCCGTCGAGGAATGTATTCTGAACACCTCTACCCAGCAGTTAATTCAGATGCAGGACCAGGATGAAACCTTGAGGAAGGCTCGGAGTGCGTGTGAAGCAGGGACGCACTTCCACACCAAGTTTGGACGAGTTGAGTACGCGCGGAAGTCTGGTGTACTGGTCCGGCGGTTTGAGGGTCCCAAGGACGTAGCGAGTCAGATCTGCGTCCCAGCTGAACTACGGACCACGGTGATGAAGCTAGCCCACGACGTACCCATGTCTGGTCACTTAGGTACCACCCGAACCAAGGAGCGAGTGGTCGCATTTTATTGGCAGGCATGCATGCTGACATCGTCGGTACTGCCAGTCATGCTTCCAGTGTCAGCGTACTGTGGACAAGGGAAGAGTTCAAGAGTTCCCTCGTGAGATGCACTGATGCGTGAGCCGTTCGAGCGGGTTGGGATGGACATCATTGGTCCATCGTTCTAGCATCCAGAATGGTACAGATACGTGTTGGTGACGTCGACTTTGCGACAAGATATCGGAAGCAGTCCTCTCGCCAGATCACGAGTGAGTCGGTGGCAGAGGCAGCGTTCAATGGGCACGAACGGGAGTCCTGGGTCGTACTGATGACAGGAACCAGTTTACTGGTCAGATCATGCAGGAGGTCTACCGATATTAGCCATTCGGGTCTGACTACCACACATACCATGCGCAGTGCAATGGATTGGTGGACTTCAACGGTACTCTGAAGCGGATGCTGGCAGACTATGTCAGGAACCAGGTGATGGTCGGTGGATACCACCCTGCTGTTTGCGTACCGAGAGGTCCACAAGAGAGTACGGTTTTTCGCCTTTTGAGCGCTATATGACGCCAGGTGCGCGGGCGATGCAGATATTGGAGATCTGTGGTTACAACCGGAAAGGCAAGAGCTCGTACGCGCAGAAATCGTCAACTTGAGGAACAAGATAGCTGAGTCATCGAGCTGGCAAGGGAAAAACTTGGCAAGGGCAGGTATAGGTACAAGCGACATTTTGACTTGAGGCGGAAACCCAGGAAGATAGCTGTGGGGTCCAGAGTACTAGTACTTCGGCCGACCAAGCAGAACAAATTGGAACTGGCATGGAGAGGTCCCTATACAGTACTAGAAAGAGTGGGTGAAGCAGATTACCGCATAGCAGTAGGGGGAAAGACGAAGATTTTCCACGCAAACCTACTAAAGTCGTTCATTGAGCGCGCTGCAGATCCAACAGCCTCGGTAGCTGCGGTTGTTGTGCCGGAGGAGCCTGAAGAGGAAACAGTAACTCCCTTGATGAGCAAGGACATTCCTACCATTCCCTTGGAGGCCACAGAAGGGCCCAAAGAGGTGGTAGTACTTGCTGAAGACCAGCACTTTACAGGAAGTTGCACGAGTTAGTGGCCGAGTTCAAGGAGGTACTGACTGATGTGCCCTCATGCACAAACCTAGAAACGTGCAGCATCAAGTTGACGTCAGACATCCCTATCAGGTCGAAGCCATACCCAGTGCCTTTTGCGCAACGAGAGACAGTTAGGGAGGAGGTCAAAGCCATGATCAGGATGGGTGCGATTGAGCCATCGACGTCGCCATACTGCTCACCCATCGTACTAGTTAAGAAGAAGGATGGGAAGATCAGGTTTTGTGTGGATTTCAGGAGGTTGAATCGCATCGTACAGTTCGATGCTGAACCCATGCCGGATATCGAATACCTGTTCGCCAAGCTTGGAGAGAAGAAGGTGTTCAGTAAGATCGACCTCGCTAAGGGGTATTGGCAGATCCCGATGAGTAGAGAGGACCGCGCGAAGACTGCTTTTGCTACACCGGAAGGACAATTCCAGTGGAAGGTTATGCCATTTGGACTGTGTACTTCAGGGGCAGTGTTCACGCGCATGATGAGAAAACTATTGCAGCCACTTGAGAGCCCAGATGTCGATAATTTCATTGATGACATCCTGGTGGCCACAATTGATCAGGACAGCCATATTGAGGTTCTCAGGCGTGTGTTCCAGAGACTGAAGGAATGCTCTTTGTCAGCCCGACCTTCAAAGTGTGAGCTGGGAGGAACGGAAATCACCTACTTGGGGCACAGGATAGGTGCAGGGAAGATATGGCCTGAGCAGGATAAAATGATCCGCATTTTGGATGCGCCTAGGCCTGAGACCAAACGACAAGTGCGGGGATTCCTGGGATAGTGGGGTACTACAGGAAATTTGTGCCCCGGTTTGCTGACATTGCCAAGCCCCTTACTGATCTCACTAAGGGAACAACCAGGCAGGTGAAATGGGACGACGAGTGCGAACGTGCGTTCCAAGCTTTGAAGCAGCATTTCTGCCAACCTCCCGTCTGTAACCTGCCGGTGCCCGGGTTGACATTTGTGCTCCAGACTGATGCATCAGAAGTGGGAGTGGGAGCTATGCTCTGTCAGCAGTACCCTGAAGAGATGCGCCCTGTAGCATGTGCCAGTAGAAAATTAAGCCCTGCAGAGCAGAATTACCCTATAGTAGAGAAGGAGTGTCTGGCAGTGGTGTGGGGAATACAAAAGTTCCAGGTGTATTTGTATGGGACTCCCTTTATTGTCCAGACAGATCATTCCCCACTCCAATACTTAGAAAAGATGAAGTCTGTTAGTGGGAGAATCACAAGGTGGGCACTGCAGCTGCAGCCATTTCAGTTTACGGTGCAGGCAGTGTCTGGGAAGGACAATGTGGCGGCAGACTTCTTGAGTCGCTTGCCGTAGAGAGAGAGAGAGAGAGAGAGGAGAGAGAGAGAGAGAGAGGGGAGAGAAAGAGAGAGAGAGAGAGAACCTTAAGTTCCATTTACGTGGTCATGAGAGGTTGACATTATTGAAGCTATGCATGTGTCATGGGAAGAGAATGACGTAGCAACGTGTTACTGAGGGTGTGGTGTTTGTAGCACGTGTCGCACAGCGGTCGTGCATAGCCAGAGCAGCCTCAATTATGAAATTTATATGTAGTGCGTAGTATAACGGCTGCCTGTAAGTGCCTGCATTAAGGTCATATGTGGCAGCGTTAGACCAGGTTGATTAATGTAACCTGTGATTGTTGATGTATTTAAAAGTTGATGCTGTTGTGATGGAAGTTTTGGAGTGCATCAAAAGTAACAGTAGGACAGAATGAGTGATGGGAATTGGATTCTCATAGGTAGGGTGTGGCTAAAACGCCGATCGAGTGAGAAGTTGTTTGTTTTAACCTGTAGTTAAAACTTAGGCAGGGGGGTGTGTCACCGATCGGCGGTACTAAATCAGTATGTCCATGTGTTTAAGAGTAGTGGTGGTTCAAGATAGAGAGCGTGTGCGCGTATGCGTGGTTGTGTGTGTGTGGTGTGTGTGTGTGTGTGTGTTGCGCGCTCGCGCGTATGTGAGGTTGGGGTTTAGTTAGCTAGAGTTAGGTTAAGTTCCTCAGGGTTAGGTAGAAAGTTAGGCTAGGTAGGAGGCTGGGGAAATAGGACATACAATATTCTTTCATTCCAGTCTTCACTTATTGAAGGAATGGAATGGAAGCGGGAGGTTGGTTTCGTTCCCGATTGTTACCCTTTTGTTACTTTGGTTCTACCCAGAGAAGGCGGGGCAGGATATCGGCTGTTGTTGTGTTGTCAAGTCTGTGAGTTGTTGTGGTAAATTGTCGTGTTGTTGCACGAGCAACAACTAGTCCGTTGGTCAGGCGTGTCAGCTCTGCGGAGGGATACACTGCTCTGACCAATCGTTGTTTTGTGTGGTGAGTAGAGTTCGCTTGATTCCGACCAGGGCGGAATGCGTTGGGGTAGCTTCACTTCGGTCCCTGGTGTTCGTCGGAGTGGACGTACTCCTTGTAGGTGCGGCGGCAGCGCCGTTAGTTTTGAAGAGTGACTTCGAGTCATAGTTAGTGCCAGGTCCTCGTCGGGGTTGGGTGCCCTTGGCCTGTGTTGAGTCGGTGTCGTCCTTGTTGCAGCCACTGTCAGCCAGTTGCAGAACTGGTGTGGTTGATCGTCTGTATGTCCAGTTGTGTCAGCAGGTATCCTGTTCCGTCCTGAGGCTGGGGCCAGATCACCGCAGTTCTACTGTACTGCCGCGTGCCGGCAGGTGAGCGGCGCTTTCCAGTGCCTGTTGTTTCCCCGGGAGAGGGAGACCACCCAGGCCGTCTGCCTTCTGTGGGGCAGCTCTCCTCCAGCTACCGGTGCTCTTCCGGGAGTTCTCCGGCACTGGTTCCTCGTCCCTGTTTAGGCGTCCTGTGGGAGGGCGCTGCACCAGGCCTTTTC
>CM065724.1:44168660-44176160 GCA_033310375.1 Conus canariensis
AGAACACAGAGAGAGAGAGAGAGAGAGAGAGAGAGAGAGAGATTTTTTCAAACGTATAGGCCATGGCCCCTAATGAAGGGGGTGTTGTGAACAAATCTTTTCAAAGAAGAAACAAGAACAAATTAATCAGATGTGCACAACCATTAATTCTTAACTGCATACTATACTTCGAATCTTAAATGCCTTGTACAAAAAAAAAACAACAACAACAAAAAAAACAAAAAACGTTTTATGATAGTTTCGTTTGTTGACGCACGAGTAATAAAAATCGAAATAAAGAAGGATGTCTACAATATTTTTTCATCAATTTATTGACTCCTCAGATCATTCAAAATGGAACAATAGAACACAAAGTGAACTTCATTTTCTTCAGCATTTTTACATAGCGGACAGATAAGATTACGTTTACTATTACGTCTATAACGATAGTAATGAACAAAGAGATCAGAAATACCTAATCTGAACTTTGTCATGATATATTTGAAATGACTGTCCATTTTAATTGATAGATATGTTGCAACACAGTGTACATTTCTGTATAAAGCAACTCGATCGCTTTCTTGACCATATGACCAGTCTTGCTATCTGCAATCGATAAGTATCTTCCGAAATATCCGAACTTATGCATTTTAAATCTCGCACACCCTGTTGTAACCAAACAAGACCAAAACCAAATTCGTATAATTTAACCCGAACATTTGAAACCCAGTTTACTCTTCCTCTCGCATCCAGATCATATAACATATTACATGCTTTCTTGGGCAACCTTGAAATTTCCGTCTGTTTACTATCAATGACACTTTGTCGCAGAATTCAAATATATCAGATATATTTTTTACTTCATCATAGATTAAATCGTTCGGTGTCCGTATGCTCACTCGTAAAAACTTCTTCAACGCAGAAAAGGACATTTTCACAAAAAGCGGCAGAATCATAACGGCCCCAAATTTCAGCCGCGTACTGTACGATGGGCTGTCCTTGAAAGTCAAACACTTTCGTGAATAGTTTCAAAGATACGTTTTCTGATTTTGATACCTGTTGCATGATGCATAGTAAGGCATAGTAATGCTTACTTGGCTCCACTTGTAAAGGTCTTTGCATGCACAAGTGAAGCTTATTTCTGTTGAAAAAGATATTCCCAAATATTTGTATACGTTCACTACAGGCATCGGCACTCAGTTGTAAGTCTACCTTTCTGTAATTCCAAAGTGCCCACCCTTTCTAAACACAATAACATTGCTTCTTGATATGTTTACTTTTGACTGGAGTGAAGTTGCAGATCACAAGACGCTATTTAGTTGAGTTTGCAAGCCCATTGCAGTTTGAGACATTAAAACAATATCATCAGCCAAGAGAAGTAAAAACTCCATTCCGGTGCTCTATGTTTTTCATTTTAACAACTTCTAAAGTCAACTCGGTAATGAAAAAGAAAAGAAAATAGCTAAAAAAAATTAAAAAAAAGTTCGAGATGAGCATCTTTCAGTACTGGCGATTTTTGTGAATGTACGCACGCATACACGAGCGGACGCACGCATGGACGCACATACGCACTCGCGCACACACTCGCACACACACACACACACACACACACACACACACACACACACGCACGCACGCACGCACGCACGCACACACACACTCACACACACACACACACACACACACACACACACACACACACACACACACACACCAGCAAGTGAATATTTTAATATCTTGAAAAAGTCCAAACAACACACAGATGTAGCAGTACAAGATTAAAACATTGGGTCTGACCATATCTTTCCGTTAAGTCAGTACGCAAGGTATGAAAAATGTGTTTTCGGAGAAAGTCAGAGAGGCACATAAAATAGTCATCTTAGAAGCATGCAAGCAATCAAACGAGTAGATATATTACAAAATAGCTAAGCCTAGAAAACAAACGCGTGACTCACAAATACTCTAATATAAAAAGTGCAGATTTCACGAACGTTCAAAGCATCAAAACTGACTATACTAGACATAAACGGCAAGCAAGTGATATTGAGAAGTTGGAGATTGGGAATAGAAGTGATATTAAAATTTGTCTCACGTCAGCTTGTGCTGTGAACATGTGAACAGAGAGGAGAGAGAGAGAGAGAGAGAGAGGAGAGAGAGAGAGAGAGAGAGAGAGAGATTCTTTATTTTTGATCAAAATAGATAAGCAGTTGTGAGCTGTGTATGCGTGTTGTGTGTGTGTGTGTGTGTGTGTGTGTGTGCGTGCGTGCGTGCGTGCGTGCGTGCGTGCGGGTGCATCGTGCGCGTGATGTGGTGTGTGTGTGTGTGTGTGTGGTGTGCTGCATGTATGCGTGCGTGTGTGCGTGTGTGCGCGCGCGCGTGCGTACGTGCGTGCGTGCGTTCGTGTGTGTGTGTGTGTGTGTGTGTGTGTGTGTGTGTGTGTGTGTGAATTAAAAATACATATTTAAATATGTATCAAATCACATCAACGAGGGATCTTTTTCAAAGACATGAAAACATCAAATTTGTGACAGCATGGGTGTAACGAATTAACTAGTTGTCCCTTCCTATTAAAGGTGGTCAACGGTGCAGTCAAAACAGGATGCTATTACACATAAAGCACTGGAGGTTTTCATTAGTAAGCATTTACTGAAACAAAGTTGAGGCCGGTTACGTGGCTAAATGCATACGAATCGGTTCAACCTGTATTAGTCATAGAATCAAGGACATGCTATTTAAGATTATGAGTGAAAATTAGACGGTTTTTTTTTTTTTGATGGACAAAATCACTGGTCCTAAACTCACGAATTACATACGATATTATCCACAATGTAAACTATAAAAGTTGTACCAGAATATTTGTTGTGCATTGATTTGGAAAAAGCTTTTTATGGTGAAAGTACACAGTTCCTAACAAAGGGTTAAAGGCTGTTGGTTTTGACTCAAGTTATACCGTTGGGTATCACTACTATAATAAAACGTTGATCAAATCATGGCAGTAAATGACCAATGTACTTAGAGTTTGAGGACTGAGAAAATGGTGTTACACAGGGTGTGTTCTTTTCACCATACCTCTGCACACTTTGCACAGAAGTACTTGGAGTAATGAAGATTACAGCCAGACGACCTCACAGGACATCATCATTTCTTCCGAGCCAAAAGTTAAAACAATGCAATCATTCAACCAAACGTCTGGTTTACATATGAATGAGGACAAACCACCAGCAACATTTATTAAAGAAAGAAAGCATGTTTCTCTAGAAATACGTTGAATTCTTACACCATTGTAATGCATACAGTAAGGAGTTTGTGTGCCAGTGGAACATACAAACTATTCAGATGGAATATGCACTCAAGCGATTAATTACTGATCACTCATTTTGTGCATTTATAGTCTATGCTCTTGGACATCTGAACGAGGTTACTAATTCGGACACATTTCTTTTTAATTCATTTCTGAATCGCTTTCCAGTCAGACAATAGAGGTAAAAATTCACAGCATAATTAAAGTACAAAATCATGTACAGTAAAGACTGAACGAAAGAGTCAACGACCCTTATTTCGATTGATCTAGTTCCAGCAAATGCTAGAGACACATGTGAAAACGTATTCCATATTCCAATGGGAAGTGTGAAGACGATGAAACTCACGGACATGACCAGAGCAGTCAGAGTGATGGAGTTCACTTTCTGTTCTCTCTGGCTCTGCTGTTTGTCACTGGCTGCAAACTGTTCACCTGCTTCCTTCACTGACACCCTTAACTTGGTCACAAGGACGACATTACCGATCATCAGACCTACAATGGGAATGATAGAGAATAGAATTACATCAATTTTTACAACGATGTTGACTAGATATTCGTAATAGGAAGGAATGTAAGTACATCTGGTGCCTTTCTTTATCCTTCCATACAAGAAGTGAGAGTAAACCAAGCAAAAGAAGACTACAACAGCCCCAATAATGCTGCGTATTCTCTTGGCCGTGAACATCAACCCCACTCGATGAGGCCAGACCACAGAAAAAGCTCTCTGTACAACCATCGCTACCAAAATCCACGTGGATGCTCCACCTGCTGCATTGAAAAGGAATATTGCTATCTTACACGTAAGAGTGTGAAATGTCCGTATGTCGACATTCCATTGCTCTTTGATCCATATCCGAAAAGGTCCGACGAAAAGCATACAGGTATCAGATATGGCTAAAGTCAGAAAATAATAGTCTAAGCTGGAACGGTTGGCACGTAATCGAGCAACAATAATGATGGTCATCACATTGCCAAATGTACCAAGAAAGAAAAGCAAAGGTAAAATGATGACACGCATCTGTTGTTTAATCTGAGTTAGTTTAAACGAGTTGAAGTCTATCGGCTCTGCCGCGGTAGAAATTGTGCTGTTTGAGTCCTGAAATGCAGTGAAGTCGGATAGACTTGTAAAATGTGAAATAGGTGTGGAATCCATGGTACGTCACAGGAACACGATAATCAGTTCACAAAGCAAATGTCCTGATTGGTCACAACTGTTCAGTTAAACAAGTCCTGAGCCAGAAAAAAAAATCCTAAAACCTGGAGAATTCTTTCCTTCTGTGGATATGAATTTTGGAAAATGAAGATGAGTCCAAAGTTCAAGTTCTGTCAATTTGAAGTTAATTCGCCAGATTGTCCACGGAGGGGTGGAATGGAAAATGAAGATGAGTCCAAAGTTCAAGTTCTGTCAATTTGAAGTTAATTCGCCAGACTGTCCACGGAGGGGTGGACTATGCATCGACGTGGACTGCTCACCTTTTGGTCTTCTCGAGACAATCTAGTGATCCTGGCCTGCACAAAAAGAAACAAGAAAGAAAGAAAGAAAGAAAAAAAGGAATCACAGCAATGCACATAAATAGTGTAAGCCATTCATAAACCGTTGTCAATGTGTTTAAAATCACTCTTAAATTAGAATTGGAAAAGTTTTACTTAAAAATTCTTGCCTTCCTGTCAGTCAGGCAGACAACCTCTGTGTTAACGTTTTCAGATAAATAATGTGTTAAGCAATTATCGATTGGTACTTGACCCAAAATTTAAACATTTGATATCTTCGAAACAATAACTTTCGAAAAGATGTATTTTGCTCTCTCTTTATCCCCTAATGTGCCATCAACTAAATAATTTTTGTCATTTGCGTTACATGGTCATGTATATTAATCACAGCATGGTGCAGCATATTTTCTGATTAATAACACAAAAGAGATACAGTCAAGCAATGCATATGTACTTGACTATCTCAAAGATTTTGAACAGTAGAAAATAAATTGGCTCAGCCTGTACAATAGATCCACACAGTACTCTGCATTCAAATTCACATAAGCGTATGGCTGTACAAAAGACAATCATTGGTAAACGAACAACAAACAAACAAAGATGAGTTACAACACTGGAGAGGAGTCAGGAGGAGATGTGGGGAAGGTAAGAAGTATGCTTAATTTCCATCAGATTCCGCAGCCTGCCCTATTTAATGAGATCATGAGAAATATCCTGCAGTCATGTATACCAACATTGTACTGATGACCTAATCTCTCTTGGATATTCAATAAGAGAAGCATGGGATGACCACTTATCTTTGAAACAAAGCAAATTGTTCTGAACACTTGATACGTACTTTTCGTTGGCATACCTCTGTTTTAAGAGACAGAGAAAACTTTGCAAAGCAGGAGAAACATTAAGAAATCTACACCTGTAAATTGTAGAATTTAGTCAACAACAAAATTGAGTCAAACACGTTCTCAGTGGATGTACCATCTCGTAATCAAAAAAGAACAAGATCTTCACGATAAGCAATGCACACATGGCAATCTTGTTTTGGACAGAATTGTAATTCTGACCAAAAATTCTGAACAAAATGACAGTTCCAAAAAAGTGCTCAATAGTCTCGATCTTCTGCTTGCAAAACATGCATAATGGGTCTTCAACAAATCGACACATACACAGATATTTTCTTGTTGGAAGGATACAGCGCAAAATCCTAGACTGGAACCATCTAAGCTGAACATAAGACGTTAATCTAAAACAGTAGCCGAATGTATTTGTCCAATTTAATTAGCTAAAAGTTTCATTCCATTTACTAACAGTATTCTGATTAGACAACTGAAATGCATATTAGTTTAGGAAGCTCTTGATTGCTTGGTTTACGCCATTGTAAGAATTTCTGTCTAAACTCACTAACGATGACAAAGTTCCCATCTGTATTGACAAGCCGTTTTATGAATAAAAGTTTGGCGCCTATCCAATCTTGATCGTCAAGTGGGCATTTTCCCTCTGATAATTTTTGCATTGTAATGAATACTTTCAGCTAGGAATTCATGCACATTTTTTTAGAGGACATTTTGAACACAATTGCGTATATTGCTTTAGAACATCTTTCCAAATGGGATTAGCAGGGTTTTGTTTTGTTTTTTTCAAATTTTGAGAAAAAATTGTTGTCAAGAAATGTCCGTCCAAGAATTTTTTTTTCTTTTTCTTTTTTCATTACATTTTTTAAGGGCAAACACTTATTTGCTCTTGAAGAAATTTACAAATGGAAAACATGAACAAAGAACTGTACTAAAAACAACACAATGGACAGTGGATCTTATCGTGCATGAACAGACTACAAAGCAGCAACGATTTTACAAAATGAACAGCAAATCCTATCTAACATATACATGGTACAAAACAAGCACAACATCATGTCTACACTGTCAGTGTCACACAATCATCTCCGTACTGTTTTGGATCGTTGTCCCTTTTTAAAAAAAATCAAAAGATTAGAGAGAGAGAGAGAGAGAGAGAGAGAGAGAGAGAGAGAGAGAGAGAGAGAGAGAGAGAGAGAGAGAAACAACCGTAGGTTCCTAAAATTTTCAGTACAGAAGCATAGGAATCGACATCAACAGCACAAATAAATTATTTATAAAAAGAAAAACCGATGGTTAAATTTTAGCTGCCACGCTCTGTTCGAAATCATGTATAAAGATCGCTCTTCTTAAAATCTATCCAACATGAGAGAATCCTCGGTTTCCTTCAACACCACACACATATATAAACGTGCGCACGCGAGCACGAGCACACAAATCTTAGTTCTCAATCAAAAGCTTATAAGTATGCCATTTGTTTGCAAAATCATCATAGTTCATATTCATTTTCGCAATGCATTTTTCAACTTGTTATTTGGTATTTAAATATTTCCTGAAGACAGGAAACAGAGGAAGCACCTTTTCAGCTCTGGATTTGTATACAAAGAATTTTGCAGAGATAATAATGAAATCGAATATGATATCAGTTTTTCCTTACTTTCCCAGCACCAAATTTACAATATTGAGCACTCACAACGTGGCAGTTCCGTAAAATACATGCTTCCCGTCTCCGGCTGGTTAACGCAGCTCATTCACGGACCGTGACACCCTCTCTCCCTCTCCCCTTTGAAAAAAGTAAGAAAGAAAGAAAGAAAGAAGAAAAAAAACCACATACAACAAACAAACGAAAGGACAAACGAAAGAAAGAGGGAAAGAAAGGAA
>CM065724.1:44181160-44191160 GCA_033310375.1 Conus canariensis
ATAGAGACAGCTTCTCTGCCTTCAAACGGAATTGTTTTCTTTGTAAAGACAACAAAAACCGTTTTGTGAGCAGATAAACCGAACCCATTTGATTTCATGTAATGAAAAATATTGTCAACTATTTCCTGATACTGTTCAATGATTGTCTTTCTTTTAGTTTGTTGTTTGGAAAAATTGCAGTTTACATTTCTCCACAGAGCAATATCAACTGCATACAGAGCTAATGTGGCACCTTTTGTATTAACCTGTTTAATATCGTAAAGCATTAGCGAGAAAGTGTTGGAGCGATTACACTTCCTTGGGGAACACCCATGTCTTAGAAGTTGATAAAGCTCCATGTATATTGACTTGGATAGTTCTGTCCGATAAGAAAGCTTTTAGAAATTGGTAAAACGACCTCGTATTCCTACTTCATGTGCTTTGTACAACAATTTAGAATGCCATACTGAATCGTAGGCTCTATTTACATCAAAGAACGTTGCAAGGGTCGAATGACTGGACAATGTGGTCTGTGACTCCTCTACCTTTCCTAAAACCAGCCTGGAATGAAGGCAAGACTCCATTTTTTTTTCAAGGAAATGTTCTATTCTGTTTTTCATGATTCTTTCAAAATGTTTTCCAACATCAGGTGTTAAAGAAATAGGTCGGAAACTAGAGGGAAGAGTTTTAGATTTTCCTTGTTTAAGGATTGGGATGTCAGTAGCTTTTTTTCCAATCTGTAGGGAGCATTCCAGCATTCCAACAAATCTGAAAGAACTCCAACAACTTTGATAACAGACTCTCAGGAAAATGCTTAATCATGTTATAGGAAATAGGATCTGAACCAGTAGATATCTTACCTGGCTTTATACGCTTAAGTGCAAAACAGAGTTCATGCATTGTTACATTTGTGTTTATATATAAAGTGTTACAGTCTATGTTAAGCTGCTCAATGTTTTGGTATTTATCCTCAAATTCCTTTCTACGAATTTGTTCAGACTGAGATAAACACTCAGTCTGACTCATTGAAGCGAAAGTTTCTGCTAATAATTCAACCTTTTCTTTGTTAGATCTATACATTTTATCAGTAACATGTAGAGCAGGTTTAGGGAGATGGAATGTACCCTTGATTTTTTAAATTTCTTTCCATAATTTAGAAACGTCATGTGGATGTTTAGAACAAGTCATGATCAAATTACTTTTTTTTTTTTCAACTTTATTTTTCTGCTTGCAAAGACAAAACATTTTACATAAATTCATAGCATTTCAATTCACATCAGTATATAATTCACAACATTTATGTTTCAACAGCCAAAAGCTTACATTTCAATCAAGTACCATATACAGTTTCCGTATAGTCATGATCAAATTACTATAATACTGTTTTTTGGCAAGAGCTACTGCTTTGTTACTGTAGTTATTAGCAATTTTGTATTTACGGTGGAGTTCGTTTATTACTTGGGGTGGCTGTGAATGACGACTATTCATCCAGTTTTGAAATGCCTCTGTTTTCATTTTTACGGCTAACTCACATCAGGAGTTCCACCAAGGGTTTGAGGTTCTCTTTGGATGGTCTTTAAACTTAAACTTTGGAATGGCACAGTCTGCTGCTCTCAGTATGAGAATTCGTAATTCTACATAATTGTTTTCAAGATCTTCTATTGATTCTATGTTATGATTAAAATTGAGCTTAAGAGAACCAGTAATTAGAGTTTGGGCAAAAAGGCCCCAGTTAGCTTTATCTTCATTGTATTTTGTATATCCGGGGGTATGCTCAGTTCTCTCTGGACTCACTAAGATCTGAACTTCAACGGGAAGATGGTTACTACCCAGTGGTAACTGCATGACATTCCACGTACAAAGTGGAAAAATACCCGGAGTTACTAAGGACAAATCAATTGATGAATTTTTCTGATCATAATGATCAGCAATTCTGGTGATAGACCCGTCATTCAGTATCGTTAGATTAGCATTTACTATGGTGTTAGCAAGATATTCATTATTGTTTGTGATATTTTCAGAGTTTACGGACCATAGAGCATGATGGGAATTGAAATCACCTAGAATAATCCACTCTTTGTCTGAACACACACACACACACACACACACACACACACACACACACACACATGCGCGCGCGCGCGCGCACACATACACACACACACACACACACACACACACACACACACACACACACACACACACACACGCACACACACACACACATCGCGAGCACGTGTACATACTTTGGAATCACTGCATCGGCCTACTTGTAAGATATCCTTTTGTTTTTTCGCCCACTGAACCTGTTGAACTGTCATTGTACTGTCACTGTTGGGACGGAGGAGGGGAAGAAGGATGAGAGTTGAAAACCTCCACACCGTCACTCACAATGCCACTGATGGATTCATCACCAGTCTCCAAAGCAGCTGCTTCGGACATAGCGTCGGGGGAAGTCTCTGGCACGGAGTCCGAAGTTTGACGGGCTTCTCGCAGCACATGATCAGGCGACGCTGTGTCCCCGTGGCCATCTTTGCTGTTACCTCTGGGCTGTTCTGGCACACTGCCCAGAGCACGGCCTGGAGGGTATGACGTCTCACCCGATCCATCGGATGACCTGTCCCTGTGGCGTTTGTCACCCGTCTGCTGTAGCCGCCGTCGGGGGCTGTGGACCTGGAGCTTGGACTGGACTGGTGTGTGACTGCTCCTTCGGTGGCCCTGTCTGCCCGGTTGTCCTCCCGTTGTCTGCAGTGTCCAGTCGACCCCCCTACAGGTTGTTTGTTGGGAAGGAATTTGGCTTCGGTCAGCTATCTGTTGGTTTCGATGAGCACTCTATCAATCTTGCTCGTGTCCCCATTTTCAATTTGAATAATTCTGAGATCTATCAGTTTACAGTAAAGTTTTCCTTGGAATGACCAAGCTGACATGACGGCTGCGTGATGTTTGATATCATACAGTCTTTGTGCATTTAGTTTGGTCAAATCTTCCGTTACGTAGATGTTACACTTATTTTGTTTTAGTAGCCGCCTCTTTTTGAAAATTTCGGATTTTATTTTTCTGTTTTCAAGACGTACGACGACAGGCCTGTTTTAACCGGTGGTGTATTTGCCCACTCGATGGGCAACACTGACGTAGCTGTGTTGAAACGATGTCAGTTCCAGTTTTCTTTTTTTTTTTAATCTACAACTTTTTCTTCTGTCTCCTCGGCTGTCTCTCGTCCTGAATCTCCTGGCAGATTAATAACTTTTATATTTTCTTTTCGACTGTATTGTTCAAGTGAGTTGCGCAGTTCTTTTTCCTGTTTGAGTTCTTTTTGGAGCCGGCTAACATCATCATTCAGGTCTGTGTAGCTTTTTTGGAGTAAATCTTTTTTCTTCAAGAGATCATTTCCTTTTTTCACATCAAATAATTCAGATAAAAAAATTTTCAAGTTGAAGATTTAGTCGGTCATTTTGTTTCCCGCTGTCATCCATCCCTTTTTCCATCCTAGTCAGAATAGTTGCGAGTGTTATGTTCGAATCACCTTTGGTCCCCTTCACTTTAATTTTTGCTTTCTTGACGGTCTGTAAAGTTTGTTATTTTCTGTTGTTGTTGCTCCAGAATCCTTCTTCTCTTACTAGCTGATCTGTCCCTGCCCACATATGCTTCCACTGAAATCTGTCCTCCCTGTGGACTAACAAAGGAGTCGAAGGCGCCTTCTTCACTGTGGCCTGAACTGCTGCTAGGTCTGTTGTTGCGTTTCTTTTGCTTTGACGGAGTTTTCTTCAGTGCCATTCTCGCATTGACCACAAACAAGAGAGGGAGAAAACAAGCAAATAACCACACAAACAGGAGATCGGTGTTTCTTGAAAACCGTCCAATATTTGGTGAAAGCATGACACACAAAAACACTCGTCACTGAAAACACCATATTTTTTTCCTCCTTTTTTTTTTTACACAAAGTATCCGTCTATTCTGAAAAGTCGATGTAAAGTCTCCTTTCTTTGAGAACGAGGGAAACAAAGTTAAACGAAATACAATATAAGGGTGAAAACTGTACACAAAGGCCTTCAAATCTGACTCAAAATAAAGTTGTTTTTTTAAGCCAATCAATTTTCACTGCAGCTATAAAAGAAGGTATTATGACCATTTTCAAAACCTCTTCATTTTCAGATAGGCATACAACGTCTTTTTTTACCTTGCGTCTCTTTCCATTCCATAAAATATTGTAGAATTAAGCTAGCTTCAAGTTCTCAACAACAACAACAACAACAACAACAACAACAACAACAAAACAAACACAAAAAACTGACTTGGGTCAGGTATGCTAATGAATAGATGCGTCAGCTTTGACAGAACAATTTGTTTAAGCACCGTAATCCTTCCAAAAGGTGTTAGCTGTCTTCTTTCCCATTTTTGGAAGAGTACTTTTACTTCCAAGAATTAGTCTTCAAAATTCAAATTCACAGTGTGTGGAGTATTTACAGAGAACCATATGCCCAAGATTTTGATGTAACCTGGATCCCAAACAAAACTCATGTGACTAAGAAATTTCCGACCACAATTCTTCCTGCTTCCAATCCATACGACCTGGATTTATTCTAAATTCATTTTCAAGCCAGAGATATTCCCAAACGCGACAAGGGTATTACTAACTTCTTTAAAGGACCTTTCTGTGCCATCCAGACAAAGAGATGTATAATAAACGAACTCTGACAGAGGAGTTTCAAAACTGTTTACTTTAAGTCCTTTAATGTTATCATTTGGGCGAATCATGATCAACAATATTTCCGCTCCTAGCAAGTACAGACAGGGTGAAGATGGGTCTCCTTACCTAACTCCTCTATCAACGTTAAACCAGCACGAATACTGTCCATTCACTTGCGCACAGGATGTACTATTTGAGTAAAGGACTTTTATCCACCTTGAAAATTCAGGACCAAAGTTTTCTAGTCATCGTCAAGAAGTCCAGGTCCAGAAGGCTTTGTTTAACGATGGTTTCCAATGCTGCAGTCAACTTGTCAGTGAAATGACAGTTTTCTTTTTTCTGACCTGAGTGAAAACAGATGATGAGCCAGTTTGTTTACATCTACTGTCTCATCCTCTGTGTCCCTTCCACACAATGGTAAGTCTGCCACATATAATGTAATATTCTAGTTCGTTCTATGGATCAAAGGCATGGTGCCATTAGCCCACAAGGCGTTCTCCAGATCACGATGTCTTGACCCCATCCATAAAAAGAGATATTGCACTGCTTTAGGGTCTCACTGGTCGTGTTCAATGATGCCTGTTCCGGATCTAAAACACAGGATACAGCATAGTAAGCCCCTACTGTTGGCAATTAGAATTTGACAATGGAATCAAGTTGAGTGAGGGTCATCGTCAGAAGTGATAACCCACCATATTCCTCCTTCAACATTAGCTCCATAAACCTGGCAACACAGAGTTACATGGATGTGAGGGGGAAGTCCACTTGGGAACAACATGCAAAAAGCCTTCTGCATGTTGCTCCCAAGTTGATTTCCCCCTCACCACAAATAGCCACGTTTCAACCAGATTGATTCGTCGACCGGCCATCGTAGTGCATTTACCTGCCCTCTCTCCCCACCCCCTACCCCCTTTCCCCCATGCCCCGCTCTCCCACTCAAAATCTCATATCTTACCTGGATTTGTTTTTGCCACAGCTGACAACTACCTAAACGTAGTCAGTGTGCAACGAATTGAACAGTATTTGTCTGAAGACAGAGACAACAAGGAAGAGTTTTATGCAGTAATATCTCTGACAGATTTAATCAGATTCATTGCAGGTGTGTGTCTTTCTTGGGCCTGGCTGATGCCTGCAAATACAATAAAGAAGAGTGTACAGTCACGAGGAATAGTCTCAGACCAGAATGAAAGTAAATGGCATCAGCGCCAAATTTCCATTATTAATGAGCATCATGGATAGGATCAAGTGTTTCAGATCTGTGATCCTATCCGCGGCTATTTGTGTCCAGTCAAGGGACTTTTGGTGGCTACAATGATGGCCCTGTCGGCAACATAATTGCAATATACCACTTAAATAATAAGTCATCACAAGGAGAAACCGTTGATTGTTTGAGGAACTTCATACCTTAATATGATAAAATATGCGACCCTTCCTAATTTGGTTCATGTTTGAATAACAAAGCTAGTGTAAACAACAGTGGCACAGAGCCTCTTTCCATCGAGTATCTACAACGATGGCAGTGTTGATTTTAAAAGTATGTTTTATTACTAGAATAACAAGTTTATCACATAGCAAAGCGGTATATTTTCTGAGAAATGATGTATGTCAACATAATAAAGTCCACGGCCTATTCTAAATCCGTTCATGGTCAGTCTGTATGCCTTTTGTAGACGACAGATACAAAAAGGTTCTTTCCGTCAAATATCCAGGTCGATTTACTCACTTAGTAGACATCTACCAACGACATATTTGACGGAACGACAGCTTCTTACAGGGTGTTCCTTGTAAAGGGGATCCTTGAATCGCCCATTATAGATTTCGTAAAATGGCGACACATGAGCTGACATAACATGATAAATTGATAATGAAATAGTTAGAACAAGTCGTGAACAGCCATTCAGTAAAGAGAACTCCATTACAAAACAATCAACTGTGTCTTTTGAAGAGATTCATGAATGTTACATCGTTTACTATAACTTGTCGTGTGAACGTTTATTCAGTCTGGTGTCCAAAGGCCGGATGAAAGCAAAAGTGAAGTGTGGCTGCATAGGAGTTAGATCATCTGAAACAGCCACACACACACAGTCCTCTCATCCTGTTGAATGAGGTGCTCACTGACTTGACATTTCTTTGCCAAGGTGCAGGTGCAGAATGATTCGGCTCAGACTCCCTGATGGGCAATGCTCACCAGCCTACAAGCACGGAAATTTGTTTGACATTGAATTTAAATCATGGAGCAGGAATTGTTGCAATCTTAAATGGCATATTAATTTCTCGATGTATGATAAACTGAAAATTGGTATTGAAATGTCCTGAGGTCGTTGACCTGGAGATATGGACAAGGAGGGGAAAAGAACGAATAAAGGAAGCAAGAAACGAAGAAAGAAAGTAGAGAAAAAAAACGAAGAGTAATGAATAAAGAAAAAAAATCGCACAAATTATATAAACCACTCAATAGCACTAAAAAGTCCTAAGCAGGTAATCGACATTTCTGTTTTAAAAAAAGAAAAAGAAATAGGAGAGAGAGAGAGAGAGAGAGAGAGAGAGAGAGAGAGAGAGACAGAGACAGAGACAGAGACAGAGAGACAGAGAGACAGAGAGAGAGAGAGAGAGTTGGTATCCATTGCAGTAGGTCCAGTTCCAAATGTATGTACGTATCTTATCATGATCGCCAGTGATCATGATATGTAAGGTACGTACCACACTCATGATGCTGAGCACACAGACATTTCTTTACCAGACAGCCACAATGGCGTCAACACCAAGGAACTTTCTCAGCTTCAATAAGGATAATGTATTTACGAGAGAATCACATACTCATGAAAACCAAAGATATATAAATATATATATATATATATAATATATATATATATATATACGAAACCAAAGACTGCTTTCTGGTATACTCAACTTCATTCAAGACTTGAGTCCTCTTCAAGAGAATCACACACTTGTCAAATATGAAACATTTATTATACCTCTGAACTTCTCTGACAAGCTTTTTTTTGTACTTTTTAAATCCAAATAGAAGGTTATATACACGAACACAATATAGAGTAAATTATGTAATAGTGATGTTCTACATATTTTGGTGAAAGATGCAAATAATCTTCACGACCATACAACATATATTTCTATAGTTAAGCACATTGGTGAGTCACCTTTTTTTTTTAAAGTTACCTTGTCTATAACACGGTAAAATATTTGAGAAAGCTTAAAGCGATTTTCTGAACAGTTGGAGTCTTAGTCACAACTTTGTCAAGCCTAAACCAGCCTTTCTGAATATTTCACCTTTTTAGATATACTTTCTTAACTTATCTTAAATCTTTGTTATTAAAAAGTGGCGCTGGGGGCATGTCTTTTATATTTTGAAAATTAACCTCTACAGACAAAACATCTTTATTAAGTCGAGTCTTGTCGGAAGCGGGTTTCCGACACGTTCGCATCGCTTGAAGGCGTGTCGGACGCATACTTCCGACACAGTTTGACGATTTTTAAATCATACCGCCTTTTATTAAAGGGCACTAAATCTCGTTTCAGGGACCGCTTAGGGCCTTTTCTTGCAGTTGCTTCCCTCAGACCGTTCTTCGTGTATTCTGTAGTAGTTTTATACAGATTTAAATTGTCCTGCTCTCAGTTCCCGCGGTCACATGATTTTGTACACGATCACACGATTTTGAGTGAATCAAATCATTTTGTGGTCAAATTCTTGTGTTTAATGCAGTCGTTATAAATATACTGTTCTCTGCAGGTCATACCAAGTGCTCAGAAGTGTAAGTGAACTTGTGTGGGAGGAACATGAAGAAGTGGATTACAGAGTGCACAAAAAGTGTTTGTTTTTCTGCAAGTGTGTATCATTTTTGATTACTTACATCATGTGAACTGTGTGGATTCCTCACTGAAGGTAAGCATTTTTTTTATGAATATATTGTTTCTTCTATGCAATGGTGTATGTTTCGTGGTCCTAGATGAAGTGGTTGATTTGTTTTAATGATTTTTGTGAAAATTGCCAAAAATTGTGTGACTTGAGGGACAAACTGGTCCATTTTGGCTGTGACTTGACTGAATGACACAAAAGGTGACGTAATCCACACTTTAGCTACTTTAGTAGCTACGTTCTTCACACGGAATAACATGCTTTCAAACCAAAGGTAATTTTGCCTACACTTGAATCCAAAAATTTGATCTCAGCTGCAGAACCATCCCTTTGTGTTTGTTTATCTGTTTGAGGGTGTTTCTGTTTAATATTGGGCATTCATGAAAAAAGGGATTCATGTTTTCATACACTTTGTTTTCAATAAAATTTGATAGAAAACAAAATCAGATTCTGCTCAAGCTGCAAGTGATTATCCGCTCATTTAGCTGCTAAAACATTTTCCTCATCAATGATACAAGCACATCTTCGTAAACTAGGAAAGATAACAATGTACATTTTGACTGTTTGAAGATTTCACTCTTAGGCATTACAGGCACATCTTTTTCTTTTCAGTCTGAAAGTGACTTACGTTACTTCGCATTATCTAATGATATACCACCTCTGCAGGTAGATGGCATCGGTATGAAATCAAAGAAAACGCTTGTTTATGATTTATAAGAAAAAAAAACAGCCATAAGAAAACGTGTGTAGTGTTGTGGTGATGGTGTAGTAGTAGTAGTAGTAGTAGTAGTAGTAGTAATGGTGGTAGAATTATTTGTTGTTGGTAATGCTGTGCTGCTGATGTCGTTTATTATTATTGAGTGTTTCTACTCATTCTCTAATTCCTTACACCGGAACACAGGCTTAGAGACCCTTTTTTTTCATTTGTCATCTCATAATGCTAAGTGAAGATAGAAGAGACAACATTAACTGTAAGGATAAATGAATGTTCTATGTGATGCTACGTGACAGGATTGTGGGACTCCACTGCGCCTCCTCCATAATCATTTCAACTATGCCCAGGCAATATACAAAGCTCTCATAAAAAATACACACTACACTGCTGGTCAGGACACTGGAGTTGTGATGTGAAAGATGCTCTACTGCTTTCATGTTCCTCTGAGTTTTTGAGTAGCAGCTGTTTTCAGGCTGAAAACTAACACGCTGATATTTAGGGGACTGATGTCAAGCCAGACTCACCGCCTGTTGACGATCAATCCATGATTCTAACTACTGCACGTTTTTTTACTGTTGGTAGAAAACGCATATTTTTTTTGTAGTATTAAGGATCGTAACAATAACAAGGTAAACACGGATTAAGTAAGAGAGACTTGACATGCTTTGTCGAATTCTTTGGATTGTTAAAACCTGGCAAATAGGTATTCATTGTACGGTACATATTTGATAAGAGACCAGAC
>CM065724.1:44196160-44243660 GCA_033310375.1 Conus canariensis
ATGTTAGCAACACAAGAAGCTTTTCTTGTTTACTTTGGAATATTTGTGGATTACAATTTAGACTTTCTGATCCTGATGCTATTGAATATGTTTCTTTTTGTGTCATGTTGAAACTTTTGTTGACAATATCCAGTCTTCCATATTTTCTGATTGAAATATATATTTTGAGCCTGCAGTTAAATTTACTCTGCGTGGAAGGAGATTGGAGGGGGGGGGTGGTGGTGGTGGTGGTGGTGGTGGTGGTGGTGGTGGTGGTGGTGTGTGTGTGTGTGTGTGTGTGTGTGTGTGTGTGTGTGTGTGTGTGTGTGTGTGTGTGTGTTATATGTCTTATAAGAAATAATCTCATGAAATAAGTGTCAAAAGTGAGTACTGACTGTGATAATGTCTTGTTGTTTGTCATTGATTAGAAAAAAAATATTTCATTTGATTAATAATACTCTCTCTCTCTCTCTCTCTCTCTCTCTCTCTCTCTCTCTCTATATATATATATATATATATATATGTATGTATGTATGTATATATATGTATAGATAGATAGATAGATAGATAGATAGATAGATAGATAGATAGGTTCATACGTTCCCCAGAAAAAAAATGTCCGTATTATTCTGTGTTTAATGTTGATAATGGTATAAATCAACTGGAGGATATTGCAATCGATAATTATATTTAAAGGACGAAATGTCAATATCAAAGTGTGGTGACTTTGAATGCCATAAGGCTGATGTTTCACCGCAATATGATGAACAAACAAAAACATTTTCATGGTTTGATAATTCTGGTTTTGTTGACTTGAGACGCCATTCTGAAGGTGCTGTGTTAAACGCACATGGCAAACATTTGCTATATATGAGTAACGATCTACGTTTATATATTTCAAATAGTGCCTGTTCAGGTGATGGCAATTCAATGTTTTACTTACATTAGTGAATCTGGTAATAGTGTGAACAATGATTTCGTTGCTTTTTCTGGCTTTTTAAAAAAAATTCATACAGTCTTCTTGTAATCTTCATGTAAAGGAACGGATGGAATCAGATCACATGCCTCTTGAATTTCATGTGAATGCGTCAGGTCCTAATGACTGTGATAGTCTAAAGGAAGAAAAGAAATTTGTTTGGAATAATGATTGCGCCTCGGATTTTGTAAATATGATGCATTTGGATAAAACGAAGTTAAAACTTTTGCATGCCATTAGTTTGATAGATTTTGAGATAAAAGATGCTTTTGATTTGTTTATCAATACTGTTAAAGAGGCTGGGAAATGTATGGAAAAATGTGTGTGTGTGTGTGTGTGTGTGTGTGTGTGTGTGTGTGTGTGTGTGTGTGGGGTGTGCGTGCGTGCGTGTGTGTGTGTGTGTGTGTGTGTGTGTGTGTGTGTGTGTGTGTGTGTGTGTGTGTGAACAGGACAAAAAGACAGAATGACTGGTCTGATCTCAAGTGTTCGCAAGCTAAACGAAATGTCAGGAGGTTACTTAGGGTACTGAAGAAAACCTTAGATGAAAATGACTGACACTCATACTGTGTATCACGATCAGGGTATAAAAGAATTGTTATATAAAAAGCAAGGGTCACTTAATGATAAACTGTTCAAAGAAATTGTCACTAAGATGGACAGCCAGCAAGATTTTTACATAAGCGTAAATCAGGCACATTAAACACGAGCATAATTGTAAACAGAATAGTATCGCTATGGAGCAATGGCATCACCATTTCAAAAGCGTGTTGGAAAAGGATGTAGCATTAATACAGATACTTTGAAAAAAAAGAAACATTATTAGATGATGAATATTCTGAATTTTTGGACCGACCTATTACAAAACATGAAGTGCAAACTGTAGCAAGAAACTGAAAGATGGTAAAGCGGCAGGGCCTGATAGATTTGTTGGTTAATCTCTCTCTGTCTGTCGCTGTCTCTCTCTCTCTATTTGTGTATCTGTGTCTTTCTGTCTCTATCTCTTTCTATCTCTGTATATCTGCCTGTCTGTCTATCTATCAGTCTGTCTGTCAATCTGTATGTCTTTCTGTCTCGAAGTCTCTATGCGTACACGCGCTTGCATGAGCAGACACACACACACACACACACACACACACACACACACACACACACACACACACACACACACACACACACACACTCCCCTTCAGTACCCCTTCACCTCCCTCCTCCTCTCTCCTTTCCCCCTCGTTACCCCAACTCCTTTCCCCTGTCCCCTGGTCTTCCTCGTCCCCTTCTGGACACTCTCAGCCCCCCCCCCTCCCTCCCTACTCCTTAACCCACCTTTTCCCTCTCACCTTCGTTTCCCTCCCTATCCTCCTTTCATCCCCGTTCCCACTTCACCCGCCTCTCCCCTTCCTTCCTGCTAGTAGTTCTCCTCTCCCCTTCCTTCCTGCTAGTAGTTATCCTCTCCCCTTCCTTCCTGCTAGTAGTTATCCTCTCCCCTCCCTTCCTGCTAGTAGTTATCCTCTCCCCTTCCTTCCTGCTAGTAGTTATCCTCTCCCCTTCCTTCCTGCTAGTAGTTATCCTCTCCCCTTCCTTCCTGCAAGTAGTTATCCTCTCCCCTTCCTTCCTGCAAGTAGTTATCCTCTCCCCTTCCTTCCTGCAAGTAGTTATCCTCTCCCCTTCCTTCCTGCAAGTAGTTATCCTCTCCCCTTCCTTCCTGCTAGTAGTTATCCTCTCCCCTTCCTTCCTGCAAGTAGTTATCCTCTCCCCTTCCTTCCTGCAAGTAGTTATCCTCTCCCCTTCCTTCCTGCAAGTAGTTATCCTCTCCCCTTCCTTCCTGCAAGTAGTTATTCTCTCCCCTTCCTTCCTGCAAGTAGTTATCCTCTCCCCTTCCTTCCTGCAAGTAGTTATCCTCTCCCCTTCCTTCCTGCAAGTAGTTATTCTCTCCCTTCCTTCCTGCAAGTAGTTATCCTCTCCCGTTCCTTCCTGCAAGTAGTTATCTACAAATGAGACGGCACTCATGGCCTTTCATGCTTTTCGTGTCAGTGCGTATGAAAGTGTGCAAGAGCGCTTGTGTGTGTGTGTGTGTGTGTGTGTGTGTGTGTGTGTGTGTGTGTGTGTGTGTGTGTGTGTGTGTGTGTGTGTGTGTGTGTTTGTGTATGTGTGTGTGTGTGTGTGTGTGTGTGTGTGTGTGTGTGTGTGTGTGTGTCCGTTCTCTATAATCATGTATGTGTGTCAGTGCGTGCGCGCACACAGACACACAGGCAGACACACACACACACACACACACACACACACACACACACACACACACACACACACACACACACACACACACACACACACCGTTCCTTATCATAATAATGATAACTAGCCAACATTTGTACCCGTGTTCCCTATGCAATGATTATATTTTAAACACTTACATACACTCACGCAAGTACCGACAAACACACGTACGTTCATATCAAACTTTTACATGCAGTCAACTCCTTCTCACTCTCTCTCTCTCTTTCCCTTCCTCTCTCCCCGATCCTTTCTCACCGTCTGATATAACTTTTAGGGAACAGAAGTTAAACAGACTAACAACAACAACGTTCCTTACTGGGTTTATAAAACAGCCACGTTTACCTTAGAGGCAATACATCAAAATAACAGCTTCTTTTCCCTACCATTTAGTTCTTGGCTCATTATTGTGAAGACGGAAAGTTTAAAGTTGAGTTTTGATCTTGGGCGAAGAGCTTCTTATGATTAGTAACAGCGTACTGTATTTGTACTAATCGATGTGTGTTGGGTTCCACGCGTCGTATGTTCTAATCACGTTGTCTTTAACCAGGCCGGTAAAAACGCCACGCCAACGAATTGATGTGCCTGCTATACTTTTTGTTTGTAAACTGTTCGGTTGCTGGGTGTTTGTAAATTAAACCATATGAATAAATTGTTATGTAAACGGTTCGAATCCATTTTGAAAATCTCTCTCTCCTCCCCTTCCCCCACCCCATCCTCTCTCTCTCTCTCTCTCTCTCTCTCTCTCTCTCTCTCTCTCTCTCTCTTCTATGTTGCTAACCTCTCTCTCTCTCTCTCTCTCTCTCTCTCTCTCTCTCTCTCTCTCTCTCTCTCTATTCCCGCCCCAGATAAAGCATCGTTAATAAACGAGTGTTAAGGTTAAGATTTGAGTCCTTTGTTACAACTCTCCCTCCCCCCTTTCTCTCTCTCTCTCTCTCTCTCTCTCTCTCTCTCTCCTCTCTCTCTCTCTCTCTGGATCGATAAAGCATCGTTAATGAACGAGTGTTAAGGTATTCATGGGTACGGGCTAGTACACGGATACCAAAGAAAACGTTTACATCCTGAGCTGCTGGGCATATTATATCTGACAGTCAATTCTAGGATTTTGTGTATACGATGGTGACTTAAAATATCATGAAAATGGAAGAGCACAGTTTGTTTTGTCAACCATATTCTTCTCTTCGTTCACTTAGACAAGAACCCCAGAGGCACTGACGAAGGCAACAGTATGGCGGAGGTCCTCCAGTGATCCACAAAGTGTGTGTATGTATTTGTGTGTATGTGTGTGTGTGTGTGTGTGTGTGTGTGTGTGTGTGTGTGTGTGCGTGCGTGCGTGCGTGCGGGCATGCGTGTGTGTGTGTGCGTGCGTGCATGCGCGCGCGCGCGCGCGTGTGTGTGTGTGTTTGTGTGTTGTTGCTCTTGTTGGCTTGTCAACACTTTTCCCATTGATCATTTCCATTCATTTCTCTTCCAACCAGTATTATTATACTATTATCCCCATACCAACACGATCTCACTTCTCACAATTAGTCTCATTATGATCATCATTCACCCAAAATACTGTTTACATGTTTTGTTTTCCTTTTATGTGAACCCCACCCCCACCCCCCACCCCACCCCAACACATGACATCCATTTCCTCATTGATCATTTCCATCTCTTCTCAACCAACATGATCATAGTAAAGCCAGCACATTATTTCACCTACTACAATGAACACTCTCCAGTAGTACTGTTTACTTTTCCAACAATACTGTGAGCATGAGTTTCCCATCCCTTCTCCGTGCACATACGTATGTTTCCCCCCCCCCCCCCCCCACTTGCCCTCTCCTCCGCTCCTCCTCCTCTCCTCCTTCCTCCCTTTTTCCCCAGCAACGATAGCCCCTTACCCATTGATCACTTCCGTTCCTTTCCAGTCATTATTAGCATTACCTACACCCCTACATATAACTAGTATCATCACAATCACCATCCATTGTGTTTTTTTTTTATGTATCATTTCTATTCCTTTCCACTAAGCACTATTATCAATCCACCATAATCACTACCCTCACTAATATATCATATCTTTAAACAATAATTACAAAACAAACAAACCCTTCTGTTTCACTCCCCCACCCCCCTCCTCCCCCTTTTTCACAAAAACACTTTACCTCCACAGCCTCTTATTATATTCGTTCTCGTCATCGCCACTATTATCACTATTATTGCCATTATCACCATTATTATCACGGTCATCATTACTATTTCACCTCCCAGGATCCCCTCCCTAACGGCCTCGTGTCACCCAACAGCCATTTTGCGCCGAATATGAGAAAATAAGTGGTTTCTCGTTCTTCACTGTCCTAAATGTTATTTGTTTTCTGCCTGAAGAAGACCCAAGAGGTCGAAACGCATTATGTTTTGTCCGGTAATCTGTTTATCTGTATCTGTGGCGGTAACTAACCCATTTTCTTTCTAAATTTTGCTTCGTTTTCCGCCCTCAGTCACTTCGTTTAGACACCAATCAAATCGATTAAAAAAAAAAAAGCATATAGCGAAACTCAGAAAAGAAGAATGTAACAAACAAACAATGAGAGACCGCCGCTTTTTTGGAACTCGGTATCTGCCAGGTCATCTTTTTAATGTGAAAGGAGAACTATCTACTGACATCTTTTCCTTCTCTACGTAAGTTTCTTTGTTCGAAAAAAAGGGAACGTTTGAAAATAAAGGCAAAAGAGACAAAACATATTTCAGTGATGAAATTAAGCATACAGTTAAGCCATATTTCAGCCCACCGCACTGTTTTGCCTTTAGGGATCCTGGTTAGGAGATGTCGAGACACGGGACAGGGAAGCAGGCAATAATACGAAAAGAGCTGCTGATAAATTGACAGACATTAACAAAACCCATTAATTCTAGCTTTCATATAACACAGTCTCTTTAGAATGTGCAGAGTGATAAGCAATATGAAATATTGCAGATAGAAGTTTGGATTTTAGAATAATAATAATGAATACTTATATAGCGCCTATTCTCGGCTAGAGACCAAGCTCTAAGCGCTTTACAGTCAACACTCGTTTACACAACGGGCTGCCTACCTGGGTAGTGCCGACTGAAGAGCTGCCAGCTGGCGCTTCATTCAGTCGTTTCCCGTGTCATCCAGTCAGTATCGTTCAATATCGATCACTCATTTTCCTTACTTCCTTCATTCTTTCCATTCTCACACGCAGGGTGCATGCTATATGTAACGTGTCATCCATACCAACGGCCAAACTGGCCTACTCTTCCGAAAGTTGGTGATGGGATTTTACGTGAGTGCAAGATGTTATGCGTGCGTTCACACACGGAACCTCGGTTTATAGTCTCATTCGAAGGACTGTATGGGAAATGGAGTCAGAACCAATGTTAACTCCGAGGGAAAAATCCCCCTGTACCGAAACGCCCCCGGCGGAGGTTCGAACCCGCAACCCCGGGATCACCAAGATTACGAGTCCGGCGCTCTACCAACTGAGCTATTCCGGCTCTCTCTCTCTCTCTCTCTCTCTCTCTCTCTCTCTCTCTCTCTCTCTCTCTCTGTCTCTGTCTCTCTCTCTCTCTCTCTCTCTCTCTCTCTCTCTCTCTCTCTCTGTCTGTCTGTCTGTCTTTTTGTGTCTATGTCTCTGTTTCCGTGTGTGTGTGTGTGTGTGTGTGTGTGTGTGTGTGTGTGTGTGTGTGTGTGTGTGTGTGTGTGTGTGTGTGTGGTGTGTGAAGGACAGGGGTTTGCTGTTTCGAAACATGTATGGTAAAGGACCTGGCTGCGCACTGGCTTCCAATCTTATTCTTAATTGGAAGGTTTTTAAACACAGTAACGTGAATTGATTGCCCACATCTGCATAAACACAAGAGACTTCAGGCGTATTGATCGCCCACATCTGTACAAACACAAGAGAATTCTGGCACTGCGAGAACATCCCTCCCAAGAGAACAATCAATACTCATCATCTGCCCTGGCTGAATAAAAACAAATGGATTTTTTTCCTGGAACTATGAGTGTCAGTCTGTTTAATTAATATTTGATTAATATCTGAGCAAATTTCATAGGAAGGCTGTTTTGTCATTGCTGCTCACGTTACACACACACACACACACACACACACACACACACACACCGCGCGCGCGCGTGCGCGCACGCACACACACACACGCACACTCACACATACACACACACCCACACACACACACACACACACACACACACACACACACACACACACACACACACACTCCTACCACCAACCTCTCTCCCTATATGCACACATTCTCTCTGTCTCTCTGTCTCTGTCTCTGTCTCTGTCTCTGTCTCTGTCTCTCTCTCTCTCTCTTTCATACCCCTTCATAAGGGGCCGTGGCCTATATTGAATAAATCATCCGTATCCGTATCCGTATCTCTCTGTGTGCATTTTTAAAATCTTTTAATTGATCATAGATGGCAGAATTGGCAGAATCATGTTAATCATAGTGATAGATTCTTACAGTACAGACTCTTGAAAACAGCGCATGAAGTAGAACCATATGTCAATGTTGAAATGAATCGATATGTTAAGAACACATTAGCTGAGTTTAGATTTGATGTTTCTGATACCGCGAGTTTAGATTTGATGTTTCTGATACCGCGAGTTTAGATTTGATGTTTCTGATACCACGAGTTTAGATTTGATGTTTCTGATACCGCGAGTTTAGATTTGATGTTTCTGATACCGCGAGTTTAGATTTGATGTTTCTGATACCACGAGTTTAGATTTGATGTTTCTGATACCGCGAGATTAGATTTGATGTTTCTGATACCGCGAGTTTAGATTTGATGTTTCTGATACCGCGAGTTTAGATTTGATGTTTCTGATACCGCGAGTTTAGATTTGATGTTTCTGATACCGCGAGTTTAGATTTGATGTTTCTGATACCGCGAGATTAGATTTGATGTTTCTGATACCGCGAGATTAGATTTGATGTTTCTGATACCGCGAGTTTAAATTTGATGTTTCTGATACCGCGAGTTTAGATTTGATGTTTCTGATACCGCGATTTTAGATTTGATGTTCTGATACGCGAGATTAGATTGATGTTTCTGATACCGCGAGTTTAGATTTGATGTTTCTGATACCGCGAGTTTAAGATTTGATGTTTCTGATACCGCGAGTTTAGATTTGATGTTTCTGATACCGCGAGTTTAGATTTGATGTTTTGATACCGCGAGTTTAGATTTGATGTTTCTGATACCGCGAGTTTAGATTTGATGTTTCTGATACCGCGAGTTTAGATTTGATGTTTCTGATACCGCGAGTTTAGATTTGATGTTTGTGATACCGCTGGTCATCGTGTCGGACACTACAACTACGCCGAAGGTGAATTGATGTCCCGTTTGTGTGGCTCAGCTAAAGAGGATGAAGTTCGTCATCATTGTTCTGTCCTGTATCACATGATCTTAGAACCAAACTTATTCGGCTTAAAATATTTTACTAAACCATGTCATTTCAAGGTAATATTACTGTTGTCGTCAAGAAAAGAAAACATTATCTCGAATCTGTTTATGTTTGAATCCTCTCTATATTCAGTTCATTGCGCTTTCTGTCCAAAGTTAGAAAGTCATATAAATCTAATACTCAAGCTCTCTCTCTCTCTCTCTCTCTCTCTCTCTCTGTGTGTGTGTGTGTGTGTGTGTGTGTGTGTGTGTGTGTGTGTGTGTGTGTATGTGTGTGTGTGTGTGTGTGTGTGTTGTGTGTGTGTGTGTGTGTGCGTGTGTGTGAAAGACAGAAAGAGAGAGAGAGGGTGTCAGAGAGAGAGAGAGAGAGAGAGAGACTCAGAGAGATGTGTGTGTGTGTGCGTGCGTGCGTGCGCGCGCGCGCACGTGTGTGTGTGTGTGTGTGTGTGTGTGTGTGTGTGTGTGTGTGTGTCTGTGTCTGTGTCTGTGTTGTTTGTGTGGTTTTTTTTTATGAATCATTCAAGTAAAAACTGATAAATTTCTTTTTTAATGAAAATACTTGAGTTGACCATTGATGCCTGTTGTCGGACTAGCAGGTCTTCTTTTCTACTTGTGGCCAGGTCGTCTTTGGGCACCTTCATGCCATCTAGCTCATGGGGTTCCAATGAAGGACTTGGTTGACAGCTTTCACTTTTCCAGAGAATGCGTCACGACATAGACCAGGAGAGTCAGTATGGCGAGGGGTCTTCCTCCCAAACAGGGAATTACATAAACAAACTACACACAGGGGACAACAGATATCAACAACAAACAGGGGACAACAAAAGTAAACTACAAACAGGGAGCTACGAAAATAAACTACGAACAGGGGACTATGTAAAATAAACTATAAACAGGGGACTACAAAATCAAATTGCAAACAGGTAACTCAGAAAGTAAGCTACAAACAGGGGACTACAGAAACAAACTGCACGTAGGGACCTACAAATTCAAATTTCAACAATAAACAGGGGATGAAAAAAAAAACAACAAACAGGGGAGTACGGAAAAGAACTATGAACATACCCTTAGCGCTCAGAGTCAATTTTTATCCTGTTTATATTGGAGATGTTGTGGACTTTAAAAGGGAATGAAGTTGAATTAGAAACGAATATGTTAAAGCTTCGTCTTTCTCTGTTTTCATCTCTGTTTCATATTCATGAATATTAAGTTACGTGTCGGACTAGACGATTCGTCCAGTTTTGTAAACTTCGTTGCAATTCTTCGCAATGATTCGTCGGCATTCGCCTGTCAATTATGCACATACGTCTTATCTACTACGCGCCAAAAACAAAAGCGAGACAAACGCGTGAAAGGGAATGGTAAGTTATTCGGGCAATTCGCATGGACGCGATTTATCACATGCCTGGCTCACGTACATCCCAAATGCTGGTGGAGCCTACTGGGAAAAATGAATGACAGAAAGAAACACAAGGGGTCTGTGGTTGGAATACCGCCGACCAAATTTCTGCCAACGAAATTCCCGCCATGAGCACCACGTCTTTGGAACTGAAATCTAAGGAACAAAGATCACTGTTCTCTCATGTGTAATTGACTTGTCTGTTGAAACTGGTGGAACCAAATGATTTTTCGAAGTATGGGACCAACAATGAATGCACAATGTTTCACCAGCCGCCGTGATGAAGTGGTTAGCATCGCGGAATCCCGGCTGGGAGGTCGTGGGTTCGATTTCCATCAGAGTCATGTGGGATTTTTCTTCCCCAACCAGCTCCTACCCAGAGTTGAGTTTGCTACGGGCTCAGCTGGGAAGACTGCGACCACACAGTCGAGTTCCATCCACTTAATGGATGCGTCTCTGAGATTGTTGCTCAAATTTCCTGACCAACACTGCAGGTGTCTGTATCTTTTGGGCCGGGCTTGACGCCAGGATACATTATAAAAGGAACCGTAGAGTACAGCCCTGTCATGCAGTCTCAGACCGGAATGGAAATCCATAGATGATCTTCATCATCCTCATTCTCATCGATCAGCATAAAAAAGTCTCAGATTTCTGGCCCTTCACGCCCTGCTCTCATGGTGACCTCAGTTTCAATGTCCTCTCCACGTCTGTGGCCTTGGTTTGATTCTGTCGGGGTCACCGGTATCGGCGAGTCCAATGGGGGCTGTTGTTGGACGGACGTGGTGGCGTCCTCCGGAGAGAGAGCTCTCCCACGCTGGCTCCGCGACTAAGCAATTATTGTCGTCAGTAGGGGGCTTAGTAGGTGCTGTCCAGCGTATATTGGATCAGAACAGGCACCACTGAACATCACCGAAGTGACTCGGCAGCAGTGCAGTGCTCCTCCAGCGGGTTTCCTCTTGACGACTTGACACTGACTGCTCCCTGGTATTGCCGGTCGCGGGGCTGCAGCGGGACTGACCGGGCTGTGGCTGTGGAAGAGGAATGTGCAGCGTGCGTGCACTGCCATTGAGGTGGCACAGAAGATGGGACAGAAAAAAGTACAATGTTTCGTTCCTTTTCATATTCTCATTTAAGACAAAGTCTGTCTATCTCTTAAATTAAAGAGCCGGATTTTTGAGAGAGAGAGAGAGAGAGAGAGAGAGAGAGAGAGAGAGAGAGAGAGAGAGAGAGAGAGATAACGGTAACGATAACGATAAGATATTTATTCAAAAAAGGCCAAAGCCCCATTTGAAGGGGAAATATGCAAAGCTAAATGCGAACTTTTCGCGCACTTTGGTGTACTAAATCAGTGTAAACATATGCCTTGTGTTTATATGAGTTACAATATCATCATATTTAGTGCTCCGCCGTTTAAACGACTTATACAGATATATAGAAAAATGATTCATAACACCTTCGTTTCTCGACGACAAAAGTAAGACAAACTAAATAATGATGGTCTGCAGGGATATATTTTACTCTCAAATCATTTAGTGCTGGGCAACACAAAGCAAAATGGACCTCATCCTCTACACTGGATCCACACATAGGGCACAGCAAAGACCTGTTATCTTTTTTATACCTCTGACTATGCACTGCTATGTCAGAGACCTAATCTAAACTTTGTTAATGCACATTTTATAAGTTTGTTCATATCTATTCCAACGTATGGTTCTGCTACATAATTCATCTTAAATTGTCTGTACATAGAGAATCTGTCACTACTTTGGATATGACAATCCCAATCTTGCCACCTACAGTCTGTTATGCGTTGCTTAAAACAAGCAAAAAAACTTGGGACGCAACCCACACCTTGATTTAGCCATACAAAGGAAAAACCATAACTACATAAACATTTTCGAATACTTTGTTGTTTGATAAGATAGCTTGGCCAACCACTTATTTTGTCAACTGATATCGCATCTCTGTGTGCTGTATGCAGATTTGGTCAGCCATTGTTTGATGCAAAAAGAAGGAGGCACATCTGCATAGTACATACATTTGGTCAGCCAATGAAGGAGTGGTGGTACTGAGAGGTTGTTAGATTGCATGTCTTTGTTCAGGATGCAGATTTGGTCAGCCAGTGGGCAGGGGAGGAGAAAAGGTTGCATCTTGCTAAATGCATTGATTTGGTCAGCCAGCTGAATATTGCAACTCCTTAGTATGTTTCTATGGTCTATTGCCTGACAATGGTTTACAGGAAAAATGGCAATTTGTAACTTCATTTTTGTCATTTATACAGTTTATTTGTAACTTCATTTTAGTCGTTTTGAATTAGCATGTTCAGTGCAAGCTGGTAATATTGCGATCTCACGAGAAGATTAAAAGGTGGCCAGATGATTTTGTCCACACTTCTGGGAAGTAGATCTTGGTGAGTCAAGCTTCTTCTGAAGAAGCGTGCACACTTAGCCTGTTTGTCTGTGATGACTCCATGTAGACTGTTCATTGTCCAAGGCTCATCTCCAGAAATAAAGGAAAATGGTTCGGGGAGAATTTCGTCAGAAGCTATCACCCCTGATAAAGTAACATTTAAGACCAGACAGGAGATGCTTTGTGAACAGAATACCATATTCTTATGACACACCTGGGTGCGACGTAAGTTTCGCATTCACGTGCACATCCGACTTCATTACGTTTAAGAATCTTAGTGCCGTGTATTTGACTGTGCCAGAAAGATTCACCAGCTTTGTTTAAATCAGTTCGAAGTTAAGATTACATGCATGTCCTCTTTTGAATTTTCTTTTCGTTTTAGGCACATTCATCATTGTGATGATTATTACTGTTGCATTAATTTGTTCACTGGTCATGTATTACTTATTCCCTATTGTGTGGCGAGACGATTTTGTATGTCTGATTAACGGACAAGTCGTACGCGTCCTCCCCCCTCTTCTTTCCACCTCCCCTTCCTCTATATCTCCTTCCCCTTCCGTCCCCACCCCCCCTCTATCGTCTGCCCTCTACTCTCCTTGTCACATACCCCGCACTCCGTGTCCTCCGTTCCCTCTTTTCCCTTTCCACCTCCCCGTCACGCCTCCAATCCCTCCACCTGTTGCCCTGTCCCTTACCTTCCCCTTCCCCCTCCACCTTGTTCTGTTCTCTCCCTTCCTTTCCCTCTCCCTCCAAACAAACTCACTTCCTTTGCCTTAGATCCTCCTGGAATCCCTTGAAGAAAAAAAAAAGAAGAGAAAAACGTGTCGGATAATGGCATTGTCCCAGGGATCTCTACAGCTTCAGTCTAACGCTCTCCCAATCCCGGTATTCTGGCTGACAGTAAGCACGGTCTTCTAAATCCACTGACCCCGTCACATATTTGACTCTTCCAATCTTGACATCACTGAGCTTTGCTCTATGTTTGCTTGAAAAACACGAATCCGTAAATTAACATCGCAAAATAGAAGATCAGACGGAATGGATTTACGTAAGGAAGTACAAAGACATGCAAAGACAGATACACAGACAGTCAGAAAAATGTGCTAAACACACACACACACACACACACACACACACACACACACACACACACACACACACACACATGTACACACACACACACACACACACACACACACACACACACACACACACACACACACACACGCACATGGACATTTAAACTGAAATACTTAAAAGTGTACATAAGAAAACATTCACACATACACATATGCAACTGTATTCACATAGATGCATACCTGCACGAACAAACATGCGTATGCATGCTCGAGTGCTCGCACACACACACACACACACACACACACACACACACACACACACACACACACACACACACACACACACACACACACACGAAAACACACACACACGAAAACACACACACACACACACACACACACACACACACACACACACACACACACACACACTTTTTACAGTGTTTGTTTTGTGCATTATATTTATTTACCTGAATTATGCAAATTTTGCTATTAATAACTGGTCACGCGCAAAAAGAAAAAAAAGAAGAAAAGGAAATTCACAAGTCTATAAATACTTCTTAAGAAAAAATTGCAGGTGACCATTTTTCAGTATTGGCGATTTTTGTGAATGTACACGCGTGCATACACGCACGCATGCATGCACGCACAAACGCGCTCGTGCACACACACGAACACACACACACACACACACACACACACACACACATGCATGCCTCCATATATGCACACAAACACCCACACAAACACAAGCAACCCCCCCCCCCCCCCCCACACACACACACATACACACCCAGAAAGTGAATATTTTAATCTCAGGAAAGAAGCAAAACAAAGTACAGATATAGCACTAAAAGATTAAAACACTGGGGTTGACAACATCTTTCCATTAAATCAGTACGCAAGGTATGAAAAATGTGTTTCCGGTAGAAGCTTCAGATACTGACGTCACAAACGCATACAAAGTAATCACCTTAGAAAGATGTACACAATAAAACAAGTAGATATATTGCAAATGAATAAGCCTAGAAAATAAGTGTGTGCCTCACATGTACTCACAAAGAAGTGGAGATTTCACAAACATTCAAAGCATCCAAATTGACCATACATGGTACGAACTGCAAGGAAGTGATGGTGAGAAGATGGAGTTTGGGAACAGAGGAGATACAAATATTTCATCTCACGTGAACTTGAGAGAGAGAGAGAGAGAGAGAGAGAGAGAGAGAGAGAGAGAGAGAGAGAGAGAGAGAGAGAGAGAGACAATGACAATGACAAAATGTTTAATGAGCCAGGCCTTCTGCCCATGTCAAGGGGAGGGGGTACAAAGGGAAATCATGTCAGGATACTACATTGAAAATGAATATGATTAACAACCATACTAACCTGCAGACGAAATAGCAAGATTACGGATTTTAAATGCATCAGTTAGATATGCTGCCAGTCTGCACATACATTTAGTGTCACACATCAGTAACGATAACCTGAAAGAAGAAGGGTAATTGTAATATTTACAAGGAATGTATTTTTCTCTAACATTTGAGTATTTGGGACAGACGCATATAAAATGAAGTTCACTTTCTGGGACACTCTCACAAAATGGACAGTTAGGGGAGACATTATTAGAGTATCGGTACCGATGCGTTCGTAATGCTGAAACACCTAATCTAAATCTGATTAAGGACTTTTTCAGTACACACTGTTTTAGGTCGAATAAGTATTGAGATGTACCAAACGATAGTTTGAAAGATGCATAAAATGTATACCGACTTTTATCTCTCAACTGAGCCTCCCATCCTTGAATGAAACAATCGATTAGCCTTTGCTTGAATTCTCTGAGAAAAAGATGAATATTTTGAACACCTTGGTGTTCCCATACATGTCCGAATCCATATTTGTATAAAGTAAAGCATACGGCAGAAACCCAATTGTTCTGATTTTTATAGTGAAGAGCTAACAGCATTTTATAAGATTTTAAAGGCAGACGCTCATCAGACATTCTCAAAAGTTTCAACCAATACTTAACACATCTTGTATAAGTATGAACATAAAGAGGATATCTACCACATTCACCATAGACGAGGACATTAGGTGTCTTAACGCTAACATTTAACAATCTTTTCAACGCAAAGAGGTGTACTTTTTCAATCAAATTCTGATTTGCAATCAATCCCCAAACTTCAGAGCCGTAAGTTAGCATTGGTAGGATTTGACAATCAAATAATTTAAAGAACACTTTTGGATGCTTTTCACCAAGGGACCACAGCAGTTTTAAGATACATACAACTCCTCTCTTTGCTTTCGCAGCTCTATCTTCCATAGCGTAGGAGAAAGAGAGGGAAGGAGAAAAAATGATACCAAGGTATTTATACTGATTGACCACTTCTAGCTTATTGCTACCAAAGAACCATTTTTCTCTCGCTGCAATGTAACCGCCTTTGCGAAAGACGACCACTTTAGTTTTATCTAAATTAACCGATAAATTCATTCTATTCGAGGCATCCCTCAAAATATTCAGCTGTCGTTGCAGACCAATAACCGAGAAAGATAGTAACAGAACATCATCAGCAAAAAGTAGTATCAAAACTTCCATTAAATCTGGGGATAGCTTTACACCGTGTTTACCATTACGGGTTACATCAATTGCAAGTTCATTAATAAATAGCGAGAATAAAACTGGACTGCAGTTGTCACCTTGTCTCAGGCCACGAGGACAGAAGAATGGTTCAGTGCATTGGTTGTTCACTTTTACACTAGCTTTGACCGTTTCATACATGCCTTTGATAGCTTTGTACATTTTACCTCTGATTCCTTTCTTCTTTAATACCATCCAAAGGTACTGCCTGTTAACTAAGTCGAAGGCCTTTTTGAAATCAATAAAGGCAACGTATAGCTTGCTCCGATTGAGTAACTGCTTTTGAATTAGTGCCAGAAGGGTAAAAATGTGATCAATTGTACTATGATTTCGTCTAAAACCAGCTTGAGATGAATCAATTAAATCATTATCTTCGACCCATTCAGTAAGTCTTTTATTAAGGATATAACTGTACAACTTGCCTCCAATATCTAGCAAGGAAATACCCCTGTAATTGTCAGGACAATCAGGATTACCCTTTTTATACACAGGTAGAATGATAGACTGAGACCAACCCTTAGGAAAACTACCAGAATCAAACAGTTTATTGAAGTATTGAATTAAAAATAGAATGACTTCTTGAGATGAGTTTTTATAAAATTCACCACTTAATCCATCGGAACCAGATGCTTTTCCATATTTCAAAGCTTTTATAGCATCCTCAATTTCCCATTGCTCTATCGCTCTGTCTAGTGGAGCACAGTCCAAGTTTGTGTCTACAGGCAAGTTAGTTTGAAAAGTTTCTTCAAAATCTGGTAAATCAGTATCATTAGATAGATCACTATTAAAAACCATCTTGAAATGATCAAACCATTCACCAGAAGTGATCGAATTATGCTTTAATTCTTTAGATATAAGAACAGATTTAACAGTTCCCCAAAAACGTTTAGGATCGCCACTACTATTCACAAGGGTATCTAGAATTGAGTGTTTATGTTCGGACCTCTTAATGCTAAGCAGAATTTTATACTGTCTCCTTGAAATCACATACATATATCTGTAATATATCATTTGTAGCTTTTTACTATCATTGTCAACATCATTTTTTACAATACTGTCGCAAACTCTGCGAAATGTTCGTAAAGCTTTACGTACTT
Source organism: Conus canariensis (assembly GCA_033310375.1). Lineage (NCBI taxonomy): Eukaryota > Metazoa > Mollusca > Gastropoda > Neogastropoda > Conidae > Conus > Conus canariensis. Next base: position 44,213,443 of record CM065724.1, read on the forward strand.
CACGTCTTTTTTCTGCACATTCTCTGTCAAACCATGGCTTTTGTCTGAAACTATCTACCCTGAACGTCTTTAACATACTTTTCCCAGCCTTCTTGAGACCACCAATGAATGAGGCTAATGAGGCATCAATATCAAGATCTATTAAATTACTAGCATCTTGAATTAGTTTCTTAACATCATTATCATTAAACATTGCACAATAATCATTTTTCTTTCATTATTCCACACAAACTTAGTAACTTTACTTATCGTAGAATGGGTTGAGGTGGGTTTCAGTTCAATGGCCTTAGGTACTTCAAGAAATATTTCTACAGGCATATGTTTTGAGTCAGTTCTGGGAATAACGTTTAAATATGAACCCGCATGAAACATACATTCAGATACAATAAAGTAATCAATAACACTACATCCATTATAGGCAATGTAAGTGAAGTTTCCCCCCTCATCACCCAAAACAAGTCCGTTCATTATAATCAGGTTATATTGATCACATATTTGAAGTAAATATTTACCAAATTCATTTGTAACACCATCCTTTGACTCCCTACGAAATCTTGTACACTGCTTTGAATCATCTGCATTTTCACCAATAAAGTCATCTATGGAGAAGTCAGAAACATTACCATTGCCTGTTCTGGCATTCAAATCTCCAAAAACAATGAGAGGTAGCTCGCCATATTCTTCAAATAAATCAGCGATACAGTTATCCAAAAAACATAAACCATTATCAATTTCAGTTTCAGCATAATAAACACTATTTGAAGGTGGGATATACAAACCAATCAAGAAACAGTCAAAATAAAAACCCGTTAGTAGTTTCGATATCTTGAGAACCAAACAGTTGTCATATTCAATTGTGATATGTGTAATAAATCTAGTCAGCTTTTTCTTTACAAGAAGTGCAATTCCACCGGACAGTCTAGCGGTAACGGAATCAGAAACTTGAATACCAGGAGAAATATATACATCATGATAAGGAAACAAGTGACTTGGGAAGGAATCTGAAAAAGTTTCAACGAAAAGAATGAAATCATAAACAGACACAAAAGAGCGAACCTCATGATCATATACTGTTGACATACCTTCCACATTGTAAGTCAAGAACCGTAATGTTTTGGCATCTTTTAAAATGCCAGATTGTTGAGCCGTGGGGTGATTTGAAACACGGAGAGAGAGAGAGAGAGAGAGAGAGAGAGAGAGAGAGAGAGAGAGAGAGAGAGAGAGAGAGAGAGAGAGAGAGAGAACGAACGAACGAACGAACGAACGAACGAATTTTATTGAACATCGGCCACAGACCATAATTCAAAAGGGTTTGGGGTGCGGGGCGAGGGAAGTGGGGAAGACAATGGGTCAAGGGCATTGGGAGGGGTAAATAATGAAATCATCCACATACATCATGATTACGTTTTACAAATGGATACGTCAATACACACAAAGAATTCAGATTCAAAAGTATGTACAAAGGCATCTACGATAATTCACCTTCAGAAAAAAGCGTATATGGACAGAAACATTTTGGGTGTCAAAAAATTACTTCAAAGGAGATGAAAACAGATGAAAATATTTAAGACATTGTCAATTTTAGTAGCATTTTCATCTTAATACACGGCCTGAATAAACTTGTCTTCTACGAATTGCGTAGAAAATATATTTTGAAACTTGAAAAGTTTTTTTATCCCGTGGAAAAAGAATAATTGACAGTGGTAGTTGTACAATATTTGATATAAACGCTTCCCTTAAATCATTATAAAGTGAGCACTTACATATGAAATGGTATTCATCTTCTACAGAATTAACACAAAACGGACAATTTCTGTCTTTTGAATTGTGACTATATCTGACCAAATTGTTATTCAAAGGTAAAACATTCAATCTGGCATGTGAAAAAGCTACTTTGAAACAAAACACACCAATGCTACAAAGATAAATTTCCCTTTCAAAAACGACTTTAAAAGATCTATAGCTTGCATATCTTTCCTTATCTCTAATTGCTCCGGTCCACTCTTGTATAAACATATCAATTAATCTCTGCTTGAATATGCCTAAAAACCAACGAACATTGCCAACATCCTGTTGTAACCATACTAAGTTGAAACCAGTCTCACATAACAATTCTCTTATATCTGTTACCCAGCATTTTTTACCTTTCTGAGAGAGAGAGAGAGAGAGAGAGAGAGAGAGAGAGAGAGAGAGAGAGAGAGAGAGTTTCTTTTTTATCAAAATTAATAAGCACTGCTGATGTGTGCGTACGTGCGTGCCGTGATTGTGTGTGTGTGTGTGTGTGTGGTGTGTGTGTGTGTGTGTGTGTGTGTGTGTGTGTGTGTGTGTGTGAATTAGAAGTACGTATCTAAATATGTATCAAATCACATCAGTTACAGATTTTTCAAAGACATAGAAACGCCAGATTTGACGGTATGGACGTAATACATTGATTGGTTGTCCCTTCCTATGAAAGGAGGTTAACAGTACAGTCTTAAGAAGGCGCTACTATGCGTAAGGGTCAAAATTACGCACAAGGAAGCATTTGTTGAAAAAAGGAGTTGAGGCCGGTTACGTTGCTATTTGCGTACTAATCGGATCAACCTGTATTACTAATAGAATCAAAGAAGAGCTATTCAAAATTATAAATGAAAATTAGACGTTTTTTCATGGACGAAATCACTGGTCTTAACTCGCGAACTGTTTATTATACTATCCACAATGTAAATGGTAAAAGATGTACCAGAATATTTGCTGTGCATTGATTTAGACAAAAGCTTTTTTAGGGTGAAAGTACAGTATTCCTCATAAAATTTGAATACAGCAATCGATAATAATGAACACAAAATATGACTATTGAAGATTATAGCCAGACAACCTCTTAGGACATCATCATTTCTTCTGAGCCAACAGTCAAAGTAATAGGCCTACAATCATTCAGCCAAAAGTCAGTTTTACATATGAATGAGGACAGACCAAAAGCAGTATGTTCAGAACAGTTTGGAGTTAACGTAGAATCTGTTACAACTCAAAATTTTACATGGCTTGACTTGCCCTTGATTTACATTATTTTAAGACGAGAATAATCCAAGAGTATTAGACATGTGTTCATTTGATGTTTGGATATGTCAGTCAGTGACATCATCAGCCAGAAGTATCTTTTTTAAGTTGCATACTAAAATAATCTTCTGTTATATATGTTTTGACCAAACTACCAAACAGTTTCATTAATCACTTGCCAATTCATGAACTTAAAGTTCACATGGTAAAAGACGACATAACTTACTGAGAAACAAAATCAATAAAGAAACATGAATATAAGGACTGCATTACTTGATATGAACACAATGTTAGTCTAAACAATTCCACTATGAAAAAATAATAAAGATTATAAAAACCTTTTGGTGGTAGTAGAATCCATTAGTGAGAACACTGACGTTTCAAGCCATAGGCCCGTTGTCAAAGTGAAAGGAGAGGACAGTGTAAACAGGAAAGCCTCTGTGAGAATTGGGTGAGAACATTTCATTTAATGATCAAGTTGGACCAAAATAAAGTCACTGATCACTGTTCAGGTGTATTGAGTTCACACAGACACACACCACAGTTCACACAAAGACACCAACACACACACGCGCGCACACACACACCACCACAACCCCCACAAAACACACAACACCACACACACACAACACACAACACCCACCCCCCCACCCCACACCCACACCAACACACACACACAAAAGGAGGGGAATAAATGGAAATATTCACTATTTTGCCTACTGAAAGAGAAAGAAACAGGGGCTAAAGAGGGACAGGACAGAGAGATTAAGGCAGAAGGGCCCTGGCTCAGCTAGACGTCAGTGACTCTGATGTTCATCCCAGCTGGCTGTGTGGTGCCCAAGCAGCTGATAACAAGGCTCTCCATGTGCTTTCTGTATACACGATCTCTGGGGTTCTGCCACACTGCTGATATCTTCGCATGACTGAAGCTGTGATACGGACCAACAAAATGTTGGCCGACTGGGTTGTTGTGGCCCAGCTTCATCGACCTCAGGTGCTCTGAAAAGCGGTCGGCCAATGAGCGGTAGGTCTCCCCAATATACAGCTTGGAGCAGAGGGTGCAGGTCAAGACGTACACTAAGTTCCTAGACTGGCAGTTTAAACTGGACCTCACAGTGAATGTGCCAGTGGGTCCCACGACTGTAGTTGCAGTGTCTATAAATGGGCACGTCTTGCATTTTTTGTCCCCACAAGGTCTGCACCCAGGTGAGGTTGACTGGGTGGCCTGCGGTCTAAGCTTGGACCTCACAAGCATGTCACGCAGGTTCTTGTCCCTCTGAAAAGCAATCAGTGGTGGCTTGGAAAAAATTTGTTTGAGGTCTGGATCTTGCTGGAGGAGACTAAAGTTTTCACGCAGGATTCTGCAGACTGGTAGGTTGTGAGGGTGGTATGGGATGACTACCACAGCGCGGTCCTCATCCTCTCCCGTTGCTTTTGGTCTCAGGGCTTCTGTGCGGCTGGTAGAGCGTGCATGTTCAAGTGCTGTTTGCACAATATCCTCTGGGTACTGGCGGGCTATGAAGAAGGTGGACATCCTCTGAGCCTCATTCTCAAAGTCCTGCTCTCTACTGCAAATGCGCCTGAGCCTTTGGAACTGAGAATGTGGTATACTGTTCCTGGCGGAGGATGGGTGGCTGGAGTTGTATAGGAGATATGCATGTGAGTCAGTGGGCTTGTAGAAGACGGTGGTGGAGAGTTTGGAACAGTCTGGGTGGACAGAGATGGAAAGGTCCAGGAAGGAGATAGATTTGGATGATATTTCGTGGGTGTATCGGAGGGCAGGGTGGAAGTTAGACATGTGTTGGATGAAGTTTAACAAGTCTTCCCTTGGTCCCACCGACACACCAAGGCAGTCGTCAATATACCGTTTGAACAGTGCTGGTTGTGTTCCCGTGTAACAGCTGAGAGCTTGCTCCTCCACAAAGCCTACAAACAAGCATGCAAAGCTGGGCCCCATCTTTGTGCCCATGGCGACCCCTCTTGTCTGTACGTAGTGGTGATCCTCGAAGGCAAACGAGTTCAGGGAGAGAACCAGTTCTGCTAGGCGGAGGATGGTAGGGATGTGAAGGTGTTTGATGTCACTCTTCTCCAAGTAGTGTTTCAGTGCCTGCAATCCGTCACTATGGGGGATACTGGTGTAAAGTGACACAATATCCATCATGAAGATGTGTCTCTCCCTGCTGTCATCTGGGAAAGAGAAACCCTCTAACAGTCTCAGAGTGTCGTTGGTGTCTTTTATGTACGTGGGTAGAGTGGCCACTAGGGGTTGGAGAATCTTGTCCAACACATCAGAGATGATGATTGTGGGGCAAGTGCATGCAGAAACAATGGGACGTCCAGGAGTGTCAACTTTGTGAATCTTGGGTAACAGGTAGAAGTTTGGTTCTTTAGGTTCACTGTTGATGGCATTAATAGCTTCTGTTGGAAGATGTCCTTGGTCTATGGCCGATTTTATTGTTTTTCGGATCAGTGTGTTGTCAGATTTGATTGTAGATTTCGTAATCTCTCTGTAGGAGTCCCTGTCGCCCAATTGTCTCCTTGCCTCCTCCACATAGAGATCTCTTCGCCATACTGTTATGGCCCCTCCCTTGTCAGCTGGTTTGATGACAACATCTGTCCTCTTCTTCAGATCTTTCAATGCTTCAAGTTCTGCAGTCGAGAGGTTGGAGTGTCTGAGTGGCCTGGGTCGCAGCTGGGCAATTTGTTTTTTGCAGGTGGCTATGTAGAAGTCCAGAGCTGGAAATTCCCCCGGACTTGGTGTCCAGGTGCTTGGTTGTCGAGGAAACAGTTTTGCCAAGTCGTCATGAGAGGTGGCAGGTGGCGGGGGCGATGTGCTTGAAAAATGGGCAGCTAGACGGAGTCTGCGGAAAAACCGTTGGCACAGAAACAGAACATGCATTCGGTTTGCCGTCGGTTGCAGGGGGACAAACTTCAAGCCTCTCAACAGGACGTGGCGTTGGTCATCAGGTAGGTTTAAGTCTGGTGGTATAGTCACAACCAGGTTGGGGTCGGAGTTGGAGTCATGGGTGCGGGTTGGATGAATGGTAGGCATTGATGTAGTCTTAGGCTGTGAGCGTTCCATTTTCTGTTGTTTAGTTTTGTTCATAGCTGTGTGTAGTCCTCTGTTGGCTTCCTGAACAGTGCCAATAATGTATCTTGATGTTTGGTAATCCATGAGGTTTCGGAGCTGTGATCTCATGTGGCTTATCTGGTGGGATGCCCTGTTGACACACTGTGTGTAGGATCGGATAGTTTCTGACATTAGCTTCATAGAAGCGTGGTGGGTGATCCTGTGAGCTGCGGCAGATCGTCTATGGTCATCACTGGGGATAGGGCTTTTAAACTTGAATCCCTTGGGAACAAATCCAATTCGTTTGCAGGTGCGTAGAAAGACAATGTGGTTGGTAAACCGTGTCTTGGTGAGTGTACTCTTGAGGTATGCCACACCGACACATTGGGGAATTGCTGGAAGAGTCCTTAGTTTGGCCAAGGCAGTGCCGAAGAAGACTGAAGAGGAAGAAGGCATGACAAAGAATCGGTAGAAGGTAAGGGTTGGGTCGCAGTCCAAGGTAGCAGGTGAAAACAAGGAATTACCAAAAGTTGACTGCAGGATTCGTTGTAAAATGAAAAAATAATAAAGTTTATAAAAACCTTTTGGTGGTAGTAGAATCCATTAGTGAGAACACTGACGTTTCAAGCCATAGGCCCGTTGTCAAAGTGAAAGGAGAGGACAGTGTAAACAGGAAAGCCTCTGTGAGAATTGGGTGAGAACATTTCATTTAATGATCAAGTTGGACCAAAATAAAGTCACTGATCACTGTTCAGGTGTATTGAGTTCACACAGACACACACCACAGTTCACACAAAGACACCAACACACACACGCGCGCACACACACACCACCACAACCCCCACAAAACACACAACACCACACACACACACACACACAACACCCCCCCCACCCCACACCCACACCACACACACACACAAAAGGAGGGGAATAAATGGAAATATTCACTATTTTGCCTACTGAAAGAGAAAGAAACAGGGGCTAAAGAGGGACAGGACAGAGAGATTAAGGCAGAAGGGCCCTGGCTCAGCTAGACGTCAGTGACTCTGATGTTCATCCCAGCTGGCTGTGTGGTGCCCAAGCGGCTGATGACAAGGCTCTCCATGTGCTTTCTGTATACACGATCTCTGGGGTTCTGCCACACTGCTGATATCTTCGCATGACTGAAGCTGTGATACGGACCAACAAAATGTTGGCCGACTGGGTTGTTGTGGCCCAGCTTCATCGACCTCAGGTGCTCTGAAAAGCGGTCGGCCAATGAGCGGTAGGTCTCCCCAATATACACCCTGCACCCTCTGCTCCAAGCTGTATATTGGGGAGACCTACCGCTCATTGGCCGACCGCTTTTCAGAGCACCTGAGGTCGATGAAGCTGGGCCACAACAACCCAGTCGGCCAACATTTTGTTGGTCCGTATCACAGCTTCAGTCATGCGAAGATATCAGCAGTGTGGCAGAACCCCAGAGATCGTGTATACAGAAAGCACATGGAGAGCCTTGTCATCAGCCGCTTGGGCACCACACAGCCAGCTGGGATGAACATCAGAGTCACTGACGTCTAGCTGAGCCAGGGCCCTTCTGCCTTAATCTCTCTGTCCTGTCCCTCTTTAGCCCCTGTTTCTTTCTCTTTCAGTAGGCAAAATAGTGAATATTTCCATTTATTCCCCTCCTTTTGTGTGTGTGTGTGGTGTGGGTGTGGGGTGGGGGGGGGGTGTTGTGTGTGTGTGTGTGTGTGGTGTTGTGTGTTTTGTGGGGGTTGTGGTGGTGTGTGTGTGCGCGCGTGTGTGTGTTGGTGTCTTTGTGTGAACTGTGGTGTGTGTCTGTGTGAACTCAATACACCTGAACAGTGATCAGTGACTTTATTTTGGTCCAACTTGATCATTAAATGAAATGTTCTCACCCAATTCTCACAGAGGCTTTCCTGTTTACACTGTCCTCTCCTTTCACTTTGACAACGGGCCTATGGCTTGAAACGTCAGTGTTCTCACTAATGGATTCTACTACCACCAAAAGGTTTTTATAAACTTTATTATTTTTTCATTTTACAACGAATCCTGCAGTCAACTTTTGGTAATTCCGCTATGAACATCTCAAATAATGTATTTTTCGCCTGAAATGTATTTATTTCATAATTTACTCAACAGAGCCCTTTAGTTCTGATATGAAAACATACAGGACAAATAATATCAACCCGCTGACAATTGAAATGAAATGCACAAAAGAAATATTATGATTCCTTATGTCTCCGCGCACAGTTCCTCTAAATGGCTGTAACACTGAAATCTGCAGTAAGTGATCTATTACTGTAAGCCATGTTTGTTTCCACTCCGGGAACGTATGTTTATATTGCTGCACCCAGAATTTTGAGTTTAGATACACACCATAAATTCTGTTCTTTACCTCATTAACGTGTCAATCAAAACACGTCACATAGTCATCTACACATAATGCATGGCACATTTTACAGTATTTCAATCTTAATATATTTCGCACTTATACACTTTCTTCCTCTTCTCATCATTATGTGTGTGTGTGTGCGCGCGCGCGCGAGCGTGTGTGTATGCGTGTGTGTATGCGCGCGCGCGCGCGTGTGTGTGTGTGTGTGTGTGTGTGTGTGTAAAGCCGTGCCTATGCGCGTTCGTGCCTGCATGCGTGCGTGCCTGCATGCTGGCGAACGCGAAAATGTGTGTGTGTGTGTGTGTGTGTGTGTGTGTGTGTGTGTGTGTGTGTGTGTGTGTGTGTGTGTGTGTGTAAAGGCGTGCCTATGCGCGTGCGTGCCTGCATGCGTGCGTGCCTGCATGCTGGCGAGCGCGAAAAAGTGTGTGTGTGTGTGTGTGTGTGTGTGTGTGTGTGTGTGCGTGCGTGCGTGCGTGCGTGCGTGCGTGCGTGCGTGCGTGAGTGCGTGTGTGTGTGTGTGTGTGTGTGTGTGTGTGTGTGTGTGTGTGTGTGTGTGTGTGTGTGTATCAAGCGTGTAACAGTATGACTTACAGTAAATGCCTGTGATTCTATTCTCAAGATGCAACACAAAACATGTCTATTATCATGATTGTTATTATTTTGTTAGATGTGCGGAATAACAAATACAGAGTCAAACCACTATCACTTCTCTGAAGGCTTGTAATCTTAGAAATCGCTCACAGTTGGGCAAATTAGCGTACAATGACAAGGGTTGACGACCATACACGTTTGTTTCATGTACGGTAGAAATTTGTATCATTTCAAATGCCATCATCAAGAAAAATGTCAAGAGCAAAAGGACTCAAGATAAAGACTTAACCATTAAAACAAGAGAAAGAAACTCTAGGGACAGCCTGACAGCAGAAAGTCTTAAGAGACCCCGCTCCCTCTGTCAGACTAGTGTATTGGCCCAGAACTCTTAACAGGCTGGGATGGATCCAGGTCATGATTCCCACATGCCCCTTTGCAGCCACTTTTTCCCATGGCGCTGCAGGGACTTGAACCCGCAACGTTTGGACGGGTGGGCGTGTCGCGGAGAACAATATCCGGTCCCCGCCACTTTCCCTAATGATATCTGGATGGCTTTCCCATTCTGAAAGGTCTGTTGTGCATTTCCAGCCATTGAGTCTATCCAGTAAACTCAGCTTCCTTGCTCTTGATATCACAGGTGTTCCAGACCATGATTTGTGGCCTTCTACCATGTAAAACGTCATTGCTGGAACTTCTGGTGATGAAGTGTTTCTTCCAGCAGTACTAACTGCGTGTGCAGTCACCTGAAGCACTTGGTTGTGTCTCCGTGTGAACCTTCCCTTGATACTCGCTGCTTTGCATGAACTCAGGACATGCACCATTATTTGTTTGCCGCGGCACAATGAACACGTGAGGTCATCTGATTTCCCGCGTTGCACTAGCTTTGAATTAGAGGGCAGGAATCATGTATAGATTCGGGGATGAAGTGAACTCCAAGAGATGCAATGTACCGTATGCCATTCCAATGAAAACTTCTTTGGAGTGTGTTTTCCCATGTAGTCCAGTGCGCCTGTTGTTGGACTGCCTTCTGGATTCTCTTCACATCATCGTCATTTTCAACTCCTCTGGTATGATGTCTCTCTTTGCTTTCCCTTTTGCCTTTCGCCATATTTCATTTCCGTAGACAGCAGCCACTGTCTGTTGATCTGTATATGTCCTGTTACTTCCTTCTTTTTGAGGTTTTCCTTTGCCACGTCCACTGCCTTCAGACTTTTCCATTTACTACCAATTCTAGGTGGGCTGGATTGATCTCACAACCATTTCTCTAGAGTTCTCAAGCACAGTGTGTAGTGGGGGTAGTAGGGAACAACGTCAGTGAGACAAGATGGGACGCCAAGCCATTAGCTTGTGTATTTGTTGATTTTGACCTCTGCTGGTCGAGCTGTGCGAGTGGTGATATTGTATATCAGTGGAGGCCAGAGAAGCTCCGAGATTAGCATGAAGTGCATTCACCAGACCTTGGCTCTTGCTGGGAACCCACACTGGTCTGCTAGGATTCGTTTACAGAAAACCTCATTGAGAAGCCATGGAAGTACTTTCTCAGCATTTTGTAAATGTTCTTTGTGACATGATACACCTCAAGTGCCATTTGAATCATCTTGTGTGGAACTGACCCATATGCATCTGCCAAATCGAGCCCTATGACTTAAGGTCCGGTTTCTCTGCGTTAGCTCTTTAGATTGTTACCCTTACCGTAGTAGCATGTTCTACACAGCCAGACATTCCCAAGATGACTCAAGGTCCAGTTTCTCTGCGTTAGATCTTTAGATTGTTACCCTTACCGTAGTAGCATGTTCTACACAGCCAGACATTCCCAAGATGACTCAAGGTCCAGTTTCTCTGCGTTAGATCTTTAGATTGTTACCCTTACCGTAGTAGCATGTTCTACACAGCCAGACATTCCCAAGATGCCTCCTTCCTGGACTGACAAGTCCATGTATTCATTTTTTGTCAGGTATTTAGTAAGCCTGACTGCTATGAGGGGGAAGATTTTTCCGCAAAAGTTCAGAAATGAGACCGGTCTGAACTGATTGATGTCACTCGGGTTTTGCTGTTTGGCAATCAACAGAGGTAACCCACTTGCTGCTAATCTTTACGTTCCTTCATGCCAATTTTATCATTTTATGTAGCCACTCAAGGACATTAGGATATTTCTTAAACGGCAGATATTACAATACATTGCTTCCAAGAGAAGATTTGACTTTGTCTATCTCAACCACTATCTTTACCTTTAGTGTTGGTGGCTTGTCCCTGAACTTTCTCTATGGCACCACAGGCTACACTATACCCTGGAATTTAAGTGACTCTTCGCTCCGAGGATCGGAGTATGTTTTCTCTTGATGCTGCTCAAGAGATTCTTTGTCCTTTGTGACTATTCCTGGTTTTGGCCACTCAAATAATTTCCTGGCGAACTGGGAGGGGACTCTGAGAAAGTAATCTCGGGTTTTCTTCTTTTTGCTCCTTCTCCTTCTTGTTGAATCTGCTTCAGTTATGGCACTGTGTTGCACCTTCAGGTGTTTCCAGACTTCATTTAGCCCTTTTGTCTCCGTTTTCCCCTCTATTTCTTTAGATTCCTCTGTCTTTTTTATGCCATCAATCTCTGCTGCTGTCGTGGACGTTTGAGGAAGGGTCTTCACGTTTGGTTGCTTTACTCTGTAGGCATCCCTATATGTTCCGTATACAATTTTTCAAAATGTTGCTACTTTGTGTTCCAGTGGGATCGCTCTTAATAGCGCATGCAGATTTTAAAACATTTCAGCCAATTTTTCACATTCCACTTTTATGATTGCAGGCGGCAGGTTAAGTTGCTCGCGTTCGACATCAAACACCATTTAAATCCTTCATCAAATAATCAGCGTAGATGTGTTAGGTAGTCAGGCTTGAATCCTGGCCTCGGTTTTCCGACGTCTTATCTGATGGCACTGTAAGCTGCTGTTCATTCACCAGAACGTTCCCGCAGCCCTTTCTCGTTCTGTAGACCACATAAACGATACATGGGAATTGCCCTTGCTCATTACTCATAGTCCAGTCATGATGAGTTGGCACAATGGATTCACCATTCTCTCACTCGTTCGGTGAAATCTGGATGTATATTTTGTTTTTAGTAACACTCGTTAGTTTGAGAAAGGTAAAATGGGGAGCCAGCCCTACTGAGCCCAGAAGCCTGGTCTTTTCCAGTGTCATCTGTCCTTTACTGGACGTTCTTTGGACTATTCCCGGAAGTCAATGGTCTAATTTATTATGTAGAGAACAGACGGAAGGGATCTGGATTTATTTTTGAAAAAATCTGATCCAAGGTATGAACTCAAGGAAAGACGAGAAAGGATAATCAAAGAGACAATGCAGTATTACACACAGCCATACACTTTCCAAGACAACAGCTTTGTTAATTACATAAGACAAAGTATTATTTGTTTCATTATGTTAAAGCTGCAATTAAACAAAGATAGACAACATTTATTTCAGAAAGAAAACAATGTTTCCTAAGAAGGACGTTAAATTGCTACACCATTAAAATGGACACAGCAAGAAGTTTGTGTGCTAGTGGAACATAAAAACTATTAAACCGGAATATGCAATCAAATGGTTAATGACTGATCACATATTCTGTGGACTTATAGTCAATGTTCTTGAACATATAAAGCAGTTTACCAATTCGGACACATTCTTTTTAAATTCATTTCTGAATCGCTTTCCAGTCAGACAGTACAAGTAAAAATTCACAGCATAATTACAGTACAAGATCATATACAGTAAAGCCTGAAGAAAAGAATCAAAAGCCCTTTTTTCGACAGATCTATTTTCAGGAAATGCTGACGACACACGTGATAATGTATTCCATAAGGCAATGGGGAATGTGAAGACGATGAAACTCACGGACATGACCAGAGCAGTCAGAGTGATGGAGTTCACTGTCTGCTCTCTCTGGCTCTGCTGTTTGTCACTGGCTACAAACTGTTCACCTGCTTCCTTCACCGATACCCTTAACGTTTTCACAAGGACGACGTTACCGATCATCAGACCAACAATAGGGATGATAGAGAACAGAAACACGTCGATTTTTGCGAAAATGCTGGTTAGAAAATCGTAATAGGAAGGAATGTAAGTACACCTGCTGCCTTTCTTTATCCTTCCATACCAGAAGTGAGAGTTAACCAAGCAAAAGAAGACCACGATAGCGCCAATTATGCCCCACATTCTCTTGGCCGTGCATAGCAACCCCACTCGATGAGGCCAGACCACAGATATAGCTCTCTGTACAACCATCGCTACCAAAATCCACGTGGATGCTCCACCTGCTGCATTGAAAATGTGAACTGTTAACCTACATGTAAAAGTGTTAAATGCCCGTATGTCGACATTCCATTGGTGTCGGAGCCATTGCCGAAAAGGTCCAGTGAAAAGCATACAGGTGTCAGATACTGCTAAAGTAAATAAATAATAGTCTAAGCTGGAACGATTAGCACGTAATCGAGCAACAATAATGATGGTCATCACATTGCCAAATGTGCCAAGAAAGAAAAGCAAAGGTGAACAGATGAGTCGCATCCATTCTCTAATCTGCATTAGCTTCAACGAGTTTGAGTCTTTCCCCTCTGCCACGACAGAAGTTGTGCTATTTGAGTTCTGAAATGCAGTGAAGTCGGATATACTTGTAAAATGTGAAATAAATGTGGAATCCATGGTACCTCACAGGAACACGATAATCAATTCACAAAGAAAATGTCCTGATCGGTTACAACCGCTAAATTAGATCATAAATTCCTGAGCGCTATAAGGCTAGAAAAAAATCCAAAAGCCCGAAGAACTGTCTTCTCTGGAGCTGAATTTGGAAAAATGAAATATCTGCACTGGAGGTGAAATCAAGTCAAAAGTTCACGTTCTCTCAAATTGATGTTGATTCACTAATTCGTCCATTGAGGGGCAGACTATGCATCGACGTGGACTGCTCACCTTTTGGTCCTCTCGAGACAACCCAGTGTACCTGCCCTGCAAAAACAGAAGAAAGAAAAAAGAAAAAAGGAAAAAATCACAACACATAAAGAAAGTATAAGCTGTATATAATCCGTACTCAGTGACTTTATGTAGTCTTAAATTAGGATTGAACAGTTGAAAAAATTCTTACTTTCCTGACAGTCAGATAGATAACTCATGTACTGATGTAATCAGATAAATAATGTGTTAAGCAATGATGAATTGGTACTCGACACAAAAATTAAACAACACTTGATATTTTCAAACCATGTATTTTACTCTCTCTCTCTCTCTCTCTCTCTCTCTCTCTCTCTCTCTCTCTCTCTCTTTCTTAACTGTTCAATCCTAATGTTCTCTTTCCATTCCTTTACTTCAACTATTATGTGATTTGTTACCAAGACGAATCCCTTTTTGATTTTGTATTACTTTATTTTGAAATACTTTGATTGTTTACATTTACTGAGCTATTCAGTTTGTCTGTTTCATTCCAGAATTGTTTCTCTTTCCTGGCGCTGCAAATATAATCTTGTTTCCCCTTGACACAAAGGCTGTATAGGTCAATGTCAATAAAATATGTCTGAAGCGTCTGAAGCGTCTCTCTCTCTCTCTCTCTCTCTCTCTCTCTCTCTCTCTCTCTCTCTCTCTCGCCCTCTCACTCTCTCTCTCTCTCTCTCTCTCTCTCTCTCTCTTCTCTCGCTCTCTCTCTCTCTCCTAATATGCCTCTCGCTAAATCAGTTTTGTCGTTAGCATTACATGGCCATGTATATGCATCACATCATGGTGTAGCAATTGTTTAAACTCTGGAACCTGATTTGACGTGTGACTGAGTAACAACTACATGACTCTATGACCAATTATAGAAAGTCGCAGATCAGATTTCCAAGAAAGACATCGTATCAGTACAAGGTGACTGGAACGCCAACATAGGAGAAGAGGCTTACAAGAACTGGAGGGGCACATGCCAGTAATTTTGCAACAGCAAGATGAATGACAGAGGCCTGCGACTACCAGAATTACTCTCAAGGACAATGCGAATGGAAAGCCTTTCACCAGAATGTAGACAGCTTCGAGAAGAGGAAGAAAAGAAACCTCCCTATGATGAACCACATGCAAATAGTGATCTTTTTGTCAACTCACCTATTACAATACATGAGGTAAATGATGCTATATTTTTCATAACTAATAAAACATCATCTGTAGGGTTAGACGCAATTTCAAATGATATGTTGAAACACTTACCAGCTAATTTCATAAAATTTTTGCAAGCAATATTTGAACAGATTTGGTCAGGGGGTATTATGCCAGGAAATGGAAGCAGTCAATAATAATTCCCATGTTAAAACAAAGTAAATCTGCAATAAATATGAATACTTATTGACCAATAGCTTGAACCTCTCATGTCCCAAAACTAATGGAAAAAATAGTTCTGAATAGATTGATTTATTATTGTGATAAATATGACGCACTACCACACAATCAAGCCGGTTTTTGAAAAGGAAGACCAGTCATCAATCATATAGTTAATACAACCACACAAATTAAAAATCAATTTGCAAAATGAGAAAGCGTTTTTGCTACATTGTTGTATGTTAAAAGAGCTTTCGATAGTGTTTGGCATGCCAGATTGTTATTCAAATTAAGAAACATAGGTCTATCTGGCAATCTTTATTATCATATCAGAGAATTTGTTTAAGACAGAAAGTTACAAGTGAAAGTAGAAAAAACGTACTTTGAATTAAAATTATTACAAATGGAAATTCCACAAGCTTATGTGATAGCTCCAATGTTGTTCAACATTTTACTCTGTGATCTTCCAAAACATATCACAAATCACAACTGTGCAAACATACCACATCTGTGCAGTATGATGACGATCTGCGAATATGGATGAATACTTCAGTAAGGAAAAACACTCCTGAAAGAGCACTTAATTACTACAAAAATGTTTTACCAAACTGAATTAGACAGTCTTGGCAGATACATGTTTAAGAATGGTCTAATGTTTTCGTGTGTGAAAACATATATGGTGTTATTTAACAATGGCGCTGATACAGGTGATTTGCCCTCTTTTAAAATGGATGCAGTCACACTTGACTACAAACCTTTAGTCAAATTTTTAGGAGTATATTTCACATTTCAGTTAACGCGGAACATTCATTTTCAGTACCTTCTGAACAAAGCTAGAAAAAACACAAAACGTTTTGAAAATGATTAGTAAACAAAGCTGGTATCAGGATATAAACACTTTAAAACATTTAGCCACATCACTGATCCGATCAAAACTATGCTATGCACAAGAAGCTTTCTTCAGTGCCCCTAAACACTTTTTACAAAAGCTGCAAAGCATAGATAGTAAAGCCTATACATTATACCTTGATCTTCCGTTCCATGCTTCAACTTACCGAACTAACAAGGAAATTAATATTTTACCATTAGACGAACATAGAAAGCTAACACTTGCCAAATATATAAGAAAGTTTTCAACACTCATAGGTGTGAACGAAAAATTAATGAGATTGCTATAAAACCTGAGTCTCATTATCCAAAAATAGCTCAGACTATTTTGTCACATTCTGCCACTGATTCTGGTACAGAAAACCTTTTGAAAGAGTCAACAGTCAGTTCTGAGACATTAGCGAAGGTGCGAAGGTGGCCTTGATTTCTCCTCCAGCTTGGGAAAGAAACAGGACACATTTTGATCTTGATCACACTGATGTGAGCAAAACTGACCAACCAAATGGTTTATCTTATTCTGTAAAGATGCATATACAAGACAAATATCCTCAACATCTTAAAGTTTACACAGATGGTTCAGTATTGTCTAATAATCGGTCAGGTTCTGCTTTTGTTATACCATTACAAAAGGCTGAAAAGATATATTCCATCGAGAAAGGCAGATCAATATTTGTCGCCGAAATGATCGCTGTTATTATGGCGTTGTCATATTTAATTGACTCGCCACAATCAATATTTAAAGTAGTTATTTGTGTGGATTCAATGTCTGTTCTGCAATCCATAAAATGTCCAAATACTATTTCGAGCAACTTTCTTGTAAATGAAATATGCCATCTTATTCATGTTTTGATATGTAAAGGAATTAATGTCACCTTCTGTTGGATTCCATCGCTTAGTGGTATTTAGGGTAATGAGCTAGCTGATAGATGCCCAAAGAGAGGAGCCAGAAATGAAAAGTGCGCAACTGTATTGAATATACCCTTTTCGTTACCTGAAGTCAATGAAATATTAAGGCAAACCATCTGGTGCTGATTCAGAAAACACTACAAAAATAAATTGCTTGGTGTGGCTGATAAAAATACTCATTTAATTAATTGTGAGCATGTAAACAGCATTCCTCATTTACAAGTCAAAAATATGTACCAATATAGAAATTTCATTCAAGTGTTTTATAAATTAAAACTTGACGCCTTAAAAACTAAATATACAAACGAAGCAAATTGTATTTGTTGAGAACGAAGAATAAGTAGCAAGCATCTGCTGTTTGACTGTTTACATCTTCAAACACATTTACCACCATTATCAGGCATGTCTTTGTGTGATGTATTTTCAGATTTAAAGGGTGTCTTCAATTGTTTTTTTAATTTGTAGTCCAGTTAAGCATTTACTTTAGGATTACTTGCAGGTATGTTGTAGGGATGTTTAGAGGGACATTTATATGCACTTAGACAACCACATTTACATACACTTGCTTAGTCACAGACATTTACCCATCTCTCTCTCTCTCTCTCTCTCTCTCTCTCTCTCTCTCTCTCTCTCTCTCTCTCTCCACACACACACACACACACACACACACACACACATACACACACACACACACACACACACACACACACACACACACACATATATATATATATATATATATATATATATATATATATATATTTGCAATCGAATTATTAAAAAAATACCGAGAATATTCTTCGTTCACATATATGAGGTATCTGGAGTACATTAACAAAAATGAATTTCTCAACTCACACTTGGTATAACTTCTATCTAGATGTTATGCTCGTCTTGATATTCTCCAATAAAAGCTTCCGATAAACGACGGGCACGTGAGATCACAGAACAATTAAATTAAATCAGGAAAGTAAGAAGAGAAGGTATTATTACAAAGTGTACGGCATATCCGCCAATTTCTTCCATTTTGTTGTTCGTAGCAATACTATGGATTGATAATACGTTCAATTCATAATGGTTTGAAATGAAGAGAAATGTCTGAAACAAACAAAAAACAAATAAACAAAGGAAAAAAAGACGATATATCATTTGTTTACCTAGGGCGATATATAAAGGAATATTCAAATGAAACTCGTGACTATTTTGATTCATAACGTTTCCTGCAAATTGTCTTTGGCATGCATTGCTTATAAAAAATCAAGACGATATTGCTAACATTGATCAGTGAATACTAAGTGGGTTCTGCACCGCGCAAAGTTACAAGATTGTTGATCCCAATATTGAAAAAGAACTTGACTGGGTTAATTAGATGATATGAAAACAGTACTCCGTATATTCAATTTTGGAGAAGACAACACGAGAGGATTCCTGGATTTCTTCATTCCATCAGAAATATAAAATATCAAAAAATGATGAAGCCATATATATATATATATATATGTGTGTGTGTGTGTGTGTGTGTGTGTGTGTGTGTGTGTGTGTGTGTGTGTGTGTGTGTGTGAGTGTATACACTCATATACATATATGTAGATTTGTTTTGAGACCGCAAGTCTCATACCTTTTGGTTCTGTATGTGTAAGAATTCTGGCAAGGAAAATCATGGCTTGAAAAAATGAGTATTAGACACAGAATTAGCAATGACTGAGTTTGAAAACGACAAGTATTTAGAAATGACTGAGTTTGAAAATGACAAGTATGCCACTTTGAAAAAGACAAACAACCGCATGAAATCAATCTAATGCAGCACATCATCATGGAAAAGCACGCCTGAGTTAAAACTAAATTAAGAGGGGGGGGGGGGGGGGATGTTTCTTTTACTTAAAGAGAAAGAAAAAGCCATTTGGCATAATTTGCCTCAAGCAAAATGGGTTAGCATCCCCCAAATTCAAATTCCTTGGACTCTAATTCACATACGACTGATCAAATGTTATAAAAGTTAAAGAAGAAGAATACTTTTTAGAAGTTGAGAGTCTTTCTTTAACGATGGTTGCTGATGCTGCAGTCAGCTTGTTAGTGAAAGGACACAGTTTTCTTTTTCTGACCTGAGTGAAAACAGATGATGAGTCAGTTTGTTTTTGTTTTACTGCCTCATCTTCTGTGTCCCTTCCACACTACTCACACACTGAAGTGTAGCTGCATAGGTAGTTAAATAATCTAAAACAGCCACACACATAGTCCTCTCAACTTGTTGAATGAAGTGCTCACTGACTTGAGATTTCATTGTCAGGGTGCAGGTGCAAGATGATTCGTTTGACAGTTCTTGATGGGTAATAGTCACTAAACTACAAAAACGGAAATTTGTGCTTCATTGAATTTAAGTAATAAAGCAGGGATTGTCACAATCTTAATTGGCATATCAATGTATGGATGTATGAGAAACTGAGAATTGGTGTTGAAATGTTTGGAGATCTTTGACTTGGACAGATGGACATAGAGGGGAATAGAAAGAAAGAAAGCAAGAAACAAAGAAAGAAAGAAAGCAGAGGAAGAGAACAGAGTAATGAATACAGAAAAGAATACAAAAATATTTTAACCACTGATTACCACAAAAAATCCTTAAGAAGACAACAATTATTTTAACCACTCAATAGCACATTAACAGCCTTGTCATGTGAGGTAGCCTCACATCAAGGCATGTGACGCTCCATCACATTTAGTGTAGTGATATGAATCATTTCCCCCATGCCACAACTAAAAAGGAAGAATATTCATGTGGCTTGACTAGTGTAGCGGGCGTCCCCAATAATTGTGAGGATCACTCAGTAAAATAAACAAGGGTTGGTCATTGGGTGAAAGTGATCACTGAGAGATAGTTTAATAAGGGCTGGTAAGGTGCTGGTCATGTGTTTTGAACACGGACTATGCGTTCACTAGGAAGAGGGAGGAAAGAATTAGTTTTAGCCCAGGAGATGGCCTAAAGACTCGAACCCATCACGACGTTGGTTAAGGGGTCCTCACCGCTGACCAGTCATTACCAGGTGAGCTATAGATAGTTGGGGAAAGGTACAGGGGAAAACCTAAAGAAAAGAGAAAGAAAGAATTCATATGTTAAATTGGGAAGCAGGTTACTTACACGAACCTTATTCGTGTTTCAGCCCTTCACCCTTCACGCCGTCAGCTATTCCTCCTCTGATGCTGCGATGGCATCGTTTTCCTAAGTGCTGAGACGGGTGTTTAACGATAGCCATGGTGTGGGGAACACACTGATAGTTCAGCCCCAGCAATTGAAGACCTTGGGTAGAGGAGTCGGATCTCATCGTTCCCCCAGTGACTGGAGAGTTCAAGGGGCGAGCGCTTTTTCTGATGCAAGTATGGCATCATGATGGTATGAATTGTTTATTCTCCTGATCTGGATCTTGGGCCAATGTGTAAAAGACATGACTTTATATTCTTGGAGGATGTGTGTATTCTTTCTCCGGCAAGAAGGAGGAATCTAGCAAGACTTTATACATATAAATTCGTAACTTGATTTATCTCTCAGTGTGAAGAGAGAGAGAGAGAGGAGAGAGAGAGAGAGAGAGAGAGAGGAGAGAGAGAGAGAGAGAGAGAAACATGTATAGAATTTGTTTGATAACTACTGGAGTGTGATGAACGTTGTCGGAATTGTTCAATTCATTTAGTAAAGTGTTTTCCCCGGAGGAGAGGGGGAGAAGAAAAAACATTCTGTAGTGCGCCTTTTGGTTGACTGCAGGGATTGCATGTGCGTATGGAGTAAATACTGTCATGAATGCGTGTGTGCATAGAGTGACAGTGTGACAGTGGTGACCCTGACGTAGCTAGCATTGTTTTTTGTTCCCCCCTGGAAAAAAAGAAAGATTTCTATTTGTGCCCTCGGGAGCCTGGAAAAAATAGAGAAATATATTTTCATGTGGGGTAAAAAAACGATTTTGATTTGAACCCTCAAGGGTTTTAGGGAAGGGAAAAAAAAGAAATTAGTTTAATTATTTATTGCGTATAATGTTTGCATTTGTTTTTTTTTTTGGTTTTTTTTTTTCTATTTGTCTGTGTGAGTAAATTTGTTTTCAGTGCGAGTGAGGACTTCTCTCTTTCTGACTTTTAAGTTTTGCTAGTGTTTTTTTTTTGTTTGTCCCTATTTTTTTTTTCTTTCCCCGATCGGTGAGCCCCACCGGTTTTCGCTACATTGAGCGACTAGTTCAAGAGTGGGAGTAGCCGTGGTCATCCCTATTTGTCCTTTTCCCAGATCGGTGAGCCCCACCGCTTCTCGCTACATTGAGCGACTAGTTCAAGCCGTGGTCATCCCTATTTGTCCTTTTCCCCGATCGGTGAGCCCCACCGCTTTTCGCTACCTTGAGCGACTAGTTCAAGAGTGGGAGCAGCCGTGGTCATCCCTATTTGTCCTTTTCCCTGATCGGTGAGCCCCACCGCTTCTCGCAACATTGAGCGATTAGTTCCAAGAGTGGGAGCAGCCGTGATCGCCCTTTATTAGGTCTATTTTTGTTGTTGTTGTTTCTTTCTCTGTCCTGTCGTTTCATTTCAAATAGTCCCCTCTTCCCAGAGTTCGAACCGACCTTGCCTCCTTCAACAGGACAGAGGTTGACAAGTGCGGGGAAAACTCCTAATGAATATTTTCTTTTGATTATCTATTTTTTTTTTTTATAGTTTTGTGTTGTGATATCTTCTTTGCGTTTGGGTGATTGTGCATTTATTGATCGATTGTTTATTATTTTGTATTATTACTATAGTGTTGTGTATATTGTGTACAATTTTTTCCCCGTCTCCAGTTTCATGGGAGACAGTAACCACTAGGGTGCTGTCTGAGGGCCTCTTTTGATTTTCTTGATTTCATCTCCCTATTCCGAACCTGTGTATTCTTTCATTTCCTTTTCACCCCTTTTTTTCAGAATCTCTACACTTTCTTTACAATAAGTTCCTGTCTAGTTTTCTTTTCAACATGTTCATCTTTTAGGTAGGATTTCCGCTAGTTTGTGTTTCTCCCCCTCCTTTTCATTGTTTGTGATTCCATTTGTTTTGTCAATTTATTTTCATTTATGGTATAAGGCGATACATTTGTTTTGTGAAATTCATTTGAAATTAAGTAAGAAAGAAAGACTAACAACAAGAACGATTAAGAACTAAAACTTTATAAAGAATTTATTTCCAGAAAAACTTTAATATTGTGTTTTTTCTTTTCTTAGGAAAAAAAGAGAGATTAGCATTGAACTTCATTTTTTTTAATTGATAGCTGTTTTCGAAAACAAATTATTTTTGGAAAAATACATTCCTTTTGGGTTTCATATCTTTCCCGTTTTAGTAAGCTGTTTTCTGTTTACACCGGAGATTGAATTCTTCATGTGTATATATTATAATAATGTTTTTGTGAAACATATAACACCATCATATATCGCCTAATTTTTAATCATACTTAGAAATTATATTGTGCTTATATCTGTTGACAGTTCATTATGGATGATTTTGATAAATATGTTCAACAAGCGGAACGCTTGGGTTTTGATTGAGAAAAAACTTACCAACTATGTGCAACAATGCATAGATAGGGCAGACAGGCTAAGAGAGAGTGAAGAAAAAAGACCACAGAGGGAATCTGAAGAAAAAAGACTACAGAGGGAATTTGAAGAAAAAAGACTACAGAGGGAATCTGAAGATAAAGAACGTCAATTTAAGTTGAGGCAGTTAGAAATAGAGACCGATGCTGAAATTAAAAGATTACAGGCATCGAGAGAACCTCCACCAGCTCCACCAGTCGGTTCCGCAAGCGCGCCTCAACCAAAAACAGCATATATTCCAAAGTTACCGCCTTTCGAGGTAAAAACGGATGACATCGATAGTTTCCTTTTCCGATTTGAAAGTCACGCAACGTCTTGTGGTTGGCCAAAGGAAAAGTGGACATTGTATATTGCGTCGTTGTTTAAGGGTAGCGCTTTGGCATTGTACCACACACTCGCGGCGAAACAAAATTCAACTTGGGATCAATTGGAAGAAGAACTCCTCAAGAAGTTTCAATGTTCTGCCGATCGTTTTCGCGAACGTTTTCGTTCTATGCGCCCTGACAAAGGAGAATCGTTTCCGTCGTTTCTAATTCGTATGAGTCATTGCTCAGATCGATGGATCGATTTATCAAAAACAAACAAAACTTTTCAATCACTGCGAGATCTCCTTCTTAGAGAACAACTTTTCCAGAGCGTGAGCAAAGATCTGGCTACTTTCCTTAAAGAAAGGCAATTTGAAAGTGTTGAGGAAATGTGTCAGATGGCCGATCAGTATTGTATCGTTCACCCGGATAAGGGCGTGGCTAGGAAAGGAGAATTTTCCATCTTTGAGTCTCATGCATCATTTACAATCCCATCAGGACAGGGAAATTACAGGAAAGGAAATCGTGGGTCATTTCCAGGTCCTCAAGGATATACCTATCCTAGGAACGGACAGGGATCTTTCCGCGGTTCAAGTGACTTTCGTCAGTACCAGTACTCACCACCGGAAAAATCCGTTGCTCCTCAGCAACGTTCCGAGGTCGTGGACAACGACCACCGCGTAGGCCTTTTGGGTCAGTTCGTGGACAGAACCGAAGTTCACAAAGTAACACCAATCAGTCGGCCGCCGATCAGACAATGCGATGTTTCTTTTGCGATTGCAAGTTCCATTTTAAGAACAATTGCCCTTACAAACCAAATGATTCAAAACCCGCATTAATCTCCACTGATTGTGAAGAAGGCCTTGTTTTGGCAATTCCATCGGTTGATGGACTTGTGTTAGAAAACGGAGCCATCAACGGATTGCAGGCTTCGGTTTTGCGAGACACTGGATGCACTACCGCTGGTGTAAGAAAATCTTTCGTGCTACAAAACCAGTATCTCAACACTGTCCAAAAGTGTAGGTCGTTTGGAGGCAAGATAGAAACGTTTCCGCTGGCAAAAATTTCGGTCGATACACCGTACTACTCCGGATTTCTCACCGCCTGTGTTATCGATAACCCAGTCTGCGACTTGATCTTGGGCAATTTGCCAGGTGTCGCTACAGTACATGGTGGTGCTGGAGGATCGTTCGTTCCTTGTCTTGTGAGTACCAGATTAGACATCGTAGAGCAGGGAAAAGCTACAAAGCCGCTAAAGGTCTCAAAACTGGATGAACTCCAAATTACCCCAGATGATGTAAAAGAAATGCAGGTAAAGGAAAAGACGCTGACGACAATACTTTCTACTGCTAAACAGACTGTCACTGACATACCAACGGACAAACCAACGTACATACTGGACTCTGACATTCTCTACAGGTGTGTACCTGGACAGGACAACAAACAAGTTGTCGTTCCAAAGCCACTTAGAGAGATAGTACTACACACGGCTCATGATGCATTGTTCGCTGGTCACTGTGGAATCAAAAGGACATTAAAGAGAGTTCTTGATTCTTTTTATTGGCCAGGTGTCACAAAGGAAGTTACAGAATATTGCCGCTCATGTAACATCTGCCAAAAGACATCAGAAAGGTCGCGTCCCATGTGCACCTTTGCACAAAATGCCTCTCATTTCCGTCCCGTTTCGGAAGGTGGCTATTGATCTTGTCGGGCCTTTCCCACCGTCTTCTTCCGGACATCGCTATATCCTAACTTTGGTGGATACAGCGACAAGGTTTCTAGAAGCGATTCCACTGAAGAAAATTGATACAGTGTCTGTCGCTGAAGCCCTACTTGCGATTTTTTCCAGAGTGGGTCTTCCAGAAGAAATTCTCTCGGATTGTGGAATGCAATTCATTTCCGACCTCATTAGGGAAATTTACAGACTGTTGTCAATCTCCTCCATTTCAACCATGCCATATCATCCCCAATCGAATGGCATGGTTGAACGATTCAATAGAACGTTAAAGTCCATGCTGAGAAAAGTTGCAAGGCAGGAACCCCAGGAATGGAATCGTTTCATACCGGCTTTGCTCTTCGCGTACAGGGAAATGCCGAACGAAACACTGGGATTCTCATCATGTGAGCTTCTTTTTGGACACTCACCAAGGGGTCCTTTGGATCTACTGATCACACAATGGACAAATAAGACGGACATACCTGACAGTAAAACTGTCTACCAATACGTTTATGAACTGCATAATCGTTTAAAGGATGCATGTGAGCTTGCTCAACAGTCAGCTGATAGAAAAACAGATGTATAAATAATGTATAATACTTATATAGCGCATTTCTGTTACACAACTCAATGCGCTTACATCCACCATTTGCACTTATTCATCAACACTCGTTTATATATGTATACAAGGTCTTTGCAGACAGAAAAGCAAAGGCACGTTCCTTCAGTGTAGGGGATAACGTCCTTGTACTACTCACTGATGAACATAACAAACTTCGTGTTATGTTGAAGGGTCCTTTTCAGGTGGTCGAAAAACTTTCTGCAGTTAATTATAAGATCAAAATGGCAAACACTGAGAAGGTATTCCACGTGAACATGTTGAAGAAGTATGTTGAGTGTACAAATGTTGCCATCAACCAGTCTGTTGAATGGATATGTCCTATGTCAAAAACTGATGTCAACATGACAGATATTATCAGTAATGATTTTGTACCCAATGTAACGTACAAGGACAGATCAAAGGTTGTGAAAACAGCAAATGTAGGATTGTTAACATCTACCAGTGCAGATGATGTTGTACCCCTTCCTACTTTGTCTATCAAAGGTGAAACCTATGATGATGTGGTTCTGTCGAATGATTTGTCTGCAAGTCAGACAGAACAGCTCAAAGAAATTTTGAAAGACTTTCAGGATGTGTTGACAGATACCCCAGGTACAATGACAGGAATTGAACCCCATAGTATACAGTTAAGTACTGAAATACCAGTGCGAACCAGACCATACCCCCTCCCGTTTCCAAAAAAAGAGGTTGTCGAGAGAGCAATTAAAGTAATGCTGGATTTAAAGGTCATAGAACCTTCTACATCTCCATACAGCTCACCAGTTGTATTGGTGGACAAACCTGATGGCTCGGTGCGGTTCTGCATCGATTACAGGAAATTAAACAAGATCATTGTGTTCGATGCAGCGCCCATCCCCCAGACATTAAAGAGCTTCTGTGTCAGCTCTCAGATGGAAATTATTTTGTGAAAATAGACTTAACTAAAGGATACTGGCAGATCTCAATGGCTGAAGCTGACAAGGAAAAGACAGCATTTCAAACACCTTTTGGACTTTTCGAATGGACGAAAATGCCATTCGGGTTGCAAAATGCCCCAGCTTCTTTTGCCAGAATGATGCGAGCCCTGAAATGTGGTGCGGTCAGCTTTTTTGACAATATTTTGTTGGCTGCAAAGTCACGGAGTGACCTCCTTTCTAACTTACGAGCTGTTTTTTTTTTCCAAACTCCGAAGTTTTGGTCTAACTGCGAGACCATCCAAAATTCGTGCCGGTTTTCAAACTCTCGAGTTTTTGGGTCACACTATTTCAGTGGGGAAAATGATGCCAGAAGGAAGGAAAAGTGGAAAAGATTTTATCCTTAAACAAACCCACTACAAAGAAACAGATCAGGTCACTCATCGGATTATTGTCTTACTATAGACGATATGTACCCCACTTTGCGTCCCTGACGGCCCCTTTGACTGAATTGACGAAAGGGACGAAGAACAAAAGTATTGTGTGGTCTGATGAGTGCCAGAAGGCTTTAGAGTGTGTTCAGAACGCCCTCAACTCATTTCCTGTTCTTTTGTTACCCTCCCTCTCAGAAGACTTTATTTTGAGAACCGATGCCAGTTCCAAAGGAATGGGAGCGGTACTTGTGTAGGAAAAAAAAAATGCTTTGTTTCATCCCGTACAATACGCCAGTAAAAAGTTCTCAAAGACACAGGAGAAATACTCCACTATTGAGAGAGAGTGCTTGGCTATTGCATGGGCATGTGAGAAGTTCGCCAGGTTCTTGACTGGAAGAAAGTTTCGGTTACAGACCGACCACAGACCATTGACGTTCCTGCAATTGTCAAAGACTAAGAACAACAGATTATTATTAAATAGGCGGTAGCATACAATTCACTATCAAAATGTGAACACACTGTGATCATAAAGAAAGACAAAACAGCAGAAATAGTCCTTCCCTTGAAGACAATTACATTTGTCCATGAATATTCATACACGTGACAACAAATCTGCCATGACATTTTGTGTTCCAGGCACTGGTTCAATAGTAAATTGGAATTCCTGCAATGCCAAAGACCACCTTAAATCAAGTGGTATTTATGCTTAATTTGCTTGTTGAAGTGACTATATGTTTTACAAGCAAAAACTACTTGATGTTGATGTATTAAACATCTATTCTTTGCTTTATTCCTTTGTAAACAATGAAACAATCATCATGTACTATTTATGTCTAACTTGCTTGCAAATAACACGTTAGAAATGTATATAGACATATTTTGATTGTGTTGTGACACAAACCTATTGTTTTCATTAGTCCATTGTCAACAACGGAAAATATGTTTGACTTTTCAATGGACTATAACGTTACATGTGGAAAATATGTTTATTTTGTTTACATGTCTCTTGAGAAACATTTACACTTGGAAATATTCTCATTTTCATAAGGGTTTTGAAACACATGATGTGAGACAAAGGTAAAGGGAAAAATGTGCTTCACATCTTAACATATAAACACAATTTGTGCTTTGAATCGTTTTGTCCATGTAACTTGTGAAATGTAATTTGTGACATGCGGTGATGAATTATGAATTTCTTTTTTTCGAAAGACCGAACTTTTGAAACATGGTATTTATGGTGGATCATGATGGTTGATTCTATACGTTGATGAGTAATCTAGTGAATCATGTGTGATGGATACACATTTTGTGATTCATGGCTGAAGATGTGTTTTAAGTGAAGTTGTATATCTTAAAAAAAAACAACAAACAAACAAATTGAGGAAAAAAAAAAAATTTCACCCCAGGATGAGGGGTGTCATGTGACGTAGCCTCACACCAAGGCATGTGACGCTCCATCACATTTAGTCTAGTGATATGAATCATGTCCCCCATGCCACAACTAAAAAGGCGGAATATTCATGTGGCTTGACTAGTGTAGCGGGCGTCCCCAATAATTGTGAGGGTCACTCAGTAAAATAAACAAGGGTTGGTCATTGGGTGAAAGTGACCACTGAGAGATAGTTTAATAAGGGCTGGTAAGGTGCTGGTCATGTGTTTTGAACACTGAGTATGCGTCACTAGGAAGAGGGAGGAAAGAATTAGTTTTAGCCCAGGAGATGGCCTAAAGACTCGAACCCGTCACGACGTTGGTCAAGGGGTCCTCACCGCTGATCAGTCATTACCAGGTGAGCCATAGATAGTTGGGGAAAGAAAAGAGAAAGAAAGAATTCATATGTTAAATTGGGAAGCAGGTTACTTACACGAACCTTATTCGTGTTTCAGCCCTTCACCCTTCACCCCGTCAGCTATTCCTCCTCTGATACTGCGACGGCATCGTTTTCCTAAGTGCTGAGACGGGTGTTTAACGATGGCCATGGTGTTGGGAACACACCGATAGTTCAGCCCCAGCAATTGAAGACCCGGGGTAGAGGAGTCGGATCTCATCGTTCCCCCAGTGACTGGAGAGTTCAAGGGGCAAGTACTTTTTCTGATGCGGGCAGGGCATCATGATAGTATGGGGCGAGCTCTTTTTCTGATGCAAGTATGGCATCATGATGGTATGAATTGTTTATTCTCCTGATCTGGATCTTGGGCCAATGTTGTGTAAAAGGCCATGACTTTATATTCTTGGAGGATGTGTGTATTCTATTCTTTCTCCGGCAAGAAGGAGGAATCTAGCAAGACCTTGTACATATAAATTCGTAACTTGATTTATCTCTCAGTGTGAAGACAGAGAGAGAGAGAGAGAGAGAGAGAGAGAGAGAGAGAGAGAGAGAGAGAGAGAGAGAGAGAGAAACATGTATAGAATTTGTTTGAAAATTACTGGAGTGTGATGGAAATTGTCGGAATTGTTCAATTCATTTAGTAAAGTGATTTCCCCGGAGGAGAGGGGGAGAAGAAAAAAACATTCTGTAGCACGCCTTTTGGTTGACTGGAGGGATTGCATGTGCGTATGGAGTAAATACTGTCATGAATGCGTGTGTGCAAGAGTGACAGTGTGACAAGCCTAAGTAGACAATTGACCTTTCTGCTTAAAAAGACATGACAAAATTTTTAGGAGAGAGAGAGAGGGGGGGGAGAGAGAGAGAGAGAGAGAGAGAGAGAGAGAGAGAGAGAGAGAGAGAGAGAGTTGTGTCCAATTGCAAGTCCAGTTTTAATTGTGTGTACGTATCTTATCTTATCATGATCGCCAGTGATCAATAGGGTAAGGCACGTACCACATTTATGATGCTGAACACACAGACACTACTTTACCAGACAATGACACTGTACTCAATACCAAGGAACCTTCTCAGTTTCAGTAAGGATAATGTTTTCTCCCAAGAGAATCACACAGTTATGAAAACCAAAGATATATATCAAAACCAAAGACTGCTATCTGTGTCCTCAACTTCATTTAAGACGTGGGTTCTCTAGAGGAGAATCACACACTTGCAAAAAATGAAACACTTATTTTACATCTCAACTTCTTTGACAAGCAATTTTTTTTTACTTTTCAAATTCAAATAGAAAGTTATACACGTATACAACACATAGTAAATAATCTAACAGTGATGTTTTACAAATTTTGGTAAAACATGCAAATAGTCTTCACGGCCATACAACATGCATTTCCATAGCTAAGCACAAGGGCGGGCCACTTAAAAAAAAATATTACATTGTCTACAACACAGTAAAACATTTGAGAATACTTAAAGCGATTTTCTGAACAGTTGGAGTTTTAGTCAAATCTTTGTCCAGCCTAAACCAGTCTTTCTGAATATTTCAGCTTTTAGGATATACTTCCTTACCTTACCTTGAATCTTTGTCATTAAATAAGTGGTGTTTGAGACACATCTTTTATATTTCGA
>CM065724.1:44251160-44298660 GCA_033310375.1 Conus canariensis
GTTTTAAGATGGGGTATAGTACCATCGATCTCTCGTTAACGAGGCTGGTAAAAGGCCATGGAACGAATTGATGTTATACTTTTTGTTTCTAATTTATCGGTTGCAAGGTGTATGTATTTTAAAACATATGGACAAATTATTAGGTATACGGTTCGAATCCATTTTGAGAGTCTCCCCCCCCCCCCTCTCTCTCTCTTATCTATGTGCTACTCTCTATCAATCTCTCTCTCTCTCTCTCTCTCTCTCTCTCTCTGTGTCTCCTTGTCTCCCTCCCCCCCCCCCTTCTCTCTCTCTCGATAAACCATTGTTAATAAACGAGTGTTAAGGTTCAGATTTGAATCCTTTTTTACAACTCTCCCTCCCTCTCTCCCTCCATCTCTCTCCCTCTCTTTCTCTTCCTCTCCGTCTCTCTCCTCTCTCTCCCCCCCTCTCTCCTCTCTCTGTGTCTCTCTCTGTCTCTGTCTCTGTCACAGAGTGGAATGAAGGGTGCTTGTAAACTGATTTGTCTAATCTGTCTCATGAATGATTGAAGGCATGAAAGTCATTTGTGTATTCTATCAATTCTTTCTACCACTCACTCACACCGTCCTACAACATAACAACAAAACAGGAATTAAGAAAGGAGTGTACATTTGACAACAATGAAAAGATGGAAATGCCTTTTAGCACATGAACAACATCAATATGTAAATTAATTTGTTTCTGTCGACATGTGTTTACACTCACCCTCCCTGTTAGGGTGGAGAAAGAATTTGTAACTCTACTAATGACACAAAACAATAACCACGAAAGGATTTTCTCACATTTTTCAAATAAAATTAACAAATGAGTCCTCCTGGATATTAATTAAATCCCATCGATATTTCAATCACTGGTCAGGTGTGTTGCTGTCCAAACTGGAGTAGACTCCACACACACACACACACACACACACACACACACACACACACACACACACACACACACACACGAACACTCCTTGTGGTGATGATAATCAACCACTTCAAGTCGAACTGATCTCAATTGCAGATGCGTTGATGGCAGTCCACACGAAAACACTTCTGTGACTGGGCTTAGAAAAGCATGATCCAAAACAGCTGGTCCCACTTCTGCGACTGGGTACAAGGGAGCAAGGTCCAAAACAAAGAGCACCAGTCAGCCGTCTGGAGGGAAGACACCAGGGAAGACACAGGCTGCTCTGAAGGTAGACAGGCCTACTGGATGTTGGAATGGAAGGCACTGAGGGAGCAAAGGCATATTGTGGCCTCAGAGAAGACTGCGATGCCACAGCAGGGAGAAGAGGCCTAGGACAGTACGAACACCCCCTCCAGTGCACTCAGCCAGTCGGACACTCGCTTCAAGTTGAACCCCCCTCAGGGTGGTGGGGTGGGGATTAAACTTGTCAATATCCGACCAACAAGTGGTGACAGAGAGAAAACGGAGCAGACGTGACTGCTTCCAATGCCATTAACTCCATCTGTGTTGAGCTGACAGCCAAACCTGTCAAAGTTGACAGCTGAGAAGTACTCACCGCAAAAAAAAAAATCCTCTTTGGCTATACAAACGTCACACGTTCGAAAATCGTGTGTGTATGAAACACACACACACACACACTCTCTCTCTCTCCTCTCTCTCTCCTCTCTCTCTCTCTCTCCTCTCCTCTCTCTCTCTAAAGCATCGTTACATAATGAGTGTTAAGGCATTCACGGGTATGAGTTAGTACAAGGGTACCAAACAAAACTTTCATATCCTATAATGCTGGGCAAATTTTGTCTCACGGTCAATTCTAGTATTTTGCGTATACGATGGGGACTAAAATATCATGAAAATGGAAGAGCACAATATGACTGCAGAATTGTCAAACAACCATATAAAGGCTCTTCTTATTGGTTTTAATCTGTTGCATTTGCTTTTTCCACAAAACTGACGAAATGTTTGCACATCTTTATATGGGCCTTTGGCCTCGTTGAATGAAGTCTAGCTCTCTCTCTCTCTCTCTCTCTCTCTCTCTCTCTCTCTCTCTCTCTCTCTCTCTCTCTCTCTCTCTCTCTCTCTCAATGGTAATGCTTTTCTAACGTCAATTCCAAATGGAGTTTTTCTGTTGTTAACAAATTAATGCCTTTTAAACCAGGGAAAAAGATGTTAGAAATATAGATCAGATGAACAAATGAGAGAGAGAGAGAGAGAGGAGAGAGAGAGAGAGAGAGAGAGAGAGAGAGAGAGAGAGAGAATTTTTTTTTCTCTTTCTTCTTTGTTTACGTCGTCTCCTCATGATTGGGTAAGCAGAGAGAGAGAGAGAGAAGAGAGAGAGAGAGAGAGAGAGAGAGAGAGAGAGAGAGAGTTTGATTCATTATCTTCTTTTATGTCACTTTGTTCTCCCAGCCCCCAAAAGCTCTGGCTACATGGAGTTCAGTGTCATCTCCAGCGTCACGCTCCTCGGTGTGCATGTTCTGCAGTGCAGGAAATGGTTCTCCAGTGGATGCCAGTGCATGGTGGAATGACAGGCAACAAGAGAACAGACACACTGGCCAAAACATAACACCAAAAGGAGCACCGACAATCTAGTGTCTTACAAGAAAGTGAACACAACCACAAAAGCCTAACAGAATAAGACATGGCAGCCCCAGCATTCCAGGCACACACCAAGTGATAGCTGCCATCTGCTGGCACTAGACAACTTGGTGAAGTGCTTCTCGCTGAGGACTGGACGCCATGGCCTACACCATCACCTGCATACACAGTTTGGCACTGGGCAGACAGGCGAGTGTCCCTGTGATAATGAAACCATGATAGGAAATCACATGCTGAAAAGCTGCTCAAGGCATGATGCTGCAAGAAGCAAGTCTGGCCAGATGTAGAAATCCTGGACATCAAACTCTAGGGCGCCATAAAGGGGCTGGAGAGGACAGTGCTGTCGGCCTTTCTTCATTACTCTTTCTGAAAACAGTAAAAGATGCGCTAGCAATCTATGAAGACCATGACATTGTTCACATCCAGCAATCACTGTCATCATAACAAAAGCCCTTCAACTGCACACGGTGAATCCTGCACGTGAGGCTCACCAAGGAACAGTGACGACGAAGAATCCTCTGAGTGATGGAGTATGGTCTCTGTTCATGGATGTTGAAGCAAAATTCACATCGTGTCTTTAGCGTCTGTCTACAGCTTCTACAAAATCCATCTGAGCTACTCAAGATGACATCACAATCCCATCAACCTTGGTCTGAAGTGAGTATAAAATTTATAAGACCGTTCTCATCAACAGATCAACTCCTGGTTCTGACAAACGACGACTCAAAATTTTCTGAGGCAGACTTTGCCCACAGTACAAGTATGACTACCATTATCCTAAAGCCAGAGGCCATGTTTGCACACTATGACACACCTGATTTTATTGAAACTGGATATAGAGCCCCATACAACAACCATGAGTTTGCTCAGTTTTCTAAATACCTTAGCTTTAATAACTTAACATTTACGATCTTGTGCTTACTGATAGTTACACCTATGTGATGCAATCTGCCTGAGATGCACAGATGAACAGAAACGTGGAGTTAAGAACTTTCAAGTCCTTTTTAACTATAATGCCACTCGACGCAGCAGCAAAACATAATAAACCCTGAAAAAAAATTGCTCTATATCAGGAAAATGAACATTAAGTTTCCAGAAATTGACAACAAGGACCAGACGACAATAATGTGTCATTGTGCACCACAACTAGACGAAGAGATCCATCTTGATAAGCAGGCAAGAAACAGAACTGAAGAAATACGCTGCCTTCCGACACCATGTGTGTGTGAACTAAATTCATTATACAATATTGTACAATACAATACAACATCAGCTTCCTTTAACCCCTCTTGGGCCTACCAGATAAGAGAATAAACTGAGCCCATGCTACTCTGCATTACATTTTCCAAGTCACCACCAGAAATGATTCCTCGCGGGGTGAAAGGATAGACCCGTCCCCCCCCCCCCCCCCCCCCCCCCCCCCCACACACACACACACACACTGGTTTTTTTTTGGTTTTTTTTTTAAAGAAAGTCACCCAGCTGGTACAGGTAGGACAGTAAAGGCTGCCCGACTGCCAGGTGAAGGCAATAAGTTGTGTCAGGCATGTGATGAATGTTGTGACCTGCTCGCCAGCAAGAGCAATATCTTTTCAATCATCTGCTGAGAAGAAGAAGAAAAAAAAGGGTTATAGTAGTTTGACCGATATTGAGTAATCATCGTGATAGTTGGAAAGTTCGTTTTGTTTTGAGTTACTGTTTATGACATCGGCATCATTATGTATTGTGCAAAGGAAGGCTTGGCAGGTCAGAATAAAGCACACTTGTTGACTAGTTTCGTCTACCCAGTACAAATGGCAGACGACGATAAATTGTGTCTTCCTGTTTCTCTTCATTTAGCAGTCCCACTTTATAGAATTTGACATTTCCGCTTATTGACGGCCATGAAATTTTGCTTGGGGGTCAGGTAAAAACTTTGCCTACCTGGACATTGGGTAAATTAAAGAAAAAAAAAAAAACCTTATCTCCAGCGAACGTATGCAGTCATATCAGTCACTGGTCCTGTTGAACAAAGAGAAATCCTTCAGCTGAACTGTTCAAGCTCAACACGACATTCAGCAAAAAAGTGCCCAAAGCCTGCTTATTTCAAAAACAATATCATATGACAAAACGAACAAACTGCTCCAATTGTAAGGGAAGAGTTGAGACAATCGTGAAAATGGCATTAATCACCCAAGAGAGGATTTTCAGCAGATATACTATATTCCATTATACGCCGCTGTAATATTTGCTTTCTTGTTGTTGTCTGAATGTTTCCCCTTTTTGCTTAATTCTCTTGGTGTTCAGTGACGCCTGTTCTGATCCAACATACGCAGGCCACCACCTTCAAAGCCCCCTACTGACGACAATAATTGCTTAGTCGCGGAGCCGGCGTGAGTGAGCTCTCCCTCCAGAGGGCGCCACCACGTCCGTCCAACGACAGCCCCCATGGACTCGCCGATACCGGTGACCCCGACGGAACCAAACCAAGGCCACAGACGTGGAGAGGACATCGAAACTGAGGTCACCATGAGAGCAGGGCATGAAGAGCCACAGAATTTGAGGCGTTTTTTTATGCTGATCGATGAGGATGAGGATGATTAAGATGATGCTACGGATTTCCATTTAGGTCTGAGACTACATAACAGGGCTGTACTCTACGCTTCCTTTCATAATATATCCCGGCGTCAACCAGGCCCGAGAGATACAGGCACCTGCAGTGTTGGTCAGGAAATTTGAGCAACACTCTCAGAAACGCATCCATTAAGTGGATGAAACTCGACTGTGTGGTCCCAGTCTTCCCAACTGAGTCCGCAGCAACTCAACTCTGGGTAGGAGCCGGTCGGGGCAGAAAAACCCACATGACTTCTGATGGGATTCGAACCCACGACCTCCCAGCCGGGAGTCCGCGACGCTAACCACTTCGCCACGGCGGCTGGTTATTGTGTGTTTTTTATTTAAATATTGCATTTCATGTTTGTTTGAATACAGAAAACATGAGCATAAGAACGTATACGTTCAAAGTTTTCGTCGCTGAATTATTTGATTGACTGGTTTAACAGTTCTAGTATGTTTTTTTTTCCAAGTTCATGAACTTTCAAAAAAGGCAAAACTATTTCAATGACACTTTATACCCCGATCATTCTTTTATTATAATCAACCCGTGCGCGAGAAGACCCGTATTTTGTTTGGGTTGTTATTGTCACGTTGGTCTAGGGGTCCAAAAGGGAAGGCTGCCTCGAACACTCGCGAACGCGCCAACAACAGACCACCAAGGACTTCACATTCACACTCCTTTATTTAAACATACGACAAATGAGAAAACGAACGGGAATGGGGTAGGGTAAGCTAACTACTCTATAATGAAAGGGATTCCCAAAACTACACCCTCCCTCCTTACCACCTAAACCCGATAAGTCAAAGGGCAGGGGATTCAGTGGGAAGAGGGTAGGGGCCAAAATCTTCAAACTAAAGCATGACAACGATGAGGAAGAGAACAAAACGACAGGAGAGGAAGGTCAAGACAAGAAGACAAGACCCAACAACATGCGCTCGCCTCTCAACCCACACAACGATTTCTTAACAATGTCCACGTCCCGGGGTGGAGGGTCCGGTTGGAAAAGGTCCCACGATGGCCGTTGGAATGTCTGAGTCAGAAGAGGGGTGGAGTGAAAAGGTGGTGGCCCCTCCTTGGTGCTGACGATCCGCCCCTGGAAACACAGCTGTAGAACACCATAACTACTTGGACTCGCCATGTTTTCTTTTCCCTAAAGTAGAGGACAGTGGGTGAGAGGCCAATCGTTCACAGAAACTCACACTCATCTACCCACAGATTCACACAAGAAGAGGATAGCCAAGGAACCCTCTTTTATTCTTGAGAGAGGGGAAAGAAGCCAGAAGAGTAAAGAAAGTAGAGAATATAGGACAGGTACGATGGCTACACACAAAAGGCACTCTCACACTTTACCTCCCCCTGTCCAGGAAAAACGAGTGGAAAGGAGGAAACATGGGGGGACTCCTAAAACGGTGCCACGCCCTCAAGATTTCAGAAAATACCCTTTCCGCCTGCACCTAAAGAAAAACACTACGCACGCAATACTATAACGTCCAAAGGAAATGATTATTCCCACGCAAAAACCGGTGGAATCTAATGAATTAATGCCTTCCCACTATTTACATATGGAATGGTCATAGTCGTGTCGATATTGACTACTGCAACGCCTTCTTAACCCTTACCTCAACAACTGGT
Source organism: Conus canariensis (assembly GCA_033310375.1). Lineage (NCBI taxonomy): Eukaryota > Metazoa > Mollusca > Gastropoda > Neogastropoda > Conidae > Conus > Conus canariensis. The sequence goes on from CM065724.1 coordinate 44,257,960, forward strand.
GAAATAAGGAGTTCTGGTGGCCACGGCAACCTCGACCTCACGGACCGTTCCCCACACCGACGGCCGCGACGACGGCCCCGGAGGGGTGGGGGGGGGGGGGGGGAGAACGGTGACGCCTCTAGCTGGAAGACGGTCCGGCCAAGGACGACGTCAACAGGGTAGCGTCGTCGCTGACGCTGGTACCTGGCCACCAGATGTGCCACCAGGACTGCAGGGAAGGGCGGCGGTAGTGACGCCACGAGCTGGAGGTGATGGGGAGTTCTTCTCGTCCAAGCTAGGGAGAGGATGGCATGGACAGCTCGGGTACTGCTAGGAGGGCCTGGTGTTCAGTGTGGTGCAGTACTTTAGGCAGCGGCCTTCACCGAAGAAGGCGATCCGTAAAACGGGGACCCCGTCCCCGCCACCCGTCGAAGGATGTCGCAGGTGCCTCCAGCAACGAAGCCTGACCCTCGGCTCAACGATGACGTCGAGGGCGGAGGACACGGAGGTGACGAGCCTCCTGGAGGGCTGCTTGTTGTTGCTCCCTCGGCTGCTGTCCCTTCTCTCACTTCGTAAACACTTTCGATCCACCTCTTCACCTTCGTGACGTAAGCACAGCTCACCAACAACAAACACACCCCCGATCGCTGGGTAGTGGTTGGTCCCTACCGTCACGTGGGCTGGGTTCTAGTGAGCTGAACTGACTCTGCAGCAGGTGCTCCGCTTGGAATGCGGGACACTTACCGTGCCGCCACCAAGAAAAGGAGGGAAGGAAGAGAAAAAAATAGTCAAAACATGCCACGGTTCTGTCAACCTGTGACAGTTGTCAAGTAACAAAATAAATCCAAAAGACTTCAGTTTTCAGACTCTGTTGTCTTGTGATGAGTAAATAAGTCGACACCATCTCACTCTCATTTCTTTTCAACCATGAAGTTGAACTGCAAGATATAGAGTAGGGAAAACTTTAAATACATTAAGTGTGCTGTCCAATACCATGTGTGGTATAACACTCTCGAGAATAAAATGAAATAAAATGAAATGTTCTCATTGGAGTCCACATCAATGCATCTTAGGGCATTGGGTTTGGGATGAATGGATGGGCAAGATTTATTTTTTTTAGTTGTGCAATATGAACTGATGTAATTTATCAGTGATGAAATGATGTTTTGAAGACATATGCCTTTGTGTATGTTTTACTTCTATTGCGATTATTTCATTTAGTTATAAACAAGTAGATGTTTGTGATTTTTGTATATTAAAGTTCTCTTGATTCTTTAGAGAAACTAGCATTGGTAGGGTGGATTTCAGGTAATCATATTCAAAACCTTTTCAGAATCAATATATGCAGTATAACGTTTTTGACTGCACTGATACTTTTTCTGTGTGAAAGCCAGAAACAAAAATATGTGGTCGACTGTTAAGTATTTTTTTCTGACATCCAGCTTGATAATCGACCTGCTTGATAGTCGACCCTGGCGTATTTTTTTCTACATTCTCTTCATCTGTCATTGGTCACTATATCAAATAATTTGTTAATCATATCACTACGTGCATTTTGTTTTCGTTATTGTCCCGATTTCAGTATCATTTTCCTTAAATGTAAGTATAAAGAAAATCAGAGCAGTTGTATGAAAGTACACAATTTTCAAGTAGTTTATGAAACAGTTTCAGAAGAGAAAGAGAGAGAAAAAAAAGATGTACGACTTACGTCATTCGAGCTCTGAAATAATTCACCAATAATGCCACCGGGACAGATTGGTTTGCCTGTATTTATTTATTTATTCATATATCTATGTATTTATTATTTATTGTTTAGCTCTCTACTAGCACGCAGTCGTTCTTCTTCAGAGACCCGACCTTTCGTTCTACCTTCGGCTAGGTCTTGCTTTACAGCTCAAAGAAATTTTTGAGCAAACATCGAATGATTTTCTACACTGTGAAACAAATTACGCTCATACACATTCGAATTCTGTTCTTATTTTTATTCGCTACTGGCTCAAGAGAGAACGACACGACTCCCGTAAAAAGCTTTCTGCACGTTAGATGATGTGGATGTAAGCTGATGTTTGTTTACTGTGGATTTGCTTTCGTTTGGTTGACATGATCATGATTTGTGTTTTCCGACAAAGACTAGTAACTGACTGTCAATAGCAAATTGGTCCAACTAGATCCAAACTAGCAATCGATTCAGCCAGTACATAACTTTTTGTAGCACCCACTGTGCAAAACCTTATTCGCATGTGGATAGGGATGATGATCTTGCTATGTGTTAACAATCCTATTTCGGGTAAGGTTCTCTTACCTAGCATTATAGTGATGTAGATAGAAAAATTGTTACGGCTTATGACTTAACTTGTCCTTTATATACAACTAGCAGGGGCACCCGGCGTTGCCCGGGATATGAACATTCTTTGCCATACTCACGTGACGGCAAACTTGTATTAATTGTTTTGATTTACAATCAATCCCCCCTCCCCCAAACATATTCCCACCCCCTCCCCCACACAAATACACATTCTCTCTCTCTCTCTCTCTCTCTCTCTCTCTCTCTCTCTCTCTCTCTCTCTTATACATTCTATTGTTTTCCGCCTGCCTCTGGCCCCTTTCCTCTGGATCTTCCCTATCACGTCGAGATGCTTTTCTCGCTCGATTTTCCGCCTGCACTCACTGTTCCCATTCCCATTCTTCTGATTGCCCTTAATTTTGTAGGAATAGACTTTGTGCAGAAGTAGTTTATTTCAACGGGTCTGTGTCTAATGTAAAAATAGTGTATCAGGCTTTGCACTGTACAATCATTTTTCTGGCCCCTCTTATTCCTCCCTATTCATCCTCCTACCCTGTCCCATCCATGTTGCAAAATTACTTACCGTTACTGGACATACGCATACCGAATTTTATCAATGGCAGTGTAAATTTAGAAAATAACGGTTTTTAACGGTCAGTGTTAAGTTTTGGTTCGTAAAATTTGCATAACATTGTTCAGCGCTTAAAACTGTACGTGCATACGGAATGTTATCAAGAAGGGTGAAAATTTATTCAGAAAATAACGGTTTTTAACGGCCAATGTTAAGTTTCGGATCTTGAAAATTGTATATCATTGTCTAGCGTTCAAAACTGCACATGTATATCGAATTTCTTGAAGAATACTCTAAATTTATTTTTAAAAAAACGTTTTTTAACGGTCAATTGAAAATTTCGGTTCGTAAAAGTTGTATATCATTTTTCGGCATTTAAAAACTGCACACGTATATCGAATTTCATCAAGAACAGCCTAAATTTTGAAAATAACGGTTTTTAACGGTCAAATTTAATGGTCATAATGACTATCTAATGACCCTATGTTACCCTCTGGATGTTCCTGTAGGCTTATGTCAAGTTTGGTGGCGATCCGATGACTCTCGTGGCCGCCAACCTCAGAAGATCGGGTTTTAAACAGTTTTTATAGGGTTTGGTGTTTTTAACGGTTTGTAACTGTTATAAATTACGTTTTTTAACTGCCAAATAACAGTTCTAATTTTCGAGAAGTAGCCCCATACCAGTGCAATGTCACAATGGCCATTTGATGAAAAGCAGAGGAAGAAGATGACTTTGAAACCGTTATAACAGTTTTTTAACGGTTTTTAAACGGTTTGATTTTTTTAGAGATTAGCCCAAAACCATCCTCGGGTTACAACAGACGTACCTGCCAAATTTCATTACAATCGGTTGAGCCGTTTTTGAGTCTATAGCGTACACACACACACACACACACACACACACACACACACACACACACCACACACACACAGAATTTGCCAGTAGCAGGGCACCCGGAGTTGTCCGGGATATGAACATTCTTTGCCATACTCACGTGACGGCAAACTTGTATTAATTGTTTTGATTTACAATCAATCCCCCCCCCCCCCCCCCCCCACATCTTCCCACCTCCTCCCCCCACACAAATACACATTCTGTCTGTCTGTCTGCCTGTCTGTCTGTCTGTCTGTCTGTCTCTCTCTCTCTCTCTCTCTCTCTCTCTCTCTCTCTCTCTCTCTCTTATACATTCTATTGTTTTCCGCCTGCCTCTGGCCCCTTTCCTCTGGATCTTCCCTATCATGTCGAGATGCTTTTTCTCGCTCGATTTTCCGCCTGCACTCACTGTTCCCATTCCCATTCTTCTGATTGCCCTTAATTTTGTAGGAATAGACTTTGTGCAGAAGTAGTTCATTTCAACGGGTCTGTGTCAAATGAAAAAATAGTGTATCAGGCTTTGCACTGTACAATCATTTTCTGGCCCCTCTCATTCCTCCCTTTTCATCCCCCTACCCTGTCCCATCCATGTTGCAAAATTACTTACCGTTACTGGACATACGCATACCGAATTTTATCAATAGCGGTGTAAATTTAGAAATAACGGTTTTTTAACGGTCAATGTTAAGTTTTGGTTCGTAAATTAACGGTTTTTAACTGTGATAACTAACGTTTCTTAACTGCCAAATAACGGTTCTAATTTTCGAGAAGTAGCCCCGTACCTGTGCAATGTCACAACGGCCATTTGATGAAAAGCAGAGGAAAAAGATGTCTTTGAAACCGTTATAACAGTTTTTTTAACGGTTTTATTTTTTTTTTAGAGATTAGCCCCAAACCATCCTTGGGTCACAACAGACGAGTCTTTTCACGTGAATGCTTTCTCGCTCGATTTTCCTGCACACTGTTCCATTCCATGGTTTGATTGCTTATTTTGTAGGAATACGATTTGTGCAAAGTAGTTTATATTCAACGGTCTGTGTCTAACTGTAAAAACAGTGTATCAGTTTGATGAGAATACGGCCCTGTACCTTCCCATTTCTCTACCGTCATCATGTTGCAAAAAACTTACGTTAGGACATACGCATAGAATTTTATCAACAGTTAATTTAGAATTATAACGGTTTTTAACGGTCAAGTGTTAAGTTTTGGTTCGTAAAATTTGCATAACATTGTTCAGCGCTTAAAACTGTACGTGCATACGGAATGTTATCAAGAAGGGTGAAAATTTAAATTCAGAAAATAACGGTTTTTAACGGCCAATGTTAAGTTTCGGATCTTGAAAATTGTATATCATTGTCTAGCGTTCAAAACTGCACATGTATATCGAATTTCTTGAAGAATACTCTAAATTTATTTTAAAATAACGTTTTTTAACGGTCAATTGAAATTTCGGTTCGTAAAAGTTGTATATCATTTTTCGGCATTTAAAACTGCACAGTATACGAATTTCATCAAGAACAACCTAAATTTTGAAAATAACGGTTTTTAACGGTCAATTTTAATGGTCATAATGACTATCTAAGACCCTATGTTACCCCTGGATGTTCCTGTAGGCTTATGTCAAGTTTGGTGGCGATCCGATACTCTCGTGGCCGCCAACCTCAGAAGATCGGGTTTTAAACAGTTTTTATAGGGTTTGGTGTTTTTAACGGTTTGTAACTGTTATAAATAACGTTTTTTAACTGCCAATAACAGTTCTAATTTTCGAGAAGTAGCCCCATACCAGTGCAATGTCACAATGGCCATTTGATGAAAAGCAGAGGAAGAAGATGACTTTGAAACCGTTATAACAGTTTTTTAACGGTTTTTAACGGTTTGATTTTTTTAGAGATTAGCCCAAAACCATCCTCGGGTTACAACAGACGTACCTGCCAAATTTCATTACAATCGGTTGAGCCGTTTTTGAGTCTATAGCGTACACACACACACACACACACACACACACACACACACACACACACACACACACAGAATTTGCCAGTAGCAGGGGCACCCGGAGTTGTCCGGGATATGAACATTCTTTGCCATACTCACGTGACGGCAAACTTGTATTAATTGTTTTGATTTACAATCAATCCCCCCCCCCCCCCCCCCCACATCTTCCCACCTCCTCCCCCCACACAAATACACATTCTGTCTGTCTGTCTGCCTGTCTGTCTGTCTGTCTGTCTGTCTCTCTCTCTCTCTCTCTCTCTCTCTCTCTCTCTCTCTCTCTCTCTATACATTCTATTGTTTTCCGCCTGCCTCTGGCCCCTTTCCTCTGGATCTTCCCTATCATGTCGAGATGCTTTTCTCGCTCGATTTTCCGCCTGCACTCACTGTTCCCATTCCCATTCTTCTGATTGCCCTTAATTTTGTAGGAATAGACTTTGTGCAGAAGTAGTTCATTTCAACGGGTCTGTGTCAAATGAAAAAATAGTGTATCAGGCTTTGCACTGTACAATCATTTTTCTGGCCCCTCTCATTCCTCCTTTTCATCCCCCTACCCTGTCCCATCCATGTTGCAAAATTACTTACCGTTACTGGACATACGCATACCGAATTTTATCAATAGCGGTGTAAATTTAGAAAATAACGGTTTTAACGGTCAATGTTAAGTTTTGGTTCGTAAATTAACGGTTTTTAACTGTGATAACTAACGTTTCTTAACTGCCAAATAACGGTTCTAATTTTCGAGAAGTAGCCCCGTACCTGTGCAATGTCACAACGGCCATTTGATGAAAAGCAGAGGAAAAAGATGTCTTTGAAACCGTTATAACAGTTTTTTAACGGTTTTATTTTTTTTTTTAGAGATTAGCCCCAAACCATCCTTGGGTCACAACAGACGTACCTGCTAAATTTCAGGAAGATCGGGTTTTAAACAGTTTCTTTCATAGGGTTTGGTGTTTTTAACGGTTTGTAACTGTTATAAATAACGTTTTTTAACTGCCAAAACAACGGTTCTAATTTTAGAGAAGTAGTCCTGTACCTGTGCAATGTCACAACGGCTATTTGAAGAAAAGCAGAGGAAAGAGGATGTCTTTGAAACCGTTATAACAGTTTTTTAACGGTTTTTAACGGTCAATGTTAAGTTTTGGTTCGTAAAATTTGCATAACATTGTTCAGCGCTTAAAACTGTACGTGCATACGGAATGTTATGAAGAACGGTGAAAATTTAGAAATTCAGAAAATAACGGTTTTTAACGGTCAATGTTAAGTTTCGGATCTTGAAAATTGTATATCATTGTTTAGCGTTCAAAACTGCACATGTATATCGAATTTCTTGAAGAATACTCTAAATTTATAAAATAACGTTTTTTAACGGTCAATTTGTAATTTCGGTTCGTAAAAGTTGTATATCATTTTTCGGCATTTAAAACTGCACATGTATACCCAATTTCATCAAGAACAACCTAAATTTTGAAAATATCGGTTTTTAACGGTCAATTTTAATGGTCATAATGACTATCTAACGACCCTATGTTACCCGCTGGATGGTCCTGTAGGCTTATGTCAAGTTTGGTGGCGATCCGATAACTCTCGTGGCCGCCAACCTCAGAAGATCGGGTTTTAAACAGTTTTTATAGGGTTTGGTGTTTTTAACGGTTTTTAACTGTTATAAATAACGTTTCTTAACTGCCAAATAACGGTTCTAATTTTCGAGAAGTAGCCCCGTACCTGTGCAATGTCACAACGGCCATTTGATGAAAAGCAGAGGAAAAAGATGTCTTTGAAACCGTTATAACAGTTTTTTAACGGTTTTATTTTTTTTTTTAGAGATTAGCCCCAAACCATCCTTGGGTCACAACAGACGTACCTGCTAAATTTCAGGAAGATCGGGTTTTAAACAGTTTCTTTCATAGGGTTTGGTGTTTTTAACGGTTTGTAACTGTTATAAATAACGTTTTTTAACTGCCAAACAACGGTTCTAATTTTAGAGAAGTAGTCCTGTACCTGTGCAATGTCACAACGGCTATTTGAAGAAAAGCAGAGGAAAAAGGATGTCTTTGAAACCATTATAACAGTTTTTAACGGTTTTTAACGGTTTGATTTTTTTAGAGATTAGCCCAAAACCATCCTCGGGTCACAACAGACGTACCTGCCAAATTTCATGACAATCGGTTGAGCCGTTTTTGAGTCTATAGCGTACACACACACACACACACACACACACACACACACACACACACACACACACACACACAGAGAATTTGCCATTTATATATTAGATAACTTAAAAATAAAATGTCTTTTCTCCAATGCTGTGTACGAAAAACGTCAGGCTAGATATCAGAGACGTTTTCACCATTTAAATGAAATGATTACTGTCATCGACTGTTTTTTTTTTTTTTTTTTTTTTTTTTTTTTTTTTTTTTTTTTTTATTTTATTTATTTATTTTTTTTTTTGTCATCGACTGTTTATGAAGGTGCTCTCCATCTCTTCTTGTTATTATATAAATGATTTACAGTGACTTGAATTTATGAGTTTTATTACAGAACAGCACAGAGGAAACTAAGAGCTATAGAAAATCACAGAAAAACATATATTTGCAATGAGACATGCAGATAATGTGAATGCACAAATGGATTTAAAATGAGAAACGCTGTGACTTTTTAAGATGTACGTGTATATATTTAGCATTTTCGGGATGTTTTCTTGTATTATCTTATATTCTTTCATCCAGTGAAATGCTCACTTACTCCTTCAGCATGGTCATATATGAATAAGCTATCTTGAGTCAAGACTTTCGAGTCTGTCTCCAGCTTTGCTCACTCTGTATTACCGCATCACTCTCTCCTTGTTTTATATTTTTATTTGGATGACATGTGAACTGTAAAATGTTGTTGTTTAAACCTGCGGTTATCTATATGTGACGGGGCGTTTTACTGAACACCAAACATGAAAAAATTCTGACGGTTTAGACTGAGCTCTTTGAGAAGAGAAAAAGGACCATTTTTTTAAAAAAGCAAGGCAGAAAGCTAAATTGTTTCCGGATAGAGATTTTGATTTCTGTTTGTCTGTCAAGAGGGGTGTAGGCACTGGTTCATATACCTGATAAAATATCTGCTACGCCAAGGGCCACTGAACATAGTCAGAAAGTGCAAACAATTAAATCGATAGTTTGTTTCAAAGTGAGGTGACTGCAGTGGTAAATTGAAACAAACACGTTTTTCTTTTAAATCTAATTAAAATCGATTAAAGAAAATAAACAAGAGATAATGAAATTAAGAAAGAAAGAAAGAAAGATCTAAACAAAGAAAGACAGAACATCAGCTTCTTTAATTATTAGGCCTATTTTTACCGCGAACGAAGAACTATCTTCTAGCCCCTTTTCCTTCCTCTGCTTAAGCTTCTTTGTTAAAAAAAAAAGAAAAGAAAAAAATCTTTCAAAAAAGGCAAAAGAGGCACACACAAAACATTAAGTGATGAAACTTAGCATATAGCTGGGCCACACTTCAGCCCACCACACTGGTGCAGGTTCTGGGGATCCTGGGTAGAAGGTGTAGAGACGTAGGACGGGGAAGAGAAGCGATTATACGAAAAGAGCTGCTGATAAATTTACGTGTATTAACAAATCCCATTAATTCTAGTTTTCATATTGTAAGACAGTCTGTTTAGGATGTGCAGATGGATAAGCAATAAGAAATGATATTGTAGATAGAAGTTTTGGGTTTTAGAATATTTTTGAATTAACTCTCTCTCTGTGTGTGTGTGTGGTGTGTGTGTGTGTGTGTGTGTGTGTGTGTGTGTGTGTATGTGTGTGTGTGTGTGTGTGTGTGTGTGTGTGTGTGGACAGGGATTTGCTGTTCCGAAACATGTACGGTGAAGGACCTGGCTGCGCATTGGCTTCCAATCTTATTCTTATTCCCCTGTTCGTAGTTTACTTTCTCAGTTACCTGTTTGTGGTTTACTTTCTCAGTTACCTGTTTGTAGTTTACTTTCTCAGTTACCTGTTCGTAGTTTGATTATGTAGTCCCCTGTTTGCAGCTTGTTTTATATACGTAGCCTGTTTGTAATTTATGTTCGTAGCCCCCTGTTTGTAGTTTACTTTTGTTGTCCTTTGTTTGTTGTTGAATTCTGTAGTCCCCTTTGTGTAGTTTGTTTTTGTAATTCCCTGTTTGTGAGGAAGACCCGTCGCCATATTGACTCGCCTGGTCGATGTCATGACAGCTGTTTGGAAAAGTGAAAGCTGTCAACCAAGTCCTTCATTGGAACCCCATGAGCTAGATGGCATGAAGGTGCCCAAAGACGACCTGGCCACAAGTAGAAAAGAAGACCTGCTAGTCCGACAACACGTGGCTCCACGATCAACTCTAGTCTTTTCTTTAGAGGAAAATTCATCAGTTCTTACCTGGATAATTCACGAAAGCACAAACACACACACACACACACACACACACACACACACACACACTGAATGTCTCTCTGTGTGTATGTGTGTGTGTGTGTGTGTGTGTGTGTGTGTGTGTGTGTGTGTGTGTGTGTGTTCGTTCGTTCTTCAATTTAACGTCTATTCACATAAAGTGATTTTAGACAGAGTTAGGGAAATAGCGTGTGTATGCATGCGTGCGTGTGTGTGTGTGTGTGTGTGTGTGTGTGTGTGTGTGTGTGTGTGTGCGTGCGTGTGTGTGCGCGCGTGTGTGTGCGTGTGTGTGTGTGTGTTGATGGACCGATAAGAGATTTGTTACGAGCAGATAGCTATATATAGTGATTCATACTAACATTCTTTACAACTAGGCTAAACATTAGCACAAAGCAAGTATTAAAACACAAAAGGAGTACAGGATATCTGGTATAACCAAAATGTTAAGCGCTCATATCTATAGGAACACTTGTTACAAAAAAGAGCCCATTGGACTAATCATCAAGGAATTAACAAAAGAAACAAGACCTTGTAAGTTCTGGAAAATACACGTGCCATCAGGTCGCAGGCAGTCAGGATTTTCATTTTTGAAATATGCGCAATGGAAAAGAAGATGCGGAGTTGTAAAAGTTTCAACTGCTCCGCAGATGCAATTTAAATTTTTGCGGAATTTTGTACGGAAAGCGTTTAGCTTAAGCCTGTAAAACAGGGATTCAAGTTTTCGGTTATTTTTTTCAAGTACGTTTATGTTGGCCAATTGATAGGTAATCTTTGCACTTTTAGCCGCGTTGCTAGAAGAAAAAGTAGCTGACTGGGATTTGTCACAGCAGAGCAGTTTGGAGTGAGGTAGATGTATTTTAATAAGAACCAAGTTTTTGTAGGCTTCATAAACCTTTTCAATACACGTCTTTTTTAAGAGACCATATCCTTCGTATAAACAGAGAGGAATGTTGATTTCTATGGATTCATCGGACTTTCGTGCTCCTTTTCTGGCAGCCCGGTCAGCCCACTCATTACCAGAAATCCCACAGTGAGACGGGATCCAGCAAAAATCAACTGTTGTACCTCTTGATATAAGAATACTGACAAGATGTTTTATTTCTAAAATCACCTCTCCTCGATTTTGTACAGCAATAGATTCAAGGCCTTGTAGGACAGATTTAGAATCCACACAGAAAAGTGCTTTGTAGATAGTGAGTGGAGTATCAACAAGAAAGTTAAGCGCCATTAGAATTGCCACCAGCTCAGCCGTGAAGATAGAATACCCCTTCCCGAGATGAAAAGATTTTTTAACTTTAAGGGTAGGAATAACAAAACCACTTCCAGCTTTTTCATTTAGCAGTGATCCATCGGTGAAAACTTTAAGGTGGTGTGAATAATTACTATCGATATGAGATTTGGCAAGAGAGGACAATATATTATTGTTAACATTTTTTTGTAGATCAGTATATTTATAATCAAAACGTGCAGTGTGCAATTCCCAATTTGGAATCGGGGATACAGGAAAACGATCAGCAATATTCTTGGGATCAATCTCAGCGTCTTTCAGTAATTTTGAGGAATATGCCATTATAGTTGTATTAGATTTAATAGATCTAGCTCGCTTCGGGAAATGGAAATCTGATCATAAAGCTAATTCATCTTTGCTTGAGTTCTGAACAGCTGAGCTACGCAAGATGAATTTAGCACAGGCCAAGTTTCTATAGTCGTCAAGGGGCAGAACTCCGGCTTCGTAATACGTTCTTGATGCACTGGCATGAAATGGAACACCTAGTGCGAGTCTAAATGCCTTGCAGTCTATGCTTTGCAACTTTTTAAGTAAGTAGTTTGGTGCGCTGAAGAACACTTCTTGTGCGTATGATAATTTTGATCTTACGAGAGATGTCGAAAGGTGTACTAAAGTTTGTGTATCTGCTCCCCAATTTTGTTTACTGATCACTTTAAGAAGATTAAGAGATTTGCTGGCTTCGTTGATAATATGTTCAATATGGTTGTTCCAAGTTAACTTGGAGGTAATATTTACTCCTAAAAATTTTATCTCGGTGACATAATTCAATACATTGTTATCTACCTTAAAAGTAGGAATATTGCAAATACTTCCACCAGCATCAAATAACATCATGTGGGTTTTTTCTGCCGATAAACTAAGGCCGTTTTCAAACATGAATATTGCTATATTATCTAGGTCACGCTGATATGTTTTTTTAATGAAATTGACAGATCTGACTGAAGTTTTCTTCTTTAAAGTTACGTTCATCCACATGCAAATATCGTCAGCGTATTGCACCAAGGAGCAGTTTTTAGATAAATGCTTTGGGAGATCGCATATCAGAATATTAAAAAGTAGCGGAGCGATTACCGATCCCTGAGGAATGCCCATTTGTAAATATCTCTTGCTGGAATAAACATTTTGTATCTTTGTTTCTATACTTCTATTGGTCAGAAATGCTTTGATATAGTTATATACATGACCAGAAAGGCCAATGGTTTTCAGTTTATATAGAAGTCTCTCATGCCAAACATGATCATACGCTTTTCTGATATCAAAGAAAGTGGCGAGGACATTTTTTCTTCGTGCAAATTGTTGTTTTACATGAGTCGTCAATTTTACCAGATTGCCTGTTGTTGATCTGCCTTTTCTAAAGCCTGCTTGTATAGCCGGAATTATACCACGTTTCTCACAGTGATATACAAGCCTACTTAAAACAATTCTTTCCATTAACTTACACGTGTGAGAGGTGAGGGCAATCGGACGGTAACTATTTATGTTGGATCTAGGTTTGCCCTGCTTTAAGATCGGTACGACTACAGATTCTTTCCAAACAGAAGGGATACTTCCATCTTGCCAGCATTTTGTTATGATGTTATGAAGTAACGATACAAAATTATCTGGCAGGTGTTTTTAACATCTCATTCGAAAGTGCATCCAGACCAACTGATGTTTTTTTGTTGGTAATAATATTATTGCATTTTTTAATTCCTGTAGAGTGATATCTGCGTTTAGATAATGGTCATTTTTTCTTCTGGATCACAGTACATATGGTTATTCTTTGAGTTTTCCCTCATAGTTTTGCATTTATCAGAAAGGCTATTTGTGGAACTATTCTTTGCAAACAGATCTGCGAACGCCTCGGCTTTTTGAGCAGCAGTTGGAAATTGCTCATTTTCTAAAGTAACTGGATAAATTGGAAGATTCACTCCCTGTTTCATTTCATGGACCTTTGTCCAAACTTTTTTAACGTCGTGATGATCAGAGACTTTGGTGAGACAAAAGGACGACCAGTGGTCCCATTTAGCTTTTTCAATGACTCTGCTGCTCATATTCTTGGCCCGTTTCATAGTGACGTTGTTTTTCGGCTTGTCTTTAACATATTCTTTGTATTTTAGTTTCTTTTCATCAACAGCACGTTTGCAGGATTCCGTCCACCACACATTTCCGCTATGAACTGATCTTCTTTTGTGGTTAGTTTTTGGAATGGATTTGGTTGCAGCGTACAAGACCGATTCAGAAAAATGTGTGTACATAGTTTCAACATCCTGGTTTTCAAGAGTTGTTACATTAAAAGACATTAAAATAGATTTGAATTTCTCCCAGTCAGCTCGTTTGTAATTATATTTTGGAATTTTATCAACTGTGTTGTCTTGTGCAACTGTAAAACCTCTGAGGGATATGGTAATAGGGAGGTGGTCACTTCCCAAAGTATCTTTATCAACCTGCCAAGAACAGCTAAGAGCTAAAGATGGGGAGATGAAAGAAAGATCAATTGCTGAGGGTCTCTGGTTAGGAACATCTGGCAGTCTAGTGAAACGTCCATCATTTAGAAGGTAAAGGCCAGAATCAAGAATATTTTCTACCAGGCGATTTGAGCTAACTTTAGAGCAACAACTGTCCCAGAAGGGAGCATGTTCGTTGAAATCGCCGGCGATCAACCACTTCTGATTTTGCACGTCTATAGTACGTAACCAGTCAGTGTTACAGTCAAAAACTCCTTTTGGGAGGTATATAGAAACTATGTTGAGTGTTAACGACTTATCGAATCTTACACACACTGCGCATGAGTGAATATTTGCAGCATTTTCTGGAACCGGCGATGTTATAAGGCGGTAAGACAGATGTTCATGTATGTAGATGGCTGTAGACACTTTTTCGCCTTTAGCAGTCTGTTGACACACTGGGGGATAGAAAAAGTTTGCCAGTCGTGGTAGTTTATATCTAGACACATTTAGTGACTGCAGAATTAAAACGGAGAATGAATTATCTGCAATGTGCTCTTGAAGGTGGGAGATGTTAGTTGCCACCGAGCGACAATTCCACTGCAGTATGTCTATTTTGGGCTCTTTAGCCATAAAAAAGTCAAAACAGTAACAAAAATTACTAATGCTTTTAGAGAGAAAAAAAAGAGTAAAATAAACAGATGAATGCAAATGGGTGGAAACGAAACTATTCCACTAGAGGAATCCGCAAAGTCATGTACTTAGGTGGGAGAAATCAGTTTAACTGGGGACAAAAAGATATAACAAAAATGACGATGTTAAATGCAATCAAAGCATTGACACAGTTGTCAGAAAGACAGTCATGGAAACCAGCGGATGAAGCCACGCCGTGGCGGTGGCACCGGAGCCATGTAGCTGTAGTGGTGCCGGTACTGTCGCCGTGGACGGGGTCCATCATCCCTGTAGGGTCTGCTGGGGGCAGGTCGTGCAGGTCGTCTTGGTTTGGACCAAAACAGGTGGTGAAGATGACGACCCAGGTTCCCAGCAAAGACACTCAAACCTCGTTTTGAAGGGTGGATGTTGTCCCGTATGTACTGGGTCTTGTTGCTGACATTTTCATGAGATACAAACGATACGTTCTTATCACCATGAAGACTAGACAGTACATGGGCGTTGAATATTTCACGTTTTGTGTTTAGGTCTGAAAGTCTGGTAGGAGCGACCCGGCTGATGATGATGAGCATTTTGGGATATTTCTTTCTCAGACTTTGAACGAGCTTGACGAAGTTTTTTGATGTTTCCTGAGTGTCTTTTGTGTTTTTGAGATCGTTCACACCTACATGGAGTACAATGGCATCTGTATAATCCACATATTGTCCAACAGAGTATTCTTACATTCCTTTATTGTGTAGCACTTCTGACGTTTAACAACGTGCAAACCATACCCCAAACCTAGTCTCTCTTCACATATGCCGTTTAACACAGAATCCGAGACGATCAAAACTTTGGGGAGGTCGGAGTTGCTGCCAGTTTCATATCTCTCCGAATTGTTTGCTTGTAGAATTGAAATGTTGTTTACAGCTGAGGGGTGGCAAGGTTTGGGGGAACTCTTTTTATTAGTTTGTTGGGTGTTTCCTGTACTTTTTGTTCTTTGGACAGTATCGATATGGGTTCGACACTTGAGATCAGGATCTTTCTCGTGACGTGATATCTTTTTTACAGCCTGTTTTACGTCATTTGTTTTTACGTCACTCTGATTGTCCACTGTATGTTGGGCAGATTTCTTAACTTTTACAACATCAGAAAAAGTTAGGCCCAGTTTGCATATGTTTTTGTCTGACACCGGTGTTTTTATTTCGTTTGTTGATGTCACAGATTGTGTCTGAGTGACACTGTCCTTTGTATGTGTGACTTTGTTGTCTTTCAGCCGTATGATGGAACACAGCTTGTCCATTCTGTCAGTGATGGTAGATTTTAAATCTAACATAGAGATATTCATTTTTTCAATAAAGAAATCTGTTTTTGAAAAGCCTTCAGCCGAAACATCTTTTAAATGACTAGAACACACATCTGGGACCTCTGTCTGTTCGTTTTGATCTTGACAACGATTACCGACATTACGAATATCTGCCATATCATCTCGCTGGCCTGCATTTTCTTGCCCATTTTCATTTTTTTCTTTCTCGATCTCCGAAAGAAGCTGAGGGGTCATTAATCTGGAGGCACATACCTGACACATGTATTTTCGGTGGGAGCGAATAAAAACACACAACATATAGTCCGGTAGATAAGTTCTTGACCAAGGAATCAGTGTAGAACACTCGGAACACACGAGCGTGCGGCCACTGGCATTACCGTTACCTTGGGAGCGTTCACCCTGGTTCAATTTTTCACTGTCTTTTTGACACAAATCTGAGGCTGCATCAGACTTGTTCCGAGACACAGCTGTAACTGGCATCTTACTGCACACATTGGAAGTTTTCTTGAAGCTTTTTGAGCCCCGCGTTCTCCCCATGACTGTCTTCTGACGGGAGCAGCTAAAAGAGAATGCTGTCCATCGCCATATTGTTACGTCATCCGTCGTGTGTGTGTGTGTGTGACGGAATTTTGTAGAGTGCAAGTTTGGACCCACTGTCAACATACGTCACTTCCCTTCCTGAGGATGAAATGAAAAAAACACCCCCCACCCCCACCCCCACCCCCTCACCCAGCCCCTACCCCTCCTCCTTAGAAAACCAGATGCAGGTGCTGGTCGCAACTACAATACCCGTGTCAATAATTCGTGGCACCCAGTGTGTTTCATCCAGCAGAGCTTAACATCATTGAAGTGATTCAGAATAGATGGATTCTACTGGTTGCAGCATTCTTATGCTGCCGTCATTCCTGTAGCGAAGGAAGCTTAGACCATGAAAGAATGACCTTTGGCGAGGTTGCTCGAGGGTTGGGGTGGGTGAGAGAAAGACAGATGTGTGGGAAATGACGGATGATCAGGCACCCGAGGCTTAACGGAACGTTGCTAGGTCATATTTATTGCCTCCAGTACGTTGTTCTTCGATAAGATAGCCTGACCAGCCACTTATTTTATCAAGTGATAAGAATCGCATCTGTATGTGATGTATGTAGATTGGGGTCGGCCAGTGTGGAATGGGAGAAGAAGGAGGTGCATCTGCATAGTATGTAGATTTGGTGAGGCAGTGTAGGGATGGTGGTCGTGAGAGCTTGTGCGATTGTTTGTCTTTTTTCAGGATGCAAATTTGGTCGGCCAGTGAGGGGGGTGAGGGTGGTGGGAGGGGGGAGGGGGGGGTAGGCATTGCATCTCTTTGTTCAGATTGCAGATTTGGTCAGCCGATGTGGAGGGGGAGGGGGGAGGGGGAAAGATTCCATCCTTGTTAAGTACGTTGATTTGGTCAGCCAGCTGGATGTTGCATCCACTCAGTATTTTTCTATGGTCTGCCCAAAGAGGCGCGTGTGGGTAGGAGTGGGGGTGGGGGATAGAAGGGTGGTTGTATTGTTTTGGTAGATCAAGGCAAAGATCACAAGCAGCGCACTTTAACTGTCGTTTTTGTGAGCCTGACAATGGCTTACAGGAAAAATGGAAATACACGTGTCATTTTCATTTGTAAATAAAAAAAATTCTTAAAATCCCAACGTGACGTTTTGGAATAGTTTAACGAATTAATCGATTCAAACTCCACCGTAAAATACATAGGACTGAGTTCATTTGTAGATTCGTGTCTGCCATTTACACAGTTTATTTGTAACTTCATTTTTGTCGTTTTGTATTCGCATATTTTAGTGCAGGCTGGTAACATTGTGAACTCTAAAAGATGGGCAGTCGATATCGTCCACACTTATGTGTAGATCTTGGCTACTCAAGCTTCTTCTGAAGAAGCGTGAACACTTATCCTGCTGCTGGTCTGTGATGACTCCGTGTAGATTGTTCATTGTCCAAGGCTCATGTCAAGAAACAAAGGACAGCGATTCGGGGAGAATTTCTTCTGAAATTAACAACCCTGATAAAGTAACATTGAAGACCAGACAGGAGAAGTTTTAGGACATATTACTGTATTCTTATGACACACCGCTGGTGCGACGTAAGTTTAGCATTTGTGATGCACATCCGACTTCATTACGTTTAAGAGCCTCAGTGCCATGTGTTTGACTGTGCCAGAAAGACTGACCAGTTTTGTTTAAATAGTTTGAAATTTAGATTGAATGTATGTCCTCTCTTTATCTTTCGTCTTCGTTTTAGGCACATTTATCATTATGATAATTATCATTGTTGCATTATGTTTGTTCACTGGCCATGTATTGTATGTTCCCTACTGTGTGGCGAGACGGGTCTGTATGTCCGATTAACGGACACGTCAATCCCGCCCTCCTCCCTCTTCTCTCCCCCTCCTCTTCCTCTGTATTTCCTTCCCCCATCCTTACGTCTACCCTCCACTCTCCTTGTCACATCCACCCTACTCCCCTTCCTCCTTTTCTCCTTTCACCTCTACGTCACCCCTCATTCACCCCCACCTCCTCCGCCCATTACCCCGTCCCCCATCTTCCCCTTTGCCCTCCACTTCCCTCTGCTCTTCTTCTTGCCCCTCCCCCTCCCTTTCCCTCTTCCTCAAAACTAGACCCCATCCTTTGTCTAAGATCCTTCTGGAATTCCCTGAAAAAGAGAAAAAAGCGTCAGATAATGGCATTATCCGAGTCATCTTTAGAGCGTCTACCTCACGCTCTCCGTATCCCAGTATTCGAGCTGACAGTAAGCACGATCTTCTTTATCCACTGACCGTGTAGCATGTTTAACTCTCTTCTTGGCTTGACATTACTTCTCTTTGCTTTGTGTTTGCACTAAAGTGATCCATTCTAAATCTGCCCAGTGAATTAGCATCCCCAAATAGAAGACAAACGGAAAGGATTTACGTAAGGAACAACAACAGGACGCGCTGAAAACTCTCTCTCTCTCTCTCTCTCTCTCTCTCTCTCTCTCTCTCTCACACCACACACACACACACACACATACACATGTGCACGCTCACACACACACACGTGTGTGCACATATATGCACACCACACACACACACACACACACACACACACACACACACACACACACACACACACACACACACACAACACACACACACAAACACACACAGCACACACACACACACACACACACACACACACACACACACACACACACACACACAACACACAGAGCACACACACACGCACACACACACATGCACACACACACACACACACACACACACACACACACACACACACACACACACACACACATACACAACACACACACACACACACACACACACACACACACACACACACACACACACACCACATCAGAAAATGAATTTTAATCTCTCGACAAAAGCAAAACAAACTACAGATATTTCACTAAAAGATTAAAACACTGAGTCTGACTACATCTTTCCAAAAAGTCAGTTCGCATGGTATGAAAAATGTGCTTTTGGCAGAAGATTAAGATACAGTCATCAGAAACGCACATAACCTAAGCACTTTAGAAACGTGTAGATAATAAAACAAGTAGATATATTACAAATAACTAAGCCTAGAACACAAGTGTGCATCTCACAAGTATTCAAAAAGAAGTGCAGATTTCACGAACGTTCAAAGCATCAAACCTGACAACACATGATATGAACGGCGAGGAGTGATAGTGAGAGAAAATCGACTTTGGGAATAGAAGAGATACAAAAATGCATCTAACGTACACTAGAGAGAGAGAGAGAGAGAGAGAGAGAGAGAGAGAGAGAGAGAGAGAGAGAGAGAGAGAGAGAATTTTTTTAAAATCAAAATTGATAAGCACTGGCGATGTGTGTATGTGCGTGTGCGTGCGTGCGTGCGTGCGTGCGTGCGTGCGCGCGCGCACGCGTTTGTGCGTATGTGAATTAGAAATTCATATCTAAATATGTATCAAATCACATCAGTCAGGGAGATAAAAACACCAAATCTGATGGCATGGGTGTAATACGTCGCTTGGTTGTCCCTTCCTTTGAAAGGAGGTCAACGGTACAGTCAAAACAGGATGCTACTACGCGTATAGCTTTAACATTTTCATAAGGAAGAATTTGTTGAAAAAAAAATGAGGCCGGTTACGTCGCTAAATGCATACGAATAGGATCAACATGTATTAGAAATAGAATCAAAGAAGTGCTTTTTAAGATTATAAGTGAATATCAGACAGTTTTTTGATGGACGAAATCACTGGTCTTCACTCACGAACTATGTACGCTATTATTCACATTGTAAATTGTAAAATATGTACCACAATATTTGCTGCACATTGATTTGGAAAAACAACAACACTTTTTATAGTGAAAGTACAGAATTCCTGATGGAGGGTTCAAGGCTATTGGTTTTGACTCAAGTTATGTCGTTAGGTTTCAGTACTTTAATAAGAAAAACTTGATCAACATAGTGGCAGTAAACGACTTTTGTAATTAATGGTTTAGGTTTGAGAAAAATGGTGTTACACTGGGCGCGTTCTTTTCACCATACCTCTGCACACTTTGCACAGAAGTACTTGGAGTAATGTTCAGAGAAAATAATTTTAATATAGCAATCGACGATAATGACTATAAGTTATTACTTTTGAAAATCATAGCCAGACAACCTCTTTGGACATCATCATTTGTTCTGAGCCAATAGTCTAAGCAATACAATCATTCGGCCAAAGGTCTGGTTCATTTATGAATCAGGACAGACCACAAGCAGTATGTTCAAAGTAGTTAACAGAAATATGCAGTCAACATGGAGTCCGATACAACTTAGAATCTTACGTGGTTTGACTTACCCCTGATTTAGTTTATTTTAAACGATGAATAATCCAAGAGTATTAGAGATGTTTTCAGTTGATGTTTGGATGAATCCGTCAATGACGCCATCAGCCAGAATTTGTTTTTTTAAATTCCATACTAAAACAATCTTCATACTAAAACAATCTTCTATTATGTATGTTTTGGACAAACCATCAACCAGTTTCAATGATTACTTGCCAATTCATAAACTTAAAGTTCACTAGGGATAAGACAACATAACTTACTGAAAAACAAAACCGGTAAAAAAAAAAAAAAGCATGAATATGAGGGTTGCATTACTTGATACGAACACATTGTTGTTAGTCCATGACAAATTCAACTATGAACGTCTCAGATTATGTATTTATCACCTGAAATGTTTCTATGTAAATAATTTCGTCAACAGAGTTCTGTTGATCTGATACAAAAAAGTGCGGGACAAATAAAATCAACCCGTCGACAATAAAAATGAAATGCACCACAGAAATAACATGAATCCACACGTCTCCGAATACAGTTTCTCTAAATGGATGTAATTATAAAATCTGCGGTAAGTAATCTATGTATTACTGTTTGTTTCCACTCCAGGAGCGTATGTTTATATTGCTGCACTCAGAATTCTGAGTCTAGATGCATACCATTAGTTATGTTCTTTACCTTTTTAAAGTGTCAGTAAAAACACGCCACGTACACTTCTACACATAATTCGTGGCACATCTTGATATATTTCAATCTTGATATATCTCACACTTGTTCACGCCCTTTTTTTTCTCATCAGTGTGTGTGTGTGTGTGTGTGTGTGTGTGTGTGTGTGTGTGTGTGTGTGTGTGTGTGTGTGTGTGCGCGCGCGCGCGCGCGCGCGCGTGCGTGCGTGCGTGCGTGCATCTATCAAGCATGTAACAGTAGGACTTACAGTTAGTGTTCTGATTCTTTTTTAGGATGTAGCACGAAATATGTCTTTTATCATAATCATTATTATTTTGTTTGACGTACGGATTAACAAATATAGGGTCAAAGCAATATGATTGCTCTGAAGCACTCAAAAGTCTTATAATCTTACGAATCGCGAGCAGGTGCGCAAACTAACGTACAAAGACAAGGGTTGACGACTTTTCGAGTTTGTGTCATATATGGTATAAATGTACGTTACTTCAAACGCCACCATAAAAAGAAATGAAATGTGAAACGCGAAAGCAATAAAGGTACAGATTTAATCATTAAACTAAGAGGAAGAAACTCTAAAGAAAGTTTGACACTAGAAAGTCCTTAGACACCCTTCTCCCTCCCTCCCTCAGACAAGCGTATAGACCCAGCACTCCTAACAGTCTAAGAAGGCCAGTCAGCATCCAGGTCACGACTCCCAGATGCCCCTCAGCTGCCACTTTTTCCGCTGGTGCTGCAGGGATTTGAACCCGCAACTTTTGGATGGGTGGGCGTGTACGGGAGAATAATATCCGCTCCCTGCCACTTTCCTAATGATCTCTGGATGGCTTTCCCATTCTGAAAAGTCTGCTGTGCATTACCACTCATCGACACTATCCAGTAAACTCTGCTTCCTTGCTATTGATATCACAGGTGCTCCAGACCATGATTTGTAGCCTCCTACCATATATAACGTCATTGCAGGAGCTTTTGGTGACGAGGTGTTACTTCCAGCAATGCTAAACGCATGTGCAATCACCTTAAGCACTTGGTTGTGTCTACGTCTCCATGTGCACCTTCCCTGGATTTGCATGAACTCAGGACATGTTTCATTATTTGTTTGCTGTGGCAGAGCGAACACGTGAGGTCATCTGATTTCCTGCGTTGCGCTAGCTTTTAATTAGAGGGCAGGAATTATATATAGATTTGGGGATGAAGCGGACTGTAAGAGATGTAATGTATAGTATGCCATTCCAGCTAAGACTTCTTTGCAGTGTGTTTTCCCACGTAGTCCAGCGCTCCTGTTGGCCTTGTTGACTGCCTTCTGGATTCCCTTGGCATCGTCTTCTTTTTTCAGCTACTCTTTTATGATATCTCTCTTTGCTTTCCCTTTAACCTTTCACCACCACTTTATTTCTGCAGACTGCAGCTACTGTACGTTGGTCTGTTTGTGTCCTATTACTTCCTTCATTTTGAGGTTTTCCTTTGCCACGTCTACTGCCTTCAGAATTGTCCATTTAGCACCTATTCTAGCTGGGCTGGATTGATCTCCCAACCTTGTCTCCGGAGTCCTCAAGCAAGGCAAGTAATGGGGGTAGTAGAGTACAACGTCAGTCAGACATGATGGGTGCCAAGCCATTATTGTTTTCATCTTTGTTGTTGTTGTTGCTGTTGATTTTGGCCTCGTTGGTTGAGCTGTGCATGTGTTGGCGTTGCATATTAGTGGAGGTGAGAGAAACATCAGGATCAGCATGAAGTGCATCCACCAGACCTTGGGTTTTACTGGGAACTCACACTGATCTATTACCTGCAGGCTTTCTTCTGCCATTTGCTTGGATTCATTTCCTCTGTTTATGCCTTTTGATGCGTTACTACAGCATCTGCCGAAGCTTTTGACTGGTTCTTTTGTTGCTGATGGAAAGGGTTGGTTGGCCAAAGTTAACGTGACCGTTTCAGTCTTTTCCTTTTCTAAGGGAGAGCCTTTGTAATTCAGTTGTTTTGAAATTCATCCTCAAATGAAGCTACTAACTTGTTTGACTGCTTCAGTATTCGATGTGTCTCATGTTTCTTCGAGCAAAACACTGTTGTGTCATGCATGAAGGCGTTTACAGGATGCATTTAGTATCCATTCCCAAGGTATGTTTGCTCCTTCTCCTTTTTCTTAATTCTGCCTCACTCATGGCACTGTTGCGCCTTAAGATCCTTTATCTTAGTTTCTTCAGTTTCTGTAGATTCCTTTGTCTTTTTTTAATGCTATCTATCTCTGCTGGCATAGATTTTTGAGGAAGCGACTTCACTTTTGGTTGTTTCACTCCGTAGGCATCCCTACAAGTTTCGTATACAATGTTTCCAAATGTTCTTTGTTCGTGCTCCAGAGGGATCTTTCTTATAAGTGAATATAGCTTTTGAAACCTATTTTCCAACCAATTTTTCACATTCTACTTTTATGATTCCAGGCAGCAAGCTGAGTTTCTCGCGTTCGACATCAAAAGCCTGTACAAATTCCTCATTTGAATAAACAGCGTGAATGTGATTGGTACTCTGGCTTGAATCCTGGCGTCGGTTTTCCGACATCTTATCTGCTGGCGCTGTGCACTGCTGTTCATTCCCCAGAACGCTCACACAGCCCTTTTTCGCTCTGTAGATCTTCATTCCGTGCTCAGTGGGGAATTTTATTCCACATGTACAATACTTGTGATTTGAATTTACTCCCTTTTGGATTTCCAGACATGATGGGTTGGCACCAACGCATTCACCATTCTCTCCCTCTTTTGGTGAATTCTGGGTGCATATTTCGTTTTTCGTACAACTAGCTAGTTTGAGAAAGGCAAAATAGGGAGCCAGCCAACTGTGCCCAGAAGTCTGATCTTGTCCAGTGTCATCTGTCCTTTCCCAGACGTTCTGCGGACTATTCCTGGGAGTCAGTTGCCCAATTCATATAATAGAGAACAGACGAAATGGATGCTGGTCTATTAAAAAAAAATCTGATCCCAGGTAAGAATTCAAGGTGAGACGAAAAATGTTGATCAGAGAGACAACGCAATATCACACAAGCTAAACACTTTTCAGGAAACAGCTTTGTTAATTACGTAAGAACAAATGTTATTTGTTCCATCATTTTAAAGCAGCCTTCAAACAAAAGATGGACAACATTTCCTTAGAAAGAAAGCAAATTTCTCAAAGAGGACGTTTTAATTGTTACACCATTATGATGCACACAGTAAGGGGTTTGTGTGCCAATGGAACATAAAACTATTCAGCCGGAATATGCAATAACGTGATTAATCATTGATCACACATTCTGTGCAATTATAGTTTATGCTCTTGAACATCTGAAGCAGTTTACTAATTCGGACACGTTCCTTTTAAATTCATTTCTGAATCGCTTTCCAGTCAGACAGTACAGGTAAAAGTTCACTGCATAATTACAGTACAAGATCATATACAGTAAAGCCTGAACAAAAGAATCAAAAGCCCTTCTTTCGACAGATCTATTTTCAGGAAATGTTGAAGACACATGTGATAATGTATTCCATAAGGCTATGGGGAATGTGAAGACGATGAAACACACGGACATGACCAGAGCAGTCAGAGTGATGGAGTTTACTGTCTGTTCTCTCTGGCTCTGTTGTTTATCACTGGCTGCAAACTGTTCACCTGCTTCTTTCACCGACACCCTTAACTTGGTCACAAGGACGACGTTACCGATCATCAGACCAACAATAGGAATGATAGAGAACAGAAACACGTCGATTTTTACAAAGATGGTGGTTAGAAAATCGAAGTAGGAAGGAATGTAAGTACATCTGCTGCCTTTCTTTATCCTTCCATACCAGAAGTGAGAGTTAACCAAGCAAAAGAAGACCACGATAGCCCCAATTATGCCCCACATTCTCTTGGTGGTGCATATCAACCCTACTCGATGAGGCCAGACTACAGACAGAGCTCTCTGTACAACCATCGCTACCAAAATCCACGTGGATGCTCCACCAGCTGCATTGAAAAGGAAAAGTGTTAACTTACACGTAAAAGTGTTAAATGCCCGTATGTCGACATCCCATTGGTTGCTGAGCCAAAGCCGAAAAGGTCCAACGAAAAGCATACAGGTGTCAGATACTGCTAAACTCAGAAAATAATAGTCTAAGCTGGAACGGCTAGCACGTAATCGAGCAACGATAATGATGGTCATCACATTGCCAAATGTGCCAAGAAAGAAAAGCAAAGCTGAACAGATGATTCGCATCCATTTTCTAATCTGTATTATTTTAAATGACTTTATGCTTGTCTCCTCTGCCATGGTAGAAATTGGTATAGTTGAGTTTTGAAATGTAGTGAAGTCAGATACACTTGTAAAATGCCAAATGGATGTGTAATCCATCGTACGTCACTGGAACACGATAATCAGTCCACAAAGCAAATGTTTAGTTGTTCACTGCTGTTAAATCAGATAATCAAATCCTGATTGCCAGAAGAAAAATCCATAAGCCCGAAGAGTTCTCTTCTCTGGATATGAATTTAGGAAAGTGAAGTATCTGCACCAGATGTGAAATCAAGTCAGAAGTTCATGTTCTGTCAAATTAAAGTTGCTTCACTAGTTCGTCCACTGAGGGGTGGACTATGCATCGGTGGACGCTCACCTTTTGCTCTTCTCGAGACAACCCTGTGACCCCGGCCTGAACAAAAATCAGAACACACATAAACAAATGTAAGTTGTACACAATCCATAGCCAATGTTTTTTTTTTTTTTTATAGAAGTCTTTAATGAGGATCAAACAATTTTGATGATACACAATTCTTACTTTCCTGACATTCAGACAGATAACCCATGCTGTGATGTATTCAGATGAATAATGTGTTAGGCAATGGTCGATTGGTGCTCGACTAAAACATTAAGCAACCTTTGATATCTTCAAACCAGTAATGTTCGAAAAGATGTATTTTAATATCTCTCTCTCTTCTCTCTCTCTCTCTCTCTCTCTCTCTCTCTCTCTCCTAATATTCCACCCGCTAAATCAATTTTGTCATAAGCAGTACATGGCCATGTATATTAATCATAGCATGGTGTAGCAACTGTTTAAACTCTGGAACCTGACTTAACGTGTGGACTGAATGAGAACACATGACTCTATGACCAACTATAGAAAGTCGTAGGTTAAGTTTCCAAGAAAGACATCGTATTAGTACATGGTTACTGGAACGCCAACATAGGAGAAGAGGCTTACAAGAACTGAAGGGGCACATGCAGGTAATTTTGCAACAGCGAGATGAATTACAGAGGCCTCCGACTACCAGAGTTTGCCAGTATCAACCTCATAATGGGAAATGTTTTAGGACACCACAAGGCATCAAGAAGATGGGCGTGGCACAGCACAAATGGACAGTGCCACAACCAAACTAATTTTATCATGGCGAAGAGACGTTCTCAATCACGCATGAACATGGCGAAGACACAGAGCTTCCCGGGAGCTGAAGATCGATTGGTACTTGCCTCAAAGTGACCATGACTGATGATGATGACTTTCCAACTACGTATGAAGACAATCAGGAAACAGAAACACATACGGCTCAAGTTTGACCTCGAAATGCCGAATGACCCTGAGGTAGCTGAGGCCTTTTAGGCCGTGATAGGTGGTACATTTGCTGCACTCTCCATCTTTGGTGTGGAAGAGGATACAAACGTGGACACACTTGTAAACACCTTCAACACTGCAGTGACCGAAACTACCAGTGAGATCCTCGGCAAACATCGCCTGTCAAAAACCGTTGGATCACAGCAGACATTCTTGATTTGTGCGAAAGGAGAAGAGAAATTAACAACAACAACAAAATGTTTTTCTGACTGCCTCGTTTTCATTCAACGCCTATCTTGCGCTGAAGTGGATGAAGATAAATGATTGCTCGTTCATTTTCGTTGTCCTGAGTGTCTTGTATTTTGCCTGAAGAAGACCTGAGAGGTCGAAATGCGTCGTGTTTTGTCTTGTGATATGTTTGTCTACGTTTTTTTGTTTTTTTTTGCGGTGCAGTAACACTGATATCTAAAATTTGTTTAGATTAGCGCCTGCAGTTGCCTCACTTTGCAACTAGATCTAAGAAAAATGAAGCAGATGGAGCAAAGCAGTGAAGATCATCTGCAGGGAGATAAAAGACAATACGAGGACAGGAAAGGAGAGATGGATAGAGGAGCAATGCCAAGACATTGAATTCAACCTGTAGAAGGATCACAGTTGGAAATCATGCCAACTTGTAAAAAAAAAACTGACAACCTATAAGAAAGGATGAGTTTTCTACCAAGCTGGACACGTAAGGGAAGTGCTTCACAGAAGATGAGGCCATTCTCAACTGTTGAACAGAATACTGCTCCAAATTTTGCAGATAGTGACAACTTCCCCATACTAGATCAAGAAGTAAAGGCATCAGCTGAGTATTTGAAACTGGGAAAATAATTGCGAATGGAAACACCCCAGCAGAGTTTTTTTTTTTTTTTTTTTTTTTTTTTTCCTTTTGGCATCAGTTGTCGGACCAATGGAGCACCTAAGGCGGTGATTTTTTTTTTTTTTTTTTTTCCTAAGGCCGAAATCCACCTCTTCATTTTTTGGTGCTTCACACTGTCCTCTTCATCTGCCAAAAAAAAAACAAAAAGCGAAAAAAAAACGAAAACAATTTCCACTACTACCTTTTTTTTTTTCTTTTTTTTTTTTTTCCTTTTTTTTCCCCTTTCTCCCTCATTCTCCAATCAATCCCTTACACACCATGCATTGTCTGTATGTTTTCTCATAAATGGACATTTTGCTGATTTTAGTGTTTTGACGCTTGATACAAAGTGTCTGGGTTTGTTAGTGTTCTAATGTGTGGTGTACTGGCACTCTCACTCGAATAATGTGCTGCTTATGTAAAGAGAACAACATAAATGAAACAAAAGACTTCATCATTTTCTTTTCTTACAGAATTTCCAGGAGAGAGAGAGAAGGAAAGAGAGAGAGAGAAGGGAAAGGGAGAGAGAGAGAGGGACAGAGAGAGCGAGAGAAAGAAAGAGAGGGTGAGAGAAAGAGATCGACACAGAAAGACAGACAGACAAATAGAGAGAGAGGCAGACAGACAGACAGAAGTGGGCATCGTAGATATGTATGTAAAATGTGATAAAACCCGGCTCACCACTTAGCTTTTCTCTGATAAGGGCATCCTCCCCCCCTCTCTTCCCCTCCCTCTCCCCTCTCCCCTCCCCCCCCCCCCCCCCCCCCCCTCTTCGTCTTTTGTCAGCACTTTCCTACCATCCAGATCCGTGTCTTACATTTACTGATGTACATTTGTATGCAAAAAAAGAAAGGGGGAAAAAAAAAGTAGGTTTCGACACCCATCGCAGGCAAACCTGAGCTTCCAAACATTCCAGGTAATCATCCTTGACGAAAAACGACGAAAACAAATGCAAGGACGACACTAGGAAAGAAGATATAAGCATACAGGAGACACAGACGATGATCACTCATAATCTCGAAAATTGGACAATTCCCCGAAGATGCTACCCTTATAGAGAAAAGGAAGTCTACAAGGGAGACATGAGGAAAGCCAAGAAGCGAGATGATAAGTATAAATGTGTGTGTATGTGTGTGTGTGTGTGTGCGCGCGCGCGCGCGTGCGTATATGTGTGTGTGTGTGGCGCGCACATGTCGGAGTGGATGTGAGTGTGCTATTTGTGAATGAAATTGATATTGTTTTCTACAATTACAGGTAACCAAGGATTAACATCACCGTGCTAAAATGATGAATTGTGCATTATGCAATGGACCCAGTAATATATTTCCTTCTTAATTGTATGCTTTGTTCAAAAATATTTGTATTGTGGATAATTTTTTGGTTTTTCGAGCAATACTAATTGACATTTTAGCAATTAATATAATGTGATTTATTTTTGAACGGGTATATCTACTCATCTGGTCTGATTGAACACAAACAGAACGTCAATCAAAGAGAGTTTTATCAACATGCCAACTTCATATGAGATAAGCATTTCCACACTTTTCCAAAGCTTATTTATAGGAGGGCAATAAAAAAAGAAGTGTTCAATAAAATCCATTTCGTTCGGACAGTTGTCGCATTTACTTGTTTCTGTTACCTTCATTTTGTGTAACAGTATATTCGTAGGATATATATTATGGATGATTTTCCATTGAAGTTCTCGTAGTCTGACTTCCTTTGAAGCTAACCTTGGTGCAAGCCAAACACTTTCGTCTATTTCGAAGTTCAATTTTCTGTGCCAAAAGTCCTTGCACCGTGGTGTTACATTTGTTTGTTTCCTTTTGTCAAGTATTTGTTTTATGTTTTGGGGTTTGGTATTAAATAGGACCGCATCACACTCAACAGAACCAATGTCATTCCCAAAATTTCTGTTGCTCTCTATCCATTGCAGCCAGGTTGCTGGCAAAGCATTTTTTAACGCGTTGTATTCGAAGATTGTCTCACCACTTTTGTATCCTAGAATAGTCTCTATTTCTTCAACATGGAGCAGTCTGCCTTCGGTTGCGTGCACTACATCTCTTACATGCTCTAATCCCTTTTCTTTCCATCTTTTGAAATATAATGTTTTATCTTTATACTTTATCAAATTATTGAAAAATAATGGTTGGGACAGAAAGTTACAGCAAGATATTTCTTTTAACGTGATCTCTTTTTTGTTGTCCAAATATACGGTTAGCACGTTTTTCCAGAATTCGTTATCTATTTTCTCTATCTGCCGTACATGCTTTGCCCTACTATTAATTTGAAATATGCCATTATGCATTAATATTTTATCCAAGTGCCACTTGGGAATTTTAGACCAGTTTTCTTCTGTCGAGGCAAATAATTTTCCCGCCCATTGTAAATAAATAAGCGTTTGAAGTTATTTTATATTTAGCATGTTTACACCACCATATTTATATCCAGACTCCATTATTTGTCTTTTTACTTTTTCAAATGCTCTTCGATTGCTGTGTTTTCTTTGCCAAATGAATTTGTATAAAATTGTGTTGATTTTATTCAATATATTTTCGGGAATACCAATAGCTTGCATAACGAAAACAAGTTGGCTCACCATAAAAGTCTTTATGACTACAATTTTACCTTGAATGCTAAGATCTCTTCTGCTCCAGTCCTTTATTAGTTTTTGTATATATTCAAGTCTCCCTTTCCAATTCTCTTCGATGTTTTTTGCCATGGTGTCATTTCGAAAATAAATTCCTAGAATTTTAATTCCATCGACCAATATAAATGGAAGATTCTGTTCATAAGGTTGTCGGCCCATTCTTAAAGCCTTAGTTTTGTTCATGTTAAGTTTTAGTCCTGAAAAAGTTTCAAATGTTTTTAGAATATCAAAAGATAACAACATGTCTTGTTTTGTATTCAAAAATAATGTTGTGTCATCTGCCAGTTGTTTTATTTTTATAACATGGCTTCGTTCGTAATCATTATTTGGCACCCTAATGCCAGTTATGTTACTGTTTCTTACTTTAATAGCCAGTAGTTCTACTGCTAATACAAAGGCTAAAGGTGAAAATGGACAGTCTTGCCTAATACCACATTCCACATCAAATGGTTCAGATAACCATCCACCATGGTTGACACTGCTTTGGCTCCTGTTGGTCAAAACCTGTACCCATTTCTGGAAACCCGTTCCAAAACCAAACATTTTAAATACATGCAAAAGATACGTTTTTGAAATGGAGTCAAATGCAGAGCAGAGTTAGTGAAGGTAGGTGGAGACACCATGATCAGTGCCATCACAGTCATTTGTATTAAGACCTGGCAAACTGGTAGGTGGCCGGCCAACACCATGGACCCAATGCCTGATCATCAGTCTCCTCAAAAAAGGCAATGTACAACTTTGCTAAAATTATCAAACCATGAGATTGGTCAGTCTCCCGAGCAATGTGATGCTGAAGATCCTTCTGAATAGACTGAAGCTGCAAGCAGAGAAGATCATTGCTGAAGAACAGGCAGAGTTAAGAGCAGCCCACAGTCCCACCGAACAGATTTTTAACTTAAGGGTAACGTGCGAGAGATACCATCAGCACCAGCAGGACCTGTACCACATTTTTGCGGATTTCTAAAAAAAGCTTTTGACAGGATGTGGCATGCAGCCTTATGGGCGACCATGAGACTGTACATCAATGCCAACTGATCAGGACCATAGAACGCCTCTACGATAAGGTCACCAACGCGGTCTTCCTCAATGGAACGATAAGAGACTGGCTCAAGGCAACTGTTGGAGTGGGGCAAGGCTGTTTACTTTCACCCACTCTTATCAACATTTACCTGGAGATAATCATGATTAACGCACTGGGGGGAACATTAAAGCTGAATAAGAATTGGGCAGGATAGTAACAAACATATGCTTTGCTGATGACGTCGACGGGCAAGCGTGAGAAGAGCATGAACTAGCCAACCTCGCGGAGCGCCTTGACAAATGTTCTACTGCATTTGGCATGGAGATCTGCGCCGAAAAGACAACAAACTTATGACCAGCATCACCATCGGCATCAGTGCTAACATCGACGTCAAGGGAGATAAACCAGAGAAAGTTCTGAAATTCAAGTACCTCAGGACAATTCTTTCGGATGTGAGATCAAAACCTGAAGTGATCTCCAGAGCTGCACAAACGACAGCAGCACTAGCCAGACTAAGACCCATCAGGAATGACAGAAACGTCACAATCAGTTCCGAGATCAGACTGATGCGCTCCTTGGTCATTGTCATAGTTCTCTATGCCTGTGAAACGTGGACTCGGATAGCTGAACTTGAGAGAAGGTTTTAGGCATTAGAGATGAGATGATTCCACAGGATCCTCGGCATCTCATACAAAGACTACATTACCAACTTAGAGGTCCAGACTAGAGTAAAGCAAGCCATTTGACCATACAAAGACCAGTTGTTTACAGAGAACAGAAGGAAAATGAGATGGTATGATAACGAAAAAAGATAACATGATTTGCCCAAGCCATTCTACAAGGAACAGTGCAAGGAGGCAGAAGGAGGGGAAGTCTTCTGTGGTGCCCCAGCGGTCTTCAAGACTACTGGATAGGTGATAGGTGAGGGCTGCAATGTACATCCTAACAGTCAAAGGCACTTTACAATGCACACAATGTTCTAAAATGTTCCACGTGAACTGATGGATTTGAAAATACTAAAGTCTATGAGTGTTCTGGTATCATATCCCTAAAGTAGGTGTCGAACAGACTGGGGAATATAGCCCTTCCTACAATCGTTCGGAAGACGTTTGTGTGAGTATTATCTGCAAAACCTGCGCTGTTTGCATCTTTCGAGCGTGCTATATGACTTGAGTAAGATTGTTGTGACAGATACAGTGCTCCTTGTCTTGTCTACCACCAAAAAGTTATACCAGACACAATAGATTTTTTTGTTGTTTTTAACTCACGTACAGATCAAGTACGTGATCAGGGTCGTCTCTGTTTGTCTCATATTTACCATCTGTTCGGGGCAAAAATGCTTGTTTGAAATGAGGGTGCAGACAGAGAGAGAGAGAGAGAGGAGAGAAAGAGAGAGACAGAGAGAGAGAGAGAGAGAGAGAGAGAGAGGCGGAGGGGGGGGGGCTTCTTCTCTGAAGGATTTCTACTGCCCAACCCCTCCTGAAGTTACTTCCTTTTGACAAATGGCTCGATCACTGACTCTCATGAATAGTTTGGAGAACCTATCGGAAAGACCAGATGGAACTGAGAAAGACCAGACTTATGATTATGAAACTGAATCTCACCGTCACCAACATTCATATTGCTTCCAATTTCAAGAACTAAATAAATGTCCATGATTTACCAAAAGAGGGAGAGAAAAATGAATCCATCGATTCCAACCTGAAATCCAGTAGAGACTATCGGTAAAGCACAAGTTGACTTTCCACGTGTCTATGGAACTGTTCACT
Organism: Conus canariensis; assembly: GCA_033310375.1. Taxonomy (NCBI): domain Eukaryota; kingdom Metazoa; phylum Mollusca; class Gastropoda; order Neogastropoda; family Conidae; genus Conus; species Conus canariensis. The sequence continues at coordinate 44,291,181 of CM065724.1, forward strand.
GAGCACAGCATGAAGGTCCATATGATAGAAAGAACTGTTTTAAGACTAATGAAGATAAGAACTGAGCGGCAACACATAGCAGATAAGATGTTAGAAACCAATACCAGGATTCAAACCACAGTGACACGGACATCTACGTTGATTTATCCAGACGAGGAATTTGTATCTTAATGTCAAATACCAGAAAGTCTTCTTAGCGTGTGTAAATACAAAACAGGATTAAGTGATATTAAATCAACAAACAATTCACAAACTGGGCATATCAATATTAAGAGCTCATTGGAGCACAAGCATCCACATTGAAAAACATTGTTTCTGCAACCAGTACAGATGTCTTTGGAGTAAAGACTCTAAAGTTGAAAACAATCATGCTCAAAAATCGATATATCAGCGTGAGATAAATAACACCTGGAAGAGAAAGAGAGAATTCAAGAAACAAATGAAGGCTGCCGCAGAATTAAGCGACAAAGGTTACAGAAGCTCCGGAAAGACCTGAGAGCACAATACAGTGCTCACAGCAAAGTAGAATCAGCGAGGAGACAAACCGAAAAGAAGAGATACCAGACGGTTGCGTCAGGCATTCTTTCCGCTTAGCGGGAAGCTATTCAAAAAGCCAAAATAGGGAAAAGTCACAGTGCACAACGGAACCCTGGAACAGCATTTCGGAAATAAGATCCCGATCATCAGAGCATGCTCTGCATACAACTTAGGGCTTTGTATCGCCTGCGATACGAGAAAAAAATCCATTACAAGCCATCAAAACTGGATGAAGTTAACAAACAGTTATGAAAACCGGAGCCAAATTATCATCTGAACCTGGATTGTTCTATCTGCTATATGGGAAATAATCCAGCGTCATTATGTGGCTCCACAAACCGATAAGATCAGCGTAAGGGAACTTGAAGGGCAGCGACCAATGGATGATAACTGACTAAGTATACACATCAAAAGATCATAACTTAGAAGACATCTGTCATTCCAAGCCAGTAGTACTCCTGAATGCCGGAGATTAAAACAAATAATCTTTTCTGGCAGGAGACCAGTACTTGCTTACCTCAGCTCAGAAAAAAAAAAACCGTGGTGTGGCTGGCTGTGTACAGTATGTCACAATGATTTGGGAAGCAGTCCAAATGCTAAAGCAGAGAAAAAGGATTTCAACATGGTGCAGCTTGATGTGATAAACTCGTTAGGATCAGTCCCACACGAGATGGTTAAATTGCATTCAAAATGCATCATGTCCCAAAGAAATTCTGAAGGAGCATATCCGTAATATCTCACTAAGGTTCATCACAAAGGAATGCACAGCCTATTGGATCAGTCTGGAAGTTAGTATAGCAATCGGCTGTGCAATATCTGCAATACTGTATGTGTTAGCAATTGAGATCATCTTTCGAGGCAGCAATGAGTACTTCAAGTACAGAAGGACTCGGACAAGAATGCCAGATGCCCCTTCAATACGTCCTATTGGATGACACAACAATCCTTTCCACTGAGGTACATGAACCACGGAAAGTACTGAGGCAGTCAAAAGAATGAATTGCTTCATCTGGCTAAGTTGAAAGAAAGCATGGAAACTCCCACTGAGAAAAGCTAAAGGTGAAAAAAATGGTCGCATCTGATGTGTCATACAAAACTACTCGATCAATGACAGCAGAACCAGTCAAAGGCCTTTGAGTAAGTATGGTGACGGCTTGAAAGACATAAAGAGGGGAACCAAAATGGGCAACTGGTAGTACAGAGCCTGTAGGTAATATATTAGAGTGTCCTCGCCAGCAGAGACAACATCTGTAGTTAATGCTAGTAACAGTGCATTCAGTGGAGTCTAAACGGAACAAGTACAAGAGGAGATAGCTAAGACTCCCACCTGAACTCACTGACGTTGGTTTTTACCGTCTGTGGACAAAACAGAAGCTTCTGAAATCCATTATCGGCGAACAGAGTGCACGGAAGGCAACGTCATCAACTATACATGAGAAATGGTTGCAATATCAAAACAAAACACGCTGAAGATTGGCAGAGGATATTACGTTTAGGAGGCAGGGGCTCTGCAAAGATAATCCTCAAGATCAGTGGAATTGTAAGACACACTCAAAACAATAGACAGCGACTGGGACTAACAGAGACGAACTTGTGATAAAAGGCAAAGGAAAAGGCAAAGAGAGATGTGATAACACAGGAGCTGTGAAAAAAAAAAGAGAATTCTAAATGAATCCAGAAGGCGGTCCAGCAAGGGACAATAGGACTATGTGGGAAATTGCGCTCAAAAACTCTTGTCTGGAGTTGAGTGGCCCTTCTTATGACCCCCTTCAACTGAGATCAATACAAAACCTCCTGTTTTTAAATACAAACTTGGTAGGAGAATTGATTTAATCCTGTTTGTCTACTCACTGGGGAAACAGTGAAGAACATCCCAAGCTCATGCAAAACAACTCTTACCCAAGAAAGGTACACATGGATGCACAATCATACGCTTGAAAACACCTTACCCGTGATACATACTACCAAAGGAAACACCACTTCATGAAACTGCCCATCACTGATGTTCTACAGAAAGCCACAAATCATAGTCTGAGGTAGTTGTGAAAAACAAGCAAACAAAAAAAATTTGAAGCTACTAGAAAGAAAGACACGAAACTCGATAATTCACGCTACTAAGGGTCATGAAAACAAATGACACCCACTGAATTCACCGTACTGTATGAAAGCAGTATGGACGTGCTCACAACTTCATGACTGAGAAGTTTGCCAGTCTTGCTAGCAGCTTATGGAACCTGGCTTCCAAACCACGCCCGTGTTGCTATCATAGACATTAGAGCTACGGGACATATAATGGTGATTGCCTATGCTCTCATGAAACAATTCTAAACATAATTATGGTAAAGAAATTGTCAAAACTCTGAGGCCAGTAACAGAAACACGTGAAAATTTTATCTCGATCAATCCGAGGCGGAACAAAAGTGAACTTTGTAGGTTCTGTCAGGTAGCATGTGGGTAAGACGTCGTCTCAAATGTGATTTGACCTTTCAGGAGGTTCGGATTTGAATTATGGTGGCGAGAGAAGAAAACAAAAACAAGGCCAGAGCAGAGGGGCATAAAGGAGTCATGCAGCCCATCCCCATTAAAGTGCGAGACGTTTAGGGGCGAAATGGTTGTATGGGGGAGTTTTTTCTTTGCGGACCTTCTGCTCTCTATAGAGTTTCTTTCCCAGCTCCTGAGACTTGATACACTTCAGCCTGGTTTCTGCTTACATTCCTGTAAAGAATTCTGCCTTTCTTTTAGATCTGTTTAATGGGGACTTCAGTATTGCCTTACACAGGAGAGCGACTGGGAGTTTTATGGGCCTGCCAGAGTTGCAGGTTTACTATAGTACGTTACACTCTTTTGACCCATGTTTAAGGAAAAAAGTAATCTTGGTCACCAGACTGTCGAACAAATGGAAAGAGCCATGGCTATACGAATGGAATCCGTTTCAACCCTGAAGAAATCTACATACGCATGTGAAGAAATATCACCGCAGTGATGTGCAAGGAGCACCGAGGAAATCATGAACACACTTGACATATGGCTAGTAAAAAAAAAAAAAAAAAAAACAAGGTCAAGAAAAACACCTACACCATCTTCAGGCTGACTGAAAAAGAACTGAAAGCCAACTTACAAATCAACGTTGGTAAACATGAAGGAGCTGAGGACCCACGGCATTCATCTAGGCCACTGCCATTCCTGTTGATGAAAACAACAAAGAAACAAACAAAGAGTTCATGGTACGCGGTTTTTCTCAATGATAATTCAAACTCCTCGCAGATTTGTCCAACTACGTTACCGTCATGTCGGTGCATATAGCCTATTTGGACAGTGTTACTCTATGTCTGTGCGGATGTGGCGATGAGTCAACTGGCAAGTGGAGCGTGACTTATCACTGATCAGACATCTGTCTCTCTGTCTCTGTCTAGCTGTCTGTCTGTCTCTCTTTGCACGACGACGTTTAATCTATTGGCAATCGTCATTTTCAGGGAACCAGTTCATACGATGCTTAACTTTTAGCCACTGTGTTACTCTAAACATTAAGCATCTTAAAGTGCCTCTCCAGAACGTGGCAGTGGACTGGATCCTGCTAGAGCAGCGGATCGTATTCCAGTATCTTGTGAAAGTATCAACATCGAGAAAAGGAAATTGTCCCGGATCAGTGGCCGAAATATGAACTGTCTCACATATTTTTTTTTGTCTTAGGAATACCCCATCTCCTTATTCCCCATCTCCAACCCCCACCCTTCTTACGGGAACTTACATAATTGTCATAGAAACCGTCTGTCGAATGAAACAATGCTAACGGGTTTTGTGTACAGTGCGGGCATTCTATACTACGCACAAAAAGTTAAGGATCGGTATGTGAAAACAGGTGCGTAATAAACTCAGTTCGCTACTGTTATTTATTTCTTAGTCCAGCCATATTGTCATGAATTCTTGTTCAGCTGTAAGTGGGCGATGTTGTGTTAGTGCGAAAATTGCACGGGATTCTCTACTACTGAGCTGGGCCGCAAACGGAAAAGCGGAAACTTGCGAAAAATGACCTTGTTTTGGACCGTTCTGCCTGAACACATTGCACTTGCCAGATGGAAAAACCATTATGCACGTGCAAGCACTGCTGTTTATGTGTGAGATGCTGTCGCTGGCTTGGCTATATAAGAAGACATTCCACCAGTAGTAGGCCTGATCTGACAATGCCTCCACGACGAAAATTAAGCGAGTTGGATAGGGGACGAGCTGTTGCATGGTTCCAAGATGGTGTTCCCAAGCGAGAAGTGGCCAGGCGACTTCATGTGTCCATCTCGGTCATTGTCCGACTGATTCAACGCTTCACAGCCACTGGGATTGTCCATGAAAGATGCAGATCTGGTCGACCGAAGAAGACAACCCCACGTGACGATCGTCTCATTGAACGACAAGCCCTGCAGACAAGAACAGCCTCTTCCAGCATAATTCAAAGGCAGTTCAGGGTGGCTACTAACATCAACATCCGCCAGCAGACCATACGGAACCGCCTACATGGGTTTAATCTCCGTTCTCGTCGCCCAGCAGTACGGCCACGCTTAACTCCAGCCCATAGGGCAGCACGCCGCGCCTTCTGCGCACGTCACGTGAGGTGGACACGTCAGCAATGGTCCCAGGTCCTGTTCAGTGATGAATCACGCTTCACCCTTCACGACAACGACGGCCGACTGAGGGTCTGGAGGCGCCCAGGGCAACGCTTTACTGACGCCACTGTCCAAGAAAAGGTGGCCTTTGGTGGAGGTTCTGTAATGGTCTGGGGGGCCTTCAGTCTTCACCACAGAACACCCTTGTATCATGTACAGGGTAACCTGACTGGCATCCAATACCGGTATGAGATCCTTCCACCGCTGGCTGTGCCTACACTGCAGCAGATGGGACCGAGGGCTGTCTACCAGGATGACAATGCTCGCCCCCACAGGGCAAGGGTGGTCAACGACTTCCTGCAGCAGTCTGGAGTCAACAGAATGGAGTGGCCAGCATGCAGTCCCGATCTCAACCCGATTGAGAACCTCTGGGATGAGCTGGATCGCAAAGTGAGGAGCCACCCCCCTCCCAGGGATGCCCAACACCTCTACCAGATGCTGCAGGCTGAGTGGTAGGCGCTTCCACAGAGGATCTTCACCAACCTGGTCAACTCGATGAGGACTCGCTGCGTCGAGTGCCAGAACAGCCATGGTGGTTACACGCATTACTGAGCTTTTGGGAGCATCAGTATGCCCTGTCTTGTGATTTCAATGACTTTGGGAAATCAAATTTGGATACGTACCCACTTTAATCAAATGTACACACCAAACGATTGCTCGAGATTGAAGGCAATTGTGTATCGTTATCACTAAAGAATGGAATTAAATGTTGGCCAAACTTCAACGCATTGACTTTCTTATTTTGACAGTTATGAATGTTTGTGAAAGTGATCCTTAACTTTTTGTGCGTAGCTTATATGCTAAAGATGCATGGCTTCAAGAAAGGTCCCTTTGTTACTGGTTTTGCAGGAATAAAGTTATACTTGGTAAAATGTCAGTTTTCACATGTAAATGTACACAGGTATGCAGTGAACAGAACTAAGATATTAAGCCGGCGTTGATACCTGACAACATGTTCCCAGAGGAAACATCCACCTGAATTTTGAACTTACAAATGTGTTCGGACGAAATCCAGAAAATTATACGAGAGAATGATATACTAATACAATACAATACAATACAATATATTTTTACATGATAATGCGAAGAAACATTATACAACAAACAGCATCGAGGAGGAAAACGCAAATCCTGCACGCTTAAGCAGTTTTCTGCATATATCAAAGATGAGTCTTCCAGTCAAACACTTTATCTTTTATCAAAACTGACCTACAAAGAGCCTTTAATATTTGGTCGGTTTTACACGAGAGAATTCTGATGTAAGTCTTTTGAAATACAGAGCCAACAAATCAGCTGTGTACCTAAAGATTTCTATATTAATCACACATTTATCAGATACTGAACGATCAGATAATAAACCATATGAGCATGATTGTGCTGATATTAATGATGCTGATGATAATGCTCAGTTGAACGCCTGGCAATCTTCTGTGTTCGTTACTGGTATATACTGTTTCAAGAATGTAACTATCAATGTAAAAATAATGGCCAAATGAACACATACAGACCTCCTTATATACACTTCTTGATACTAGCCTAAAATTTGAACAAAATGCGATGATAGTAAGTTTTACTCCGGTTTGACCTTTTTATATATCAGACATCAAAAATGGATAAGAGGCACCATGCAAAACCACCGCCAAGGTAACCAATAGTACTGCTTCTTTTACTCACTGTAATAAGATGTATTTGGTAATATAAAAAATGATATGTCTAAGTTGCCAGAGTGCAGGGGATCTAAAACAGAAGGGTGTCTTTGCATTTATATACGAAAACAATACTCTGATTATTTTGTCTATACAAAGTGCACACTTCAGTCAGAAATTAGATGATCAAATTAGAGCGAAACTGGATGATGACTGTATACTTCCTTCAAATAAATTAATGTTAAGTGGTAAAGCCATACTTCTTTTAAATGATTATTTTGATTTTAATTTTAAGGAAATGATTAAACAATTATAGTCGTACACCATGCTGTTTTAATACTTATCATCATTGAAAAAGAGTTTGACTAATCAAACATCTCTAGAGATAAAAATGATAATCTTTCATGAAAGCTCTGATTTTTAAAATGTGATAATAAGAAGTGGTTGGAATCCAATTTTCAGTCCAAATCATGCTTATCAAAATACTTAGAATAAAGGAAGTTAAATCTGAGGAACTTGTGATAGGGTATGGTACCAGACCGTCTTGATATTGATATGTAGAGAGAGTTATGTCAAAAAAAAAAAAAAACTTGTGGAAGAATCAATTCTTGTGCGGCGAAATCGGATGGATCTTAACATATT